>JAGQAX010000004.1:33726312-34388989 GCA_019142605.1 Cephalopholis sonnerati | reverse complement strand
AGTGACTGATCATGCTAGAAATGATCATGGGGGACTTAAGAAGGTGGGTCAAAAAGTGATCACGCAGCATTCAAGTTATTAATATTATAAGGCAGGTTTCTCTCTCTTGTCTTACCTGTAAGCTTACTAGTTACTGAATTAACTATCAAAAGGCTGTGGGTGCATTAAGAGCACAGGGACAGCTTCTCTGGGTAACTTGGTCCACTTTAATGTCGGAAAAAGAACATAGGACAACTGAACATCGACAACAATAGTGGCATCTCACATCTTACATATATCACTCTGCCAAACTTAATCATAACTCTCATTAACCTACCTAAGGTGCACGAAAATAACAGTTTTAAATTCAACGCGAAGAGCAAAATAAAATATGTAAACAATACATGGATGTAGTTAACATTTAATTATGCAGATGCAAAATAATAAACAGAGAAAAACAAGGCAATCTACTGGATACGTCCTCACGAAAATAAATCTCACTTTACAGTATCTTAGACTAGAAATATTGTGTGATATAGTTCACCTTCATCTTCTCTTCCCCTCTCTCTGTCTCTGTCTAAACACACACATTTGCAGCTTGTCCGTCTTTGTCCTTAGTAGTGACAGTTGCACTACTGTAACGCATAGAGTTTGTGAATTGCAGGTCAGGTAGTTGATTAACACAGCATCTTTTTATATTATTTCATATCCACCTCTGACACTTTTGAATATGATGGCTCGGTTGGTGTTCACTTTCTGCTGAAGCACCTTGACTTTAAAACAGAAGATATTCTTGTGTGTGTTCGGAGTACTTACTCCACCCTCTTTGGACTTTCTATTAGGCATTCTTGACTTAAATTTCTAAACTTCCTCTTCAGTTTCTGTGTGCACACGGCCCTGCAGTCTCATGCACATTTATGGGGAACTGTAGGGTGCTTACCTATACTAATTAGGATCAAACCACACATGCTTCCAATGTACAAGGACGATTCATCATGATAAGAACACAGGGGCAAACAATATTGCGGTTTAACAACTTGACATCAGCTTTTCTTAGAATCTTTCTAAGAGCCAATTTAAGAAAAAAACTTTACCAAAAGACATTGGTGAATAAGGCCCAGTGTTCCAAGAACCCCTGTTTTTATTGTGTTCGCACCACAGAGCTAGGAACAATCCTGGTTCTTAGAAACCCATTACGAGGGATTCTTTTAGCTCCTATTTCATAGTAAGTACTCCCTCAGCACATAAGGACGAACACATGAGCCAATGCAGCACCGCAACCGGCATTATTAAGACTCCATTAGCTGTGAAACAACAGACAACACAAAACACAAACGTATGCTCATATAGAGAGAAAAAATAGAAGAAAACACAGACAAATGGACCAACAGTGAGATCCAGGCTTTACTGAGCATATATGTGACGTGGAAGTAGAGAGCGACTTTGACTAGTCAAAGCAAAATATAAGAATCTTCAATAGCTGGCTTGCGTCACATCAGCATTCCTAATGGTGGTGCAAGTGCAAACAGAGAAAAAAGCCCTTGAAGGTTTGTAGTTCTCAGGGGAGCTCCGCAGTTGGCAGTTCCTTTCAGTGACTCCCCAGAACTGTTTGGTCTGAAAACACCTAAAGACAAAAAACCCTGAACTCTCTGCCTTTAGAGTCGGTCAGACAACACATTGTTTGAAGCATACTGAACCCTTAAAGAAGTATTTCACTGCTGGAAAGATGGTTTTTTCATCAAATCTGGCTGTCTATGCAGCAGGAAGATGCAGATACTTTTGGAATTGGTGCTACATGATCAGAGAAAATAGAGGACAACAGAGGCATTGGCTTTTTATCAAGAGGTAGAAAACCTACAACTACTAGAATGCACTGCACTGCACCAGACCAGTACATGCTCCCACTGATGGGTGACATAATGAGAGCTTGGCAGTTTTGACCCTGGAAACTATATGTCAGTCAGCTAGTAACAAACAATGTCATATTACAGTTGAACGGTAAGCTAAAAAATGTTTCTGATGTTTCTTCTAGCCATCTGGGATCAGTAGAACCCGATAAGTATAAAAACTAAACATTGTCAGCCATAATTAAGTCCCAGTGTCTCAAATGAGACGATACTAAAGTCACTATGTCCTCGAATAAGACGACAATAAAGTCCAAATGTCTTCAAACAAGTACTCCCTAATTAACAGTGTCTTCTTGTTACTGTTGCTAAAATTGCTCAAATTTGTTGCGATATCAAACTACAAACATTATTAATCATAAATAAACAAGTTTCAACCAGTAAAATGTGATCAGGTTTTGGACCTTGTCCACTTTTGTGTCAGGATCGGCTGCAGACTGACTTGGCAGAGATGGCTGCCATCTTGTTTTTACATTAATTAGTGTTTTGTGCTTTTACTACCACTAGATGGCAAAAAGAAGTGTCCACAAACCAGGACAACAAGTCTGAGTTAAGCAGAATGAAGTATGAGGTGCAACAAACCCAAAATGTGACATCCTCATATGAGGACACAGGGTCTCAGGAGGATAAGAAATGCAGTAACAGAATTTTGATTCATATTCAATCGGCATGGCTTAGTTTTACTGTTTGATCTGAATATGAGAGAGAGAGAGGAAGAGGAGGAAGGAGAAGTGCTGATCTCTCTTTTGATTTGCTTTCACACTCTTTGTGTCCGTGGTGGCGGGCATTCAAAAATGCGTAAGTACAGTCTGTAGTTCGAGCAACAGCCAATGGCCCTACAGCCAGTGAAGGAGTGCTGACAGACAAGTAGGGTTGCAACTAACGATTATTTTCACTGTCGACTAATCTGTCGATTATTTCTTCGATTAGTCGACTAATCATTTTATTGAAAAATGTGTTAAAATGTTGAAAAATGTCGGTCTGTCTCTCCCAAACCCCAAAATGATGTCATCTAATGTCTTGTTTTGTACTCACGCCAAAGGGTTTTAGTTCACCGTCATGGGAGAGTGTGTAAAGCTGCCAATATTTGAACGTAAGAAGCTGCAATAAGAGTATTTTGGGGTACTTTTATAGTACTTTTCTATGAAAAATGACTCAAACCGATTAGTCGACTACTAAAATAGTCACTGATTATTTTAATAGTCGATTAGTCGACTAATCGTTGCAGCCCTACAGACAAGCAGGGAGATCTGTGTGTTGGGAAGATGGAGGGAAGTTTACCACAGTTCATTTAAACATACTACCCACATTTTTATGACACAGAGCTGGTTGAAAATCCACAAAGTATCCCTTTAGCAATGCTCCTCTCTCTGTCTTCACTTCACTACAGCGTCCTATGAAGGGCTGACTGCTTACTATTCTTCAGTGTTAAAAGAAGCATTTGGATATGACAAACATTATGGACGTTTTTAAGTTCATATTCAAATACACGGCCAGCTGCCAAGGGCAGTTCAGACGCTATAATCCCACATCCTATTTTCATTTTATTTTACCTTTTAGAGAAGGTGCACCAAGTTCAAATTCAAGTTCAACTTTTACCTTCCCTGTTACAGGCACAGAATTAATTTTTATTTTACCATCCCATTTTAAATTCATCTCGCTTTTAATCTTTATTCATGGGATTATATAATTATTAAAATGGTATTATGTAAGGTACAATAGACCTGTGATAAATTATCAATGATCCCATGTAGTACCGCTGTTCTCTGTGTAGATACATAGGGGCTTGAGACTGAACCAGCCTCAGAGCCCTGTGGGGGAACAAAGGCATCAAAGCAACCAAAATACTCATGTGTATGCACAATCATGCAGTTGCAAAGACGTGGACACACCAGACACACACACACACACAAACGAAGGGGGGTGTGAGCACCACGACATGTGCATGCACATACACCATACTTGCCAGCAGTCACACGTACACACACATACAAATGCAGTCGCGTTTCAGAGTTTGAGTAACCATGGCGACGGCAAAGCCCAAAGGTTTGTTACTGAAACCTAGTTAATTATAGAGAGAGAGAGAGTAATGTCGATACTCGAGGGAAAGTGTTTCACCATCTGTTAAAACCAACATGTACCCTCTACCCTGTCGAGTGTAACTGTGTGTGTGTGCCTGTGTGTGTGTGTCCACAGTTGTTGCACGGGCAAAAACAAACACACACAAACTCCCCTTTCTCCCGTGGTGCCCAAATGGAGGCTAACAGTTCCTTTTTCTTATTGGTAATAGATGACTAATTGGAGTAGCTAATACTGAGCAGCTAAATAAAGCGTGCTAGCATCTTCTGCCGAGACGCACCAATTATCGGAGTGGGGAAGGGATCGGGGTGATAAGTTATACAACTACATACAGAGTGAGAGAGAAAGAGTGGGGGAGAGGAGGGAGGGTAAGTTGACAGGGAGGGAGTAGAGGAGGAGAGTGTAAGGTGTCAAGGGATGGAGGGAGGGGGATGGAGGGAGAGAGAGAGAGAGAGGGAGGGAGGGGTGACGAAGAGTGAGTGAGAGAGACAGAGACAAAGTGAAAGAGAGTTGAGGGTGGAGAAGGGAGACGCAGGACTAAATTTGCTGGGAACATAAAACAACAAGATGGAGTGTACTTCTTCTTCTTCTTTCTAGGGAGGTAAGTAATCACGCTGAGGGGGAGAAAGGGGAGACACACAGAGAGAGGGGAGGATGGAGGGCTGGATAGATTGATGCATCAGTGAAGGACAAGAGCTAAATGCTTAAAACCTGGCCAGACAGAGGAGGAAGAAGTTGGTCGGTGAGACTAAAGGGAGGACGAAAGCAGTCATTTGCTGTTTGGCTCAGAGTAAAAATTGATGTTTAACCACCTGTGTGTGTGTCTAAATGTGTCTGTGGGATTGTGTCAGGAGTCAGGAGTAATGATGATGATGATGACAACAGGCTCTCCTTTACTTGAAGCTCTTTGTTAAGCCAGTCTTCTGTCTTTGCTTTCTGTGGCCCTCCATCTTATTTTTCTTTCTCTCTGCTCTCCGCGCCCTCTCCCCCACCCCCCCTTATTCCCCAGGCCCCAGTGCAACCTGTTTGTGTATTCCTCCCTCTCCCGCTTCCCTCTCCACCCCTCCTTCCCTCTCCTCTACCCACTTGTCCTAACCACCATTATACCTCTTTCAGGCATTTAATTTCTAGCCATCATTTAGTCGGTCCACTTGAGAATGCCAATCAATTTGCTGGCGTCCTTATGGAAAAAAAGGACAAAGCTACTTATACGGCACAAGATAAAAGCAGACACGGTGCTAAATCTTCATCTGAGATTAAATGAGATTAACAGTACGGCTGAATTGATCCTTAGGATGAAATAAAACATCACTTTTTTTCTGCACAGGAAGGTAAAGGTTAACAGGAGAACCCTACAAGAATTAAGAAATTACCAAGATAAAAGCATTTGCTTTCAGTAAGTTCTGTATTTTTAAGCAGTTAAAAAGCTAGCCATTGGTCGTCCCAGATAGATCATCGCAGATATGCATAATTTCTGATTTTAAAATATACTTTGCCTCTCAGTTTCGCAGCTGTTCTTGTTTGCTTTGTGTTTTATCAGCTTTCCGTGGCCCTTCAGCTAATGTAGCTCCAGAGTCTGTCTGTGAATGTGCTTTTCTTATTACCCGCCGTGATATAAAAGACCTGTATTTCACCTTTAGGCTGAGACTTTGACGTACAAAGACAATACGGTGAACAGAGAGAAACACTGTTTTCATCTTAGCAACACAAACATCTCGTTGTGTTCCATTTTGCAATGATGTTCTTCAAGTATTTAACAAAACAACCTACAGCAAAGTATTTATTTCAGCTGAGCTGGTGTGAAAGTACATTTTTATTTGACATGTGACGAATGTTGCTAATTACCTTTACATTCTTATCCTGCCTCCACATATGCACCGACACTACTGCACAAAGCAGCTCACTTCTAATTAATGCTAAGAGTGACAAGAGCGGAGAGATCTCAAGCAGCTTAGAAACATGAGAGTTGACCAGAGCTGCACTTGATGTAAATGGGCAGTAACGTGTTGGACTAATGACCAACTGAGGAGACGATGTTTTCACTGGTATCTGAAGCATTTTGGTTTCCATTTGTAGTCTGAGTAGAATTGACCAATCATGTTAGAGCAGCAGGTAAACAGTCTGTGTGGAGGGAAAAAGCGGCAGAACACACACTCTTGGAGCCCATCGGCTATCGTCTGACATCAATTCAGCTTTTTAAAATGTATCTGTATTCCGATATGTGTTTATAGAGATTATCGAAACTCCATTCTCTCACCTCAAGTTGCTATTCAGAGTGTATATATTGACCGGCAGACAAAAGAGGAAGACTTGACCTGGATATCCGCTGCCTGACTGAAACCCCCAAAATATTGGCTGCTGTCCCCGGAGGCTGAACTGTCATCAGACCAATAGCCAATGAGCTCCAACACTGCCATTAGAGAAACAAGCCAATCACAACATATCATAAATTAGGGCGGTGCTGATTTGTGTGTCATTTCAAAGACCAAATGGTTCATTAGTGAATTCAAAATTTGATATTCTAACTATAATAAATAGTTGTACCCCAAAGTTCCCAAGAGCTCTTAAAGTTGTACTAAAGCTGGATGTAAATGTATTTTCAGTGTGCAGTTTTTTGTTTTCAACATTTTGTTTATTACAGAGGACTGTTTAGAAAACTGCATCTTTGTTTTGATGATTGATTTTTAAGACATATTTGATTTTGACAATATCAGAGGCTGTCGATTAGCTCGAATACCAATTGGAGTTACTTTGAAATGTTTGACAAAACTGACCCATCCACCTTCTATAATACCTGAAACACAAAAAGGAGGTAGCTCAGTGACTGAGAGGCCAATTGGTTATTTGGCCAGTTTCTAATGCTTCATTTCAAATGCATGATACTTCACTCAACATGCTATTTTTTTGGTTTTCATTAGAAAAGTCTTCTGGTACCACCGTGGTCGAGATTTTAAGTGAGCCGAGCCAATACTAAAAGTTGATTTAAAAAACTGCAGACCTCTGACTGACTCTGACTCAGAGAGATTCATCAATAGCGCTTCACATAACAGCCTGGACAAATACGCCATTTTTAAAAAGCCAAGCTTCTGTCAGAACCAACAGCAATTTTTCAAATCACTTTCAAATCACTTGACCAGGATTTTTAAAAATGGCAAGTTGCAAGACTACCCCACACACTGCGTTCACTGTGCTGTACAATTGACAAAGTGCAGATGCTCCTCTCTGTGGCTGCTGATGAAAGACTTCAGTGATTATTGCGTTGGAGATGATGTCATAGCAGTTTCACATAGCGCCCCTATAGCGATCAATTAAGAATCCCACCTACACTGAGGGGATACTATCTGCAGTGGAAAACAAAACAGAGAACAGGACTTTGTAACAAAATTGCAGCAAAAGCTAAGCATGAGTGACATCACTGTGCTTCTGCAGAGACGTGGTGTCAATAGGTGGAGGTCTTGCATGCATATCTTACATAAAGCCCCACCCCTCCACTTGTGAACAAAGGGCAGGGTGTTTGTCTGATTTCTTCTTAAAAGATGCGCCACCACAGTTTGATTATCTTATTTAAAGCATCATAATGTAAAAATTAGTGGAAGATTATAAAAGCCTGTTGCCTGACAGTCTTAGTTTTGTCTTTAAAAACATAAACAGACAAAAAACTGCTAACATACTGCAGTGATGACACAAACCTGACCAGACATCAGGATGTTCAACAGGTTAACTCTGCTTCTAAACCTTTAACAGAACAGGTAATATTGGACAAAGTTTTTATCTAATTTCACTTACAAGAACATACATGTACAACCCTTCAGAATATGATCTAATATGACCAGCATGCAAATATGTGACAGAGGAGGCTGCAAAGGTGATAAAGGTTTGATATTGCCGTCTGTGGTCTGACTAGTTTAGCAATCAGAGTTAAACATGCACATGGTGTTTGGTTCAGTGAAAATAACCACAGTATTTTACAGACAAACCTACAATCATCAGTGTAAATGTTCCTCTGCTAAATAAAAAGCATGAAATAGAATTTACTCCTTTGCCCAACTTTGTTTGTTGCAGCATCTTATCGAGGATAAAACAAAGTAGGTCATGAATACAGAATCAAATCATGAGCAACCTCATCAACATCAAATCAAACCAAATTTTGATGAGTTGTGATCCTCTGAGTCCAAATCATGTTGTATCGTTAAGACCGTGTTCATCCAACCACCTGTTTTTTTCTAACTCTAATTTGCAACATGAGACCATTTTCCTATTCAGGTGTTGGTTATTTGAGTGTGTGCATGTTGTTTTGCTCTGAATTTGAAAGGATTGAGCAGCTAACATGCTTCAACCTACTTTTACTTAGACAATAATTGCCTGCACAGGGCTATTAAACGGATACCGTGAGGGATAACTAGACCATAAATTACAGTAATTTACCGCAGACGCACTAATAGTTCCTGTAGGAATATGACTGCTATTTTTCATTAAGTAAAAAAAAGATTGGAAAATTATCCCCCATTATAACAGCGTGCAATTAGCATCACTATCAGTTTTTGTATGATAGGGAAAAATATTACAATATAATGTGATGCAGTTCAACAATATTACAATCAATGCACAATGAGAGTAGTGTACCACTGTAGAGGTGGATGAGCACTGTCCTGATACAGTCCTGACAACTAATGATTTTACACAACGGATACTGGACTGGACTGCATGTCATCGTGTCAACCCTCATTTCACATTAAAAGATGAAATAGTCTACAGTACAGCAAAGTAATTTGAGCAGTTTCTAGTAAAGACATTAGCTTATCAGAGATAATGTAGTTAGAAACAGTGATGCAGCTACAGAGAGCACTGACAAGTTTGTAAAACTGTTAAAATTTCACATCCCATGGATACAATTCTTCTAAAACTAAATGGATCCTTATCAAAGATGTTTGTGTTATCTGTTTGTGTACAAAAGTGGATATCAGCTGAGATATTACCTGCGTTTGTTTCAACTTTTAAACACTGATAACAGCACCAAATTCAAAAATTCAGTATCTATCTTACTGTAATGTTGTCTCATACAGTTTGAGACTATGAGTCGCCTCAATTGAATCAGACTCAGCCATCTCTGGAAGAGCGCCAGAGGGTGCTGGTGTTGCAGCTGCACCTGGAGCTGGGGCCCCATGGGGCCCACATGAGCCCTCTACAGATGCTCTGTGTGCTGATGAAGTGTTAACACACACATGTGTTCGTTTGAATGGAATAAAGGTGCGCCGGTGATCTGCACCCATGTCCTGCCACTGAAAGCTACTTTTAATATGGCTATATATGCAGCACCCAAAGGGCCGAGACGTGGCAACTCTTTTGTGAGAGAACTGCCCGAAGGTAATAAATGCAAATTAATTGCGAGGTGTGCCACCATGGGCGAATAAAAATCATTGGTCACAAAGTCTGAATTAAAACACATCAATATCAGTTGAACCATTGTTGACTCTCACTCGTTAGCTGTGAACAGACTCTGGAGGAACCTCGTCTCTGGCTTCCAGCATGTCAGTGCCTGTATGCTTTAATTAAAACTCCAACTGACTCTGACATATAGAGCCGAGCTTCTTTTCTACTTTACTGCCAAGTGTGAGAAAACTCTCTCCTTCCTTCCCTCAAGGACTGAAATCAACTCATTTTCCATCTAAAGGGCCCCCAAACTGGCTGCATGTAGGCGGCCCCAGAGCACCACCAGCTATGGCGCTTTGTGTGTGTGTGCGTGTGTGTGTGCATGTAGCCTATATATGTGTGTGTGTGCACCTGTCAGTCTAATGCTTGGTGAGTTGTCGGTAATTGCTGGACCGTGGCGACCTGCTGAACCCCTGTAACGGAGCTCAGAGAGCCACTGTAAAGAGCACCCCCACCACACACACACACACACACACACACACACACACACATAGACAGAAACAACACCGCGCGCAGCCTCGGCGCGAGACGAAGAAGAGGAGGAGGAGGATAGAGCGTGCGCTGGAGGCGACACCTGTCAAGCCGTTACTAAACACAGTTGGTTTATTTTAAAAGACCGAGGCGCCCTGAAGACTTGCGGGATAAACCGAGGTGGAAATAGAGATTAGTCGCACCTATTGCCGCTGTTTTGCGCTCGGGGAGAGACGCGGAGCTGTTTGAAGGAGCAGAGAGGAGAAAGGAGTGTGTGGCGTTACGTTATGACAAGACGGTTTGGAGTTGAAGTAGCGAAGTTGACGTAGGTTAGAGGGGAGCTAAGTGACAGCGAGAGCCGACGGTGGAGAGGAAGAAAAAGACGGGACTTTATCCGAGGTTAGTCTCTTTCTCTCCCCCTCTCTATCTCCATCACGCACACACACATACGCGCACACACATACGCACACACGCTCCAAACACATTAACCCTCAGTAGAGTGAAACAACAGGGTGGGAGATAACTAGTGCACATCGCGGAGCTTCGGTGCGGGCAGACCGAGCATCCTCTCCCGTCCCTCCGCCCGGCTGTACAGGCTGCTGACCGGGACTTAACGGACCCGCGTAAATAGGCTATCTATTAAGTTAAGAGGATGATTTGACAAGGATGCCTTGAGGGGGGAAGCGAGCAGGAGAGAGGCAGAGAATGGATAACAAAGGTATGATCTGTGTCGGCTTGATGACTGTGCATTCGCAGAGGAAAAGGGTGAGCGGTTCATGCAGGTTAAGGCTGTCAGGCTTTTACATTTCTATTGCTCATGCTGCTGCTTTTACTCTTGTTGGGAAATGTGTGCTTGTTTATATGTGCTCATTTGTGCACCTACCTGCTGGACCAAAAGAGAAAAAAAGTCAGAGATTTAAACAGCAGGGCTTCAGAGAGTTATACAGGCGGAGAGGGAGATTAAAGTGAGAGATTATACTTTGTAAAGAGATAGAATTCCCACTTGCATGTTTTCTCTCATCTCTCCCATCGCTCTTTCCTGCTCCCTCCCTGCATCCCTCATGTGAGCAGTGTGGTTTTTATGTGTGTATAATTGCTTGTGGTCTTTTTTTCTGTGTGTGTGTGTGTGTGTGTGTGTGTGTCAGAAGAGCCAGGACTGTCTGTTAATGGCACAATATCTGCCCCCACCACCTCACACATACAGGCCTTTGCTGTGCTTTGATGCTCTCTGTTTTTGCAGGACATCAACTTGACTAAAAAACACAAACAAAATGTTGCGTCATCCAACTCGTTTCTGCAAAACTGCCTAACATCTCTCAGCTGGATGTAAACACAAACATACATCCACACACACACACACACACACACACATGAATATACAAGCACAGGATTAGCAGTCATACGGGGCCATATTGAGACAGCAGATTAGAATGAGATTCTCCGGGCCAAAGCAGTACAGAACATGGGATTAAAGAAGAAAGGCAGAGATGGATGGATGGATGGAGTGATGAACAAGGGAAAGAGCGTGAGAGGCGAAGAGACCAAAAGGGGGACAAGAGGAAAAAAAGAGAGGGAACATGAGATTAAAGTGTAATGTCCTAGAGAGGGGGAGAGAGAAAGAGAGAATCCAGGGCAAGTCATGCAGTTAGAGGGAACTGCACATTGGCAGAATGTGGAGAGAATAAAGAAGAGGAGAAGGCAGCAGACACTCTTTCTCTATCGCCTCCCTTTTGATCTCCTCTTATTCACCCATCCGACAGCAGGAGAGGAGCACTGCTTATATAACTCTCCATTTGAAACACAATAAACCAAGCAGGGGTTGGAAAAAAAAAAACCCTCAATAGGCATTTTACAGATTGTTAAATTGCCAAACAAAATTAAAAAAAATAAAACCTGCAGACATCAGTGTCGTCCCTGAGCCTGAATGGCAGTGTTTTTTTTTTTCATTTCCTGAAATCTGTTACAAGCATCATTCATCCTAACAAGAGGCCCTGCTTTCACCTCAGAAGCAAATTTGCCTGCTAAAAATCCTCGGCACCTGTGTGAAGCTCAGCTGACCGAGCTTCTGTTAAGTTTTTCACAGCACATATGTTAAAAGATATGTTAGTGCCAGTGCATTTAGCACAGCATGTGTCGGCTGTTAACACACTCGCAGACCCTCGGTGTGTGCAGTTCTTAATTGAACCCACAGAATCATTTCTGACAGATTAATCTCGTCTTGTAAGCAGCTTTAAGTCCTCTTGTATTGGCTGTGCAGTCGGTTTGCTGATCCCAATGTGAGGGCAATATCAGCCTAACAGGAAGGTGACTTAATGACACCACAGTATTAAAATGAGATCCAACAACACATTCTCACTCCCAGCTCGTCGACACTTGGTCAACACGTCAATCCATGATGCTTTAGGTCCTTCAGTGTCAGTTGTGGATGCTCAGGGACAGCGTGTCAATTTACACTTGTAACATTTATTGTGTCTTTTCAAAATAAAATCCCATTTTCAAAAGCAAATATACAATTTCCAAACATTAAATGCATACAGTCTCTTTTCAAAATACACTTAAAATGTAAGTAAAAACTTCATTCCTTAGGTTTAGGCAACAAAAGCTCGTGGTTAGGTTTGGAAAAAACATCATGATTTGGCTTAAAATAAGTATGTTTGTACTAACATAACATAAAGTCACGTGACATTCATCACATGAGTCTGGAGTTTGTTTGACCCATCCACCCTATGTGGACCTTCTCAGTCTTTAAACTACACTACCTGCGAAGCGTCAAAATATGCCGCCACCCATTGCGTCCCATACTGGTGCTACAGGGTGCCTCGATGTACCCTAAGGGCGACTGACCATGCGCTGGGATTTGACGAGTTGAGAGTGAGACCGCTGTTTTGTTAACAACAAATACGGTATTAAATCTTCCTCAACAGAGTGTAATCTTCCAAAGCAACAGCTAAATGTTCTGCTGTTCTGTGGGACGACTGGACTGATTCTCCATGTAGACTTTGTGATACTGAGGCTCAGCACTAAATTTGTACTGGCAGTAAAAAAGTGGCATGGATGGATGAGATTTACTGGAAAACACAAAATAATCCTTGTGTGGTGTTGTTCTGGCATCTTTTTAATTTCCTAAATCTGCACCTCCAGATTTCTTAGGAGTCAGAACAACAAGCTAAACACACAACATTTACATATTATCAAATTTGTCATTGTCGCCTAGTGCACACCCGGCAGACACGCAGCAGCATTAGCATTTATTTGGTTTCTGGCAACCTTGTGAGTTTAAGTCCAAAATGCACTCTTTTTTTCAGCTCTGTTTATCTCTTCACCAAGGAAAATATAAGGCTCTCAGGCTGAGAAATACTTCACTATGTTCACCAGATAGTACTGACTTTGTTTGCCTGTGGTTTGGTGCTTAGCAGGTTGTGTACAGTAAGGGTTTTTTGTGGGCGGTGAAACCAAAACAATGAGCTGAAAGATGTTGAAATGCTCTGCAGAGCTGAGGGGAAATGCAAAGACATGTAATACATTTCTGTCAGTGCATTATATATGGTAGTTTTGTAATTGCTAACATAAAGATCTGGATTAGTGCAGCCCAACACGTCTGGAACTTGATGAATGACTGAAACCTTCACTCCTTTCTTGCTGAACTGTACATGTACAGGCAATTTATTCCAAATGTAAGACTCTAGTAGCATGACCCAAGGGTAGGGGTGGACTCGAGAACTGTTTCCAGTTAAGAATTGGTTTTAAAATGCCCGATTCATCTGAATCGTGTGCCTCCGAGCTCATCAACACCCTTTGTCGATGCTGGCATGTTTTTCTGACAGTTGTGCATGTCAAAACAACAAAGTCAAACTCATGCATCTGCTGGATAGTTGTAAAAACAAGGAGTCATGATGGAGAGGAGGAACAATCCAAAGCCGGGCTGGATTTCACAAAGAAAGATGAAAACAGTGGCTTTTCTTCTTCTCTGTTTCCACGCCTTGTTTAGACTCCGATAACAAAACAGTTGCACTGACGCTAAAAACCTGTGCAGGCCTACGTTTTTTTTTAGGGCTGCACCTGTTTTAGAATCATGTCAGTCAAATCAGACTCAGATATTTAATACAAACATTTGTTTTTTTCCCATATAAAGTTTCAAAGCTTTAAATATCAGGGCTCAGCAGTGTGTTCAGTGTGACAGCAGCATTCATGTCATACAGTAAACAAGCAAATGGCACTGATGATGAAAATGTGCAACATTTTTTGCCAACACTAGATATTGAACAAAGGCCAGAGACTGTGTCATATTAAGTTGCTGTGAGCTGTAACTTCACCAGTTCCAAGCAGAAGCAAAAGATAATGTTATCTTACAGTAGGAAGTTTCTCCTCCTCAGTGCTGCTGCATCACGTCTTCAATCGTCTGTACCAAAGAGTAGTGTGTACGTCAAGAGCGCTCACTTCAGAGCCAAATCCTGTGACCAAAATACCCAACACAGTGAGTAGCAAAAAAACAAACAAAGAAAAAACGACTGCTCGACTTGAAGCAGTCTCAGTCAACAGAGGGGTGTCCGACCGATGATTCGATTCTCTGACGTTCAAGGGGCAGCCCTAGTTTTTCACACAGAAAACTTATCAGGAATCAATAAGGGAATCAATAGAGAACCAGACCAGTAAGCAGAATCGATAATGCCACTGGTATCAATACTATCTTAACAATTTCTATCCCTTCCTCAGGGGTTAAAACTACGACAGCTTTCCTCAGAAGTGACTGCATTTTTTTCCTGGTGGTGTTTTGTTCAGTTTACCAGTGAGTGTTTCATGTAGTGACCGTAAACTGTATAAAAGAAGTGCGTGTTGCCACTGTAGCCCACACACTGGTCACCCACTGGTTTGTGGACTCCTGTTTTGAAGCCTTGTGTTTGGTATGTTAGCATTTGTCTTTTTTTTTTTCTTTTGAGGCAAAAGTGACCTGTGGATGAGAGGGTGGAGCTGTGGAGGATGAGCACTGCTACGGCTCCATCCTGATTCACAGGCCTCAGTGGTGTCAACTTGTCAATCAGAAGGTGATCATGCACCAAAGCCTGATTTATGTTGTGTTGCTGGACAGAAATTAAATAGCTGTGCTTTGTTTTCAGTTTATACTTCTGCGAAAGGTTTGAAGCTGTCTGCATGGTAACCACTCCAGGTCTATTTCTTTCGTGTTTCCTGAAGCGTAATTTGCACAGACGGCTGTTCAATTCACACAAATATCCCACTCTGTACATGTTTTTAACTTATTAACCATATCTAGATCAATCGATCAGTTTCCAGTCTGTCTATAAGCATTAGATTTCCGTCACTTGCTACATTGGGCTGGAAAATTAAATGAATGAATTGATAAATACAAACACTGTTGATTTCTTTCTGTGGAGCTGACATGAAAAATATTTTGGTCCAGTAAATGTCTGCTTCCAGTCAGCCTGGTGAAGGCAGCTTGGCTGGCCGCTGTGCTCTTTGATCCCCAGGGGCTGCTGCTGTGGCACAGTCAGTGTGGACTGAAAACTGCCATCTCCATGGCAATGTCAGTAACACTACCAGTCACACTATGCAACAAAATATCAGTGTCCACAATATGACAAAATTCCTGAGGTGCGCAACAAGAAAGGCACATGTCTGGCAACACAATTTTTTTTTGTCAAAAATACGTAATTTCTGTCGAGCGACATTCATCGAACGTGTGGAGCGCCTTACTTTACCATATATTTTACTCAAAATGGGACCATCATTTTCAAAACATCATGTTGTATTGAAAAAGACTTGAAACTAACAATTGAGACCATAAACTCATTAGGAACATGTTTACAGAGGTAATAAATCAAATGAGGAGTAGAGTCATACTTTCATCGACTTCTATATGATTTGACTTCTGTTGCAACCAGTGGAGTCGCCCCCTGCTGGACATCAGAAAGGGTGCAGATTGAAGGCACCTCCACATTGGCTCCCCTTTTCAGACCCGCAGGCTACGTACACTTCTTTTATAGAGTCGAGGGTCGTGGTGAGCAGTTTTCAAGGCACTAGGTCAGTGCCCTGTGGCAGAACCGCAGGTGTCAAGAGGAAGAGATGACTCTCTGTGCTTCATATATCTGAGCAGCATGTCTGCTGTCCTGGGGCTATTTGACCTTCTTATCTAATGCACCTACCTGAATGATTTCTGATCCTGTCCGTCTATTCATTCATTATTTTACATTGTCTCAATAACCTCCTACTGTGGCTTACATCTATTGGAAATTGGGGTTTGATTTACATCCATTTCAAAGACTGTCCTCAGCTTTGTTTTCATGCCTACAGTCATGACATTCAGCATTAATTTTTCACAGCAAAATGTAAATAATTCAGCAGCATGAAACCAGGACTGGACTGTTACTGAGCATATCAATGCTTGTTGACTTTGGCACGCTGTTAACATTTCCTTTTATTAATGATTCAATATTGGAATTGGCACCCATCCAAATCAATATAGTAACAAATGGAAGATGTCCGTGCTGCCCTCAGCTGACTTGTGGCCTTTGCATGGCTGTTCTTTTAATGAAAAAAAAATCTTAAATGGTTAAACCCACTGACCAGTCAGATGAATCAAATCAGATCAGACTGTGCTTCATTCATCAGCAAGATAGGAAATTGTCTTGCCATCTTCCTGGTCATGGCAAACATCAACAAATGGAAAACACACAGTATGCAAGAATACAAAATTAACTAAAATGTATACGTGTATTTGGCTAAAAAAATCTTCTCATCGAAGCAGAACAAACCAAAAGAACAGAGGTAGGAGGGGGGTGTCAGCTATAAATACAGGTCTCAAAATACACCTGCACATTAATGTTTCCAGGCACCCCACCCTATTACAGCCTGTGTGTGGGAAACACAGCACTTGTAGCCAGATTTAGAGTTTAACCCGCCCCCGAAACAATGATTTCATAACCGTGTCCTGAACAGCTTTACAGAGCCTCTGACTGAGACAGCACCCAAGATGATTTACCGAGGATTACGGCACATTTTCTCATCCTTAACAAATACTAGTGGAACACAGAGCTCGTTGAGATGTAAATAGTCAAGCTGATAGTAGACAGTCAGTCAACAGCTCCAGTCTGAACTTGTTCTTTACATTTATAGTTCAGGCTAATCGCAGTTTTCAGTTCCAGTTTCTGTCATGGCAGAATCATGTGTGTAGATAACACTTACACTGTCCCAGATTATAAGGGAAACGATAAGAAAATGCAGCTCTGTCCCTTATACAGTGATAGAACATCATAATGTAAATGGTGGGTCAGCAGGCTTAGGCACATGCGATGTGCTTACAATATGTCACGGCTTTGAGCCTTTCTCATTTCTCTGATCTTATCTGTTTCTCGACACTATACGCTACATACTGTACAATGGAACGAACAAATTGAAAATGGAAGGATGACACAATCCTATCTGCAAAAGGACAACGGGCGGCTTCACTCAATGACACAGGCCCCATTTACACCTGCTATTAACATGCGATCTATATCTGGATAATGACATTCAATATATCGGCCTTTGCATTTACACCTGATGTTGATAAGCATTCTCATTATCAGGATTCTGGCAGGATTGTGATCGGATCTCAAAATGCAAATTAGTTGGGTGGTGCAGGTATTACATGTCCCAGGTTTAAAAAAAAAAAAAAAAAAAAGCGATGCTACAGACAGGCGTCATTCACATGAAATCACCATTTGCGGGGGAAGACTTGGAAGCTTCTGCTTCTACTCACCTATTTTTGGGCCAGCTTGAGCTAATTAGGAAATTCAGCAGGGTGATTTTTTTTCCTTTAAGTGGTTATAATTGATATTTTTATTATCTCTGCCAGGTGTAAGCCTGGAGGGGGTCATGAGTTTGGTCGTGTGTGCGTGTGTGTGAGTGTGGGCTATCTGTCTGTCAGCAGCTAATCTCGAATACTACCAGACCAATCAGTCTGATCATTTGTGTGCACATGCATGACTGTACGCTCAAGGACCTCTGGTGGCTGCACTGATTCACAGTTGTTCAAAAAAACCCTGTTATTGACTGTTTTATACCATCAATAAATGCTGACTCCTCACTTCACCTAACTGGCTGGTAGGGGCCCCAAGTCTTCCAGATATTGCCTCTGATAAGGGCCACATTTTGGCCTTCGGCGTCGTTCAAACACTGACATCCATAGAAAAGATTATTTTTATTTTGAACCGGAGCATCTGCAGATTAATTCCATACCCGATATATTATGATCAACTTAAGTCAGGCACGATACGAGATGAATTAGTACCCGTTTTTGTTTTCTTCACCACCATCTTGACTGTTAGGGAGCCGGGAGGGCGAATTCACCTGGGCGCAGCTGCTCCGCGTGTGTGTCTAGAGTGGGTGCAATCAGCTCCATCGGCCTCCTGATGGAGATCTGCACTGAACTAAGTGCACTTTTCAAATAATAACAATGTATCAAATAACAATGTGACAATGTGTAAGGGGTCACTCGTAATGATGAACCCACAGAGCTTTACAGCGAGTTTCAGCTCATTGTTCAGCCGTCAAGCAGCAATTCTACTGCTCTGATTCACTCTCACTGTCTCATAACACTGTTTTCTTCCACAGTAGGCAGCTGCGACACCGATAGCGGCAAGCCGGTGAATCTAGAACATTTAACAGCTAAAGAACAAGATGTTTCCTTCAGGAGTTAGTGGAAACCAAAAAAAACGAGAGTGAATAATTGACTAACATTGGCCAGACGGACAGACACGTGACTCCAAATAAAAGCTAAAGTGGCGTGCATTTACGTCTTGCATTAACATGCATTGTTCCCTGTCCAGATAGGCTTTCCGAGTACATATTTTATTTCAGATTTAATCAGGGTAATACAGTCAGCTCAGAGCCAGCCCAGAAAGAATAGTGAAAAGTCTCCTGAACATATAATAAAGTTTAAATAGTTAATTCATTATGCGTACCAGGAGCTTACTGACACATAAACAAAATGTAAGATAAATTAATGAAGAGAATAGAATCCATTTTCCCTTTTCGTCTTTGTGTGAAAAGCAAAACAGTCTGTAGAGTTTAAAAAAAAAAAAAAAAAAAAAAGCCCAACATGTGTGTTCAGACACGATTCAAAACCAACTCTGTGTAGGTCTAGTTAATGCCGTAGTTTACGCCTTATGCAATGTAGGAGGCGGTGTGGCTCTGAAACAAACTGTGCTTTTATATAATTGAGGTTATGCCATGTTTTGGCTGAGACTGTCCCGAAAAGATTTAATAAATACAGTCCCCTGCAAACCTGAAATAAATATATCCAACAGTAGATGCCAGATACGAACATTAGAGAGATGCATTACACGAGGGAAGGTTTTAACAATTTAGGAGGCTTTTTGACACAAAGCCACGAACACACACACACATACACAAACACAATGGTTTTGCATTAGGCTGTGTTATATTGCATTATGGCTTTGTGTCTGAGTAAGTGTGTGTCTGAGTATGAGTGTGTGTGTGTGTGTGTGTGTGTGTGTGCGTAGGTCCATTTGTTGGAGCAGAGGAATAGTGTGGGAGGTCAGAGAGAGTAGGAGTCACACAGAGACAAGTTCAGAGATGAGCTTTTGTTTGAGCAGCAGGGATGACTTCAGAGCACCTGCACTGTTCCCTCACCCAGCTTTAAACCAGGCGCCTCCAGAAATGCTGGCACCTTTGATTAAACAGTGCGAGTCAAACTGAGCTGAATAACTTTAAAATAAAGAAATTAGCCTCGTTTAATACCACTAAAATTGACATTATTCTCGCTTAAGCAAAAAAGAAACTCTCCAGAAACAATACAGTTATTTACTGTGTATAATCACCAGTAGGAAGACAACAGATACAGTTAGCACTGGCGCCTCACGCTCATGAAAAGCACGACTGAACTGTCGTCATTAAGCTTTGATACTGCAGGTTAATGAAAGATAATTACAAATTATCAGTGGGTATCGCTGACAGCTGAGAATTTTGACAAATTGAGGTTGTTACTGTGGAGAAAGTGTCACAAATAGATGTAGAGAAGTCTGAAAAAGGGTCTGAAAAGAGAATAAACCCAATGATAAAAGGAAAGCAAAGACCAAAGATGTGATCATCTCGATGAGGAGTTCATTTGATGCAAAAAGTGATTTCTTTTTGATCCTTGTTGGATCAAAGGCTGAGAAAGCTAATGGAGAGGGACATGTATGAAAGTATTAATGAATAAATTATGCACCTATGGCCAGGGGTTACTGATTATTTTAGGAATAAAGAGTCATTCATCATCCCATTTCTGAACATGTTTTTTTTGTGTGTGTATAAAAGAAACAAAAAGACCTGAAAGATCTCATGTTTCTGTTAAGAATAAGAATTCAGGAATCATTATTTGATATTCAGAGTCAGAACCAAGAAAATAAATGCCCAACCCTTCATGCAGACCCATAGTCTCTCATATTAGACCAAAATGGAGCATTAGTAATGGCATCAGTGTGTCACGAGCTCCAGATTGTCTATATTTTCCAATTTTGTATCAGTTGCACCACAGTCCACATCTGTTGCAACAGTCTGAGTGTCTGGCCTGCAGCAGAAATTAGTGTTGCGATGACATGTGGTGCATGTAATTCATTTGGAACTTGTGTTTTTTAAAAAAAGCTCAATTTTAGATTTTGGGACTAGCACCAACTGTGTGCCTTTGCTGGCAATGTTTTCCCGACTTAGCCCACTGCCTAATGACAAACAGTGGGTGTTCTCATATAATGTTTGCGTCTGTATAAAAGCTAATATGTAGGATAAAGTCTTATTTCACGTTTGTTGGTATATGTTGCAAAGCTCTGTCTTTGTTTTACACTAGATATCTCAGGGCTTTTCTGGGATCAGCTGCCTTTTTTTTGCACTTCTTGGTAAATGTATGTTCAAATATCTTCCAAGCAGTTAAAGAGGACCTGTTATGCTCAGGTTCAGGTTCAATTTTGTGTTTTGGGTTTCAACTAGAACACATTTACATGTTTTAATGGTCAAAAACAGTTTATTTTCCTCATCCTGTCTGTGCTGAAACACCTGTATTCACCCTCTGTCTGAAACGCTCCATATTAGCGCCTGTCTCTTTATGACCCCCTCGTGAAAAAGCCATCTGCTCTGACTGGTCAGCGTTTTGGGGTCATTCGTATTTTGTAGTCTCTGCATCGTCATTGCAGCCGGGGAATGAATGTAAAGGAAAACAGCAGCAGTTTTTACCACGAAAAACCAATAAAACCGGTCTCAACATAACCAGACATGTGCCAGCAGGAACATGATCCAAAATCAGGGACAACTTAACAACAGCAACCAAGCTCACATGTTTCCCTGATGTTAGCATGTAGCTTCATTCAGCAGTGCAGGCTACGTAATGTATAAACTTGCAGTAGCGTGTCCGGAGCAGATGATCATTTAAAGAAATCCAGCACACTATGACATCATACTGTAGCCAGAGTAGAAAAAACTGTTGGAAACAATATTCAGAACACTTTTTTAAGCCTGAGGGTTTGTGCTCCCAAGGATTAGTGTCCACCAAGTGTTTTTTCCCAGCTGAAAACGCCAGGCGCTCCTCTGAAAACGCCCAGTTGGAGGTGTCTGAGAGCGCATTGGAGGTGCAGCGTTTTTTCAGCTGAGACGCTTTGGTTGCATCTGGTTGTGGTGATACAGAATATCCGCAGTAAACATGTCGGCAAAAGGTGCAAAACTTGATTGGGATGAGGGGAAGGCTAAAGCGTGCAGATGCAGTGAGAGATGACGGACTTAGCGATCTGTGTGGGAAACAATCGGGAAACTTAATATATATTCACAGTATAATAACATTTTTCTCCTTCATTGTTGTTGTTTTTCAGCAACTGTACATGTAAGATGTGACAGTTTGTCTTTGTGGTATTTGTTCCACCTCTCTGTGAATGGCTGAAGTGACAGTGACGAGCGCAGACAAAAAGCAGTGCTCAGCTCAGCGCCTCATCACGCTGCTGATGTTTGTAGCGCAGTGTAAATACACGACGCTCCCGTTACAAAGAATTTTTTAATTTTCTGGCCCTAAGAAAAAAGCTTTGGTGGACACAGCTCCTTATTCTACAAGCATTTATCTTATTATTTCAAACTTTGGCCAGGTTTAATATGAACATCCTTCATTGTAACACAATATGTAAGACACAAAATATCAGTAGCAAAGGTATAGTAGGTTCCCTTTAACCACTATGGAAAGAAAACTAAGAATAAATAAATCTAAAAAATACATTTTGTATACCCAAACAAAGTTTAGAATAAATACTACAGCAATCAAGTATAATAAAACAACTGTTTTTCATGTCTTCAACCTGCTAAAGAACCAAAACTTCTACATTTGGACCACAACAACTTTATAAGTGGAACCAAATGCCAAATCATCACCGACCCACCATTGCAACAAAGAGTGAAAAGCAAACACTGCCTCGCTATCTGAAACAATCTGAGAATGAAATAAACATGTGCACAAGCCAATTACCGTGCCATGTTTGGAGAGTCCTACGCCCCCTGCAAAGATGTCAAGATGGTGCTCGATTTTGAGAGCGACTGGCAGGAATATATGTTTGACCTGACGTATTGAATTCCAATAGATCTCTCAGGTATGCAGGGATCGTGCTTGACGCTGCGCTTGAATAAGCTTTGATAATTACCCTATAGCCTTTTCTGGAGTGTGCTCATTGTCTCTTTATAATGAGGAACAGAGGTAAACACAGCCAAAACAGAGCGGGTGCTGACTGACTGACTGATGGACTGACTGACGGACTGACTGACAGACTGACAAACTGACAGGAGATGCATCGGTTTTAGTTCACTCACTTCACTCGGCAACAGCACCTTTCACACTGAAGTTTTTCTTTCTTTCTTTTCAGAAAGTTCAGCTCCCATGGAATCTTTTTTTTTTCTTCCCGAAATAATAATGAAATGGAGAGTGACAGGAAATAACAGAGGGAGAGAGATGAAGTGTTGGTGGGTGAGAGGTAACAAAGCCTGTCAGCTGGATTCAAACCTTCAGCACCGTGCCTTAGCCTGCCACCAGGAGGCCACACGTACTTCACATCTTATTGGATTTAAAATGACTTGTTTCGTCTGTCATCATGAGCACCCACACACACATGCACACACGCGTACACACAAAGGACTCCAGGGATTCTGCTCCAAAGGCATAAGTGCCAAGTTCAACCTACCGAGAGTTATTGTGACCTATCTAAGAGTGCCTTCTGGTGGACTGTTGAGTGTGTGTGTTTTTGTGTGTGTGTGTGGGTGTCCGGCCTGTAAATTGCCTGTCTGAAGATACTTCCTGTGCATACCTCATTCTGAGGGAGACACAGAGTGAGAGAAAGAGAGAGGGAGAGTGTAAATGCTTTGAGTCGGAAAAACCCTCAATCATATTTAATGGGATTATTTATCCACATACTGTCATGAGACGATGTGTATGCATGCTGGGCCGTGTGAGGAAATGTGTGTTTTGCTGAGAGATGGGGTATATCATAGCATCTCCTGGCACATAATATTGCAGGCAGATGGGTGTGTGTGTGTGTTTTTTGTGCAGATAAATTTAATGTATTCCTCCTGGACTGATGGCAAACCCCGATATCACAGGCCGATATTAAAGCTGTTTATGTTTCATTCAGGCTCTGGCCAGGTCACATGGTGCGCTGCTGATGTGATGCAGGTTACTTTTTAACGCAGCTACTGAATATGTTTTTATGAATATTATTTCTTTATCGCAGATGGCTAAGCAGAGAGATCGCTCCAGCACGGTGTGGGAGGATTTTACTCACAGCTTCAGGGGTGTCAGTCTGTAAAACCTGCAGTGAAACCTGCATCACCCTGCCTTAAGGAGCTGCCAACCCACCTAAAAGCTTTCATCTGTGAGGGCTCCACTGGCTTTTCAGTGTCCCATGGTCTAATTACCGTTGCAGAAGGCTTTTCAGTCTTGCCAAGATTAACATGCCGGGAGAAACAGTGAATCATTTCGAATCTGAGTTTCTGCTCGCCATTAAAATGGTCAAGTTTTAATTGAAAGATAGGGATTTTTTGGTCACTCGGAAAATATGACTACTCATCATTAAACCTGCATATTTGTGTAACCCTTATTTGAGGTGAAGCGAGTGTGTGAAGGAGCTGGCTCGCGGCGCTGTGAATATATTGTCAGCACCCAAGGCCGCAGTCCTCAGAGAGCCCCCAGAGAGATAATACAGTTTATTTACTGCTTATGCATAAAAATCTCCGTGCTGTCTCTGTAGCCCACAGTGTGAGGTCTGACTGTTTTAATTATTAGCTGCTGTGTTTAAAATGAAGCCGCCAGCATTTTCATTATTCGCACCAATGCAAAACACCTTCACTCTGGGTGTCGTGTGTGTTACTCGGTGTGTGTGTGTGTCCACCCATGTCTGCCTCTTCCACCTTCGTTTTTATTATTTTCTCATGACTACCTCATTCTCACCGCTGTCCTCCCTTTTCACCTCCTCTCCTCCACTCTTCAGTCCATCCCCAGCCCTCCTCCTCCTCCTCCTCCTCTCCTCCTCCTCTGCTCTCTTTCCCTCTCTCCAGCAGCGCTCTCTCTCAAAGTCTCGTTTACTCCCTCCTCTGCTGCTCATTCCCTCTTTGGAAACCAGCTTCCTCCAGGGCAAAAACTCTACAGCTCACTTTATCTCCCTGTCCGCCTCCATCCATGCTCCCCTCCTTCCATCTTTCTTCTTTATCCTCTCTCTTTCACTCCTTTTCACTCTTTTTTCATCTTCTCTCTCCCTCTTGACAATAGGTTTCAGGACCCATCTATTGAAAATTCCCATTTGCACTGCTTGCCTCTCAGTGGCTTGCTCTCATCTTATCACCGTTGGAGTTTTGTCCTGGCTTTACTGTTCAGGAGAAGTAGAGGAAGAGACATGGAGGGAAAGAAAGAAAACAAAGCAAGGCACACTGCCACCACTACACACACACACACACAGATAGAGGTACTGCGGAAGATTTAATATAAACATTTTATCTTTGATTCCCTCCAGTGAGGGTAAAAGGTGATAAAAAAAAAAGATAGTGATTGAAAATTTCCTTGATAAGAATATTAGATACTTAGAGTTGATAAGATAGATTGCTTGACAACGTACTAATTATCTTATCTCATCACAGAATCACCTTTTGATGTATCAGAAGTATGATAGCTAAAAGGGAGAAGTGAGTGCTCCCTCTATGGAGACTTTCTGAAGTTGGTGTGACGACACTTTGTCTACTGGGAGTAGATGAGACAGTCCAAAATTGAGCTAGGCAAGCGTCACTTTAAGTCACAAAACACCTTTACAGGTGATGTATGCTATCAATTAAGTTTGAAATTGTTTCAACAAAGAGGGGAAGTAACACAGAAATCACCTGAAGCATCACCGTATAATAGTGCGTGCAGAGTGCAGACGCTTTCACTCTCGCCATTAATTAGACAGCTCCCGAGAATGAGTGTCGAAAGGTACCATCGAAAATGAGGGATTGTATCTGATGAACATAACCGGAGCATTTCCACTTACAGGGCTGACTTTCTTTTTTATTCTATATAGATTTTCTGTTTGCAGCTCACACAGTTTCTGGTCATTTTTAAAGCTGGGCTCAGACTGCAGGAGTTCTAGAAAATCAGGTTGCATCAAGGAGAAACTTCACAGCTGTTCTTCTCTGTAATCTCAAACATGCACGCCACAAGATTTGAAAATAACGGCGCTTCACACACTACAGGATATTATTAAGATTTTTGTGCCAGAGGAAGCCATTAACGTGATCTCTCTCAGGCGATCTCGTGGAGAAGCAGATGTAAACAAAACGGAGACTGATGCGGTGCGACAACTTGCTGAAATGTTAATAATACTTTGCAGCGAGACAAAAAAACAAAAGCAGAAGGCTAAACGAGTCTGAATGAGAAAATGGTCAACACAGGTTGTTTATTCTTCAGTGACAAGTGGAGGTGAGATTTTAACAGTCGGTTTTAATATCTGTCAACAGTTGCATGCTAGCTAACCCTGGCCTTGAGGACCTCAGTGTTTACCGCTATCAGCAACACCATTGGCTGCTTCATAATCATAACTGTAACAGTCTATTTAAAACCTAAATATCAAACATGTTTGAAGTTATTGAGGCAAACTTGGCTTAAATTACAAGAGTTTTGGGACAATTTATCTCCAGCTCGCTCCTCTGAACGAGCTCTGGGACCTTGGTCTGCACAGATGTTCAGCCTAGAATATCTGGTGATGTGAGACGTTCACAGATCCAGTCTTAAATCTCCTCACAGACTTATTGAGGTCGCCCTGATAATTTCAAACATGTTTGATATTTAGGATTTAAAATCTGGATGATTACGGTTATGATAAGATCAGTACGGAGCAGCTGACTGTGCTGCCTAGCAAAGGCATCATTCTAGCCCTCGAGGCTAAGGTTAGCTAGCTTACAGCTGTTGACACATATTAAAACTGACAGTTAAAATCTCACCTCTAGTTCTCACCGAAGAATAGACAACCTGTGCTGACCATTTTCTCATCTAGACTGTGTTTTCACCTTTTGATTTTTGTTTTCTCACACTGCAAAGCACTGGTAACATTACAGCACGTTGTCGCACACGTTTACATCTGCTTCTGCATGAGATCATGTAAGGTGATGCATTCATGGTCCTTCTGGCACATTAATCTTGATAATATCCTGTAGTGTGTGATGAGCCATTATTTTAAAATTTTGCGGTGTGTATGTTTGAGATTAGAGAGAGGAACATCTGTGAAGTTTCTCCTTATGTGCCTGATGCAACCTGATTTCAAAATCAGGTTAGGAATTTAAAACTCTGTTTGAGACCAGATCTGTAAACCTCTCATATTACCGGATAACCTGGGACTAACATCAGTACAGACCAAAGTCCCGGACCAGATTTCTCCTGCGATTGTAGGAGTGAATCGGGGAAAAAAAATCAGCCCAAAACTATAGTCTGAGTCTAAATCGGGTTCTGAATCTCCTACAAGGAAGTCTTTGGGTGTTCTTAAGCTAAAAAGAAATACTGACTGAATTCACTTGTGATTAATATTAATAAACTAATGTGAGAGGAAAAATTACACAAATTAAATGAAAATACTTTTTTTTGCTATTTTGCTCAGCTCTTAAAAATTGACTAATGAGAGAGGAAGTACAAAGAGAAAATTCAAGATGGACAAAGACAGAAGATGAAACACAGATGCCAAAAAAATAAGAATGAAAAAGACCGCTATAAGAAGAGCCAGCAAACAGAGGAAAAGACAAAAAAGGCTGGCAGGAAAAAAAAACTGAATCCAAATGTAAAAAGAATAGCAAACATGGAGAGGTGTTGAGGGAGGATGAATGTCAGCGGGAAAGAAACATGCCGAACGTCTTCTAAATAATCTACAGCTGCCACTTAACACCTTCCAGCAGCCAGAAGTAGTCGTTCTCCTGTATAAGCAAATTCAGAGATAATTGACCTCAACACTATTCTGAGTGAGAGGAGTGAGATGGAGGGAAGCAGAGAGAGAGACAGAAGCAGAGACTGTGCCATGGTGTGAACTGCCATAGAGAGTAAGTGGGAGGTAGTGTTGTCACAGTGCATAATGGTGTTGCTATCATTATCACTGGCTAGAAGAACAAAGAACAGAGAGCTGGTGTGTGTTTGTGTGTGTGTGTGTGTGTTGGTGAGAAGGAGAGAAAGTCAGACTAAGTTCACGGGTCAAAAGAGCAACAAAGTGTGTGTTCGTGTGTGTGTGTGTGTGTGTTTAAAAAAGGCTGCGAGGGTGTTTATTTCTGCAAGTGTAGCAAAGATGTGGAGAATTTTGCATATGTGTTTTAGAGAGAGGTTTCCATTTTAAGGGAACAGCTGCTGATGGAGGCTGGTGGTGCTCGAACCACCCAGGCACAGATCTGCTTCATGAACTGATAATACAAAAACGTTATTGACTGTGTTGAACACACTTGTCTTGACATTTATCAGCACTGTGACATTTTTTTCGCTCTCCATGTGCACAACTACAACAACAAAAAAAAATAACTGTAATTTGTAGAGCACTGCCTCACATTCCTGCAGTCGTACAGTGAGGGATTTCAGTGCTTAGCTTTAAATGGCAAAAAAAGGAAACGACATTTCACTGTGGATTACATTTTACAACTTCAGTAAAACCTCGAAAAAACACAGTTTTGTCACATCAAATGGATCAAATATGGGATAAAAGCGATAAGAACATTAGTACATCAGCTACTTTACCGCTGTGTTAAAGGAGTGCACTTACATCTCTCTAAATATATTTGTTCCATTTCTGAGTGACTGAGGCAGTCGGGGCCGGAATATTGCTCAACTGACTAGAGGGCTGTTGTCGGGCCTGCTGGGCATGTTTTTTTTTAATATTATTTTCTGCTCCATATCTGAATGATGCACCGAGCGTCAGTTTAGCTGTGTAAGTGTCCACATTTCGTCCAATCAGATTATCAGGGACAGCCACCGTTGCTTTGCATACAGCCATTCATGGACTTCCAGTACTATCTGCAGAGGAGGCATTTGCTCAGTTACAGGGTTGGGTACTGAAACCCATGTGACAGCGAGGCTGCGGCACCGAGAGCATGAAGTTAAACAGAGCAGCGTGTGAACAGTTTAGGCTATTTGTCGGTGAATAAATGCTACAACTCCTCAAGACTCGAGCCAACTTGCCGTGTCCTGCTTGTCACCTGCTGATTAAAGTGAAGGCGGTTAGCCCTGAAGTTAACGAGCAAAGTTAGCCTCCCACTGGACCCTGACCAGGCTCACTTAAGGTGGAATGTAAAGGTGGATCAGCTTTTCTCATTAGAGTGACAATCTCAGTCGCTCCTAAACAGAAAATGGAAAAATATCTGCCTGCTGAGTCTCGACTGAGTTAGAGAACTTAAAGTTTATTTGCTGTTATTATATTGCAACTGCTATTTATTTTACTTGTGTTAAACTATTGTAGTCGGGTTAGGTTTTATTATTTATTTCAATTTGTTGTAGTGTTAATTGTGTTATGTATTTATCAATATTTCTATTTATCTATATTTCTATTTCTAAGAATGACTATTAGTCATTCTTTAGAATTAGGACAAAACAGGTTTTTGATTTTTTTTCTCTCTTTAATTAAGCTGGGAAAATATATTATAAAAGATCAAAGTCCTGGTAATTAAACCTTTTAATGGACCAACCTCCCAGTGATTTAATTTTTTCTTCAACAGCATACATGACAGATGTCAGAGGGAAGCTCTGACAGAGCTGACGTCTTACGGAGTTGACAAAAAGTTAAATATTTATTAATTTCACAGCAGTCATAGTGAGGAGCCGTTAATTTCAAAGTTGCTAAGAGTTCTCTCTTAATGCTAATCAAAATACTTATTTTTAAACTGTGATTCTCAGTTAGTTTTGATTTAAAAGGGCTACAGAGTTGACCTCTTATAGTTGAGACACACCTGATAGCATTCACATTTAAATAATCTGACAAAAAATAGAAAGCTTAGCAGCACTTGAGAAGCATTTCCACCTTTTTGGAGACCAGGAAGTGAGACAGGAGTCCTCAGGATATAGCTAACAACTTTTATGCCTGATTAAATGATGTTAATGTAGAAATCTAATGGAGTTATCAAAAATGTGGGACACATCTTTAACGGGCCAACATTTTCACACAAAAAAAAATTAAACAAAGATTATTATATCAGTACAATTTTACACCGATGTTATAAGTACATGCTGTTAGTTTTAGATTTTGAAGGCTTTTAACACATTTTTTAATTGTTTTAAATTGTCAGGGACGAGGCTGTTTTCTGACACAGGACAAGTTCATAAGTTAAAGCAGATGAAAGTAATTTATACATCATATTTATTTTAAGCATATAAATCCTTTAAAAATGCTGTTTCACCCCAGAAACAGAATTAGTGTCTTAGTAAGTTAAAATTTTAAGGTGTTTTTTTTTTTTGATAGAACATGATTTGTCCTACTTCTCAAGAATGGGTGGTTTACGTTAAACTGTTAAGAGTATTATTCTATTTCACATTTAAATGTACCATTGCAATGATAAAGCCATTTTTTAATGTTGCTGACCGTCATTTTGTGCTTTAGTTTTTAAGAAGTTAAGGCACCGTTTTAGCACCGGTATCGGGTCACACCCAAACAATATCCAACCCTACTCAGTTAGGAGCAGAAATAGGTAGAAATCATCACAACCTTTATGATTTAAAGGATAAAGTTGACAATATTTTACATTTTTCTTGTTGTGAACACGTCTCATAAAAATCACCAAAGTCAGAGATCCACATTCCTGTGTGTTGTAGACCTTAACATATTCATATTGCAGTCACTTGCGTCTAAAATGATTGAAAAAGTCCATTCAGTCTGAGTCGGAACACAAGCTAGATGTCGTCAAAAAATGAGCTACATTGTTGTCAAAAAAATACTAATAACAAAAATAACGCCTCACTTTTTTCTCATTACAATGACATAACATGGTTTATTCTGAGTCAGTGGCACCACTTAGACCGTCCCACTGCTGTAAACACTCTCGAGTACACCAAATCTGTATTAATCCAGGTCTGAGAATAGTCCCCAACAAATGCACTACTCACGCCTGCTTGAGTGATGTTTGCTAAAAACTACAGCGCTCAGCTTTTTTAGGAAGTAATAAAAAACAAATAGGCTTTGAGCTGAGAGTCACAGAGAGGTTAGGAGGGTCACAAAGCATTGGCAAGACGCAATAACACGATGTTGGTTTTGGTCTTTTCTTTAAAACAGGAAAAATATAGAAAGACACCAGCTTTGTCCTTTTCATCGTTCGCCCAGTGCGGCTAATTGATGAGGAGTCCGAGTAGAAATTAGCGGCAAAAATAAAGCCAACACACACCAGGGGGGTGTTACAGCCGAGTGCCTCCCTTCAGATCTCTGCTGATTATCCCTGTCTGTTGCATCCCTCATCTCTCTCCGTCGCTGCCCCTCCCTCTCATGCTAAATGGAAGCTGTGTATTGCCGCGTTAGAAAGCCAGTCACATCCCTCTCACTCTTCTTTTTAGCCCCTCTCCGAGTCTCTCCCTCTCTCTTTTTCATTTCCCACCTCTACCTTTCTCTCTGTCTATCCTTGACACTCTCTCCCTCTCCCTCTCTTTTCCCTCTCCTGCTCTGCTCCCTCCAGCCTTCGCTCTGTCCACGCCGACACCCTCGACTGAGTCTGCCAGAGTCACGGCCTTCACAGCCTGACAAGAATTCAGTGCCTGCTTCTGTGTGTGTATGTGTGTGTGCGCAAGTGTGTGTGTGTGTGTGTGTGTGTATCTGTGTCTCCAAGCATAGATGAAATATGAGCTGTTAAATATGAATGCGAGGGTTATGTTCCGATGCCGTGTAGTCACGTCACTCATGCATGGAGGAGTAGTTGAAAAAAAAAAGTCTATGCACATATACACACACATATGGCGATCAGTGTGTATGACAAGTAACTGCAGAGCTTCTGTGGTATTATTCTGCATCACATTTGCTATCCATTTGTCTGTGATACTTGCCACACACACACACACACACACACACAAACACACACAGAGAGGCAGGCCCTGGATTCAGGCTTCACTGACTTTAAACCTTGCTCAGGCTGACAGTAATTTCTGCCTCCAAATTACATTCCAATGGCTTCATAAATCTGCTGCCTCCTCCTCCGCCTCTTTCTCTTTCCCCCCCGTCTTCCTGCCTCTGCCTCTCTATCTCCCCCTCTTCTCTGCCGTCCCCCCGTCTCCTTCCTCTCTCCCTTTTACTCCAGCCTCACTTCATTTTTCCTGTATAAACCTCCACCCTCCTCCTTCCCACTCCGCCTCTATATCACCATCTCTCTTTCTCCCTTCCTCTCCTTCTCCTTCCACCCCTATCACTTGTTTTCTCGTTTCCCCCACACTCCTTCTCTCTGGCGCTCGCTCAGTAAATGAGAAACAGGGAGGCAGAGATGGGGAGGTTACGTGTGCGGGGTAGTTAAACAGTCACACACACACACATAAATCCATACAGATGCATACACACACGTACATAAACACACACACGCTCACAGATGTGCTCACAAACACAAAGAAACGTGTGAATACACGAGCACACATCCACAGTCAAACATCATAAACAACACATTACACTTTGATTGAAAGACAAGCATTTGTGCTGCCATATATTTGCCCTGCCTCGAAATTGACTTGCGGGCGTGCGTCTGCACACACGCACACACATTTGCATGCATAAGCGCGTGCACGCACACGGCCTTTTTAATGAGAGTGTTCATTTTACAGATAGTGCCTCTAGGTGAAATAATTGCCAATGTTGGGCCCTGATGGCTGGTCCAAGTGTTCTCAGGCCAGTTGTCTTTATGGGCCATGGCGGGCCACGAACACACCCCTCATCTCCCTGACTGCCGCTTTAACTGCTGCTCTGCTGCAGCCGACACACACACGCGATGGAGACATGGGCATAATATGCATAAGCACACAATGTAGACACCGGCTTACGCATTAACACTAAACACACACGTACACACGCGCCGAGGCAGAGGCCAGCAGAGAACAATAGGGCCGTCTGACAATGGGGCTCAGAGGAATTCTCTCCTCCATATTAATATTCAGCAGAGTGGATGTAGAGAGAGTGTGTGTCAGCAGGGACGCATGCTCATCAACCTCGCTAACACTGGGGTTAGGCAGCCACATGATTACAAAGTGCTCAGACTTTGGTCCCCAGCCCCGTAACTATTAATCCCTAGCTCCTACTCCCTCACTTCCTATCTCCTCGCTCCCTACAGTGCACCGAGCGAGCACGCTGCCAAGTATCACAGCTGTCACTTTTCTTTGCTTTCCATTTTCCGAATTATTCTGAACAGCCTGATGGAGCAAAGGGTGGATGGAAATGGAGATTTGATATTGTCAATTTCCTGCTGCCATCCACTGCAATGTTTCAAATTTGTGATAATGCACGTGAGGAGGTCATCTGGAGGAGAATTTCACTGAAACAAAAGATTTAATTTTTCCTGGCAATTTTCGATGAAAACTGCAAAAGTATGCACCAGTATCCCAAGTATGCACCTTTCGTTTGTAGTCTCATTGGCACTCGTACCTAATGTCAAAGACATACACACGTAAACACACCTGTATATCTCACCTCCATCTGTAAAACATACAAGTTGACCTCTAACAATGCACATGTAACTGCTCTGGTCATGTTTCTGTGCATATGTTACCTCCATTTGTAAATCTGTAAGAACATGAATCGCTCATAGCACATATGTACACACCTGTACAGTTCTCTTTAATAGATGTTTTGCATGAAAAGTGCCCAATACATGTCGGGGCTGGAGCCTCCTGTAGCCCTGAGCTCATATGCGTTATCTTTATATGATTGTTCTCGTACATTTCTCTGTATTTGTTCTCGGTTTATTCAGCTGTTATCACCAGCCTGCTCCACTGTCCCACAAAGCAAAGAAAAAGATGCTAATATCTGATCGTTAAAGCACAAAGCAAAGAGGAAAACAAAACAGCGAGAGCATTTGGACTGCACAGAAGCCACGGTGAAAGTCACATACTGCAGCGTGCCTGTCGGCTACACAGTTGTCATTGACTGGCTCACAAGAGCAGAGTGATTTCTGTCCCCCTGAGGAATGAGACGTTCCCTCTGCTCTCTGTTATGCAGAAAAAAACAAGTACAACAGAAAAGACGCGCAGTGAAGAGTCACTCAGGAATGTTTTTGACCTCAACACTAAATGGGTCACCTGCCCCAAGTGTGGGAACTGCTCTCTTTATCTCTTTATTACTGCTTCTGCTCATGACAAAGGAGAAAGAAAAATAAAAAAATATATAAGCAGGAAGTGTTTTTATAGAGAAAAAATTAATGTCTTACAGTTTGAACTATTCAAAGGAAAATTATAATTTACACTTTATTACTGAACATCTCTATCCTGATTCAAGTATTTGCCTTTTTCTGCATCGGCTTACTGTTTTGCATCGCTGTAGATCATTTGCCAGCGTTTCTAAATTACATTTTGTCTGGATGTCCTTATGTTGCCGGAGAGCAGTTACTCATTTGACTGTGGTTTTACTCTGTAAGGATACAGGACATTAATAAAAGTAATTTAAAACATCCGGGAAGAAAGTAAATTGACTGTGACCTGAGCACCTGTTGGCTGAAACACCTGAGATTTTATTCCGGACAAATACAAGAAATAAATTCTGATGATCAACCCTTGGCAGTTTTTTTTTTTTCTTTTTTGAGAAAAGACACTCCATTATGTCTGCTCATTAGTATTTCCATCAGTGATTAATTAATCTTACTGTACCAAATAATCTTGTGAAAATAGTGAAAAATGCCCACCACAGTTTCATAAAGTTAATATTTAAATTGCTTGTTTTGTCCAACCAACAGTCCAAAACACAACAATATCTAAAATGCTATCATTGGAGACCAAACAAGAATTATGAAACCAGTTCATATTTGACATTTGGGTTAAAAACAATTATTCAAACCATTAAATTATTCTCAGTTATCATTTTACTAATTGATTTACTAACCTCACGTTTCAGATCTAGTGTATTCTCAGCTTTTCTACTTATTCTAAATAAACATTCAGACCAGCACAGTTGTCATTTTCACAGCCAGCACCCATGTTGTGAAAGTAGCAAATGTACCCGCACCCATCTGCGCACCCATGAGCATGTAGGTCTTAAAATGAGGTGTGGTCAGGCTCACTGCTGGCATGTTGCTACTGTGAGGCAGCGGAGGCGATTGCACCAGTGACCAACAAAAACCTGATCTAAATTCAATAGCACATTATTTTTCTATTTAAAGAGCGAATTATTCAGATAGTAAGATGCGCCTAAAGGCAAGTTCACACGACTTGCATACACTCTGCTTGTTACACACACACTAGGGTTGAAGGTGGGTGAAATAATACATCATTAATGAGGAAAATATTAATTACATTCTCTTGAATGTGAACATAGCAGAGAGCAGAGCTGCTGTCTGACCCCTCACTATGAGAGACACTGCGCGTTTAAGCACAAGGAGTAGTGTAACTTCATTGATTATTTCAGAAGCTAAATATTTATTTCTCTTTGCTCTGTCAAGTTTTGCCAGGTTCCTAGTTTTGCTGTATAAATGTCATATGATATTTGCCGCAGTGAAATTGCTGCCCTTACTCATAGACAGTAAAAATAATGGACGTAGCTACCGTGACATCAGCCATTGGTTTGTGGACTCTTGTTTTGAAGACCAAAGTTCAGCATTTTGGTCTTTACTATGCTACGTTTTTTGTTTTTTTGGTGCCGGAAGTGACCATATTTGGGCGAAAAGCTGGCTCTGTAGGAGCAAGTGTTGGATCTGACTGATATTGAGAACACTATCAGCAGACAGCCTGTCACTCAAAGCAGTCTGCCTTTATTATGCTCACCTTTAAGGATTAATAAAATGTAAACAGCTGAGTTATATAAAAAAAAAAACACACACCTAGATTACAGTTGTCATGAAGGGGAAAGGTAGTTATAGAGACCAAAACTGGCTGTAAACATGTTTATTTCTTCTGTAAAGTTGGGCATTTAAACACGGGGGGCTCGGTGGGGATTGACTGGCTTCAGGAGCCAGCCTCAAGTGGCCATTAGAGGAACTGGCACTTCCATATTGGCTTCATGTTTCAGCCCTAGAGGATGCCGCCTGCTCTTACTGCATTAGCACAAAACCGCTCGCTTGTCCAATTTATTGAATCCGTCATGTGCCAGGCGTAGGCGCAACTAACTTTTAAGGTAATGGGGAGATGACACTGATTAGTTGAATTCATGTCACGCCTAAAACCCACCTATGATTAATGAAGGGAATAAACAGAACTCCTTTGGCCCTTGCTTCTTGCTTTGCTCCGAGATTATGCACCATTTAACTTGCAAAAGAGTTGGACACACGCTAAATGCACTTGCCACCATGCACTTAAGACCACGCGCTATAGAGCACTCAAACAGGGTCCAGTGAATCAACATCTTAATTTCTTAACTGTACAGCCCGTTATTGGAGACAAAATGCAACCTCGTACTGCACAGTTGTTGACCTCACATTGACCTACCTTTACCGCCCAAATTAGAAGTCAAGAGTTGTTCCATGCTGTCTGAATTTGAAAGTGAAAGAGAGTGCTGCTAGGACACTCGACTATGTCAGTCTTTATAGATTTCTAATGAGCATGCCCTTAAAAAATCTGCACTTATTAACATCAAAGGCATGAAAAGTGTATAAAAGAGGAGATAAACTCAATGAGCACTCAAAGCTCTTTTGTGATCCGGTTAAATGCAGCTGGTTCCATGTCAAGGTGCATCTATTCACCTCTAACAGGTTTTATGTAATCTCTTTCTTGGAGGTTAACAGATACATTCAGCTGGTGCATTAATGTTGTGTGGCGTTAATGTGGCGATTAATAAGGGAGATATTTCCTTTGAAAAGTGATTCCGTTGCTTCAACAATGTACTGAAACATTTATTACAAACAGAAGTCAGTAACTTTGTACACTTTCCTCTAACCTTCCTCAAAACTCTGACGAATGTTGTTTTCAGATCCTCCTCTCTCCTAAATGACTAGCTCTTCTCTCTTAACTCCCTGCTCTGATACATGCTCCCTAATGCTCCCCATTTCCTCCCTCTCCTCTTCCCCAGCACACTCCCCGCAGCTAGGCTTCTGAAAATCCATCACAAAAAGTTTTAAGGACAGCTTCGACATTATACAGATAGAGCCTCACATATTGATGTCTAATGGGCAATGGCAGTGAGCTGTGGAAATGCTGCTGATGTTCAATATTCACATCTTGTCCGGCGCAGGCAGACATTTTGCCTGCGGTAGGCAAAGATTAGTGCAGAGTGTAAGGGTAGTTTTGGACCAGACACTGCCACCAATTAAGGGGACTTGTTTTAAAACGACAGTTACTGTCATTAAAGGTGACATCTGCTTTTAATACATGACTGATGACATCCAATTAAAAGTCTTCATTTGAATTATGGTTTGACTTCGGAGCTACTTAAAAGCTTTGCCCTCCAAAATACTAACATGAGAGGATTTAATTATTTTGAAGCATTAGACATCAATCAATGAATTACAAAAGGAATGGAATAAAGAGGGTATAGCATTTTATAAGGCTCATACAGCACCAAACATAAAGCTGTGTATACGTCTAGACTGCCCTTGAACCCACCATTATCTCATTTCTCCTTAAATGCCAATCACAAAGTCGATGCATTTCGCAAACAATGTCTGTTTAGCATTCTCCGCCATCTCGAGCTGTTTTCATTACGCATGTTAGCCGCACTCTGCACATATAAATCAGTTTACTATGCCACAAACTGGATATCAGTCTGGGAGCTGTTTTATAAAAAGGACAATTTATCTCACCACACACTGCCCAACTTCATCCCACTCTGACCACATAACTACCCCACTAAACTGCACACCCAATTAAACACATTCCTTTCCATTTGTGGAACCAGTTAAAACACCAAATCTAAAATTGAAACACACACACAGTCACCCTGAGTTGAAGATGTATGGCGCACCATTTAGGGATGATTTTAAATACCCTTCAAGGATACATACACGCGCAGACACGAGGCTGTTGACCAACTTCTTCACAGCTGCAGCATGTGTCCTTTGAAAATGAAAATGAGGACGGCTTTATTTGTCTCTATTTGTGTTTAAGCAAACTGCATGATAATTTCCCAGTTGGCTATGTAGTCTACTTACTCTGGGATGAAGTGAACAGGCGAATGTGAGCAGCGGAGCAGTTAATGGCCTTGATGAATCTGTCTCTGTACACTCAGTATGCCTGATGAAAACCTTATATTTCTAAAGCCAGTGTACACTGGGGGGTTTGATTCTGCACGCAAGATACAGGCACTTAACGCGTGGTGGTTAATGAAAGCTCAAAAGCTTTGTGTGAAGAAAAAAAAAAAAACACACATATAAAACATGGAGTTACCTTAATGGGAGGTTTGTGTCCGTTGGGAGCTTAGTGTTGCGCATATGCAGGGTTGACCTTCAGGAAGTATTTTCACGAGGTACTTAATTTTAAAAGGTATAACCGTTCTGATGGGGATAATTATTTTGTCCGTAGCTTTTAGTATTCCATATTGTGCCAACGTTGAAATTCAAAAGTACATCTTGGCGTCACTTAAAGACAGCTGTTATAAAAAAAAAAGACAAGAAAGCATTTCGTTTATGCAGTCCTGTAAAAGCACCTTAACTTTTATTTATTTTAGCAATAAAGACCTAAAATACGCATAAGCTGCTGTGCCAATATTTGAATTATTTTCTAATAAAGTACACAAGTTGAAGTGTACAAGTTGAAGTGTACAAGTTGCATGGCAAGTATGTGAGATAAGTGAACTGTGCAAACTATTTCATGGCTTTCTGAGGGAGCTGTGGCTCACTTGCTTTTTGTCAGCACATCTAACATAAAATACTCAGTTAATGACCACATCAAACCTCCACACGGGTATATAGCATGCATGCTGGTATCTTTATTAAAGTGAATTAGTAATGAATCACCCTCATCCATGAATCATACATCAATAATAGCCTGATTTTTATACATGATACATGATGATGATGAAGATACATAAAAATCGAAATGCATGGCAAAGATATCATATTGCCAATATTTTAGAGACCACCCAAGTTTTACAAATCATGTTTTCAGGGGAGCTCACCAGGGGTGTAGTGCTATTTGTTTAAGCGCACCTGTGTGAAGTTGAGGCTCCTTTCGAAGGTTATTAAACCACTGTTCTTGCAGTGGCCACCTCACACACACTAGACGACTTAAAAACAAAATGAAAAGGTGTTTTGCTGCCTTTCTAAAAAAATAAATTCACCAGGCTGCTCAAAGGCTACTGCGTGCAGCTGCCAGCAGCTTTAAATGTGGAATATTTTCTTGCATGTCACTCAAAGCGTGGACTTGATGTCGTGAATCAATCAACACACCTTAAAAGTTAGTATGTAGACTTTGCCCATTTGGTTGGGGTTTTTTTTGGCTAATGTTTTAGTGATGATTGGATCAAGCACTTAAAGACATTTACATGAATTTCAGCCGGATTATGCGAATTATGCGAATATTCTATTTCCTCATTTGGAGAAAAAAAGTAGCAGAGCGATGTTCTGGTGCGCCTCAGCTGCAATACACCCCTGGAGCTCATGTGTTATTAAGAGGAGCTGAGCCCCTCCAGCTCCCCTGAAGTTCGCACCCTTATTTGGGCAATTTTGTATAATATATTTCTTGCCATTGAACCCCTAAGATTTGGACTCACTTAATAATAAAAGCTAGTTAAAGAGCTTAAAACTGGCAGGCTCTTGTTATGCACTCATTTCTTTTGTGTTAAAAACAGCCCTTTGTGTGTGGTTTAAGAAGGATTTTCCTGTTTTTAAATCTCAGATACCTCGTTACTCTAATTCTTCTGTGAATGAAAAGTCTAATACTGTACTTGTCTGCTGTCTCCTCTCAGGGTGGTGCTCTCTAACACTCAGCCAGCTGTCCTGCTGAAGCAAACACCAGTGACGTCTACCTTGGGGATACTAGATGGCGGTCCGTTTCTGCTAACCTGTGGGGGAACTTTTCACACTGAGCCACGTGACTGGCCATCACAGCGCCGCTCAGAGCGGACTGCGTACAGTACACACGGCCAGCGTGCTTTGCTGCCTCTGAAGATCATCTGTGTGAACTGGAAAGGAAGTGATCAAAAATTTAACAGAGGAGAGTGAGGCGGAAACTGAGAGGGAGGAAGAAAGAAACCTCTGGACTCTTAGAGCCTGTACTTTGCACCGGGCCAACCTGTCCATCACAGCCTCAAACGTACTCATTACCATCACTGAACTGTGAAATCTATGTTGTAGTAATTGTTATAATACAGCTAATAATCGTAAGGACTCTTTGCTGGATTTTTCTGAGCTGCGGAAATCCCACTTATTCTCTCCTTGTTGCTCATTAATTAAAATCACTACCTGGTTATTGAAAGCAAGTGTAGCACAGCACTGTAATATTTCTGCATGACCCAGTGCTTGCATGAGTATCCAGGATTGCTTTTGACTTCGAAGAAGGACCCTTGAGCCCTCAACCATCTTCTGACTGTCTGCCCAACTGTAGCGTTTGGGTGTGGAGCGGTGGTTTCAGAATTAGGCCTCTGGACACTCGTTGAAGATGACTTGAGTTGGCAGGTCTAAAAGCCCCTTACCCCAGAGAGAAAGAGAGCTTGGCAGTAGGACACACACACACAACACACAAATGTGGGTGCCGAGGCGGCTTTGAGCCATGCTGGTGTTGCTACTCGCGGAGCCCTGGAGTACAGGCTATCATCATCCCTATCATCATTCACCCAAGCTGAGGAAGATTCAACGGCCCCGAGGAGCGAGGCTACACTTGTGAACGATTCAAAGAAGACTGGGAAACTGCGCTAACACACAGAGATCCACAGATACATCCTCAATCACACACACAGACACACTAATACTCTTCTCTACAAATCCTTGATACAGGAAAAACAAAGCTGCGGCGGACGTGAAAGGCACAGAGACTGAGCAGGTTAGCAAGCCCTCTGCAATCACACCCTGGGTCGATCAGACCTTTTACACACACTCGCACACATACACTTTCTTCCTGCATTCACCGCAATGAGGAACAGCACACTTATATCTTCCTTTCAGCTACATGATAGGAAAAAAAACAAACACACAGGCTCTGTGCTCACACAAAGGCTTTTATTTCAGAACATGATTGAAATGTTAGTGGAGGGGGGGGCGTCGCAAAGGGAGAGGAAGGCGAATGCAGAGGCGAGAAAGCTGAGGCCTTGAGGGAGTGAGAAAGAGAAGGTGGGGAAAAATAAGAGGTGGGGGGTCTGCTGCATCTAAATGAAAAAGAGAAACTAAGTCGCCATGAGGGAGAGGGAGAGGGGAGGTCTGGGCAGGAGGACTGAACCAGAGCTGATTGATCCAATCTCGGTGTGTTGGAATCAACGGACGACTGGAGAGGAAACGATAAAAGAGGATTAGAAAGAGAAAAAGAGACAGGGGAGGAGCGGAGGAGGGCAACTGCTTGGACACTTCTGTAAACAAACCTGAGAGTGGATATAATGAAAGATTATGAAGGGGAGGAGGTGGTGGTGGCGGCGGTGGTGGGCGGATGGAAGAGGGAGATGGCGTGAAAGATAAAGATGCACAGAGAGGAGAGCGCCATAAGGGAGAGTGACAGTTGGACAGAGTGAGACAGCGAGGCAGGGAGGAAGACAGAAAATCTAAGGATCATTAAGAGGACGTGTCGATAGGAAACCTTGGCATGTAGGCAAAAAACACACGTACAGGTTTGTGCCAAGAGGATATTTATGAAAGGGAAGCGGGGATAGTGTGGCACCGAAGCATATGCTAGTTGATATTCATAGAGCATTCCCAATATGGTCTCAGCTCCTACCTTGACACTCCCTCTTGTGTGCATGTGTTTCTCTCCTTTACTTTATCTGTCTCTCAAATGCTGGGAATGCTTGGAAATCGTCAAGATTTAAGCTAAAAATACCATTAAGAAAAGAGAAAAATAAAGTCTGGGTCCATGCCGAACTGCACGGCACACACAGTCTTTTTCACCCTTACATATCAAATGCTGCCTGTGTCGAGCAGAGACAGGAGCTGGTTGTTGTTGATGCAGATCTCTTTCACACACACACACTTATAGAGGCACAAACAAGCATGAACAGGTACACAAATGCAGCTATTTTTTACACCTATCTTACAGCAAAAACAACACCCAGCCATTCTTTTTGCAGCAAACTCAGCTAATACTGACTTGAGTCTTCACTGCCAGGAACTCATTTCCCCTCTCCTCCGCTGACTGACTGTCCAACTCTCCATCTGTCTCCTCGCCTCCATCCCTCCCTCCCTCCCTTCCTCCGTCTCCTCTATTGTTGCCATCTCTTGTTTGCTTTGCATGGATTTTGACTGCAGCCAAGGGGCAATTTTGCATCTAGCACTAAGTTCACATACGAACACACACACACATATACATGCATGCATGCACAGAAGGGGAGGGAAAAAAAAAAACACTTGCCTTTAGAGGATTTGTTTATCAAATGTGCTGTCAAATCATGTCAGGCATTTCACGTCAGGGCACATTTTCCAGCCCCAGGCTACCCAAAAGAAAGGATTCAAACAAGAGTACACCACAATGTAATTTCCACAACTTTCACTACTGTATATTATTCATGTTCTATAAATAGTGTGTCGTAAATGTGAGTGCATGGAGATCATTTTTATCTGAATTGTAAATTTATGTTATTGATGTTGGTGTCGGGGATCCGCTAGGAGAAAAGTCATAAAACATCGACTGAGGAACGTATTAATGTTGCAGAAAAATGCTTCTCTGTAAAACATCTCGCTAAAACATTTCTGGGGATTTCAAGACCGCTTTCCTGAATAATTTATAGAAATTTCACGAACAATAACAACCAAGAGAAAACATGCATTATACATGTCAGCTTGTACCGAGACTCTGTTCTGTATGTGAATGCTTTGTGCTCAGTGTGTTTACTTATTTGTGTGTGCCTTTCTCTGTGTGTGTTTTGGTCATGACCTCAAACAGATGCCCTGTGTTTGTGAATATACAGTCAGAAACCTGTGAAATCCTGCTCCTCTATTTCTTCATCTACATGTATTCTCTTTATAATTTCATCTGAGGGTCAGATTAAGTGCAGTCACAAGTTCACCACATCTGGTGTCTTCAAAGCAATCAACAGCACTGTGGGCAATTAATCTGATTTCCTTCTCCCCGATCTCCCCTTCATTTTAGTTTCATGTCAGTCACTCCATTTCACTTAATCTCCCCAGAAAAAAATCTTTCTCCCTTATTTTCCCTCCCTGCAACTGTCACTGTCCAATTTTCTCCATCTTTGTCATCCTTTTGCTTTCTCCGATTCTTGTAATCTCCCTCGCCCGCTCACTCAACCCTTCATCACAATCTCTGCCTCTAAATGTCCATTTGTCTTCTGCTTGGTCGCTCTGACCCATATAATACTGGACAGCCCCTATAAAGTATGTCTGCCTATTCAATCCCCAGATCTTCTCCACTTTAGATAAAAGAAAAACTTTACTTTTATCAGCAGGTAGAAAATACACTATATAAGTTAAGCAGTATAAAAGAAAGAGGTTAACTTTGTGGCTGTGCTTTTTTTCCAGCAACTCTTTCTACTGTCTCTTTGAATGTAATGAGTTACTTTGATTTCAGAAATGGCGACTGATAGCCTTTGTACTTGTTCTAATCCTGTTTCCCATTTCCTCTGTTTCACTCAGGAGCTGTGCACCAACATGGCAGCTGAGAGTCTTGCTGAGCTCCGTGATTGGCTCTTTCTGCTCCTCCTGTGCCTCACCTTATTGGCTGAGGTGCTGGAACTGGCGGCAGCGGCAATCGCCATGGAGACGGGCGAGGGAGATGAGGGCATTGTTTGTCCCTCAGTGTGCCGCTGTGATGAGGGTTTTGTCTACTGCAACGACCGTGGCCTCAGCATAATTCCTCCACTACCACTAATGGCTGCCATCCTTTACTTGCAGAGCAACCGGCTGAGTAACGCTGGCCTGCCTCCCTCACTGGAACGCAGCACTTCCATACGAGTGATTTACCTGTATGCCAACCAGTTGGATGAATTCCCTATACACCTCCCGCCTTCGTTACGGGAGCTTCATTTGCAGGATAATAATATACGAACGTTACCGAGATCAGCTCTGGCCAAGTTACCATTACTAGAACGTTTGCACCTGGATGATAACTCTATATCGACAGTTAGCATCCAGGAGCGAGCTTTTTCTGGGACTCCACGGCTTCGACTGCTGTTTCTGTCTCGGAACCACCTATCAAGCATCCCTGCAGGCTTGCCAGCATCCCTGGAAGAGTTGCGTCTGGACGACAATAGGATCAGCACCATCCCCACACATGCCTTCCGGGGGCTCTCATCCCTGCGACGCTTGGTCCTGGATGGGAACCTGTTGGCCAACACACGCATTGCAGATGACACCTTTTCCCGTCTCTCCAACCTGACTGAGCTGTCACTGGTCAGGAATGCCCTGCAGTCTCCGCCAGTCTACCTGCCTTCGGCTCACCTCGTGCGACTCCACTTGCAAGACAACGGAATGACTCACATACCACGAGGGGCGCTGGACGGGATGCGGCGGCTACAGAGGCTGGACCTGTCAGGAAACAATCTGACCACTCTCCCAAGAGGACTTCTGAAGGATACAGAGAGCCTGGAGCTGCTACTGCTGAAAGGAAACCCCTGGTACTGTGGCTGCAACCTTCGCTGGCTCCACGCATGGCTGCACAGCCGCGGGGCAGGGGTTACAGTCAGGGGTCTGACCTGTCAAGCGCCTGAGCCTGTAAGGGGCCAGGCCCTCAGAGAACTAACCTCCCTGATGGAGCAATGTGAAGGCCCCCCTGCTGGTCCCAGTACTGGAATGGGGGTGAACCCAGCTGAAAAAGACGGAGGAGGTGACGATGGTGTTGGAGGGGGCCAAGCAGTTGCTTCAGTCCCCCATGGCAGCACCACCACTTCCTCTCTACTGGTCCCCACACAAGGTTCCCTCTTTACCCTGCGAGCCAAGCGGCCGGGCCTTGTTATGCCTCTGCCTCCTGGTGAAGGGGGACAGGTATCTGGAGAGGCTCTGGAGCTGACTGTAAAACCTCTCTCCTCGGACAGTGTACTGGTGAGTTGGCTGTGCCCACAGCCGGCACCCTCCTTCCGCCTGTCATGGCTGAGGTTGGGCAGCAGTGCAGCTCTTGGTTCCATTACAGAGACTCTGGTACCTGGAGAGAGGAGGCAGTACCTCCTCACCCAGCTCACCCCACGCTCCCATTACCTCATCTGCCTGCTGCCACTACGACAGGAGTCCTCCTTTGGGGGTTCCAGCATGGGTTCATCTCGAATTGGCAGCATGGACACGGACAGTAAAGACTCAGCCCCAGCCTGCGCTCAGATAGAGACTGGAGAGGCTCTGGTCAGCGCAGGAGGGGAGGGGTCAGATAAAGAGGGACAGGAATCAGAACTAACAGCCCTGCCACTGGCCGGGATCATAGGGGGTGCCACAGCATTAGTAAGCCTGTTGTTAATCTTTGGCATCTTCTGCTGGTATGGACAAAGAGCAGGTTACGTGTCCGGGGACTCAGGCTCGTACAGCAGGGGCCGGAGTGGGAAACATTATGATGACTATGTAGAGTCGGGCACCAAGAAAGACACTTCCATCTTAGAGATCAGGGCCCCTCCTGCAGGGTTTCAGATGACAGCTATGGCCCATCAGCCCCTGCAGCCTAAGCTGGAGGATGTCACCTACATCCACACCATTTTCCCCTCCTCTTCCTCTTCCTCCCAAGCTAACGGGACCTACCGGAGCAGCCACGGAGCTGGCAGCCTCAACGGCACCATCCTCAGCCAAACCAGCCACCATCACGTCACTTATGGTACCAACCGTGGCTACAGAGAGGGTGGCATCCCCGACATAGATTATGCCTACACGTGATGATACAGGGACGCACTCCCTGAGCCACGAATGCCAGGTGCCATTTCTATGATGACGACCGCTCGGCTGGTGGCTGTTTTGTCCTTGGTTTCCAAAGTACCCTCTGTGCCTCTGCTGGTTCAATTCTGATTGGTTTGCTAAGTAGAAAAGACTGGTTTCAGCTATCTTGATTGGACATTGCTATTGAGTGACAGAAGTAACAGTCCTACTATACTCTACTGCTGTATACTACATTATACAGTAGGTCCTTCTTTCAGCGCTACTTATAGTTATAAATGGTTACGTTTTCTCTTTTGGATATCTCAGTGTCTTTCAAACCTACTGTTCTTCTCAGCTCATAATAATACACAGTAACTTATTTGAGGTTGATATACTAGGCTTAGCTGATTTAGCAGGAGATATATTTATAATATGAGGAAAAGGCACTTGATGTGTATAGAGATAGCTCTCATATCTTCCTACCAACTGTAAGCTCTGTGCTGTATAGATAAAAGGGATGACAGAGGGAGAAATCAATGGTTGTTATAACCCACAGATGACAATGCATCATGGTTGACATGAAAAGATGTGTTCCTAGCCCCCTCCTTTTCCTCTAGTTTACTCCCCTCCTTTTTAATTTTTCCTCCTTTCCGCCTCTTTTTTTTTTTTTTTTTTTGGCTGAGGCTCTTTCCTTTTATTTCTCTCGTGTCTTTTGTGGTGCCGTGAGCAGAGGACGACTTTGTTCTCGCCAAGGGAGCTGACAGCAGTGATAACAGTTCTGACAGAGACGGGAGACACAAACCACAGCATGGGGAGACTAATGAGAGGGAGAGAGGGAGGGAAAGACAGAGAGGGAGAGCGTCGGGAGGGGGGTGATGGATGGATGGATGGATGGAGAGAACGGAAAATAAGACAGGGAGAGAGAGAAAGGGGTGCTGTTTTGGGTAAGGGAGGCACTGAGAGAGGTGTGTTGGCTTAAGGCAGAGAGCGAGGACTGAAAATGAGAGAAAAAAGGCAGATAAGTGGGGAAAAAAAGGGCGTGTGACAAATGCAGTGGCAGGAGGTAAAAAAGCAGACAAAAGGGAAAGAAGATGGGGGATCGAGAAGGGTGCGGGCGGGGTGAAGAAGAAGGGTGACAGCTGGAATAATGTGACATCATCATCGAAAAAATGGCTCAAGTTTAACCCACAGTGTATCCATACTGCACTCAGCAAATACATGACTGATAACAGACTGCACTCTTTCCTCAAGCACTGGTGTTTTGGAAGTTTAAGTCTCACTGAACAACATTTCTTGGGCAGTTTCCACATTGTGCATCATGTATCTTCATCATAACCTTACATGCAAATGTCTGTAGGACATCACGAGGAAGACAATCAGACAAAAAAATAAGAAAGTAAAATGATTGCCAAGAGCGCAGGACAAATGAGTGGCTTGAAGAGAACTGCTATTAGAAATCTCCCTTTCAGAATTAAGAAAAAGTACAGCATGTACCCAATTTTCTATTGTGGTCTGGTCTCATTATTAAATTACCTTTGCAAATGAAGTGAAAGAAACCTAATCATACATCTTATAATAGTAACCCATTATCTTCTAGAGCATGGTTAAACCTTCTTAATTGAAAAGAAGTTTTAACAGCTAATAATTTTTCGGAGGCAGTCAGAACTGCTCTGGTCTAATTACTCTTTGTTAAAATTCACCCATAACAATCTATCTTCGATTCAATTCAAGAAAGTCGTGGTTGTGACAGGTTTTATTGGTATTTAAAGCTCAAAATATAAAAGAGAGTAGGAGTGGGCAGTATGGATAAAATCATCTATTACAGTACATGTAGTTTTATATTGTGATATTTATATGTATTGGGTCGTAGTACTTACAATATTTTGATTGGAAAACTGATTATAGACTGTTTCAAATTTGACAAAATAAACATTATAAATGGGTTCAAGTGTATTTCATATGAAATGTTTGTTAATGCAGTAGCTGACATGATGTTAACAGGGACTGAAGCTGCAACAGAAAAGCAATGAAACCATAGAAGTAGAGTCTTGTTCCATTTCTATGAATAAAACTGATTAATAGATGGATTAAATTATGAGGGGTGTCACAATTTCAAGTCTAAATTAAAAAACAATCAGAAAAAGCTTTCGGTTTCAATCATTGAAACCAAAGGCATGATTGGTAATTGCCATTCAAATATACGTCATCATTTCAATTTGACCCTATGGCCTTACTGTGGTATATTCATAAAAAAGTATGGCAGTCAAATCAGACTTGATACCATCTTTTCATCTTTTCGAAGAACAATTTAAAAATGTAATAATAATAATAATAACAGGTCATCATCCGTCTGTTTTATTTATTTATAAAGCGCTTTTTAAAACAAAGTTACAAAGTGCTTCATCCCGGATTAAAACAAAGTGGAATTCAAGCAAATAAAATGAGACAATTTTAAGAAAATACAAAGAACAAAAAATAAAATAAAGATAAAATACCGTCAGCCCTCAGTGTACACGAGTCGTCAGGACATAAAACCAAAACTCTGTTGATTCTGGTGTTTCACGAATCAAGACTGGATAGTTTAAATGTGGTGCAGCCTTCCATACTGAAATAAACTTTGAATCAAAAATTTAATTGTGACCTTAGAATTAAAGTCAAATCAAATCGTGGCACCCTGACAAATTACAAGACAGGAATGTCTGCTTTTGGGTGATACAGTCTATTAAGCACCTGACAATGATAGTACTTTATCACTTCGACACAAAAACCATGTGAAGTAGTTTTGCCTTTTTATTTGTAACAAAACAGCCCTATACAACCAGAGATATTAAAGTTAGAGCTCCCACAAAATGACTCATCTATCAAATCAATCAACAGAATATTTATCTTTAACTATTTTGATAAATAATTAATATAAACATCATGTTCTAAGCAAAAATACCTGATTGTTTGAACTTACCAATATTGAATATTTCTTATTCTTATGTGACAGTACACTGATAATCTTAATGTTCTGGACCGTCAGCTGGATGAAACAAGCAATTTAAAGACATCACCCCAGGCAGTAAATTGATGTGATAGACACTAACGATTAAGCACTTAATTGAAAAGATAATCGGCACATTAATCAAACAGCCACACAGATTTGTATTGCCTCACAGTATCTGTCATCATATTGCCCCATCAAACAAAAGGACATCTGAATTTCGAGTATTTCAAACTTAAGGCAAAGTAAAATTCCAAAACATGACTTTAAAACTGCTGAAATTTCCTGATCTGGTGCACTCTGTGAGGAAACGTACATTAGTTGACTCAGGTCGTCCAGTTCTACAGGCCTTGGTACAGCGTCGACACAGTGCTGTGAACAGGGATCACAGCCCGACCGCTACACTGTGCAGCTCAGCAAACAAACATGTACACACGGCATGGAGAAGGAAGCAGCACCTGCTTTCTGACTGCCTCTCACTGACCCCACTAATATACTTTAAGGGAGGAGGAACTTCAAAGGGAAACGCTAACAAACAGCCAGAGATCAAAAGAGGAAGAGGAGAGGGTAGAGAGGGGGAAAATAAAGAGTGAGGCCGTAGAGGCGAGGATGGGGATGAGTGATATATATATACAGAGCCTGTAAGTGTTGAAACCCATTCTTTACTTTCAGTAGCTCTCTTTCTCTTTTCCAACCTGTGTTACTGTGTTCCAGTAACATTGGACGAGCTCCGGTGGTGTGGGTTTTTTAGGTTTTCATTTGCTTCATTTGTTTTTGTTTTTCTTTTCTTTTTTTTTAAGAGCACTGAAGCTTCCTTTCATTCTGTGCAGAAATCCTTTTTCCTTTAAAAACGTCACCCTCAGATGTGATAATGAAAACACTCTTATGTATAAACATAAAAATGGGTGCAAAACGCTATTCCATTTATTGGTCTGTCGTCTTTTTTTCTACACAGATGAATAAAGACTTCTAAAAGGAAAAGTAGTTTCACGAGTCTTAGTGTGTGTGTGTGTGTGTGTGTGTGTGTGTGTGTGTGTGTGTGGAGTGTTCATTAAATCTGAAACAAAGGCTGGAGATATCAAATAATGCACTGGGAAGGCTTAAAAAAAATAAAAATCAATGGGAAGCTCAAGATTATTAATATGATTTATGACGAGCGGGAGTGGACCTCGTTAAATCACACACACTGGATGAATACATCAGCTGCTCCAATTCAATTGAGAGGAATCAGCCAGCCCAAAGCACACGCATGTGTTTTTATCCCGAGAAGTTTGCGTGTCAGCGAGTGTTGTATGTTTCGCCAAGCAACATGAGAAACTGTGTGTGTGTGTGTGTGTGTGTGTGTGTGTGTGTGTGTGCACTTGTGTGGATGTGTTTCTGCTCTGTGCTCCTAAAGACATGCCTCTCATTCTAAGTGAGTGCTAATACTTGTGTAAGCACAGATCAATATAACGAACGGGGGAGTGTATAAGTGTCCATCTCAGAGTTACTGCTTGTGTTGGGTGTTTGTGAAGGAGAGTGTCACAAAGAAATGTACTTTATGCAGATGGAAATGGGCAGTGTGTCTGTGTCTGGAGATGAAAAACGACTTAATATGAATGTTTGTCTAAAGAATTCATGATTATGCGTCTGTGTGTGCACCAAGGCGTACTGTAAATGTGATGCAGCTGTATCTCCACGTCCCTGCTCTTAACGACAATGCCCTGAGTTCTCATCCGTCATTACGGAGGCCTTTCACTGCCCTGTTCCATTATCTAGCATCAAGCCCTCCAGCTTAATTATTCTAACTCACATTAAAACTCAACAAAAAGACACACACTCAGACACTGGCACATATCTGTTGAGTCTGAAATCTGCCCTTGCATCGCAACAAATGGGATCAAAGTGGATTTTTCAGATATGCCGGCATTGTGTTGCTGGAATAGTAAACATGTTAGAGATATCAAAGGCGCTCTACATGGACGGTGTGTGCGAGCACAACAGCATTATTTACAGTTTCAATGACTCAACTTTGCCTCTGTCTTTTTCTAAGGGACAGTGTGTAGGATTTAGGGGGATTTAGTGATGTCTAGTGGTGAGGATTGAAGATTTCAACCAGCTGAAACTTCTCCCGGTTACAATTCCTACAGTGTTCATTGTTCAGAAGGTTTTTACCAGGAGCCAAATTATCTGCAGAGGTCTCCTCCTCTACAAAACAAATGAACCAGGTGATTGAAACAGGTACAAACACAAACCAAAGCAGTCTCAAGTTACAAATATCAGTGTTTCTATGATGTGTTTCTCGCTAACTAGGGCTGCCCCCTTTTAGTCGACCAAACATTAATCGCCCAGAAAGGTCATTAGTCAGCGAGATTTCATTGGTTGATTAGTCGCAGAAAAAAACTAAAGATCTGCACCTTGTCAAAATAAATCAAAGCCTATATGACTGGACGATGTGGGAATTTAATTTGAAAGGGCAGACACAGGAAGTGTCCACACTCAGCAGTCAGACAGGAGTCAGGTTAATTTCCAGGGCTGGTACCTGCGGTTATTCCACAGGCCAGTTAATAACATGTCGGGCAGGAAATCCAAAGTGTGGGATCATTTTGAGAAGGTGAAGGACCAACCCAAGGTGATATGTAAACTCATCTTCATTGGTCGACTACAAACATGACGTATCATCTGAAACATGGAAGTAGCTACATGCCCATTAGCCCACAGCGTCATTAACAGGCGGCTCGCTCAGTGTGTGACGTGCACTTGTAGATAAAATATAGGCCTATATTAATGAAGGTTCATTAGTACGGTTTGTATTTCTCTGTAATGTAGCACAGTGTTAACAATGTTACTGAGACTATTCTTTCTCACACCTTCAGCTCAAACCATTGTGTTGCCCCGCCCAAAATATATAATTATATAACTGAATATTGTAAACATGCAGATGACTAGTCAACTAATGGTGAATGATGACCATTGGTCAACTAGGAAAATTCTTAGTCGGGGGCCGCCCTACTAACAACAATAGCCAACATGAAAACATGCATGGCTCTCTCCAGAGGCAGTGTTTGGTTTGTCCATTCTGGCCTACTGTAGAAACATGGCGGTGCAACATGGCAGACTCTCTGGACAAGGACCTGCTCCCTATGTAGATGTAAACTGCTCATTCTAAGGTAGCAAAAACACAACAGTTCTTTTTTTTTTAGGTGATTATACACTAAAGAAAATATACTTATTATGTTACATTCCATTTCTGCCAACATATCCTCCTAAATCCTGCAGATTGCTCCTTTAATTCAGTGCATTTCTGAACACTTTGCCCCTATTTCTTTAACAAATGAGCTCAAGTCACCGATGTGCAATAAAATGGTCAGTTGCATTTTAAACTCCGAGCTCAGTGTTTTCTTCGCCACAGGGCTGTTAAGAGTGATGTAAAGCTGCATCGCACCATAAAGTAGCTTCTAGTGTTTGCATGCATTATAAGCTTCTTTAGGAAAAGGTCAACGTATTCCTATGTATGCACGTGTTTGGGGAAATGTATATATGCATACATATATATACATTCCCCCAGCTATGTGCGTCAGAACAGAATAATTTCCATGCCACAGTGTTTTCTTCAGATACAAATGTTCCTACAAGTTTCAGGTATCATTCACTGAAGGTGAAAATCAAACAGAACGGACTACAAGACTGATCATGAGTTCATGTTTTCTCACAACAGTCAAGGGCGCAGAGGAGAAAGACAAACGCGTGCAATATACAGACGTGGGAGCGCACAAAAAAATAGGTGTAATCAAAACACCAACGCACGTACATGTAGTCAAAAGGTCCATATTTGAAACATGCATATGCATGCACAAACAGCGCTACTGCACTTGAAACAATATTTCACGGATTTAGAAACCTCAAACACACATCCTCACCTCAGCTGTAAATCCAACTCAAGACAAACATATGAATTTCAAATCAACCCTAAAAGTCGTCATTGTTGGGCACAAACCTGTACACCTGTGAGTGACAGGGGACCGGCGGTCCCAATGTACCGCGACGGAGCTGGATAACAAACACCGACACGTTTCTCTTCACGCACACACTGCAAGAACCCAGTGAAATACCTCAGAGGTATAAACTGATCCAACAACAACAAAACATTAAGCTGTGGTGGTCTGGGTTCCTTTGTAGCGATGGATGGAGAGGACATCACTGGAATAAACAAGGCAGAGAACAAACTAAGGCGGCCTCCGGGGGATTATAACAGCATCAACTGTATGAATTAGGCTGTCTATCAGAGGGAGAGCCACTTTGGTGCCACTGCAAGACGCCTCTAGTGAGATGGAAGACGGAAAAAAAAAAAACTTCTGCCATAAAGACACGCTGAAAGCATGAACAAAAAGATAACCAAATTGCCCTTGTACCACAATTGTCCTCTATTCAATTTCCCAGTCTTTTTAATCTTTTAATTTAGCTTAATTATGTGCCTGTATACCACTGGATTTTTTTGTAACCTTGCTGAGCATCTGAAATTGAAGGAAATTAAAAGCATTTATAACCTCAAGTATTCTTTGCCTCATTAGCTGTCCTAGGCTAACATTAAGTGAATAGTTGATGGATTCCTTTTCTTCATATGATGAACCATCAGGCATTCAGTTTCATCTTCTGCCTACGAGAGCAAACTGTGCAGAGAAACAACTCTGGCTGAGGAGGAGCGCTTCAGGCGCCGGGCTCCTGCTGGATGGGGTCCTCCAGAGCTCTCAGCCTTCACTCATGGTCGGCTTACTGCCCACCTCTCCGGGGCACTACACTCTGGACCGCGCTGAGACCTCAGCACTTGTAGTTATGGCAACTTGTGATTTCTCTGGAGTACTGACTCTCAGCCTTTCTTCAGCAGAGGCAGACACATCGCAGCCAAAAAATAAATGAATTCCAGGAGCACAGTAAATTATTCATTACTTGGTTGAAAATGCCACAGAGTGGATTGTGATCATACCAGAGGTCCAGCACACATTATGTGCTGCTGGTTCAAGGCAGCACAATTTAATGATGAAATACATATAGACATATATATATTATAAAAATAAAACAGCATCGACAAATGGTTGACAAAATAATAGAATAACAACCATAAATTTACTCCTAATTAAGGAGCAACATTATTTTACTGCTCACTCTCCACCTTATAAGACTTGGATGGAAACAAACTGTTAAAAGATAAAACAGATGGTATTCTATAGTCTTCTTTGTGTCAAAAAAAATCCTGTGAAAAGACCAAAGCCAACGCTGAATGTGAGCCACTAACAAGTAGCGTGTTCGCTGTTTATCCAAAACCTAATATATGTTATTTCTCTGTGCCAAAGATCCTCCATTGTTGCCAAAAAGAAGGTAAAAAAAAATCACAATTGGGCCAATGGACGATGCTATTGGCACTCTGTCCTCGTCTCTGTCTTCAGTCCTGACAATTGTGCTCCTATAGTGGCTGATTAGGTGGCTGATTAATGCATAGTTTTGTGAACAGCAACAATATTATCGTCCATTGCAATATTTCTCAGTAGACATCATTACAGCTGCATGATATGCAAAAACAAATCATGAAGTGATCGCGAGTGTAGTGGGAATGGTCATTCTTGCATTTCATTTTCAACGATGATTTGATTTTTGTACCAAACAACCATGTTCCCTCTTATCTGGAGTGTGATTGGTGGGTCGGGGCATTTCTGTATCATCAAAGTGCTTCATTCACAATGTTATGCTGAGACACATTTTACCTTTATTACAAAACTGCAGCTCTTGCGTTATGGATATTGCACTTGGCCATATTGCAAAAATATGTTGATTAATTGTGCAGCCCAGACATCGTCATGTGCCAATTCAGTAGACATCGCCCGATCCTGCAGTGCTGACCATGAATGACAACATCCCCGCTTCAACTCCAGCCTGGAGACCTTTGCTGGATGTCATTCCTCATCTCTCTCCCCTCGTTTCCGCTCATCTGTCTACCCTGACCATGGTTATAAAGACACACAATGCAAAAAAAATACTAAAAGAAATGCTTAAAAAAGTGGCGTCAGGTTATTGGAGACATAAGATATCTGTGAATATGTCAGCCAATAAAAATAGAAAATGTAGCAGAAAAATGCTGAAAATACTGCATTATATATACCAGCATGATATAGTTTGACCACCAAAAAGCATAAACAGCTCTACTTTTTTAACTGCAAAACGTCTCACCCAGTTATTAATCAACAGCTCTTTAGAGGAACAATGAAAGGTATTCTTACTAAAACACACATATGTGTATGTAATGTGTTTACAGTGTGTAACCTCTGTTTACTTCTGTTTGAGTAACGTTTGCTAGAAACTACAATGACGTTCTCTTTTTACTTATTTGTCCATTTAAAAAATAAAAGAATATATTTGTGACCAGTTTTTAAAGATGTATTAAAGGTTTAGTTTGTAGGATTGGGTAGCATTTAGCTTTGAGGTTGCAGACTACGGTAGCCAAATGATTCTAATTAGAGCCAGAGTTTGGTTTGTCCCTTCTGGGCTACTGTAGAAAAATGTTGATCTCCATGGGTGAGAACCCGCGCCACATGCTCATTCTAATGTAACAATAACACAATTAGGGCTGAAAAGATTCATCAAGTAACTTGAATAATTTGATTACTAAAAAGCCTCGAGGCTAATTATTTGCTTTGCTAAATCCAGTACAAATGTACAGTGCGCTGTGTTTCGCATGGATGGTTGTTTGTGTTGCACAACGTGCTTATTACTTCGCTGCTGATAGTCAACGCAGCTGTAATGTGGATGTGAAGCGCGGATTGCAAAACTATGGAGGAAGAGGGACAAGAAAAGAGCGAGACACCCCAAAGACAATGACAGTGTTCAGTTCAGTGTGTATTGCAAAACAGAGTTAGCATAGAGCGTCCTCAATGCTACAACATGTAAGTAGAAAACATCCACTGTATGCATTGAGTTTGCCGAACGGACCCGACACAACAAGGTAACGTTAACATCACGTTTAACCGCATTTAACCTAATTCAGTGATTGCTAGCTGAGATTTTTAACGCATGTAAAGAACGCACGTGTATTATGGATTTATAATGGCTGATCAATAATAGAAATCAATGCGGTTACATTACCTGGCAATGTATCATGTGTACTAGCCAAGTCTTGCTAGAGAATATAGAAACACATGGATAATAAAATACTGTAGTCAGTTTGTTCATGTTGTCAATAACAGACACGCACCCCTTACTCACTCATTCACCCATCACTGACACATGCACCCTCCGATCACTCTCTGACACACACACAGTTGAAAAAGGAGCCTAAATGCACAAATCAACTACAGCAGGTTTATTAATTTGGACTGCAGTCAGTAGGGTCAGCAGGTGTAAGGCCCCCCTTGACTACAGTGATTGAGTCTAAACTACCCAGTCACAGGAACTTAAGAGATAATAATTATGAAGGCCAAGTCATAAAAATCAATTTAAAAAAAAATAATTATACTCCTAAGTTGCAGAGTCATACTTTGGACAGCTTTGTGCAGAAGGTTCCACCATGTTCAACTGAGCAAGGACAAATTTGATGCTCATGTATCTCATTTCAGAAACTTTCATTATTTTCTCTTTAATATAATACTACTGCACTTAAGTAAAGCTAAAGTAATATAATGACAACACGCAGTATTTCTATGAATATCCAGAATTATAGATAGAATACTCAATACTCGATGACTAAAAGAATCGATAGCTGCAGCCCTGAACACGAGTTTTATACCCTAATTTAAACAGAGTTATCTATATTATATTCCACTCCTGACAACAGCTGCCTTTAAATCCTACACACTGGACCTTTAAGTAGAAATAAACAGGCTCCACAGGGTAAGTCGAACAGAGACAGACTGACACGTTGTTGGTTTTGGTCTTCTCCTGGGATTTGTGCACAATAAATAAGAATCCAAAAAAACATTGGCCTTTAACTGTGCAGAACTTTGCTCATCATAAGCAAACAAAACCAGTATCTTTAACATAATATTCACTTTGACATTTCATAAAACCTTGACTCTTTCACCCTACACACACCCACGCAGTAATGTGCAAAGATTAACAGCACACACATGCACGCAGATAACTGGCTCGCTCATGCATGTGCAGACCACGAACCCCATCACATGCTGTTGATCTTGCAGAAGACACAGAGACTAAAGGATGTAATAAATCTTTTCAATGCTTGACGCTGCTGTGATTGAGGTGTCCTTTGTATCCTGATGCATCTCGGCGTCCTTGACTTTCTTTTTCTTTTTTTTCTTTTTTTATGACTGACAAATGTACCCACTGTTAGATTTTAGTTTACTCGATACACATCAGGAACCAAACATCAAATTGTAATTTCAGCGTGTTCAAAGTGAATTGACCAAAAAATGCTGGTGCACTGAAAACAGATGTTTACCAGGGGCAAAACAAAACATTATGCTTTAATTAACTGGAATAATTCAAATAAAATGGCACATGCTGAACGGATTCCCAGTTTAAAAGCTCAGTAAATCTGTAGCTAGGATTATACAAGTCAGATAAATCTGTGACAATAAAATGTACTGTACATTACAGGCTACAGCCAGATGTTCCTCCTCTTTTCGTGGAGCTTACATCATCACAGAAACTCTACTACGTTGACCTGCTGACCTTTTAACTCCACACTCTTCTCACTTTCAGCGAACATCACACGCTGAACAAACCGATGTGCTGATTGATCGACCTGTCCGTCAGCCCGGCTCTAACCAGGGCCGCCCCTTCTACCCGTGGACAATGGTGACAACAGGATAAGTGGATAAATAGTTCCTATAAATAGTCTTGTCATTTCCTAAGCTCAGATAATGCAGCGAGGCCGACAGCATGTGCATCAGGCACCACTTCACAACAACGCCTGATAGATCGCAATTACAAGATGGTAATTGTGTGCTGTGTGTACTCCCTGTACTCTCTGTACTCTCTGCGTGTCTGTGTGTGTGATTATGTGACAAAAGCATCGTCTGTGATGAGGACATGTGAGCGCACAATGAGGGCCCCTTGTATTTGCTGGTGGAGAGAGGGGGAAGAGGACTCGGGGTTAGTTTAAAGCCCATTTTGGAGGTTACACTGATACATCCTTTGTACTTTGTTCACTAAGCTATGATTACAAAGATGAGAGAATATGGAGGCTTATTGCCAGGCTGCATTATACTTTATTATTCAAATAGCACTGCCTACAATGAGGATAATCTTCCCCCAATGTGCTTTTAATTTCCATATCTAATTTTTTTTCATTCCGTCTTGTGTGTCTCAGTTCTAGTCAACATCATTTGCACAGCTGGTTCAGTGAAACAAGGCTGGATTCAAATGTCAAAACTCTAAATGAAAAACATCAATCATCAAAGGTTGATAAACTCATTAAAAAAACCATTCATCAGGTGATTGTGTGCGCACTTAGAGAGTGTGTGTTTTCTTTTTTCTGCCTCTTTTTTTTGAGCTGCTCAAGTATTCGACCTGAGCAGCCAAGGAGACGGGGACTTTGGATGCGCAGCCAAAGCCTTAATGCTCGGCTGATTACTTGTCTGGCACTAAAACCAATATTTGAAAAAAGGTGCACTATTATTGTCATAAAGAACTGGGAATGCAAACGATTATTGCTACACTAAGGAGTGCATTAAGCGAGACAGCACAGAAAATTGAACTCTGCCCTACACGAGAGAAGACATACACGTCTGAGAGCTGGCTGCTTTACAAACTGCACATTATTGTCACACTGTCACAACCTCAGAGGACTCGCTTTATATAATATCAATAAGTCCGGTCACATTTAGTCAGCCATTCTCAGCATCAAATGAAACGGCTGTCGAATCAACTGAATCTGAAACCCACTGATTTTAATATTCTTTTATTTGTTTTAAAGTGGACTGACACCAGCTCCGCTCTCTTCAGTCTCTATTCTACGTCCCGACCCATCGGCATGGCTACAACCAATGATTATTTTCATTATCAACCAATCTGCCTGTTATTTTATCGATTCATCAATTCTTTTTTTTGTCAATATAATGTCAAAAAAAAAGAAACGCAGCCTGTGTAATTTCCCAGAGCCAAAGGTGACGTCTTCAAATGGTATGTTTTATCCGACCAGCAGCCAAAAAATCCACAGCTATTCAGTTTATTGTCATATATGAGGATGAAACATCTAAGAAGCATTAAACCAGCAAATGTTTGGATTTTTTTGCTTAAAAAGTTACTTAACAATTATAGTTGCAAATTTATTTTCTTTAAATTGACTAATTGATTAATCGTCTACAGTCCTTTAGACACAATGTCAACATTTTTCGCTTTAAACTGTCGCACATTACAAAAAAAACAAATACAACCTCACATTGTGTTTATTTTGTTTGCACACTGACTGTGAAACTTTCATCAGTTATTAAATTTTTTTGAGTCATATTTGATTTTCTGCATTTTTTTTGCACCTGTCACAAGACTCTAGAGAGTCTTCTAATCCAGAAGCAGTGCAGTAAATGTGGCGTAACCTGCGGGAAACATTTGTAACAAGAGAGACGAACAGGGGGCACAGATATCATGTCATGTCTCAGATAGCCTAAATCAGGAGGTCAGATATTCAGGTGTATGATGACGACAAGGAGGAGGATGCAACAGAGGATGAGGACCACAAACATACAGAGAGCGACAGTGTGGAGAGAGACATCTCAGCCCCTTCAGGTAGCTGCAGTGACAAATGCAAGATAGCGACAGCCAGGGAGGTAACTCCAGTAAAGAGAAGCAAGAGAGGAAACGTGTCTTTTCACTTTGTCTCGTATGAATGTTCTCAACAATAAAAGGCGTCAGACTCAGTGTGCAATAATTCTGTGCATAGCATTTTTTGTCAGTGACAGTGTGATGGTCACAGCCATACTCTTTAAACTCATAAGTTTGTTATCTACACAGGTTACTTTCATTTACAGTCAACCATAATGTACACACTCTAGCTCTGTGGGTTTGATATTAATCATCTGTTTCTTTGTCTTTGAGTTACCATGGTTATTTAGGGAGGTCCCTTCCTGGTGAAGCAAAAAGCGTGGCTGAGGGCTGAGGACCTCCATGTCATGGGGTGGATTTGGGTTAAGTTAGTTTTGCTTTGTATTTAGTTGTAGTTGCCGTCCATTTTGGTTACCCCTTGTGTATTATTTGGTTTGGCCAAGCCACTATATATGCTCCCCCATGTGTCACTTTGACAGGTCAGTTTGTTCACCTTGTTTAGTTATTATATTTAGTATAGTTAGGTTATGTTGACCTCTTTTTAGGCCTAGTTTTTCGTTTCTTGTTTGTAATTTTTCATGCATTTTTTGGGTTAATAAAAACCCACGATTTTGTCAACAACTGTCCGTGTTGCCTCACTGCTTGGTCCCTAACAGACGGATTAAAAAAAAACACATACTGAAAAAGTACAGACTAAGTGCACAAAGGCCTTCATTGTGCAGCTTGACCAATCAGCTCCTCTGACCAGTTACTCCTCGCCATTTCACGCTCCCAGGTTAAGTCTAAAAGCCCCCAGACCGCGGCAGATCATCTGTCACCATTTTATACAGTTTCTTTAAAACCCTCGGTTAGTGCTGTGATTATATGATTGTTTTAAAAGACATATTTTTCCAGCCATCTTCTTACTATGAATTATGGCAGCCTAAATGAACATCTGCCAAATTGAGAGCAGTTTTGGCTGTTCTACATTTTCTTATTGTATCATGTGTTTCACTGTATTTCATATTTCTCTGTAAAGCACTTTAGTCAGTAATTATTGTTTTAAAAGTGCTCTATGAACACATTCTTGGCTTCACTCTCCGCTCGTCTTTCTCGCTATTTCTGTAACTGTCCTAAACAGACAATGTGGTAATCACAGCCACTTTACATAGTGCCTGGCCAGGTGTGTGGAGGTGTTGATGTAAAGTAGAGTCTGAACTTCTCTCAAGCTGTTTTTTGTGCGCCACAAAAAACACTTCAGTCACTTTTTATGTCTTTGAGGAGAGACTGTTCTAAAGCGTGCGTTGTTCTAACCCACGTAGTAAATTTACTGTATATAGACAACAAAGTCATAGAGAGGACACAGAGTTCTTGGACTGAGATCAGGAAGGCAGTGGGATGCAGTCAGGAAGAAGTGATGATGATGGAAAGCCTTCAAGTGTGGCCACTGGGTAGCCTGACACTCAGACTGAACTGCTGCTTCTTTCATCTGGCCTGAAATCATGTTCCTGTTTGCTAACTCCTTTGGAGAGGTTATGCTTTAACGCATGAATAGTGACGATTCTGTCCGGGCCACATAATTTCTAGTCGATATGGAAGCTTGGTGGCGGCTGCTAGAAGAAACTGACAATATTTTTCATAAAGGCTGAAGAAAGAAAGATTCAGAGGTGAGCAGCCAGGCTAATTACTCAGAGCAGATGTGAACATGTTTGCCTTTAGGGCCCTGATAGTCCGTCTGTGAGTGTCTGTTGCCTTCGTTTTTGTGGTGTGTCCAACACTGTTGGCACTTGTCGGCTGTTTATCAGCTGATTCAGGATGTTGAATCACTCCGAGTTCAGCTCAATGCAGAGGAAGAGAAACGGACATCAGACAAGCAATGGAGCTCTTCAACAGGAATGTTCTTTTAACATCAGGTTCTTTAGTATATGTGCTGACTGGCTAGCTAGCATTTTGAATATATCCTGTTGGTCTTCCAGTTTCTCTTTATGAGTGACAAATACAGAGTATCACAGCCTGCTGGCATGGAGAGTAATTTCCTCTCAAGCAAGCACAACTTTTTGAGATACAGGTGACGTGAGGTGACGCAACAGCCGGCCTCTGTTGCCACTGCCTCTGTGATGTCAGTTTGGTGCATCTGTGCCTTCAGATGTCATTGGACAGAACTTTGTACAATGTAGTTCATTTTAAGCGTACTGAAATTTGCCATCCGTCCAGCTTTGAGACTAACAAACTTCACTTTTACCAAGACAGAAGACCATTCCCATTCAGCACCTTCAGGAGATCCTCCGGCCTACCGGTAGCCACGACGCTGCACAACAAACCGACACATTTGAACGCAGCACTTGCCTTGATGACAGAAGGTCTGATGGGCCAAGTGCTGATGATCAAGCTGACTCCTTTTCTCTTTTACTCCCTCATTCACTCCATCTCCTTCCATCTCCCACATCGGCCCAATCAGGCTAATGAGGCTCGCACTTCCTCCATCCCTTCCTGCTCACTAAAGTGGCGATTGATTGGAGGGGTGGGAAAGCTTTTAACAAGGGAGGGGTGGGAGAGAAATAATTAGCACGAATGAGCTTTTTTGCAAACTCCTCCAGTTTGGCTTTTCTTTTTCCGTTTATTTACTGACCCGGACAACATTAGGGATTAACTCTCCAAGGGTATGTTAACTTCTCAATGTCAGGTTGTAAATCAATCTGAAGCTGTAAACTGAGGCCCGTTTGTCTAATGCCAATGTCTCGCTCCTCTCAGGTCACATCCCTGCGATGATGTCTAAATGGAAGCAGTAAAGTAAAAGAAGGGGGGAAGGGAGAGGATGAAACTCTGGAGACGGACCATGAAGAATCTGAGCTTTTCGTCCATGTTCCTACTCAAATTGAGACACAAACTGGACATCAGATCATCCCACGGAAACTCGGAGCACTGAACCTTGAAAGCTCAAGTTTTTCAGCACACAGAGAGCATTAATGTCGCTGCCCAAATGACCAGTAAAGTGGTCTTTCTGACAGTTGTACCGTAATTAACTCGGACAGATCTGGACTGGAAAAACTAGAGCAGCAGCACTGTCTAAATTCATGCTGCAGCCAATTCACGGAGTCACTGCAGCCTCCAAACCGCGCCAATGGCAAAGACACAGATACAAGAGGACAGAGTGGACATAACACGATGATGAAGAGTATGAGATACAAGCGTCTAGATTTCAGCTAGGACGAGGCGAGGGTCAGCAGTGTGCATGTTAAGAAACTGGAAAAAAAGTAAAAGAGGAGAAAGTACTTGAAAAAGACTGGCAGAAATCTACAGCTGAACATGAAACAAAATGTCAATCAAACAGTTTAAAGCTACTTTTAAAGTGAATTTGAAGAATATACACCCTGATTCCTCTCAGTGGTGGGCCTCAGATCATCTCAAGCCTTAAAGATACGAAATACGCCTACAGCCTTTAATTTACTTTACCATCAAAAACGAGCCACTTCAAGTGGGCGTGGAGGAGTAATTTTCTATTTATTTGATATGTATTTTAAAATCTTGAGGAGGATTAAGTGAGAAGCCTCAAAACAAATAGAGAGAAATTACTATAGCTTGGATATTAGCTCACTTCAGAGGCAATATTACTTTATAGGGATCTTGGTAATTATGGCGAGCATGTCTCCTCAGTGACAGGCTACTCTACTAACATTAAAGATTTATATTTCATTTTTAATTTCACACTAACAAATCTATAAAGAACATTTTTAATAAAAACAGTTTCCATGAAGTCCAGTCTTTGCTGCAGAAGAAAAATATTGCATTTAAGCCCATTTATGATTGAGACAGTCGTTGTGTTTACACATGAATTACGGTAATTTAAAGGTCCTGTCGCTGCTGTCTGTGGCTGTGAATCAAAGATGACACCCAGTGGTTCCACACTAAAAGCAAAGTGACATAGGCTCCAGACTAAAGCCTCTACAGCAGTGATACTCGACTTATGATTTGGCCTGAGTACCACTGCTCTAGGGTGCAGGGTGCCCCGCTAAAATTTTCAAATTAAAATTAATAATAAATAATTTCATTTGCACTGGGAATTTTTTTTGTTTTTCCTTGAAGGTAAATAAGGTGCCACAGTGCATAAAAAACATAAAAATTGAGCTTGTTTATTTAAAAAAAGTTGCCACAAAGGGATCCCCTTTGGTGTGGGTGACCTGGCATAAACTTATTATCCTGACGTGATTTCGGCTAAATGATGCGGCATGATTCTGGCCAAATTTAGTTGTGAGGAGAAGCAATTGTTTTTGGAGCTGGGTATCTGAATAACAGGAAAACAGTAGTTTAAGTGACAGGAAGCACCTTTAAATGTGTACTGGAAAGCTGTCAACTGATACTGCTTGTTTGTCAGACACTATAAACTGTCATGATGCACTTACTCTTTGGCTTTCTCGCAAGTAAACTCTCAAATGTCCAATCCTGTGTTTTGAGTCCCTTTATTCTACAACACCCCCGAGAAATGTCCGGGCAAGGCCCAGACATTTGAAGTGTCCTTAAATCCTAGAAACAGCCACACATACACCTGACCTATGCAGGGCTGCTGTGACTGGATTTGCCTCATTTAAAATAAAAATTAAAATAAAATAAAAATTGAAATAAAAATTAATCAGTAACATTTTTTTAGATCCATTATTAGTAAGTATTTTTTTAAAGCAAAACTACACAAAGAATAGCAGTTTCCAGGCTCTGAAATGTGAGGGTTTGCTGCTTTTCTTTGTCTGAAATGAAAGTGACCTGAATATCTTTAGTTTTGAACTGTTTGAATAAAACAAGCAGTCTGATGCCTGCCATGGAGTCAAACAGGGCTTAATATCTGTTTCAGTATTTTGCCTGTTTGCCACGTGGTCCTGACCCCATCAATTCCCGCTCACCCGATCTTTACCTGCCATACATTCCCCAAATCATCTTACTTTATATAAAGGTCTCTTAAGGAATTTATTGGGCTTTTGTCTGAGTGTCAAGCCACCCTGCCACACCTGCCTGCTCGATGTGACCGTTTGCCTTTTTGTTTAGTATCCTCTTGTTTAGTTGTCTTATTTACTAAAGAGCACTGTGGTTGTAGTTTGATATTAAGACTAAGTCAACTGTTAGGCCTACTGTTAATTTTACACCTTTAGTGAAATACTGTAAACACACTAGTGAAAATGTTGGGGTTTTTTTTTTTGTATATTTCATTTTTTTATGTATTTAAATGGATGAATCTATAAAGGGTTATGGGACAATCCTTAGTGTGTATGGGCTAAGTCTTTTGTATATTTGATGGTGATTTGATTTATTTAATGGTGGGATTTTGAATGCACATCAACCTGTTTTTTATGCTCCTGAGTGAGCTCTTGAAATTCTTGCACTTTACTTTGGTATTTAGATTCTTTGTTTCTTTCTATTTTTACTTCACTTCATTTCAGAAGCAAATATTGCAGTTTTTCCTTGACTCCAGTGAACTTACTTGGCAGACAGTGATATGAGTTACTCTAAAGAACATGATTTTACATTGAAAAAAAATCATTAAGTTATAAAATACGGTACATAATTATTATTATGGATTAAAATACCAAACATTACATAAAGTAGCCAATAAGCCTCACCTCACCCAGCAAGAATACTTAAGTGTTATTTATTTAAATTTTAATGAGTCAGTAATAATAATAATCCAGTATTACAAAATAATAATAGGGACCATTCTGCTGCATTACAAGTACTTTTGCTGTTGATACTTTAAGTACATTTTGTTTAGAACACTCAAGCCCCTTTCCCACTGCACAAAAAAACACTAACACCTGCTTACATCTGGCTTTTTAATGCAATGGAAAATGTTTTACACCCAGGTCAAATGACTCTGTAGTAGTCCAGCTGCAATCTGCATTGATTGGAAAACAACAACCAGGTGAGTGTGCTAATTTTAGCTCCTTTACCAGCAAGATGTAATGACACGTCACCACAAAATACCGTCCATCTACACTCAAGCAACGCTCAATCATCGATCCAACTTAGTCTGCACTAAGTTTGAGAGACAGACTGAATAACTAAGAGATACATAAAAAGAAGTAACCACCATGTTTTCATAGGCCTCCGTGCTCCTCCCAGCTGTTTACCTGCTTTCCAGCCTGTCTGTGACGTAGAATGAGACACACACAAAAAAACAACACTCACACAGAAAGTCATATTCATCTGCTGCAGAGCCACTCTCGTCTACTGGCAATGGAAGAGGAGTCTATGGCCTATTATTAGCGGGTTTACCCATGTTTAAAAAAACCAGAGTACACACAGGTTATTTGTTGTGATAAAGGGGTATAATACTTTTAATTAGGTTTAATTCTGAATGCAGGACTTTTACTTTTAACATTTATATGATCATTTTACTTAAGTAAAAGATCTCAATACGTGTTCCTCCCTGCTCCACCTGCCAACACTCTTTGTTTTTTACCTCAGAAAATTTGTTCTAAGTCAACCTTCCTGCCTCTGAGTGAAATAAGTGTTAGTTGCAGATGTACTCTAAGCTAATGAAAAGTTTTGAGAATGTTCTAATTGGGCACTGCAAACATCTGCTCCCCTCCACAAAAAAACAGGAAATTTGTATTCCTTCAATAAATTCGACATTTTTCATAATCGTTGTAAACTTTTCAATATTCTTTGTGGTACACCACAAGTACTCGGCCCGCTCTTTGACCCTGCCTATCACTACCACTGCTTACTGTTGACCTCGCTGATTAAAATCCATACAGATCTGACTCAGATGGATTTTACCCTCACACTCTTTTATTGGCTTTTGCACAACAAATCCTCTTTCCACTAAAAATAAAACGGGTTAACGTCCCCATTTGGCACACTCTGCTCCATGCCCACCGCTGTAATTTAGTCCTGGTGTAGTAGCTGTAGAGTGGAGAGGTGGCCATCGCAGGGCTAAGCTTTGACAGCACATCATATTTACTCTGAAACTGAAGCAGCATCAGCAAAGCCAATTTGCCTCTGTAAGTGCGTACGGACAGTTGACGGGCATATTGTGAGAACGTGTCCATTAGCGCTGCTTCACAAAACACAAAGTCAGCGCAGTGGGGATACTGCTGCTATAGGAACTGGAGCTAAGGAAGTACAGTTACTACAGCAGGGAGAAGTTGTGCATTTCATGAGGGATCTGTAACCTGTTCTGCGTGGTAGCAGCAGCAGTGTATGAACCTGCTCTACTTTCTGAGTAAACAATACAACTCTATATTAATCTTTACAGAAGTAGAAAGGTCGGCTGAGAGGAAGATTTTTAGCTTATCTTCCTTTAATTTAAGCACCCCTTGCACATCAAAACACACACATAAACACACTCAGGCACATTTCATAGTATCTGTTTTGAGGCTTTCTTGGAGCACACACACACACGTGAAATATTTGTCTGGGATAGCAAACTTGGTGTGACATTTTGCATCTTGCAATATGAGCCCGTCCTAAGAGAAGCTGACAAGAGCTCTAGGGTAGATGTATGGTAACTGCAGCACAGAGAGACATAGAGAGCTCTCAGTGTGGGGGCCTGCGGGACCTCAACAGTCTCTGTTCTGGGCTTTCCATCACCTCCTCTGACCCCTGTTACTACCAAGGAGGCTGGATGGATCACAACAACACGTCCCTCCTGATTAAAACCTTGGGTAAGTGACTTGATGAAAAAGTGGCAGCCATCTAACGGGTGAAATGCAGCCTTGAAAACATTAATTCCTCAGGCAGGGAGGAAAAAATGCTACAGCTGGCTACAACTTGATTATCCTCTAATAAGTGCTACATGATGCACATACTTAAAACAAACAGACTATCAACGGCTTAAGCGCTGAGACTGGAGTAGATACTGTGGCATTCAAAGTAGATCTGTGACAAAAATCACTTAATCCTTGGCCTGATGCTGGAAAATCCCTTATAAAGTGGTTAAGCATGCAAAGATTTCCACTCTCTGTCCCCTATTACTCCAGTCAAATGAGAAAAATGCAGCTCAGGTGAGATCTGAAAAACAATTTTAGCCGCTCTGAAGCAATTTACAACAAGAAGTCAGGCCTGACAATCTTCCATACACACTCTAGCAGAGTGGCGAAAGCACGGATGTCTGCCAGGCAGATTCTGGCGCTAAGCAGAGCGCTAAGCTCCATTGACAAAGCCAGCTAAGAATCAGTGAAGCCTTGCAGAAGGAGTGTGAAGCTGTGCCACTGTAGAGTAATGCTCATGTAAGGGGCTCTACCTGCAGAACCAAGGTTTCGCCCGGTTTATCCTCTTAAAATCACCAAACAGGTTCACCGAGCACATCTCTCTCACCTGTCTCATCCAGCTGTTCTAGTCGATGTCCTGCTGCCTGTCTGTCTGCCTGTCTGTCTGAGTGCACTGAGCCGTGCCTTCCCAACTCCCCAGTCCCTTCATCCTCTTCATCCTCTATAACCCCCAGAGCTCCTCAACCAAACCCCACTACAGCTATCGGTCATCATCAACCACAGACTTCTCTGGAATCAATAAAAGATGCTCCTCTGCTGGGTTGAATTTATATTGCACCCGATGGAAGCATCCAAGCTCAAAAAACACTGATGTTCAATTATTGATGCTTACCCCTCACACACCCCGTCCTCACACAGCGCATCGAAATAATGAAACATTAAACGGATACTTTGCCGATTTTCAACCAAGTTTGTATCATAACAGTGTGAGCAGTATGTGTAAATTAACTGTGGTCCACTTCCCTTCATCTGAACTAGCATCCTGCTGGCCGCTGTACAGACCTTCATCAGGAGCTGTAACGTCCTTTGATTCACTGAAACTTGGCTAAATCCTGCACAGCACCATTCTGCCAGGACGCTCCGTTTCTATATGCCAATCCGACGGAGCAGAGGACTCTGGCACGAGGAGGGGAGTGTGTTTTATGGTGAATAAGGACTGGTGTGTCGGTGAGCATGTGAGGTGCTCCTGGTGCAGCTGTGGATCACTGCTATAACATTTCACCGTGCAGAGGTGATTGCTGTGCGGCGCTGCTACGTTCAGGAAGAGCGACCCTGCAGATTGTCTAGTTAAGGTCGGGAGGCTGCGAACAGTTAAATCATTCCACAACCAGAAACAATGGATTAGCAGAGCCATCTGGAATCATGGACAATTATGAGGCATCAGCTAACAATGTAGGAAGACGCAAAAAAGGACTTAATCACAGTGCACAAGTTAATGGGATCACATCTCACTGGGGTTTTACCATGTATTATTTCCATGTGACAAATAACTGATGATTGATTGATTGATCCAGCACCTAAATCTCCCAGCTCAAATCGCTTTTTGCTTTTTCTAGACTTGAACTACAGACTGTACTTCTGCATTTTTGTTTGCTCGCCATCACAGACACAAAGAGCACAGAGGAAGAGACCACACCCCCCTCAAGCTGATCCATCTGTAAAACTACACAGTGCTGATCAAATATGAACCAAGATTCTGTTACAGTGCTGTCTACTTCTTGCCTCAACAGTTTTTAGAAACATGTTTTCGCTTACTGTTTAACTGTAAGTCAAAATTTCTATATTGTTTCCGCTTGTCAAAACGGACAAGCTTGCGTTACGTCACCCACCAAGAATCGTTTATTGGTCTGCTGTGGTGCAGTGAATTCTGGTAGTTGATGTGTTTTTGTCACCTCTGAGCAAAGGCGAATGCCACAGCTCTGTTTTCTCTGGTCATAAAGCACTGATTTCAAAATTAATTTCATCTTTCTACTGCACAGACAGCCCAGTTTTATGAAAAGACCATCTGTCCAGCAGTGAAATACTTCTTAAAGTTGATATTGTCTTCAAGATGCAGATTTTTCGATGTAACTTTTTAATCATTTACTGGTTTTAGATTAGTCTGTCTTTACATTTTACATAAGTGAGATCATGCTGATGTTCTGATTACCATATCAGGCCTTCCTACAGTGCTGTACAGTGGAGGCGTGCCACCTCCGCTAACACCCGGACATGTAATTGACTGTTACGTAAGACAAAGAAAATGAGATTTGAGAAGCTGCAATCAGAGACAGTTTGATATTTTTTGCATAGAAAAATGGCAGAAGCAATTTATCAATTATCAAAATAGTTTGCCATTCATTTTCTGGTGATTCACCAATCAATTAATGGATTTATTGTTGTAGCTCTAAAAATAATCCACATTACACCACAATAAAATACATTTTCTGACAATTTACAGACACAATCTCTAATCAACTAACAATGAGATAATCAACTGAAACTAGATGTGAAAAACTGGAGTTGTTTTCAAGGATGAGACATTTAAAAGTCGTAACGCGTTCACAACAGCAGTTTGTGCCACTAAAACAACTGGAGCGAGGCAGCGAGGTACCATCACTTGACAACTCAAGCACCAGGAGTAACCAACGAGGCAGTCATCAAACATCTGTCAAGCAGTCGAGAAATACTTTGTCATGTGAATGTTATAAAGACGGTGAGCAAGAATGCAGACTGAAACATGTCTCTGAAAAACTTTCCACCTCCAAAAAACAAACTGCTTAACAGGAGTGTGATAAAAATGTGACTGAAAAACAGAGGGAAGAAAGGAACCTTTCTCGACAGTCGGAATTCAGTTAAAATATGTGATTTCATGTTTTCTGCATTTTGCTAGAGCAACTACTGTGTCGAGGGTTAAGTGGGATATACTGGCAGAAATAGAATATAATGTAATAAGTATGTTTACTTAAGTGTGTCATCACCTGTAACTAAGAATTGTTTTGATCCTGTTACCTTAGAATGAGCCGTTCATATCTGCATGTCTGCTATTATGTTTCTAGAGTAGCCCAGAAAGGACAAAATGAACAGTGGCACCACTTCTGAGTCAGCCACTACAGTTCTCCTACATGCTTGGCCCACAGGAGAAGTGTCACTTGTGCAACTTCACCGCTAGATGCCACTTAATCCAAGGTTTCCCACACATTCATTTATTTCAGTCAGGAACACTTAAGTCAAAGAAAAGTTTACTTCCATTGCAGTTTTATATTTGGTGGTATGGCTCTGTTCTGGGGCCTCTCTGCCTTTCCTTGAGCCTACGCAGAAAGCCTCTTCCACACACCTACGTGGAAAGCCTAAGGTGGAGATAGCACACCTTTCCCCCCTCCATGCGCTTACATGGAGAGGCTTAAGGCAGGGAGAGCAGCAGCAAAGACCCCTGGGAACAGAACAGAGCAGCATCAATGACAAACAGAAATGACATTGATAAGTAGCCAGAGCAGTTTAAATAGGGTGCCCTGAATGAGATTCATCAATTGGTTGCATAGAAAGGAATCATGTGATCTACCAGCTGACTCCCTTCATCAATCAGCTGCTCCATCAGTTGATTGTTTGAGATCAGCTGATGTAGCTGGGATGTGAGCTGAGCTTGACATCGTGTCCTGCCTGAACTAACGCTATGCTCAGTTTGTGGCGGGACACCACGATTAAAACATCTGCCACCACATTTAGATTTTCTATTTTTGGAGCTGAACCGTTCATTAGCTGCACCAATGGAACATATATATACTGTTCGGGTATTATTGGCTCCACAGACAGAGGACACAGACGTAGCATCAGAACAGCAGCCACACCTACAAAAACACAAATACAAAAACAAAAGATTTACAGACGTTACTGATTAACAAAACATAAAAGGGCTTAGTGAAATTGAAACATAACCTTCTCTGCACTGGGTCTAAAGTTGGCTTTCACAAACAGCTGCTCCTCACATCCATCGGTCGACTGATCAGTTATCCACCCCGCAACTCAAAACTCCTACTAAAGGAAAGAGTTCTGTCTGTGCTGCGTTCACTGACCTGCAAAGACCTCCCAATTAAGAAAGAGGACAAAGACTGATAAAAGGACCCACAGGCAAGAAAGAAAAACATGTATGTATTAATAAAAATGTGTTGACTTTGAGTCGAGCCTGTTTCTGACCTTTGCATCAACCACACAAACAAACTTTTATTATGATTCCCCGATGAGTCAAGCTTCAGGCTTTGATCAGCATCTCAAGTTATTCTGTGAATATCATAAAGCTTTCCAACTCTTCCATTAGTCATAAGCCTCATGTTTTGCTTATCTGAAGAAATGCCTGTCCTTGTGACCCAAAATATTCCTTTTTAAAAGCCTATACGTCACAATGACGCCACGCTGACGGTAATGTGATGCTCAGAGGAATCTGCAGGTGAGACCGAGTGTTGTTACACCTGCCTCGTGACTTCCTGACCTTCTTTTTCCTCTCTCTTTGTCAGCCCACTGCCCCTGCTATCCATCCCCTCATCCATCCATCCAGGCTTTCTTTCTAGGTTTCTTATCTGTGCGGAAGTTACAGTACGGTCTATACAGACACTCTCTCTCGCTCACATCCTGTCTGTCACCTGCAGGCCAGGAAAACTATTGGCTCTAATCTTGTATCTCTCAGCTGTTGCCACGGTGAGTGGGTTTCCAGCGCCAACCAACAGCTTTATCTCTGACCTGCAGAGGAAAACCTGGGAGACCCTATCTCATGCGTACACAAACATGATAGGACACCTGCGCTCAAGACACACGCAAAAGTACACCACTCATGCACCACCCCTCCACACATCACGCCACACACACGTAAATATACAGAGCCCTGTTCATGCATGCTGTCTATTTGTGGCACATGCAGGTGCAGCTGACTGCGTGTACACATGCAGACAAACATGTATGTAAGCTTGTCAATACATCCAAACACGTGTGCAAAGGTGCAAGTTCTGTGTCATCACACACACACACACACTCTCAGCAAGCAGAAACTGTGACGATGACAAGTGGCTCAAGCTCTAAAGACTGAGATAGGACCAGAATATTCTTTATCACTTGACGGTGCACGGCTTAATTTTAGGGACAGTTTTTTATAGTCTAGCCTGAAAGATTTATCAGCCGACTCTGCCGCTGCATTTACTCTCACACACACAGTTAGCTCCACTGGAAAAAAAAAAAAAGGACATTACACAAAAAAATACTGAGAGAACTTATGTGTCCAGTTTTTAAAATCTTTTTCAATTAAAGTTCAATTCTATGTGGAGAAAAAAAAAAAGGTAGGCCAAAAATAAAATGGTATTTAATGTCAAACAAGATAAACACGACGGCGGCTGAGAGTAAGTGCTGGAATGGAAATGAGGAATAAAACTTTTGCGAGTGAAAATGCAGCTCAGTAGAGCTAAGCAAATTTGCATTTAATCAATTTGAAAAAAGGTTTTAATGCAAAGTTAGTTGCAGAGACGTCGTATCCACACACACACCCGCGCGCACACACTCCACGAACTCATCACTCCAAAGACATTTCATTGTGCAATCCATCTTAATCAGCTAGCCCATCAGAGACAATATATCCTCCCCTCCATCTCGCTCTCTCCTTCTCCGGACGGAGTGATTGAGGGGTGTAAAGAGGAGGATGTTTCTGCCCGCCGTCTCCTCCCCCCCATATTCCCCCCCACCTCCTCACCAGGACGGCTCTTAAGTGCTTGTGGGTTTTTATGTTTGTAGTGTTTTATAGGAGTGGGCAGGAGCCAGGGGCTGTAAAAGTGTGGAAGGAAGGAGGGAGTGGGGGGGGGCGGAGGAGGGGGAGGAGAAGAGGAGGAGAAGGGGGAGGAGTGGAGAGTTACTGTAAATTCGATCTTTATTGAGAGCGACACAAACGACAAACAGTGCCGGCCCAGCCTCCCTGCAACGCCCTCTTTACCTGATCAGTCTGCGCTAACTGAGCCAAGGAAGGAAGGAAGGAAGAAAGGAAGAAAGCGAGGAGGAGACAGGGCGGAGCAGCATATTAATACGTTTCCACCTGTTCATTCGCAGGTCTTTGGTGCCTGGAGATGCAGGAGGCGCATCACCTTAAGTATTTAGACCATGTGCATCTAAAACATGAAAGTAACAAAGGACTTTAACAAAATTAAAGACACTTCCACAATAAACTGATGCAGAAAAGTTCACCAGAATTCAGGAAATAAAGTGTTTGATGCTTAAAAATGTCCTGAAGGAGGACTCCAAAATCTGCTCTTTCAAATGCATCCCCCCTTCAGTGTTGAAACCTGCCCCCACCCTTGTTTCTGTGTCTGTATCTGCATGCATCCACATCTACATATGTGTGTTTTTGTGTGTCTGCAGTCAATCGCTCATCACCAGCCAGGCCTGGAAGCCCCCCTCCCAACCTGCCTACCAGTCTGCCAGTATAGCGTATAATTGGCCACAGTTGGCTTCCATTGAATGTGTGCTGCGTTATGTGCTAAATGATTCTTCAAGGCCTCTCATAGCAGCCAGAAAAAAAATCCACAACACTCCCCTCCACATGTCAAAAACCACAGGCGCTGATTTGTCCGCTTTTTTAAACGCTGGTGCTTTGCTGTTAGATCTGCAACAGGAGAATAAGCGTGCGAGCAATTTCCTAAACGAGCGTAACTAACTGTCTCTTTTCTAATTGTTCTCTTTTCCCTCAGTGTCTGTTCGCTCCTCTCTTTTATTTTAATGTCATATCTCTTTAAGTGCGACTGACATCACTGAAAGCCTCTTAGTCAATCAGTTAGTCATCGACTGAAAAGGTCAGCCGCTTAGTCGACAAAATGACTACGGAGCCGGTCAGCTGGCCGGCCAGTCAGTCAAACAGAAAAAGAATTATCGGACTCTGCTGCCCAAAACCCCCTTTGTGGGAACCCTGTACCTGCTTGTTGCCATGGCAATGCAGTCCGAGATTTAAATACTAGCCTGTGTCCTCTCCCTACCTCTCTTTTATCTCCTTCTTTTCACTCCTCCAGACTCTCCCCTCGCTTTTTGTGAGTCGGCGTGCTGACTCCCTCTCACGCTCCGTCTCTCAGTCATGTTTCCTCTGGCGTTGTTGTGTGTTTTTTTTCCAGTCTCCCTCCCTCACCTTGCCTCGTCCTCTCTGCTAAATGACACTTTACTAGCTGTTTCCTCTTGTTAATTCCATGCTACTTTGCATCGTGCGACTCTGTAAAAAGCTCTTGTAAAACACACACACACTGCAACACAAAGTCGCCTCAACGGACACACAGGAGACAAATTACAATTACTTACTGTATACACACACACATAATTACTTTAACATTTGCAGGCAGATGCATGAAAGCACACAAACACAGGCAGTAATGCCATAAATGAGGGAGTGAAAGATCAACATATTCACTGGATGCTGGCACAGTGTACACCTGCTGACAGTCAGCTGCCAATGAAGATCTATCATTTTCTGCTAAAGCCTCATCATCAAGCATCATTTAGGCACGCTGGCCTGCCTCTCTCTCCCCCAGTGCACCGTCTGTGCCAAGACACCGATTAAATTTCCCCCAAATGCCCAAACAGCCTTGTGGGAAAAGGTCTTTAGTTAATGAACTGGCTTTTGGCTCCATCTAATGGTCACTGGAAAAGACTCTAATCCTGATTGTAAGTGCTGAGAACAACAACTGATTGGAGGAGGTACACCTGTCTTTAGAATTTGCGGAAAAGTTTTTTAAATTCTGTTTAATTTTTAGATTGATCATTAGACCCATTTCATCAAAAGGCATTAGGTTAGAGCAGCTGGTCACTGGATTTGGTTTCTGCCTTTTTTGTTATTCAGGTCAATTATGACTCAGACTGCAACTAACAATTATCTTCACTGTCGATTCATCTGTTGATTATATCTCAATTAACCAATCAGTTGTTTGGTCTATAAACTGTCCGAAAATGGTGAAAAATGTCCATCAGTGTTTCCAAAAGTCCAACATGACATCCTCAAATGTCTTGTTTTATCAACAGCTCACAAATATTCAGTTTACTGTCACGCAGGGAGAAAGAAACCAGAAAATATTCACATTTAAGAAGATGAAACCGAAGAATATTGACTTTTTTTCTTTAAAAAATACTCAATTTGAATAATCAATTATTATATTAGTTGGCAAGTTGCACCTCTAGTTATGACAGTTAAGATCACAGGTCAAAGATATACCATGCTGCATTGTTGGTTACTGTTTGTAAACTCACTTACCAGCAAAAATCAAAGTAAAAGCCAACCCCAGATTCACTCTCATTTGGTGTTTCACCTCGGTATATTTGCCTTGTTTCTGCACTGTCTCTCTTGGATGCCTGCAGCTTACAATCTGACACCTGGTTGCTAACATTTTATAAAGCTCCGCCCTCACCTGAGCGCTGTGAAGGGACACGCCCATAAACATTCTGAACACAGAAAATGAGAGGAAAATAAGAAAATACAGGCAGAGGGCAGAGTTTCTGCAGAGATATACACCGCCACACACTGAGAGTGGATCACGAGTGATGACCGAGAAGGATTTCTTCTGTACGCATTAGGAAAACCCTGCATGATATACCTTTCACTAATTTTATAACTGGTCAGTTTTACTTTGGTTTCTCTATAGAAAGCCCAAAAAATTACACCTCAGTATTTAAAAATGTTTTCCTCATAATTATTGATATTTTAAACATGATTAACCTTAGCACAAATTAATTTTCTTATTGTCTGCACAGCATTGTGATTTTTTTTCACCATTTCAAAATGATTTTCTGCTGAAAAGACTTCATTTCAATATGTGTTCATTGTTCTGTCAGCTGAAACAATTACAATCTGACGGAAAACAATTTTGACAACCAATTAATCACAATAAATTCTTTAAACACAGCAAATATGGCAAATGGTAACAATTTTAATTATCTTAAATATATCTTTGGGTTCTGGACTATCAGAAGGACAAAGTAAAATATTTAACCAGGACTTGCAGTGGATGTTTTTTTTTTTTACAATTTTGAGACATCAAATAGACTTTAAATTAACTGATTAGTCAAAAAAATCAACTGATAATGAAAATGATTATTACTCACAATAGTAACAAACCAGATGTTTGTCTGGATGCAATAACAGATGTTGTAAGTGTCCCCAAAACAAATAGCTCCAGGAAACGCCATTAGCAGGAAAGAAAAACAATGAGTCTGGTGTGCAGGGACCCTTATGAAAACAAAACAGTCTTTGGGTACACATGCGGCGCATCCGCACCATTTATAAGCCTGCCGTTTACTCCTGATGTGGTGCCCAAATAAAACTATGACTAGCTGTGTTCACTGACAGCTGATTTGACCATTTTATGCTTTCACAGAACATCTATCTAGATTTCACCTCAGCAGTTGGTGTTAACCTTTAAAAGTCACATTAGTTTAAAGCTATGGTTGGTAACTTTTATAAAGTTAACCTTTTGTTATATTTGCTGAAACTGACACTATATTCACACAGTACATGAGACATGAGGCCAAACACCTTGCGCTGTCAGAGGCCTGTAGAGAGTGGTTGGAGGGCTCGCTGGGAGCCAATCGAGAAGGGCTGCAGGGGTTTCCCAGGGCAAGCTGCGCACTGGGCACTGAGGCTGCTTGGCATCAGAGGGTTGCAGGAGAGAAAGCCTCAAGGTGGCTGCGGATCAAGAGGGCAGATCCCTGGTGTAGCGCGCTGCTTGGACACAAACCGGGGACTGATCACCCCCGGCTGGGACGCACAGGTGAGGGTGTCTGATGATCAAAGACCTGAAACACCCTATGACCCTGGGTTTAGCACTGATATTGTGTCCAAGCCACACTATCTAGGTGTTTCAAATAACTCAACAGATAATCTGTGAAAAAAATAATATATAGTCCGCCTTTTCTATTTAACAACTAAACAGTACACTAAAATATGTCTCTGAAAACATCTGAGGTGAGAAACAGGCACTGCAGTAACAGAATCTTGACTCATATTTGATCAGCGCTGCCTAGTTTGACAGTTTGACTGCAGTTCACTTGCAGTGAGTGACATGACTGACAGCTGCGATACAGACTCCTCGGCTCTGATTGGTTGTTTTTTGTGTGCCATGGTCAATTCTAGTGAATGCCATTGAGGAAATTCAAGGAGGAAGAGGGATGAAATTCTTTTACAGACTGTCTGTCTCATATAATACTTTGTGGATGTAGTGACAGTTTCAGCAAATATGACAAACATTATTTTCATATAAGTCACAAACTGTAGCTTTAACTCTGGTTATTTCACACAGATCCATTTCACAGCAGTTTATCCATAATTTGTTCAGTACCTAGACTTCACACAAACACTACCTCTGCTTTCAGGTTGCTCTGCCTACTTTTGAAGTTTCCAGGGAGCCAGTCAGCAATCCCTCCGATTTCAAACCTTTTTGTTGTTCTTGTATTCTTGTGCACTATTTGTACACTAATTTAAAGAAGCTCCACAGTACAAACCTGTTGGTAACCATAAAAGCCTGTAGCTGTCCCTCCCACACTCTGAGAAAACAACATACCCATAATGAGCTCAAACCACCCTCACAGTTGTTTTGTGCTAATTTATATACAGTAAATTCACATCGATGCACAAACAGACTGGGGGCTGCGCTCAGGTCAGCACCTAGTTTTTTAAATCCATAATCCTTTCTCTCTATTTTCCCACTGGTTGGCTTCCTCCTTCGTATTATTCTTGTGCTTGTGTTTCTTTTTCCCCCGCTGAATACTTTTATTATTAATACTATTTTGTTGCAAATAGGGGAAATGAAATGTTTTGTCTTGTTTTGATTTTGACATTTGATTTTGGATGATTTTGATGTTGGACAACCACCCTACACACTGATCCAACTAAAAACACTCGCTCTTTCACAAACACATACCTGCGTTGACAATAGCGTCTATCTCCAGCTTGGTGATGTCACCGCTGTAGAGGGAAATCTTCTGGTCCAACTTTTCATTCCTTGGGTAGCGAGGTTTTCCAGGACTGCCTGAAAATGAGTCACACACACACAAACACACACACACAGTACATTCAGTCTCAGGCTCAGTTTTATTTTCCTGGTAAACTTGCACCAAAAAAATATATCTTTGTGTTCAAAAAATGTAAATAAAAAACACTATAAAAAATCTTAAACTAGTGGCATGTGTGTATGTAGTTCATGACTTCATATAAACCAAATACATGTTAGGTAGTACTATGGCCACATTCACAGCAGTTTGGGTTGCAATACCATGATGAATCTGGAGTATTGTTCACTGCTGTTGTATTATAATCTAAACTACAGTTAAAAGACTTTACACTGCGTACACTCTGGTCTATTCTGGACATGCACTTCAATTCATTTTAAACACCCATTTCATAGTTTCAGCGCCAAACTACAGTAGATATAAAGCACTTAAAGCTACAGTTGGTAACTCTAATAAAAATAACTTTATTATATTTACTGTCACTATGTTCTGACAATCATGTTCCTCTGCCTCCTCTTAGTGCTTCTTATGGCTTGAATCCACCGTATATGACTGAAAACAACCAATCAGAGCCGAGGAGTCTCTAACGCTGCTGTTAATTATGTCAATCACTGCTCATGAACTGCAGTCAAACTGTCAAACTAGGCAGCGCTGATCAAATATGACTCAAGATTCTGTAACTGAATTGTTTGTTTCTCACCTCAGATTTTTTTAGACATATTTTAGTGTACTGTTTGGCTGTAAAATGAGAAAGATTGTGACCTGGCTACCATTTTGAAAACAGGGCTGCATTCGGACCCGTTTAAAACTTGTTAATTTAAAAATGTTCATTTAAACAAACTAGGTGGTGCATTGAAAACCTTGTTTTGTTATACAGGCACACTGCATTTTAATATGGCAGGGTTTAATTAAATGTGATTCAAAGGGGTTTTATAGGCATGACAAACTTGCATTTACAATGCCAAAGCAAGTTTGAAATAAAAACAAAAATTGTATGTACAGTAGGTAAACATCTTAACCTTAGACACACCTACCTGAAAAGACAAAAGCCCATTGCACACAGTTTCAAAGAAACATGACAACAACCCGGAAACCATTGCAAAATGGTGCACATCCTTCTGAGACTGAACGTGCCCCAGCTGACACAAAACAAAGCACAGCCCACCAGCTGAAGCAATCTTTCTCATTTTACAGCTAAACAGTACACAAAAATATGTTTCTGAAAACATCTGAGGTGAGACACAGGCAAATCAGCAACAGAATCTTGACTCATATTTGATCAGCGCTGCCTAGTTTGACAGGTTTACTGCAGTTCACGAGCAGTGACTGACAGCTGCTTTAGACACCACTTGGCTATGATTGGTTGTTTTCGGTGCACCGCTGGGGATTCTAGCAAATACCATTAGAGGCAGTTGGAAGAGGAGGGACATGACATGTCTCACCTACTTGTTTCAGAATACAGTAATAGTCTCAGCAAATATGGCAAAAGTTATTTACATAAAAGTCACCAACTGTAGCTTTGGCTGTCTTTGTTCAGTGCTGTGATGATGGAATAGCTGCACAGTAAGCTTCAATTATTTAATTTTATCACTGACGTTTCGATCTTTTAAAAGAAAATTATGGTCACCATCAATATTTCTAATCCTGACTGGAGGAATTAGTCCAAATATAACATTATTTTACTACTGATGCCAGTAGGCTATAGAGTGCTAAACTACAGTATGTGTATTTGATAGAGGCAGCTAAATTGATCCAAAACATTTGAGTAATACAGCCTATAAATGGAGGTTACTGGGCAAACAAACTGGGATACAAGTCACCCAGTCCACACACTTGAGCCCTTTAATAAGTGTAAAAAGTACAAAATGTACAGTAATTGTTTGCATGTCAAAATCAAGGCTTCCACGAGAGGACAGGAACAAAAAATAAGAGAGTTGGAAGCATTTTATTTGAGAAAAAAGACAATATTTATTGAAGCTCCTGATATGTAATAATAGGTGATACACTTATGATGATGCTACAACTAATGTCACTATGTTTGTTTGTGTGTGCTTCATTTTGTTGATTTGTGTGCATCAGAAGCTGTTTTACATATTAGTATATATTACATTTTGCATACAAGGCACATCCAGCTCTCCCTCTGTTGCTCATAATTTGGCAAGTTATTTGCTGTGATGTGGCCAAACATCTGATAACACTGGAGCCAGATGCATAAATAATGTGTACGCACAAAAACCATGCCTACGCCTTTTCCCACACATAAACTGGTATTTATAAAGGAAGACTGTGCAGTGAGAATGTGGGCACCTCACTCAGTCCTCAGACCAGGCGTACACACAGGGTTTTACCTGAGGTAGCTGTGGGTGATATGATAAGGAGGAAATTACAAATTAGTCGAGAGATGGAAAACACTGTTTTTGTTTGCTAACTTCACTGATGGTGCATTTATAAAGCTGATCTTGAATCATTTCTGAGAGATAAATTTCAGCATTATTTCTATTCACATTCACCCCCCGGTGGTGATCGTTTAATTTTATCCTGTGGAGCACTTTGTAAAGTCGGTTTTCACACGAGCGCTATGAATGAATAACTGATCATCCTGGTGATGTTTAATAATAAAGATGATTGAGATTTTACTGCGATGATGGTTTGCAGAAATGTGATAAATTAGGGGTAAGGACGCTGCAAATATCCACAGCCGTGCGTAATGACGGCTGCTTTGGCACAGTTGGAGAATCTAATAGCCGATGCAAAACAGTTGGTGAAATTGCTCTTCTTGCTCTTCTCATTGACAGGTTTAATGAGTGGTGGAGGGGCACAAGTGTCAATATGCAAACGGATGTTTAAGAGCGTCTCTACATCCATTTACAGTAAACTATGGGTGTGGTAATGAGGCTCATGCACATGTGCCCAGCACCACTATGACCCAGATTTATTAATAATAACCAGGTGTATGCACAGCTTTATAAATCTGATGAAAAGAATGCGTATGCACATTTCTGCCTTTGTGGGTACACACAGTTTTAGTCACGCATCCTCTCAGAGTTGTATACATCTGGCCCCAGATGTCTTTGTTTGCATCCCACCGGTAAAGTCTCTCCATCACTACCACCCAACGCTGACTGAACCTGACAGTGACTTTGACTGATGCTGAGGTTCTGACCTGCAGTGGGAGTCCACGCTGAGACTTGATCCAGGGGCACAAAGTCAGACGTCCTGTAGTGTTGACGCCTGTCCTTCACAGACAGAGACAGCAAGGAGTCTGAAAGAGAGAATGGAGAAAGGGCACAGACAGTAAATAATCTGTTAGCTACATAAATATTTTGTTAAATATGTATTTATGTTAAGGAACCAGAGATGTAAAGTAACAAAGTAGGACTACTTCACTACCATATTTAAGTACTAAAAGGCTGTATCTGTACTTTACTGGAGTCTAATGTTTGTCTCCTACTTCCACTTTTACTTCACTACATATTTTCGATGAGTTGAATACTTTTACTCCGATACAGTTTCTATGAGCAGCATTGTTACAATTATAAATACTTTGACGGACCACTACAGTATCACTGCCAGTGCAGTGGTAGATGGCTCTGACACTGACTACAAGCAGGCTTGGTGGAGCTGGTTTGACATTGGCAGTGATCAAGCTGCCTTATCACAACATGGCGTTCAGTTTGCTCCGCTCTGCCTCTCGGTTTGGTGCGACGACAGAACTCTTCTGACAAAGAGTTGAGCTCAGTGTTTTAAGGTGCTCTGATCACTTGCTTTGTTTTGACAACAGAAATACTTGCACGTGGGCTTTGAGAGCTTGAGTTGGTCTAACAGGTGATGTAAGCGCCTTCTTTTAAGGTGCTGAATTACTTTAAATATCCTGATGGTTTGCTGTCAAAATTCTGTTGTTTAGCCCTTCTGTTTGGGCCTTCTAAGTTTGTTTAGAGAGTGAACTGAATGTACGTCTTGTACATTCCCAGCCTTGTATTGCTGCTATAGCCAAAGGAAGTTTGAGTGTCCTTCAGGCTAAACGTTTGACGATATTGCATTAACAATATGATATTCAAACTTTGGACTGTTTTCTTTATTAACTACATACCATATTAAAACTTCATGCTTGTACTCTTACTTTCAATACTTGAGTACATTTTAAAATAGACTACTTTTAATACTTAAGTACAAAAAATATTGAATACTTTAATACTTCTGCTTGAGTGTGTTGCTTCAAGAAGACTTCAGCTTCTACTTGAGTCATTGTTTTGGTAGAGTACCTGTACTTTTATTCAAGTCTGGGTCTCTGGTACTTTATACATCTCTGCAGAAGACAACATTTTATTACTAATTTTACTGTTTCTGGTCAGATATATTTGTAGACTTGCTGTTTGCTGTGATAAATGTTTGGTATCATCAGTTAAGAGCCGAGGGTCGGTGGGTTTAGTCTTGAGACAACTGACAGGTGGGCTGCGTCTATCAGCTGGACAGGTGTTTTGGTCACGTGACAGCCGCACGTTTCTCTGTCATTGATTGAGAAAGCACACTGCAGGGTAGCTGCTGTAAAATTAAATTAAACCGCTCTCAGCCTCGGTTGCACAGTCTCACCCTTGGTCTCCTTCCAGTCTCCCTCAGCGGAGTTCAGGTTAACTTTGCGGGCCATGGCGGTGACTGTTCCGGTGTGGAGACCCTGGACCAGCCCGACTGTGCTCACTCCGAGGGCGGCACCGAGAGCTACCTTACCCAGCCAACCTCTCCTCCCCCGGGGTGAGGAGGAAGCGCTGCCCTGGCTGGACCTCCAAACTGCTGCTGTGGTTGTTGTTGAGAACTTCTCAGCTCGGAGGGCAGCGTTAATATGGCCGCGGACAGGACTTGTTGCTGGCCCCGCTCCCAGCTGGGGGCTTCCAGAGGATAACATGTGTTTGAACTTGACACCGGCTCCCTGGATGTCAGCGCGGACACGAGACAGAGAGCCCGTGCACAGTGGAGCTCTGATGTATGAAAATAGAGCTGACATTTGCAGTGCCATGGCTGAGTGACGCCGAGGGGGTAACGGTTCGTGTTACTGCAGCTTCACAGGGATCAATGTCAGCCACACCACCGTGGTCAGGTTTCGTTTTCGATACGAGTGAACGTCAGTTAGTTTTAATGTGCCATATTTGTTTTGGACGTTCACATGTGGAATGTACCATTTACAAAGGGGTGCCGGTTAGCTGTCGCTAACCAACAAACTTTAAAAAGTGTCGTTAAGCGTTCATACCGTGTCTAGTGCTGGTATTTATTGATTTATATCATAACTAGTGAAAATGATACGCTACAATATGACAAGTGCTGCTCTATTTCAAATCTGACGACGGGAGTAACCCCCGACTCAGATGACATGGGAGAGCCGGAGCCAACGTCCACAAGCGTGCGCCTCCTTCACGTCTGTCGGAAATACTGATTTTACAAGATGATGCTCACTAAATATAACTGCTGTAACAAGACGAGTTTGCTAAACTTGGAAAGTTTGACTTGGAAGACAGATGTTTTTTGATTACAACGTAAATTAAAACGTTTAAGGGGGAATACCATCACCAGCTCTACAGAAGTTGCTCAGATTTTAATGTTATTGCAGGGGCGTTTCTAGGATTTGAGGACATGGGGGGCTAAGCGCAGACCTCTGTTTGGGAGGGGGGGTCTTTTATGAAAAAAAACAACTCTATTTTGATGCTTTTTTTTTTACCCCTAAAAACTGTTTTTTTTATGTTATAGATTACTCATGGACTGCAATTGTGCAGTGCCTTTCTAGTGTTACAACCACTTCATCACATTCGCACATTCACACACACATTCACACACAGGTGGCCGAGGCTTTCACACAGGATGCCACCTGCTACTCAGCAGCCATTCACACACTCTCACACACCGATGGAACAGCCAACGGGAGCAATTTGGGTTTCAGTATCTTGTCCAAGGATACTTCCACATGCGGACTGGAGGAGCCGGGTTTAAACCCCCTGATCGGTGGACGACTCGCTCTATGAATTGTTATGTTAAAAATGTCAGTATTTGTTAGTAATTAGTTTTGAGTAGAAACCGAAAACTTTGCAACTATTATCTATAAACTATGTATAAAATGCAGAGAATTTTAGGTACTTGCACTTGAATATTTTCATTTTATCCGTCTTAATAGATCTACTCCTCTACACCTCAGAGGGAAATATTGTATTTTATATTTCACCACATTTATTTGTCTGTTTTAGTTATTTTAAAGACTAATACAAAATATACTCAACTAATAAATGCTTGTGCATAAGTGTAGATTAAACTACGCAGTAGTGTATATAGCATTTAAAACAAGCTCCACCTTTACCAGCGGCAACATTAAAGTGATTACCGGTGCGCTCTCTCTTTTGATCACACAAAATGTGCTGTTTTTGATCAACTATATCATATTATTTTAATTGGGTTTAATGCAGGTCTATGGCTCTTAGTATATGCACATTTGATAGCTAGCCTTACATCAGCTTTTTACTTCTGGTGATTGCACTTATGCCTTTTCTAAGTCCCAGTTTAATTGCTATTCAAATAATTGTGTTGTATGGTAATGTAGAGGCTACTTTGCAGGCCTTGATGTGATGACATCTTGATGTACAGCCCCGTCCTCTCTGATCATTGTTCATTACATGGAGGAGAATCAGAAATATTGACCCTGACGTGATTGGAACACGCAACCTTCTGATCTGGAGTCAGACGCGCTACCGTTGCGCCACAGAGTCTGTTTTAAGCTGCTCTTTATCAGCCAACACACCAAACACTGGTGGTGTTAAACTGTAAATATATTCAGGAGGTGCTTTCCAACAACTCCACATCCACACAGATTCTGTATTTAATAAGTTTAGAACAGTTCTATTATTTCTCTATAGAGAGCTTCAGGACTGTGCCTCAGTTACAACCCTATCCTCTCTATCAATCCACTCTGAAACACACCGAAACATTGACCCTGACATGATTTGAACACGCAGCCTTCTGATCTGGAGTCAGACGCGCTACCGTTGCGCCACAGAGTCTGTTTTTGGCCACTCTTTATCAGCTAAGACACCAAACACTGGCAGTTTTAAAATGACTAAAGCAAACAACATATTCTGGAGGTGCTTTCCAACAACTCCACATCCACACAGATTCTGTGTTTAAGAGTATAACAGGGGTGGGGATGGCCTCGATGCCCAAATCTTTTACCGTCTTTTAGGTTATTAAAGAACCTCCAACTTTGTGTCATTTCCCCTCAGTTTCTCTGATTGGACTGGAGATGCAACAGAGCAAGTGTTCTGTCATTTCTCTAGAGAGTGTCCCAGGAATATACCCAAATTACAACTCTACTCTGTCTAACAATCCACTCTGAAACAGAGTTTGAGAACAGAAATATTGACCCTGACGTGATTTGAACACGCAACCTTCTGATCTGGAGTCAGACGCGCTACCGTTGCGCCACAGAGTCTGCTTTATGCAGCAACTTATCAGCTAACACAACCAAACACTGGCGGTGTCAAACTGACTAAAGCAAATAATATACTCTGGAGGTGCTTTCCAACAACTCCACATCCACACAGATTCTGTATTGAAGAGTCGAACAGGGGTGGAGCACAGGTAGGTTATTTAACTATCTCCAACTCTGTAACATTTGACTACAGTTTCTCTGATTGGGCCAGAAATCCAATGCAGTAAACGAGCTATTATTTCTCCATAGAGTGCCCCAGGATTGTTCCCAAGTTACAACCCTGAAACAGAAATATTGACCCTGACGTGATTTGAACACGCAACCTTCTGATCTGGAGTCAGACGCGCTACCGTTGCGCCACAGAGTCTGTTATAAGCTGCTCTTTATCAGCCAACACACCAAACACTGGCAGTGTTAATCCTACTAAAGTACATATTCCAGAGGTGCTTTCCAACAACTCCACATCCACACAGATTCTGTATTTAGGGAGTATAACAGAGGTTGAGCAGGGGTGGGGGTGGCCTCGATGCCCAAATCTTTTTCTTAAATTTTGTGTCATTTCCCCTCAGTTTCTCTGACTAAAATGGAAAATCATTGGAGCAAAAGTTTTATTGTTTCTCTACGGAGTGCCCACAAAATGAGTTCTAAAATGTGGAAATGAGTTAGCATTTTTGGATGTCCAGTTCCCTCTTCTCAAAGTCGATCTGTTTTTAGAATGGGTTTCAAGTTAGATGCCTGAAATAAGGCCTGTGGTTAACACAAGCTTACGAAACTTTTCATTTTTTTTGCAACATAAGCTATGTCAGTAAATACCCAATATATATATAGTGTTAGCCTATTGTTAGCTTTTTACACCTGTTGATTGCATTCAGGCTTCAAAAATCATAAAATTGGTGTTCATTTGTGAAGATTATCTGACTGAACAAAACATGCAAGTATCAAACCTTTGTTTGCCACAGAGCTAATTTTTGGTAATAATCCAAAATCCAATGGTTAAGTCCCACTGGCTTTTTGAACGGGGAGCCAGTGTGAAGTTAACTTCCACGTCAGCCTAAGAAAAAGGTCATCCCTGGGGCACTCTGTTAAACTGAAGATACAGTCTGTCGCCCCCTAGCAGATTGTAGCCTTCAACTGAATGCCAGAAAAAAAAGGTCATGTTTGTATTTCAAGTAAGGTTAGATGAAAAATGAAACCAGTAAACTCATTAATCTGTGACGACACCAAGACAAGCTTTAATTTATACCATTACCAACTCATTATGACCTTGTTCTATAGCAAAGCATTAAGCCTGCTGTATTTTTGAGCAGGAAAATACCCTGTTATCTTTCATGGCTAAACATTTGTCTATTTTCTTTACTCTGCTGTCTGAAATGTCAACAACATCTGCTTCTAAAATTAGGATCCATGACCCACACCCTTACACAAGTCATTGCTGATCTTGCAACACAAAATAATATGATCACTAATGAGTTTAATTATAGTGTGCGACTCCAATTCTCAAGAAAAGAGAGGAGAGGAAACAAAGAGAAGAGATGGATAATGTGTGCTGTCTGTCCATACCCAGCCTCCCACATTAACTGTATGTGCACACACACAATGCCTTGTATGCATCACGCACACTCAGCCTGTCAGTCAAAACCTGAGCCCTTTTCACATTTCCGCCTGGCGGAAACTGACAAAAAAAGGAACAAGCCTGTCTTGACAAAAGTTGACACAAGCAGCGCAGACACAGCTACATAGACCACAACCTGCCCAGCCCGCGAGAGGAGAAACTGCTGCGCATTTTCACACAAAAAAACTGGGAACTTCTTCTTCTTCAGAGATCTGACAGAGACACAAGGAGTACCCCCAGTTTCTTTCTTTTCAAACCCTGGACAGAGGAGACTGACGGTATTGTCTTTCAAAGTGTGTGCGTGTGATGTGAGAGCGTGAGAGAAAGGGAGAAAGCATGAGGGCAGTGAGAGCGTTAAGGCAGCAGGTGTTCGTGTGAGGCTTCTAAATATGCAGATGTGGGGTCATAGCTAGGTCACATCACTTGACAGGATGTAATGTAAGAAGTGAACTGGTCGCAGATCAGAAGTTACATTCAGAAACATGCAGATGAAGAAAATTTAGGCCTCCAAAAGAGGAGGGGTGCAGGCATGTCTAGTCAGTGTTGTGCCGTTGTGTGCGATATAAGTCTTTGAAAATACAGATAAATGAGGCAAAGACACACATTTTAATCCTTAAAATAATATATTTAAGATGGGTTTACACTGTCATACACATGCATTGGGTGTCTGTATTGACACTGGATGAACATCTCACCTTGGGCGGGCGGGTCAGAAAGCGGAAGTGTGTGTCCCTGGTGATAGCTCATGTCAGAAACAGGAAGTGCTCATCAAACTGGACATGTTGCCAGAATCGACTCACCCATCCAGTGTGTGTGTGAGTGTCAGTGTTACTCAGTGTCATGTGATATTGACCCATGAGTTAAAGTCTTTTTTCTTACAACTGATTGGCTGAGTTTGATTGACAGGTCATCTATCCTCTCTTTGTCTCATCTGGCATCCTGAATGTGAAGCAAGACGTTTAATGTCAAATCTGTCAAGTCTGTCACACTTTGTGAAAGTTTGTTTATAGCTTACTTAGCTCCAATTTTCACTGCAGTTTATATTTCTTATTAATGAATTATAGATACCTTTTTAAAGCTAACATTAATATGTAGTAGAGCTGAAACTGTTTTTCATATTTTAGTGGTGTTGTTCTTTGTTTTAGAGAGTTTGAAAATGTTTTCTTCAGGCATTTTAACAATTTATTCATGATTCAAAGTGCATAATTTCTCACTTGTGACATATATGGGTCCCTAAAATAATAATCACTAGAACAATCAATTATTCAGATATCATGATACATCTGAACATTTTTCATGCCAGACCTGAATGAATGTTGTTGGAGCTTTAATCAAAGTGGTGCGAAAACAAATGGCAGAGTAACCTCACTGATTAATTATAAGTCTTGTTTGTCTTTTTCTTGTCCTTGGCTGCTTTGTCTGAGCTGTCACAGCCGCTGTTTGTGCTAAACAAAAACAAAAAAAGACATTTGTCACATAAACAGATCATTTAAAGAGCATTTGTCGAGCAGCTCTTCATTACAAGTTGTTATTAGTTTGACAGTGTTACTAAACCTGTCATTTATTTCACTCTCCTGTGTTTGACTTTCTGGCTTTCTTCTCCTGTCTGTCCACTTCACTCCGTCAGACATCTTTCTCCCAGTATGGCGGCCTGGGACCTGTCAGTCACGGTGGAGGACCTGGGGTCTGACGCGCCACCTGTCACCGTCAGCGTGGCCTCTGACCTCCACGTCGGAGGGGTCATACTGAAGCTGGTGGAAAAGACACGTGGGTCACTCTCTGTCTGTCTGTGTCAGTCTCTCTCACAGCACACAGACTAAAAACAGTTACATATAATTTGCATCGACACGCAAGAATTCACATATAGTGTAAAGGTACCAGTTTAGCAGTGTTTCATGATGTCTCCTGCCCGCACTTATTAATCATCATGCATAAGTTGAGTAACATATCTACTCTTCTGTTTGCCCAGAATATGCTTTTAATTCTTTGTACTTAGGGGGGCATTTATACCTTTTTGTACCTGGCAACAATCATCAGCAGCTGCATGTGCTGTAACACAACAACATCAACAACACAACATCCTGTCCTATCTGTCTTTTTCATACGTCATTCACTCTATTATTAAACTATAATCTTGAAATGTACATGACAAGCAAACATACCTGATAATGCTTTCTTTTCAAAATTAAGTGCTGATGTTTCTTATACAGTAAATCTCTCTATATAGTATTTAAAATCGATTGTTGAAGATTTTCATAGCTACAAGACAAGCCCCCCAAACTCCCAGTTTAATTGCTAGTTGAATAATTTGATTGTATGGAAATTCAGGGGCCACTTTCCAGTCCTTCAGGCGAGAAAATCCCAGGGTTTACAGCCCTGTCCTCTCTGATCTACATTCATTACATGGAGGAGAAACAGAATATTGACCCTGACGTGATTTGAACACGCAACCTTCTGATCTGGAGTCAGACGCGCTACCGTTGCGCCACAGAGTCTGTTTTAAGCAGCAACTTATCAGCTAACACAACCAAACACTGGCGGTGTCAAACTGACTAAAGTAAATAATATACTCTGGAGGTGCTTTCCAACAACTCCACATCCACACAGATTCTGTATTGAAGAGTCGAACAGGGGTGGAGCACGGCCTCAATGCCCCAAATATTGTAGGTTATTTAACTAGCTCCAACTCTGTGACATTTGACCTCAGTTTCTCAAATGCAGGATTGTGCCCAAGTTATACCCTTATCCTGTCTAACAATCCACTCTGAAACAAAGGTAGAGAAACAGAAATAGTGACCCTGACGTGATTTGAACACGCAACCTTCTGATCTGGAGTCAGACGCGCTACCGTTGCGCCACAGAGTCTGTTTTAAGCTGCTCTTTATCAGCACACCAAACACTGGCAGTGTTAAACTGACTAAAGCAAATACTCTGGAGGTGCTTTCCAACAACTCCACATCCACACAGATTCTGTATTTAATAAGTGTAGAACAGCGGTGGAGCATGGCCTTGATGCACAAAATCTTTTAGGCTGTTAAAAAGCCTCCAACTTTGTGTGACTTCTCCTCAGTGTCTCTAATTGGACTGGAAACGCAATGGAGTGAATGTTCTATTATATGTCTGTAGAGTGCCCAAGTTACAACCCTGTCCTCTCTAACCATCCACTCTGAAACAGAGCTAGAGAGACAGAAATATTGACCCTGACGTGATTTGAACACGCAACCTTCTGATCTGGAGTCAGACGCGCTACCGTTGCGCCACAGAGTCTGTTTTTGGCCTACTCTTTATCAGCTAACACACCAAACACTGGCGGTTTTAAAATGACTAAAGCAAACAACATATTCTGGAGGTGCTTTCCAACAACTCCACACCCACACAGATTCTGTATTTAATAAGGGTAGAGCAGTGGTGGAGCAGGGCCTCAATGACATAGAATAGAATACGTCAGTAATTACCCCATACTTGAATTCTGAAGCTTTTATGTGTCTTGAAATAATGGTGGTTGCTAACAAGTAGCTAAACGACACTACAGAATGTCATCAAGCTGAGCACGGCTTCACAGCCTCATTGTGGTATGAATGTTAAGTTATGAAACTGTAGTGTAGTTTGTTTATAGCCTAACATTATCTTTGTACACCTGATGATTGCATTCAGGCTTCAAAAATCATAAAATTGGTTTTTGTTTGTGAAAATGATCCAGCTAAACAAAACATCTGAGTATCATTAACTTGTAACAGAGCTTAACTTTGGCAGTAATCCAGAATCCACTGGTAAAGTCCCACTGGCTTTTTGACGAGGGAACCAGGCTGACACTAACTAGCTCCAACCTAAAAATGCCATCCGTGTGGCACTCTATTAGTAATGCTGTTTATGCCAAAATCTTATCCCTACCGATGTTATGTAACTTAAAAATAGTGACATCAGATAATTTTAGTCTCTCATTAGGTGACAGGAATGACACAAATTAGGATACAGGCTCTACAGGTTTCTCCCAAATGATGCACAAATTTTTAGGGCACTCCATTATCTCAGATAGTTTGAAAAATGGTGCAATAAAGCTGCCATGAATGGGAAAAAAATCTCCCCAGGGGAACATGCCCCTGCACCCCTCTAGGTTTGGACTAATGCGTACAATGTCTGGCTCCACTCCTAATGTAGAAACAGGAAACAAGGCAATGCTGTTTAACAGACTTTGGGAGTTATTTACTGACCATCAACAGCTAGTTTAATGTTTGCCCTGCGTCCAGTTGTAGCATCGTCAATCATTCACCAAACTTCTGGTGAGCTAGTGAACAAAAGAAAGTCAAAATAATCAAAGTAAGAAGTGTTAGTTGTATTAACTACTGTAGTTACTGTTGTAATTACTACATCTCAAACTGTATTTATCCTTCACACACAAGCTGTGCATCATTAAAAGAATGATGTCCATACTTTTCCCTCATACTCAGCACAGAGGTCCCATGTGGAATATCATATTGTTGTCTATGTTTACTTTAGTACCTTTATTAATCAGTAGCCATGCAGAATGGTAACTATACCTCGGCTGACACACAGAAGAAGGATGCTCAATAAGTAGAGGTTTCACTGACCCTGACGTGATTTGAACACGCAACCTTCTGATCTGGAGTCAGACGCGCTACCGTTGCGCCACAGAGTCTGACAGATGCTGTCAAAACATACATTTTGATGGGATAGGCTTTATATCACTGCATATTCATATCCAGTTCAGAAGCTACTTTTAAGTTGTCAAGGTTAAAGGTGGACTTTGAAAGAAAATGACTTCTACTAAGAAGGAAACTTCAGACATCAAACCTTGAAGACTGATGTTAATAACTGTTAATTTTGTCTCAGTTTGCAGTAACATCTGTTTTTTGTCTGACCTCTGCAGAAATCCAGCGTGATTGGTCGGACCATGCGCTGTGGTGGGAGCAGAAGCAGCGGTGGCTGCTGCGAACAGCCTGGACTCTGGAGAAATATGGCATCCACGCAGACGCCCGACTGCACTTCATGCCTCAACACAAGCCCCTGAAGCTGGGTCTGCCTAACGGCGTTACCCTGAGGCTCCGAGCCTGCTTCTCCAACCCCGTCTTCCAGACAGTGATGGGCATCTGCAGAATGCTCAGTGAGTCTCAGCCTTTTTTATTTATTTAGTCCTGCTCTTTTTTAGTATCTCAGAAGTCTGCTTATTTATTTATTTCCTTCCTTCCTTCTTTCCTACTTCCTTCCTTCCTGCTTTTGTTTGTGTCCTCCATTTGATTTCTTCATTTCCTTTTCTTCTCTTGTTTCCTAATTTTGTTTCCTCCATTCTTTTCCTCCCATCTTCTGTGAGTGTGTTTTTCGGCACTGGTTTTTACTGATCTGGAGTCAGATACACTACCATTGCATCACAGAGTCTCAGTGGTGCTGCCAACAAGTCAACTGATCAGCTAACAAACCAAACACTAGTGTAAGACGGTGGATTGATAATAAAAGAATGCATCTACTTTTCTGTCTGTCAGTTAAATAAATCACCTGTACAGTGACTCAGAGGTCACTTCTTATGACAGTTGGGTTACAGTTAAATATACAAATATTTCAGGGTGAGTGACCTTAAAGCACTTTGAACATGTTGTCTTCTGATCTTAAGTCAAACACGTTACTGTTGCACCACAGAGTCTGAAGTATAGAAGCTACTTTCAAGTCCCTGAGGTGAAAAAATCAGTTGTTTTGAAATTTGAGTTATTATTTCTGTCTGTTCAACTGCCAGTTGCATCATTTTATGTCCTACTATTCAGAGGCCATTTCCCAGTTCTTGGGGTAAGAAAACTTCCAGAGTTTAATTTAACGCTCTGTCCTTTCTGGTCCTCATCCATTAAATGGAGGAGACACAGTGTTATTGACCCTGACGTGATTTGAACACGCAGCCTTCTGATCTGGAGTCAGACGCGCTACCGTTGCGCCACAGAGTCTGCTTTGCACAAGTCTTTGTCAGGTGACAGACCAAACACTGGCGGTGTTAAGTTGACTAAAGCAAATAATATATTCTAGAGGTGCTTTCCAACAACTCCACATCCACACAGATTTTGTATTTAAGTGCTGAATAGTGGTGGAGCAAGGGTGGGGCATGGCCAAAATCTTTTAGGAATTAAAGCATCTTCAGTTTTGTCTCTTTTTCCCTCAGTTTTTCTGATTGGACTAGAAATGTATGGAATATTTTTCTATTATTTGTCCATAGAGTGCCCCAGGAATGTGTCTTAGTTACAACCCTAACCATCCACTCTGAAACAGAAATATTGACCCTGACGTGATTTGAACGTGCAGCCTTCTGATCTGGAGTCAGACGCGCTACCTTTGCGCCGCAGAGCCTGTTGTAAGGTGCTCTTTATCAGCTAACAGACCAAAACACTGGTGGTGTTAAACTGACAAGAGCAACTCCACATCCACATGGATTCTGTATGTCATAAGGGTAGAACAGAGGCGGAGCGGGGATGGGGGATGAAGGGTGGCCTCAATGCCCTAAATCTTTTAGATTATTGAAAAACTCAACTTTACCCCTCAGTTTCTCTGACTAGACTGGAATGTCAATGAAGTAGAAGTTCTGTATTGTTTCTCTAAAGAGAACCACAGGAATGAGTCCTCAGTCACAACACTAACCTCTCCAACCATCCACTCTGTAACAGAGCTAGGGAAACAGAAATATTGACCCTGACGTGATTTGAACACGCAACCTTCTGATCTGGAGTCAGACGCGCTACCGTTGCGCCACAGAGTCTGTTGTAAGCTGCTCTTTATCAGCTAACACACCAAACACTGGCAGTGTTAAAGTGACTAAAGCAAATATTCTGGTGGTGCTTTCCAACAACTCCACATCCACACAGATTCTGTGTGTAACAAGTGTTAAAATAAAATACCCTCAGTTTCTCTGACCAGATTGGAAAGTCTATTATTTCTTGATAGAGTGCAACATAAATGAGTCCTAAGTCACAAACCAAACATTAGTGTGAGGGGGCAAATTGATAAATGTTGATGTATTTTTCAGTTCATCAGTTAAATAAATTAACCGCACAGTGATTCATAGTTCACTTCTTATAACAGTCGCCTTCATCATTCTCCCTGGTCAATAAGGTGTGGTGACCTTCATGTATTTCTTATGTATAGCTCCCCATCCCATCTTCAGCCTGGGCAGATATCTGCTGACCCACAGTTAAAGATACCAACAGGAAATTACAGCCACATTGACCCTGATGTGATTTGAGCATGCAACCATCTGATGTGGAGGCAGACACGCTACTGTTGCACCACAGAGTCTATAAGATGTTGCAACAAGTCAACTGATCAGCTGTAAAAACAAAAACTATTGCACGAGAGTGAGTTGATTAAGAATTTATATACCATATATATTATTTAGTAAATTAACTGTACAGTGATTCAGAGGTCTTAAAACAGTGCAGTTACACCTCTCATGTTCTTATTGGTCCATAGAGTTTGGTGAACTGGTGTGTTCTGCAGAGTTTCTCCACTCAACTTTGACCTTAGCAGAAGTTTTACTCCTCCTTCATTACTCATCTAGAGTTAAGCACTAACATGATCTGGAGTCAGATGTTCTACCATTGCACCACAAAGTCTGATGCACAGTTGTAAAAGGTCAATCAATCATTTCTTACAAATGACACATTTACCCTAAAACACTTTGTAATGTGTGCTGTACTGCACAGTTGTTGTGTCTCATCATGTACAGTTGGTCAGTGTGCATAGTGACTAGATTGTCCCCTCCCTACATATTTATTTCTGTCAGTATTAAAGCTGAGACACTCTGAGTCTGTTTAATAAAGCTAAATTCTTTTGCATCCTTTTCCTCTCTGTTATCTACACAGATATCCGTCACCCCGAGGAGCTCTCGCTCCTGCGGCCCGTCGAGGAGAAAAAGAAGAAGAAAGATAAAAACGCAGCTGAGGAGATCTACGACCTGACCGAGGTGCCCCTCTCCTCGGGTACACTCATCACACTTCATTCACACTGCAGGCTTTGACATGTGCATGTTTTATTGCTGTTTGCACTTAGTAAAAATTATTGGAGACATAGAGCAGATGCAGAATACTTAAAAATCCTTTAAAAACCTGCCAAGATGACATATTTTATTTACTGCAAACATTTTCACCAGTTTATTTCTCGGAAATTAAATTGGCTTCACATTAATGCAATCCATCCTTTGCTATTAGCCATCAATACAGAAAATGCTTTCATGTCCTCGCTGTTTTTCAGCATAGTCACAGCAGCTCTACGTATGGTAACAATAATTACTTAAAAAAAATTAGAGTCATTTTCCTGACCTCTACAGAGTGAACTCCCTGGAAAATCTGACTATAACCCTCCTAAACTTCCTTTACAGCGTCTCGGCCCTGTCTGTATAACGGCATGCCGGCTCACTTTGCCGACTCACCTCAGATGGAGGCCATCTACAAGGTGCTGTCAGTCACCCAGCCTCCCCCCGCCCCCGAGGTCATAGCCAAGCAGTACCGCCCAGCCAGCGTGGTGGACAAGGCCCACATCCATGGCAGGTACGCCTCACAGTTATCAGTATGGTGAACCCTTTCTTTATGTCGGGACCAACAACAGTCTATAGATATACAGCAACATTATCATGTTCTCGTGTTGTCACCCACAGAAAGGCAACAAATTACACTTTTTGGGGTAATTACAGTCTGAATCAGAGCTGTATTATCCAGCTCACTCAGGTGCACACTGGCTAATTAAGAGTTCTCGGGAAAATGAGAGCTGGTGTCAGTCAATTATCCAGGAGGCATGTTGTGTCAGGGGTGAGGGCTGTTGTCTCATCATAAGAAGCAATCTGATTTGATCTTTATTGCAGGCTGTTGTGTTGTTGGATGACAAACATGCTCCTTTTGTCACCATTTACCAAGGCACAGTCTTGATAATTGATGTTAGGTTGTTTCCATCCATCTTTCTTTCTTTGCTACCTTTCCTTCTTTCCCTCCTTTGCTGTGCCACAGAGTCAACAAACCAGATATTAGTAGAAGGGGGTGCATTGAGTCCTTCTTTTACTTCCTTGTACACGTGTTTCATTTCTGTGCTGCGTTCTTCAGCCTCAGTTAGCAGCCATAAACACTGCCTTATTATATTTGATTTTCATGTACAAAGAGAAGATTTGACCCTGACGTGATTTGAACACGCAGCCTTCTGATCTGGAGTCAGACGCGCTACCGTTGCGCCACAGAGTCTATACTATGTGGCCTACAAGTCACCTCATTAGTCAACAAACTAAACACTACTGTGAAGGGGTGCAAAGTCTGTCAATCTAAAAGACAGTAAAAATAATGGGCATAGCTACTGTAATGTTACCCAGTGGTTTGTGGACTCCCACTTTGAAGCCTCAAAGTCAGATTTGCAGCCGTCGCCACCTTAGTTTTTAGGAGCTAGAAGTGACCATATTTGGGTGATGTTATGGAGGACCGAGGGGTGGATATGACTAAGAAGCCGAGGACACTATGGGCAACCAGCCTGTCACTGATAGCATGATTAATGATTATTAATTTAAACTGACAGTCTTTTCTTCCGTCAGTTTGATTGTTAGTCCAGTCATTTTATTGTCCTGTAGCTCAGGAGTTATTTTCCAGATCTTGGGGTGGGAAAACCTCCACATTTGATGAGAGCTTCAGCAACAACCTTACCCTGATTGACAACTGTCTATTAACAGAGCTAGAGAAACAGAAATATTGACCCTGACGTGATTTGAACACGCAACCTTCTGATCTGGAGTCAGACGCGCTACCGTTGCGCCACAGAGTCTGTTGTAAGCTGCTCTTTATCAGCCAACACACCAAACATTTGCGCTGTTAAACTGACTAAAGAAAATATTCTGCAGATGCCCTCCAACAACTCAGCATCCACACAGATCCTGTATTTAATAAGTGTAAAATAAAATACCATGAATCTTGTGTCATTGTCCCTCGGTTTCTCCGACTAGATAGGAAAGTCTATTATTTCTCCATAGAGTCCCAAGGCACTGATCTATCCCCTCTAACAATCCACTATGGAACAGCCTTAGAGAAACAGAAGCGTTGACCCTGACGTGATTTGAACACGCAACCTTCTGATCTGGAGTCAGACGCGCTACCGTTGCGCCACAGAGTCTACTTCTTATCATCAACAAGTCAACTCATGAGCCAACAAACCAAACACTATTGTGAGGGAGTGAATAAATAAAGAGCCTCCTGATCTGCAGTCAGCTGCGCTTCCGTTGTCTGACAAAGTCTGTCATCCTAACAGACAAGAAAAAAAATGGACGTAGCTTCTGTGACGTCACCCATTGGTTTGTGGACTCCTGTTTTGAAGCCTTGAGTTTGGCATTTCAGCCACAGCTATCGTGACATTCATGAGCCACCATATTTGGACAAGAGGCAGGCACTCTAGAGGACACTATCAACAGACAGCCTGTCACTCTAAATAGCCCGACTTTGATGATATTCTGACTGACCACCTTCTATTAACAGAGTTTGAGAACAGAAATATTGACCCTGACGTGATTTGAACACGCAACCTTCTGATCTGGAGTCAGACGCGCTACCGTTGCGCCACAGAGTCTGTCTGTCTTATGACCCAAGTCAGGTGATTAGCCAAGAAACCAGACTCCAGTGTAAGGGGGGTTGCTGACAAGGAATATACACTCAAACCTACTATAACTTGTCCACATGTTCATTGACAGATACCAGAACTACTGTCCTATAACTGGATTAAAATCTTTCTCTTACTGTCCCTTTCTCAAGTTCAAATCTCTTTAAAGTTATCCTGTGCAGAAATTCTCAGCTTCTGTTTGTAGACAGCATCACCAATGAAAGTGAGAGCCAAACCCAGCTTTGTCCATTTTGCATTTCATCTCGCTATACTTTGGGGGTTTTGGCACTGTGTCTGTGATTTTCATAGCCTCCTCTTGGATGCGTGCCTCTTACAATCTGGCACCTGGTCGCTGATTTTTAATAAATTCCCAACCTCCCCTGTGTGCTGTGACCAAACACAGGAATGTCCTGAACACAGCAAAATAAGAAGAAAGTAAGAAGATACAGGCAGAGGGCAGATTCTCTGCAGATAAATACACTGCTATACACTTCTAGTGGGTCATAAGTGATTGCTTTTGTATGATTCATGACAATGAGAAACTTACACAAAACAAATTGTTCTTGTGACTTTGTGATTTATTTATTCATGCTGGAACATTAAGACAGTTACAAAATACTGCCTGACATTGTGATAGTTTCTCTGCTTGTGAGAGTTTGTGTCGGCCAGTCCTCCAAGTGATGGGGTGGGTCAGTAGGAGGTGAGAACATGGAGCTGTTACATGCACAGTATGGTACATATACACTCAAAAAATACTTCTTCTCTCCTCCTCTCAGGTGGTTGGACTCGTCCCGTTGTCTCATGCAGCAGGGCATCCAAGAAAATGACAAACTCTGGCTCCGCTTCAAATACTTTGCCTTCTATGATATAGAACCCAAGGTGTGTGAGTGTGTGTGTGTGTGTACATGTTGTTTTTATAGATACAGTATGTGTGTTTGATATTGCATTCCTCTCTTGACTCTTTTTTCCTCTGGCCGTGCAGTACGATGTCGTGCGTCTGACCCAGCTGTATGAGCAGGCACGCTGGGCCATCCTGCTGGAGGACATCGACTGCACCGAGGAGGAGATGATGCTGTTTGGAGCTCTGCAGGTAGAAAACACTGCTGCTGAAGGGAAAATGTGTCAACAGAGATGGAAACTTAAAAAAAACTAAATGTTGAAAATCCCACATGAAACTCCTTAAATGTCACACTTTACGGGAATTTATTGTTCCCATTTTTACATGTAAATACTTTAAAAACATATAATAACTATTAGTAATTTAAAATTGTGTTTGACTGGTTGAATAACAGAGGTGTGTACTCTTTGTACTTTATCACTCTCCTCTCTTAAACTCAAACTCTAGTACCACATCAGTAAGGTGTCTCAGTCGGAGCCCCAGATGCTGACCGCCAGTGCAGCCATGGATGACCTGGAGTCCGCCCTGCAGTCCCTGGAGGTCAAGATGGAGGGAGAGGGCAGCTCCGCCACCGAGATGCTGGTCAGACATATTGGATGTTCTCGTCCGTCACTGAGCTGCTTTTAGGATTAGAGTGAAGTTGTCTCACCTTAATCCTGACAGAAGAAGCAGTGTGTAGGATTTAGTGTCATCTAGCAGTCTTTACTTTAATCTAAAAACACAGGAGGCCCTGTCTAGAGCCAGTGTTTGATTGTCCATTCTGAGCTACTGTAGAAACACAGGGGTGCAAAATGCTGGACTCTGTGGAAGAGTAGATATGAAGGGCTCATTCTAGGCTAACGATTCTTAGTTTCAGGTGATTGTATACTAATGAAAAAATAATTCTGAATATTATATTCCATTGCTGCCAATAGATCACTTAAAATCCTACACACTGCTTCTTTCGCAAATTAATTTGCATCTTTTGAGATCTCATTATTTGAGAGTCAGAGATTCGGAATAACTGAAGTTATTGATGTGATGATTTTGACAGACTATAATTGTTTTAGTAACTCTTCTACAGTCTTTTTTAAAAACATGTCAAAACACACAGAAAGAGCTGAAGATAACCCACAAAAAACATCTGATAAGAAGACAGGAGATGAGAATAATTTCATCCTCTAAAAAACATCCTTGTCTTTCATCCAGGAAAACATGACTGCACCAGAACTCAACGACTATCTGAAGATATTCAGGTAAGACTCATTTCCCAAACACCCAGCAGCATCTGTGTGTTTTCCTCTCTTCTCTCAGATGTGATGCAGTTAAAATAAAGCAAAGCACCAGTTCCCCAAAAACCAAAACTATATTTATAATTGTTCTATTTTCTAGCCACTGTGAGGAGATAACATGAGCCCTGTGATCGTATGTTTCAGGCCAAAGAGGCTGACTCTGAAGGGATATAAGCAGTACTGGTTCAAGTTCCAGGATACCTCCATCTCTTATTTTAAGAGCAAAGAGGAGAGCATTGGAGAGCCCATTCAACAGATCAACCTCAAAGGTACCAAAGATATTACTGTATTTTTTATTATTAGGATATTTTCCCGCTTTGTCACCAATAACGTATCATCAGTTATCAATATGTGTGTATGAGGTAGTGGTTGATGAAGCAGCAGTCATACTTTAGCAACATGTCGTTCATATCTGTGTAAAAATGTAATAAGTACTGTAACTATAACTATTTAAATAACTTTATCAAAGTAATATAACGTATTACATTTGATTACTTTTCTAGCAAATGTTTCAAACTGGGTAATACAGATAAAAATGTCCAGAAATACACAAAAAAATATATATATATTTTACCGAAAAGAATATATGTAGATATAACCCTTTTGTAATCACCAACATTTTGAATCATAACTCTTATTTAATGACATGGTTTTTTTCTCAGTAGCTGTTACTGATCACATTACATTACATTCATTTTATAACTTCATTAAATTAAAAGTAGTCACTCTTCATCACTGCTTAGAAGCGACCACATATTCCTGTGGTGAAATGTACATCTGAGGTACTTTTACTTTACTTGAGTATTTTAATCTTATACCACTTTCTTCCTTTACTTCACCACACTTCAGAGGAAAATGTCTTTGAAAATTAAAAGATGAAATTCAAGATTTTGGCACACAAACCATGTGAAAATATAAAATGCAGCTGAAATGATTAATTGATTGATAGAAAATTGATAAGCAACTATTTTGATAATCATTTAAGTATATTTTTGCAAAAATATTTCATGGTTCCAGCTTCTCAAATGTGAGGACTTGCTGTTTCTTCTATTAATTATTATAACTATTATTTTTTTTTTAATTATTTTTTTTTAGCAGCACACACTGCAACATAGTCACACATCACTGTCACAACAGTCAAGCAGAACCATACCTGCAGTCGACAAAGGCCAACGTGAACGGCGCATTCTTTTCATTCTTTTAATTATTTTGATTCATTAAATTGAGTTAGATTTTTGCACTAAGTATTTTTACTTGTATTACTTAAACACATTTTCTTGATTGTACTTGCATACTATTTTTAAAGATCTAGTGTGTAGGATTTAGTGGCATCTAGCGGTGAGGTTGCAAATTGCAACCAGCAGAGACTTTTCCCATGTGCCAGGCGTGTAGAACTAAGATGGCTGACACAAAAAAGCAAAACTGCCAAAACATGAAAATGTAAATGGCCCTGTGAAGAGTCAGATCAGTGTTTTGTTTGTCCATTCTGGGCTACTGTAGAAGCAACACGGCAGAGTCCATGGCAAAAGACCTGCTCCATATGTAGATATAACAGCTCATTTTACGGTAAGGAAAACACAAGGACTCATAGGTTGAGGTAACACACTGATGAAAACAAAGTCATGAACATTTTACACCATTTCTGCCTAGATATCCTCCTAAATCCTACACTGTACCTTAAAGTACCATTTTCATTGCAGTATTCTTGCAGAGTACTGTTAGTACTTGTATTTAAGCAAAGTATCTAAATGCTTCCTCCACCACTGCATACTGTACAGTATAATGTCACGTTTACAAGGAAACATCAACACACACAAACACACTGCTTTCCATATATGGTAAGAAAATGAGAGTGCTGCTCTCAAGTGTGTTTTCCTCCTTCGTCTGTGGGAAGTTAATGGGGTCACTGGTAATCCAAGATCAGTACTGTAAACCACTTAAGGGCTCTTTAAAGAAACACAAGATTCTGGGCTCAAAGAGGAGATGAAGTATTCATAAAAAGGAATATAAAGCTAATGCGTATGACAACATAAGTACAGGAAATTAACTGTGTGACTCAGGCGTGGACAGAAAACTCAACATGTCATGGAAGTGTGACTCAGTGGTCTCGCTTCACTTCTGTGTCTAACCCGTAAATGTCAAACTTCAGCACTGCTTGGCTTTGATATTAATCCTGCACACAGGATGTGAGGTGGCTCCGGACGTTAACGTGACAGCACAGAAGTTCCTAATCAGACTCCTGATACCGGCGCCTGAGGGCATGAACGAGGTCTATCTGCGCTGCGAAAACGTGAGGCCACACGCACACACACTCTCCCATCTGTGTGTGTGACATCCTGTCATTTTCACCACCTCTCTATTATCATCTCTCTCACCACAACCTCACGAGACTCTTTCTCTCAGTCTGCTCTGCATGGTTGTTGTTATCATCATCATCATCATCATCATCATCATCATCATCATCATCATCAACCATTGTTTCTTCAGGGAAAACTGACTGAGCAATAAGCTCTTTTACAGCAGTTCACATTCAGTGAGCTAGAAGGATACAAATATATAACAATAAATAAATAAAGTGATGAAAAAAAGTCCATAAAAAAGACAAAAAAGCTAAATAATGAGAATAGAGTCTGCCATAAAGGATGGATACATAACAACAACAACAATAAAAACAGTAATCAATGTCTCTCGCCCTGCAGGAGCAGCAGTACGCTCAGTGGATGGCTGCGTGTCGACTGGCCTCCAAAGGCAAGAGTCTGGCCGACAGCAGTTTCCAGAGTGAGATCCAGAGCATCCGCTCCTTTCTGGCTATGCAAAAGACCAGCTCCGGTTCCCATGGCAACGCACCTGCCAACGATGAAAGCATCAATACTCACAGTCTGGTGTCGCCACGCTATCACAAGAAGTACAAAGCCAAACAGGTAGAGCAGAGGTGGAGTGTGGCAAATGTAATGGTCTCATATTATCAGGAAGCAGAGTACAGAACCACTGGATCACACCTCTCTCATTTATCGATCCTGTACACAGTGCCAAAAATTTAACAAGAAGCCAAATCACCGACTGAAATGACCTTAATCATCTGGACAGCAGTGCAGTGATTGTGCACATTCGAGCCAGCCGCACAGTTCTGCAGCAGAAACTCCTGCCCACTTTGTGCTCAGGGCAGCAAAAGTATAATTACGTCTGACCTTTTACCCTCTCCCTGCTCCTCCAGCTGACCCCTCGGATCCTGGACGCATACCAGAATGTGGCTCAGCTCTCACTGACAGACGCAGTGATGCGCTTCCTGCAGATCTGGCAAGCCCTGCCCGACTTTGGGCTGTCATACGTCGTTGTCAGGTAAAGTTTTAAGTTTAATTGAACCCTTTTTGGAAACTACTGAATGCCAGTTAGCATCAGTTTAGGACAATTTTGTCCCACCAGAGACAAGACAGAATATGCAATTTACGACTATAAAACTGCATTTAAAGGGACAATTCACCCCCGAATCAAAGATGTATTTATTTCCTCTTACTGGTGGAGTTATTTATCAGTCTAAATTGTCTTGGTGTGAGTTGCAGAGGGTTGAGAGGTCAAGATCCGCTTACTCAAGATTATCCACAGACCTTGTTTTGAGCAGTTTCATGCAGGGACTATTTTCTTCCTAATGAACTACACTCGCTATCTCTTGCTAGCTCACCTAGCACTACTGAGCAAGCTAATGTTACAGCTCAGCTGAGGAGCCATTACTCTTTACATCTTGCTCTGTCACAAGCATGAGCCTCTCATCCACGAGTAGATGCACGCTTCCTTCTGGGCTGTGATTGAACTGGCGGATGTAGTGTGGTAGAAAGAAAATAGTTCCAACATGAAACTGCCCACAACAAGGTCTGTGGATTATCTTGAGTAACCAGGTCATGATTTCTGGAAAGAGACATTGATGTTGAGTTTATTGGATGCATTATTTTGGTTCTTTGGGCGCCACTGGCCAAGTGCCATCTAGTTCCATTATATTCAAGAGAGGGCAGACATCTCTATGGCTGATATCTCCAACACTCGTCAGCTCACACCAAAACAGTCTAGATTGTTGAGTAGCACTGCAGGTAAGAGGGGAAATATGTATTTGTGATTTGGGGGTGAACTGTCCCTTTAAGACTATAAAACCACATTTAAGGACAAGAAAAAAAAAGCCAACTAAAAACTAAAATCCTTATAAATTCCACAGGCATAAATAAAGCTTATAAATTCCTGTCAACAAACTGTTGTTGTATTCTTCACTAGACATAGTGCTAGTTTGGAAAACTTTCTGAAACAAGCTTGCTGTATATCTTATATCTTTATGTTAACTTAATCATTTTCTTTCTTGTGACTTGTGCTTTTACGGCTGAGCTGACCTGTTCTCTCGTCCAATACATTTCACTGTGCCGCTGACCCTGTATTAACCTACATATGACTGATAAAGTAAAACTGAAACAGGAACAGGTGGTCCCTGCTCCCAGAGTGACAGTAATGTAAATATGATTGTCGATAAGGGTACAAAACACAGAAGTAGTATGCGAGTGTGATGCAACATGCAATGAATCGTCAAAAAGTTTTGGAGAATTAAAGACTCACTCTTGATTCTGTGAGATTTTAAAAAGAAAAGAAGCTGAAGTTGTCTTTGCCTGACAGGTTTAAGGGCAGCAGGAAAGACGAGGTGCTGGGCATTGCCCCCAACCGACTGATCCGCATCGACCTGGCCGTGGGTGATGTGGTGAAGACCTGGCGCTACAACAACATGAAGCAGTGGAATGTCAACTGGGACATACGACAGGTGACGATAATCCACCTTTTGTCTGAGAGAGCAGTGTGCAAGATCTCAATACTTTGTTTGCCAGAACCAGTGAGAGGTAATAACAAAAATGGCGAGCGCTATAGACAGGAAAGATGATGCAATCGAGGCTGTTCTAGACCTCTTCTTAATATCACCGGACATCACAGTTTGTTTTTACTTCGCTCCACTTCACTGTGAAAAGCCCAAAACAGGCATGACATCAGTGTGAACTTAGGCTGTGAAATGGTGTTAGAATCAGGCGGATATGTTAGTCATAAGTAATTGGTTAGGGAAATTCAATGCCCCTCTTCCATGGAAATTGGTTAGAGTGGACGCAATGTCAGTCTGAAGATAGAAACAGAGTGTAACCAGCTGACACTTCTGTCTGATATCAGGCAAACTGTCTATCATGTTTGAACCAAAAAGCCTTCTGCAGATTTTCATTTAAGATCATCACCGAATACTGTGAAGGAAAAAAGAATCCACAGATTCTGCCTGGGTCTGGTGATAACGTAACACAAGGTCTAGGCAGATTTAAGGTAAAACAGATCAAGCATGACCTGCTGCTTTACACAAAATGCCCCTCAAACCAAGCTGCAGGTGTAAGAGAGTGACCTCATTAACACTTCCTATAAAATGAAGAGTTATAGCTTTAACAGTGCAAAGCTGAACTCTTAAACGGAACTTCTAATGTAGCACCAATGTTACAGCTTTCATCTCACATCTGTTCCTTCTCTCCTTCTACTCTGTGTGTTTCTGACTCCTCCAGGTGGCCATAGAGTTTGAAGGCAACATCAACATTGCTTTTGCCTGCGTGACTGCCGACTGCAAAATCGTTCACGAGTTCATCGGAGGCTACATTTTCATGTCAACACGCAGTCGTGCGCAGAGCGACACGCTCAACGAGGAGCTTTTCCACAAGCTGACCGGCGGACACGAAGCTCTTTAAGACTAAAGGACACAAAAACAAAAAACTTTGTGTCTCAACAGCGGAAAACCACGTGGAGTAGGATTTCATGTTCCTCTCACAAAACATTAGTACTGTACAACAGTTAGTCAAAATAAGATATTATATTCATGTCAGTCCATTTAAGTTGTTATATAGCCTTCATTACACACACACACGCACACACACACACACACACACACACGGTCATAAGTTACATCAGTTGATGTACACGTTCAGACAGTTCAGGACTCCAGTGGTCCCCATGCTGACTTCCCCTTTACTTCAGAAGATGGACTGCTGCTGAGTCAAACTGCTGGGCATCTGCTCCGGGATCAGCAGGTTTGACAACCAAACTCATGGAAATATTAAATCAACAGTTGCATCAGCCAGCAGCAACTTTTCTGTTTCGCCTCAGATATCCAGACTTCCTGTCTCTCGGGATAGAAAGCCTCGCTTTGTCCAGAGCTGCAGTCGTATCGCCAGCAGCCACATTATCACAGCCAAGAATCAAAAGCAACGAGTAAAAAAACACACACATGCCAATATGAAAATGTTTTCTCAAATAAACTTATGAAAAACAAACATTTATTAAAATAAATACAGCAGTTAACTTTTAATTCCCTGTTGTCTTCACTCCTTCTGGTTGTGACATGTGGTGGTGATCTCTATTGTTTCTCACACAGGAAGCTTTGAGCCATTTATCTCCCCTCACATGCTGCGTGTGTGTGTGTGTCCATATATCACAAGAAACTGTTACAGCAGTCCGTTAACTAAAACCACAGTGTCTGCATCCTCTGCTGTCCCATACTTATTGAAGTGACTAACCACACGTACACCATGTCTTTAAAATTCCTCCATTTGAAAGGCCTGGCTGGTTGCTGCCAGCAGTCAGTGTGTGCCATAGTTTATTTATCATTTACAATGCAATAGAAAACAAAAGCTATATACTTATAAATAAAAACTTTTCCATAATAAGTTGGTTGAATTGTCATATAAAAATAAACCATGCTTCCCTAAAGACGTCCTGATCCTTTCATAATGACACCAAAATGAAAAATTCACCAATTCAGTCCCATTTAGGATGATTTCTAAATGGATTCTCCTACTGCTGAGCAAAATTGCCTCGCTCAGATGCTCCTGCCAAACAACAAGTGTTACCAAGGGAACTAGGCTGAGCATCAACCAACCATGGGATGCTGGCACAGTCAGGTGAGTCCTGCTATGACCAATGACAGAGCGGTATCCTCGGCTGTTACTGCAGCGGCAGGATGCTCCCTGAAACACAGGACAAAAGTGACTTCAGTGAACAGGTATTGGTGGCCCTGAAATCAAGTTTTAAAATAATCTAAATTGAATAAATCCATGTGCAGTGGTGCCCCTAAGGGGGGCCATGGCCCTGCTCACACATTTGTGCCCTTCCCCAACTGCCAATAATAATCACTGTCTGTAAGAGGCTGTGTTGTGGTCATTATTTGAGTTAGTGATATCTTCTCAAGCTAGAAAACCTAAGGCATTCATTAGTGGTGACCATGTAGGCATAGCTTGTCGGGAGAGGGGCTAAATGCCGTTCCAAATTTGTGCTAACTTTTAGCGAGGGAACAGCTGGTAAGGCCATTTTCAAAGGGCCCCCTAAACTCTGTCTCACCTCAAGATGTCTTGTGAACCTCAAAAAGATTATCCACAAGTCTCCCCTAAATGTTTTGTTTGGGGGGCTGGAGTCTATCCCAGCTGACATTGGGTGCGAGGCGGGGCACACCCTGGACAGGTCGCCAGACTATCGCAGGTCTGACACATAAGCCTCTTTTACACAGGAATTGCGCAAATTTGCAGGAAAGCCCAATCCCTCTTCTTTCCGCATTGGCAGTATAAAAACAAAATCGGGGAGTGCGGCAAATTGCCGCCTGCCTTCTTGTGTTTATACAGAATGTGCCTTTTTCGAGGCAATGGGGGGTGTGAGCTAGTAACGGAACGTGCAACTCAGAGTGTGACGTAAACAGTGACGTACCGAGGAAAGCCGCGGCTAGTCAGTCCTTCGGCAATTCTCTCGTACATCGGCCCATCCTTCATGTTCCCGTCATCTGACGGTTAATAGCCTCCTCGTTAGCGAGGGCAAGGAGGGCGCGCAATTCTTTATCTCCCCAGTTGCTCATCTTCTGCTTTGCGTCTCCTTAGTGCTGCTAGATACTCTTTCCTGCTATCAGCTGTTTCTTGGTTTGAAGTCCACGCCAGTGGGTCGAACGTGCGGCGTCATCAACAGCCCCTCCCACAAGTCATCAACAGACCCTCCCGAGGTGGAAAGCCGCCTCGCTCTGTTTATACTAAAACCGTTCCGCCGATATGACTACCCTACGAGGCGGAAAATTGGGCACCTCGGATCAACTCGCCAATCCGGCTGTGTGTGTGTAAACGCTCGCAGCTGGCCGGCAAATCGGCCGAACATTCGCGGAAAATCTGGCAGTGTAAAAGGGGCTATAGAGACAGACGACTATTCACACTCACATTCACACCTATGGGCAATTTAGAGTCACCAGTTAAGTTGGGAGTTGGGAGGAAGCCGGAGTACCCGGAGAAAACCCACACTGACACGGGCGAGAACATGCAAACTCCACACAGAAGGGCTCCTGGGATTAAACCAGGAACCCTCTTGCTGTGAGACGACAATGCTAACCACCACACCACCGTGCTGCCCTTGTTCCTAACAAAATAAATTAAAGCTGTATTTTGCCTTTTTGAGAAAAAGGACAACTGGCCTGTTTGAGGAACAATGAATCACTAAACATGTACAGACAAGTCACATATAAAAACAGGATTGTTGTCGACTCAAAATGATATCTGTACTGTACCAGTCTATGCATATCAAATAACTGTAAAATAAGAAATCAAAATGTATCAGTGTGCAATATTGACATGGTTTTAAACTAGCCTGTATATATTTCAACAGCGTTACCAAATTCCTGAAATTCATTTATGGCTTTTTGTTTTGGTGCCACCCCCAGGTCTCAGTGGCCCCATCTGACCACCCCTATGAAACATTTCTGGGGGCGCCTATGTCCATGTGATAGCTTTTCTTACTTGTAGGTCTCAGTCTTAAGGCTCGGCTGAAGTACTTAGGGAGAAGCTTTCCCTCTGCGTCGCCTGCAGTCAGCAGCACACCGTTATCTGACCAGAAAAACTCAATACCATCTGTACAGACACACACACACACACACACGAAACACATGTAAGAGAGATTCTTGCCTCAACATACAGACTGAATCAAGTGTATTGAGTAGTAGCAGTCATTAGTGGCTGAGCTCACCAGCGAGAGCTTTGGAGACATCAATATACACGGCTAGATCACAGTCCTTCCTCATACCTGGAGGGGGAAAATGACACTGTAGAGGTTATTTGTCTAAATGTTCAGCTGATTTCTGTCAGACACACACACACACACACACACACACGCACACACACACACACATGCACATGGCCTACCACTGATGACTCCTTCGTCTCCTGGCAGGCCTGGTGCCAGGTGGATGTGTGTCCTCCTCATGCGGCTCAGGCCCTGCTGCTGGATGGAGCTCCAGTTGCGGAGGTAGGAGCCGTGAACAGCCTCAGCAGGGCAGTCTGGAGAACCAGCCAGGACTGGTTTCAGCTCCAAATCCACGACCTGAACAGGGCGAAGCAACCCGTATTAACACAGCATTTAAGATGTTTTTTTTTATACTTGTAAATCACAGATTAGATGTGGGGGGCTTGAACATGGTAGTTCAACTGATGCAAAGCATAATTTGATGCAAATGTTGGTGTACACAGGCCAAACTTTCTCCTTTAAGGCTACAGAAAATATTCCCACAGACATCACCCCTCTGTGTGAAACGTTTAAAGAATGAAGGGATAGTCTCATCAATTCTTGCTATGTCATAAGTTCCAATCATTTTAGGGATTAGTTGTTTGACTTTTTTGCTAAGGCTAAGGAATGTAATCCAGCCCCACTCACTGTACTGTTTGGGACTGTGAAACCAGTCAGCGTGACGGCAGTATGAGGCTCAGGTTATGTCTCTTTCAACACTGCTGGAAAGCCAGAAAGCTACTGCTGCAACATCTGAAAGGGTTATTACATTTGAAATGTGGCTGAGGGAGCTGGAGAACGCATTACACCTGGAGAAAATTACACACTTTCTGACAACTACAGAGGAAATCATTTTGAAAACTTGGCAACCTTTCATTAATTGAACGACTTTAAGATGACTTAATGTCAGTTGTCATTGAGCTATTGTCTGGGTGTCATTCTGAATGTCATACTTCGAAGATCTTTGACAGAATATCTGCAATGTCCTTTATATAACCACCAACTCCTGTGTTTATGTATTTATTCCTTCAATATGAAAACATTTAGAAAAAGATCAACACAAGTTTAAACTGTAAAATACAGGAAATAACATGCCTGCCTGTTTAGGAGAATCTGAGTGGGGTTGTAATTTTGTTGCTTAGCTTGTTGTGAAGATCTTGTAGTGAAATGTAACTATTATCAGTGGAAGACAGGTGGAAACCTCTGAGTCATTTTCGACAACATCCTCTCTTTGGAAAAACATGTCAATCACATCACCAGTACTGCCTCCTTACACCTAAAGAACATTGCTCTTCTCCTCCGTCACTCTCCCCCACTGCGGCTGAAACGCTCACCCATGCCTTCATCACATCCAGAATTGACTACTGTAACAGCAATCTTTATGGTGCACCATCCAAAGTCCTAAATAAACCCCCATACATCCAGAACTCTGCTGCCTGTCTGCCCGATCACATCACCCCCGTCCTTCAGAACCTCCAATGTGTGAATGATGTTGTGTGTCTTTGAGTCTTTGAGTACCATGAAAAGCGCTCTATAAATGTATTATTATTATTATTATCATTAATAAAAACAGAGAGCAGGATTAAAATCCAAGGCCAATGAGCGTTTGTATAAACCTCATGTTCTGCTGAAATGTCAATCTTCACAACAAATAAGGAAAAAACTCACAATCAAATAAAAAAAACATAATTAAAGTTGAAGAAACATTTTAGCACCACAGTTGGAGCTATTCCCTGGCGTGTTTTTGTACGTTAACCTAACACTGATTTTAGAGGAATGAAATGAGATTTTCATTTAAACTGATTGTCAGAGGACTAACAGCATCTATCATCTGAAAATTAGATTTAAATTGATATTTTGAGGGTGTAAATTGTTTTCTAACATTTGTATGCACTCGATGGAACAACACTGGCATGTGTTTTGAGCTGTTGTGGGATCTCCCAGAGTTCATTTTCCATCTCAAGAAAGTTAATTGAAGTTATTGAAATTAAAGGTAGCTGGTGCACAAGACAGAAACATTTTTCTATCTAAAACCAATTTAAGTGTAGATTGAATATACTGAATTCAGCTTATATCCAGGGGGATAATACATCCAAGCATGCTGGTTTGCAGATGAAATTAAATATCCCCTTCTCCGTGTGATACTTCGCAGGTGTCCATACCTGTACTGAATGGCCCTGACTGGCTCGAATCTGCAGGCGGCCGTCCTCTGGGTGGGGGCGAAGCTTGAAGCGCTGCTTGTCATTTGTGGCCACGACTCTTTCCACGTCTTCCAGTGAGTACGAGCGGAACTGCGGGTGAGCCAGGAGTTCCTCCACGAAAATGAAGCCATCTAAGAGGATAACAGCTGGCGATGGTCACATTTCCACGATGGATTTTCTCTCTTGTACTTAAGTCTTTGCCTTGCATGCTGCATTGGATTACACTTACAGTCTGCAAGCAATGTGTGCAACCATGAATACAGATGGTGGTTTTGTAGGAGCCTATAGCATATTATCTGGTTTTATTTGGTACTTTGACTGTAGCTCTTAATCCAAATGGATCCTAAATGTAAAGCAATTACGAAACACCTGTTGTGTGTTAAACAAACATGATGTTAAAATGAAGCAGCCTAACATAGAATTTAATAGTTTATAACTGCCACATTTTAAGGTCGTTATATATAATAATTACATGGTGTATTCAGTATCTGCCTTTGACAGAAAGCCTTTAGGTCACGTGCCCTCCTTAAACCGTACCTCTCAGTTCACCCTACAGGCCTTCACTTCCTCTGTTGTTATCGACGCACTTCAAGCCATCGATCGCAGCAAAGCAACTGAGGAGGATAAACTAAACCCTTATTTTCTACAGCTCTGTGCCTCATTTGTTGCCGATCAAATCAAATATCTCTTTCATCTCTCCATCACTACTGGAGTTTTCCCTCAGGTCCAGAAAACAGCACATGTAGTCCCACTGCACAGGGTGGTGATAAGAATGATCTTAATAACTATCGGCCAATTTCCAAACTGACCTGTTTTTCTAAAATCCTAGAGTCATTAGTTAGTAATCAGCTCACATCACTCCTTTGAAGAAAATCTGTGTTGAGTCCAAACCAATCTGGTTTCAGAGCTAAACATAGCTCTGTCACTGCTATTAATTTGGTTACAAATGATAATATATCTACTGTTGACAAAGGGAAATATTGTGCTGCCCTCTTTGTCATTTAAACCAACATCAGTCAATATTTATAAAAACACAGAGGACCATCTCTTTGGAACAACCGTCTTTCATCACTATAATCATCATCTACATTATCGTTGTTCAAAAAACATCTGAAAAGGACTCTTAACACTTCATTGATTCATTTGTAATTTGTTTGGGTTTTTTTGTAAATTGTACATCTCTAATAATTTTGCATTACGTCTTAGTCTGGAACTCTCGTTCAATATGCAATCACTTTTATCTTTTTCTTTTTATGTATGATTGTTGGTATTTAATAGGGGAGGTATCTTCGTAAACCATTTTAGGCTTAATTTCTTTTTTTTGTGTAATTTCTGTACATGTATATGTAAATAAACTAAGCGAAACTAAAGCATCTGACACTTATGATTGTACTTTGTGAACAGAGTGTAACTGAGTGTAATGAGTCTACAATTCTGTCTGATATCAGGCATATTGTCGGTCACATTTTGAGCAAAAAAAAAAAATCCACAGCTTTTCAAACATTCCAGTTCTGCAGATATCATGCACATACGCTCCTACAGAGTCTGGTTTCAGGACAACCTGTCTCAGAGACAGCAATTTCTAAGTATCCTGTATTTTTACCAATGTCAGCAGGGGTTCCACAAGGTTCAATTTTGGGTCCTGCCTTGATCACAACTGTATATATAATTTATATATAATTTTAAATGTGTATATATATACACACAGTTCTACATTGTTTTTGCTAATACTGCACACTCAGTCAGTTAAATCCTACAACAAGCCTTTGATCATTTTCAAGATGTACTTTTTAATTCCAAATTAGTCTCGAATGCAGACAACACTAAATACATACTATTTTCTAGACCAGTGGTTCCCAACTGGTCAAGCCACGGGTCCAGATTTCTCTTTAGTCACAAGCTCAAGGTCCTCACATTTCAATACAATCAGTGTCACATTTGTGTTTGGCCATGTAGTCGAGCTAGTTTGCTGTCTCTATCAAGTGGCAGTCTGTTAGTGACTCACACTACAACAGGAAACGTCACTTCAAACTAAAAACTCTGAGCCAGAAATTCACTGTACTGTAAAATAAAGTGTGTTTTTTCCAAACTGGACATGCTTGTGAGTCTCTTCAGAATGTCCATTCAGAATGGACCCGTGACCCACTTTTGGACCACGACTCACCAGTTGGGAACCAATGCTCTAGAACCAGAGATATTGTGGACTGTAGTGGTCATAGTAGTGAGAGGATATAAGAGTATAAATATCAGGGTATCTGTCTGGATCCAAAAATTATGTTTAAATTTCATATTAACATGTGTCACAAAGCTATGAAAAAAAAGTTTGTACAGAAATAGAGATCAAATTTCTGTCCTTAGCAGGAAGCGGATGATTGAGGCCATCTTTTTGTGTCTTGGATTATGGTGATGTTATCTATAAATATGCCTCGGCCTCCACTCATAATCTCCTAGATTCAGTTTATCACACACAGTCAATCACTAAGATTTATTACCAGTAATCATTCTCTACTCATCACTGCATCTTGTATAAAAAGTCTGGATGGCCATCTCTAATGGTAAGAAGTGATAGGCATTGGTTTCTGTTTATTTATAAAACTCTAAATGGCAACATACCTTCATACGTCACTTCTTCACTGAACTGGTCCTACAGTCATTGTTAAAGTTGTTTAAGTGGTTGGCTAAAGCTTGAGGTCGACCATTCAAACACTGAATTTGAGACAACTGCTTTTAGTTTTTGTTTTCCACACACTAGGGACAACTTAAAACACACATTAAAACTCAACACAGATATGTCAATTTACAGCTGTGATTACAAACTACTGTAAGCAGCTGTAAATGTTTCACGTAAATGTTTCTGTGTTCTTGTTCATTTCTGTGTTTTATTTCATTTAAACTGTACTCTCGACAGTCATAGTCTCAGTGATTCCTGGAGAGTTAAATAAAAGTTAAATGAATTAATAACGTAGTCTATGTTTAGCATTTCCCTCTATCATAATATAAATATAAATCATACTTGCAATCAAAGTTGGGTCACAAACTCTGACAGAGGAAGTGAAGAGACACTTGTGTTACCTGGACCAGATTGCGAGCAGCTCACCTGTGCCCATTTGAAGACCCATCTGGTTTGCTCCATGGCGAAGAGCATAAGACATAGATTTAGACAGGCGGACATCTCTGTCCTGGTAGAGAAGAAGACACCATTCAAAGCACACACACACACACACACATACTCAAACTTAGCTCTAATTATAGCTCTGGTTTAAATATAGGACCTTGACTTTACCATAACAAGCCATTCATAATGTCTTCACAGCAAATACAGGGGTGTCATGAGTCAAAAATCAGTGTCTGAACTATGCTCAATTTGTAAGGGTTAAAATCTCTCACCTCTCCACCACGATTTCCTCTCCTTCCTCTCCCTCCTCTCCCTCCTCTGCCTCCTCTTCCTCCTCTGCCACTGTCCATTTAAACACAAGCAGCTCAGTTATTCAGATCATGATATGAAGCAGGTATAAACTGTACTGATTTTAATTCAGCAAGACGTCACACAAGAGCACACATGTTGTCAGTAAACGCCTGTAAACAAACGTCTCTCCTACACTTCCTGTTTGTTCTCGCTGCTCGCCTGTAGGTGGCACTGTGGGGGCGGCGCTGCAGTGTCCCCCGGCACCACAGAAGAAAAGCTGCATTTTGTCCTGGAAGAAAACAGACAGCAGCTGCCTACAGGTAAGAAAATATTCATCATATGTATGAAAAATATGACGGCTCGCATCTCTAAATTTGTGCTGGCTGTAAGGACATTAACTCACGACTCGTGTCGATATATCTAAACATAATGGCTGCGGTTACTGGAGCTCCTGGAGCTGGGATTATACACAGAGGCTGAGCTAAGTTGGCTAACTACTGTTAGCATAGTTGAGCTGGAGCTGTCTGTTATCTGCCTCTGTCTGTCTTGCTTCACAGTGTCGCCATTTGGGATGATTTGGGGTTATTCTGTATTACATTTCAGGCTGTTTGTCATGTTTATTTCTCACCTGTATGCTCTTGACTGCTGTCTTTGTTGCACATTAGGATTCAGCTCCCAGACAAAGCTGGACTGAGGACTTCGAGCAGGTCACCATGGAAACGTAACGTTAGCTACGTTAACGGATGTCTCTCAGCTGTCAGTAAACAGTGTTTAAAGAGAGAAACCAGCCCTGCTTTACGTAAGTTTACTGCTTTTTATGTTTAATTTTTTATGTTACAACTTGTGCCTTTAAATGTTTTTCTTTTTAGTTGTTATACACTGTTCAAAAAATTAAAGGAACACTCATCAGATCTTGATGGACGAATTGTTCAAGTTGAAAATCTTAACTGATGTACATTGTATAATTTGTTGAGAACAAAAGGAGTAGTGCTCAATTGGGTTTAGGTCAGGGGAACAAGAGGGTCAGTCAGTGGTATCAATCTGCCTACACACTCTGGCCACATGAGGCCGGGCATTGTCCTGCACCAGGAGGAAACCAGGGCCTGCTGCACCAGCATATGGTCTGACAGTCACTCTGAGGATTTCATCTAGGTACCTAACAGCAGTCAGAGTACCGTTGGCTATGAGATGGAGGACTGGGCGACCCTCCCCAGACCATCACTGACCCACCGCCAAACTGGTCATGCTGGATGATGTTACAGGCAGCATAATGTTCACCACAGCGTCTCCAGACTCTTTCATGCCAATTCTGGTGTTCTCTGGCTAATGGCAATCGAGCTGAACAATGCTGGCCTGTGAGCACAGTGCCACTAGAGGCTGTCAGGCCCTCATGCCACCCTCATGGAGTCCATCTCTGCCAGTTAGGTCAGAAACATGCTCACCAGTAGCCTGCTGGAGGTCATTTTGTAGGGCTCTGGCAGTGCACAAAGGAGCAGATGCCAATCCTACTGTTGGGGTGATGCCCTTCTACGGTCCTGTCCAGCTCTTCTCGTGTAATGGCCGGTTTACTGGTGTCTCCTCTATGCTCTTGAGAACGTGCTGGAAGACACAGCAAACCCTCTTGCAACTGCATGTATGTATGTGGCATCCTGGAGGAGCTGGACTACCGGAGCAACCTGATTGGGCTGCAGGTACCGCCTCATGCTACCAGTAGTGACAAGGACACTAGCAGAACACAAAACTAGAGAAGAATCAGTCAGGAAGGATGAGGAGAGAGCAACTGTCTGTGGCCACCACATGTAAAACTATTCCCTTTTTGGGGGTTGTCTTGTTTTTGCCTCTCCATTGCATCTGTTGTCACTTTGATTTGCAACCAAAGCAGCTGAAATTGATTCACAATCACTTGTGCTTCCTAAATAGACAGATTAATATCCCTGAAGTTTAACTGACTTGGTACTGGACTTGAAGAGTAAGTGTTCCCTTAATGTTTTTGAGCATTGTATGTTGAGGTTATTCTTATTTTGAGACATTATTTTCTACGTGCCTAAGCGAGGTTAAAGTTAACCTTGTAAGGCAGTAATGGATAACACCATATTCATTAGGCTAGCTGAAGGGCAAACTTGTTCACCGGGGGGGTCAGTATTTTCAGTCCTTCTGGGACCCAGCTCTTGAGGAGGTATGTGGGGAATTCTACCCAAGATAAAATTTTAGAAACGTAACAGCTAAACTGACCATTTTAGAGTGTTCTGAAACAGAAATCATAGATGAGGGGTTCTTAAAGTTTTGATGACGCAGTACCATTTTGAGGAGCCAGCATAGGATATAGGGCCGCACAGGAGAAGTGCACACACTGACTTTTTATTACCTTTTCATGACATACTAACACTGTAAAAAAAAACTATCACAATCGACAGTGATATAGCCTACATTAGTGATACTCAACTTACAGATTTGACCTTCGATAGGGTGCCGGGTGGTGCCCCAACCATTTTTTAATTCAGAATGAAAATAAATTAATGCACAGTTGGAATTTTTTTGTACTTTTAATGTAAATTAGGCAGCAGAATGCATTAATAGCATCAAAATGCAAAACTGCAGTGCACAGTGTACTAGAACCAGTAATAATAATAATGACAATTTAATTACATTTATTTATGATCATGGTTACATTTGCTAATGATTATCCTAGATAGCGGTGCATGGTTGCCTCTTGAAGCATAGCATCTTTTTTCTTTATATTTTTAGCATTATATTGGAGGGGACATTTTGATTATATTTGAATATTGGGGGTTGTAGATAAAGTTTCCTTTAGAGTGTCCTTTCAGTGGAGAAAGCACAATGCAGTGCCAGTGACTGCACTAATTTATAGAAAAAACTGTTTCTAAGCTGGTGCCCCAGTGCATCCACCAGATGCCATTTTTCTTTTTCTCACTGCTGCCCCTCAGTAATCTGAGTCTGTCACTGAAGCAGGACTAATGCCAAGACCATAGGCAGCAGCTACACAAAGCATCTAGCTTGGTGGATGCTCGTTTATGACCTGTGTGCAGCTCTCAAGGATGGTAACACTCATGTACCCTGTTATATTAGTTGTTAAAAATACTGACATTATAAGCTCTCTTTTAATTCTTCTCAAATGCCAGATTGTTGTTCAGTAGGTCATGCAGTACCCCATAATAATAGGACCATTTCTTGCTTCTTCTAAGTAAAGTAAAACTATCTACATGCTTGTATGCCTTGGTGATTTAGATGAACTGACTCTTTATAGATATTTCCCAGTAGATTTGTGCGAGTCATTATTTTCCAAAGACAAGACGAGATAATTACCAAAAAATTCCTTTCAAGATACGTTATACAGGTGGCCACATAGCTGTCTGTAGCCATTTGTTCAGTGCTGCTGTCACTGGAATAAATCACCACAGACATCTCTGTGGCCATTGTCTCTTAATGTCTCTGCTGTCTCTCATTTCGACTGTCTCTGTTGCTCAGGTGATGGAGTTCCCCCAACATTCCCAGCAGCTGCTGGCAGCTCTGCGTTCACAGCGCCAGCGGGGTTTCCTCTGTGACTGCACCGTCCTGGTGGGCTCATCCCGTTTTCTGGCTCACAGGGCTGTTCTGGCTTCCTGTTCGCCTTTCTTCCACATGTTCTTCTCAGACTCTCCAGGGGTCATTGGTGGGAACGGCACCAGCAGCTCTGTCACACTCGACAGCGACATTGTCACGGCTGCTGCCTTCGGATTGCTCTTGGAATTTGTCTATGAAGGCGTGCTGCGGCAGGGTGAGTCTCCACCCGTGGAGGACATATTGGCGGCTGCCAGCTTTCTGCACATGAACGAGGTGGTGAGAGTCTGCAAGAGACGGCTGCAGAGACGAGGCCCTCTGGCTGAGGCAGACAGCACTCGCTCTGAAGAGAGCGCTGTTGCAAGGAGGGCAGTAGAAGCAGGAAGAGAGGGTGGGGGTGACGGTGGAGAAGAGCCTGTGGTGGCCATGGCAGGAGATCACTTGAATTCAGTTGCCATGGCAGCGCCACTCTCATCAGAGAGAAGTCAGTTGGAGCCTGTGAAGTGTGAGCGGAGGACTGGTGGGGGGTCATCAGAGGCACGAGTTCAGACTCCTCTGAGCCCTGACCTCGCTGATACCACGCAGCCAGGCATGGACGCCCCTCCTCTGCCCCCATGTGGAGAGCTGGTTCAGGACGTCATCACAGGCCGGTCTGCCCCTGTCTCAGGAGGACACGCCAGGCTGGGGACGGGAGCTGCTGGAGAGGGGTCAGCACTCTGTAGCCCTTGCAGCACCACTGAGACATACAGGTGCGGGTCTGTTGTCAATTTTTAGAATTTTTAGACTAATTTTATTTGAAAACATAAAGGTTGTTGCTCCGCGATGGACTTCTTATGGTTTGTTACTTTGTTGTTGTTGATTTGTTACTAAAAATAGTTTACAGTATTTCTCTTTTTCTTTCTCTCTGTCACCAGCCACAGCAGTAACCAGCAGCCCTCCTCGTCTTCTTCCTCCCTGGTGCCAGTGAGCCAGGCTAGTGGTCGGTCAGTGGTTGCTTATTCCCAGTCAGGATCCAGCTCCCATCAGGACGCACCCCGACTGCCACACAATGGCTCTGTAAGGAAACCCTCAGAGGCTGACCACAGAGGTACATCAGGTGGAGGACAGCAGATGGTCGTGTTAATCCAACCATCAGCACTAACCTCACATAACCCGACACACTCGCCACCACTGCGTGCACTCCCCCAGATTCGAATCCAGAGCGCCGTGTCACTCCAACGCCAAAACTTGGACTTCCACTCGGCTCCTCAGAACCAAACCTTGAAGGGACCTGAGGGGAATGTGGGAGCTTCACCCACCACCAGAAATGAAAGATCTCACCCTCTTATGGGCAGAGCGAGGACAGACAACGATGACGGAGAGAATGTGAAGGTCAAAGTGGAGGCCATTGTTATATCTGATGAAGAGCTCGAGGAGGAGAAAGAGGAGAGCAGAGAGAGAGAACAAGTGATGGAGGTAGAAGATGAGTTTGAAGAAGACGAGGAGCTGCACAGCCCTCAGTTTCTCTCCTCCCACCAACAGAGCCTCTTACAAATGCCCTCCCATTCAAACGACTACTCCTTCCCCCTCTCTCCTTCCTCTTCCTCCTCCGGTGCCGGCCCTTCCTCACAGGACACTTCCTCCTTCTCCCTCATTCCTGCGTCTGCAGCTCAGCAGCAGTCAGAACCTCCTGGCTACTTCCAGGACTTTCAAGACTCTATGGGGAACTTTGTGGAGGACGTCCCCACGTGTGGCGTATGTGGAAAGACTTTCTCATGTACATACACTCTAAGGCGCCACGCCATCGTGCACACACGTGAGCGTCCTTATGAATGTCGCTACTGCTACCGGAGCTACACACAATCAGGCGACCTGTATAGACACATACGCAAAGCTCATGACCACACACTGCCGGCCAAACGCAGCAAGGCAGACGGGGAGCCCTCCCTGCCACCACAACCACCTCCACCACCACCACCACCTCTTAGCTAACACACAGATACACACACTACTGTATTTCTATACTCCTATACTGCACACATACATACCTAAACTTTAACTTAATAACCAAACTCTAATTCTATATTTAAAACTAAATTGAGCAGAGCTGCAACAAACAGTTCATTTTTAAATGAATTTGTTGGTTGTTTTCTCGACTATTTGTCTGGAAAAATGTCACTCAGATTTCCACCCTGCAGAAACCCAGATTTTTATTCTACCAAGAATAACTGATTTCTATAAGAACAGAAATACAAGAACTCACACACAGAGTAAACACCAGCGATGTGGCAGTGACATCACTCATTCATCAAACACTTTATGTTCATGTATGACTGTTGTCTCTCAAGAGCCCTAGAACTGATCTGATTTTATGCTAATGTACTACTCTTTTTTAAGTTAAGAGGCATTTTTAGCTTGTGTTTGTAATAGTTTTAATACCTTTATAATAACATTACAATACTAATCTTTATGAGTAGAGCATTTTTTAAGAACCACATGACAGTGTTTTACAAGGCAGCAAAAAAACAGACCTTAAATCATCAAGTTAAAGAAAACTGATAAAAAAAAACAATGTGGTGTATTAAGTCCAATACAGTGTAGGAAAGGGTAAGAAAAGGAAAGAAGAACTTTTTAAGGAAATAAAAGACAGTTCAAAGGAAATTAAAACTCGAGTGAAATCAGGAAATTCTCTCTGATGAAATTATTTTTTTTTAAGAAAGGACTTACAGACCTCCTCCAATGAAATTGTATTAACCTCATAACTTATAACCTTATTAATATGTCCATATGGTGTCCATAAGGTGTTTTTTTTTTTATATGCTACAAGACATATGAGCGACATAAGCAGAGCTAAGAACTACAGTGACAGTCTCCAGAACACAGATTCAGACTGCCAGGGTTTGTTGCATCACAAACCTAAGGAACCAATCTTGTCAACTCACAGGGTGGGGCTCTGCATGTCATTAGCATTATGCTAGGGTGAAATTAAATGAGGGTTATCAGAGGAGGAGCCAAGTTCACTTTAACTTGTCAGAGCTGGCAATCGGGGACATGGTTTATTTAACATTAGGAGGTGCACTTGAGCTGCAGCTGAGTGGCTGAGGGCTGGTTGGAGGTAGTGGTCGGGGCCAATATGCATATTCACAGATCTGCACATGCTAAATAAGTCAAAGGTATAAAATTGAATCTAAGCCATTTAAGGCATGAAGGGATTTTTCATGAAATAATCCTCTAAATGTGTAATTTTGAGTTTTAGGGGAGGAAGGAGTTTACAGACTCAGCTGATCTGATTTCCTCAGATAGATCATCCCAGATCCTTTGGCTCAGGACTGCAAATGCTCTGTCACTTTTAGTGTTTAAGCCAGGCCTCTGGTACAGACAAAACCTCCACCCGAGAATCTCAAAGTACTTACCAGCAGGTACGTTACTAAAACCCTTTTCATACTGCACTTAGCCTCAGGCTAAATAAACTTTTGGCCAGGGGATAAGAACGCTTTCATACTGGCCCAGTCCTGGCACAGTCCAAGTGGGCTAACCCCGACATTAGCCTCGCGCAAAATGATTAGTAAGCCCACAAAAATTGACTAAACACAGGGTAAAAGTTGGCGGTGCAAAACGGAGCTTCTTTGCGTCACATTTTTTGTATCACACGACCTGTTGGTTATGTCATCAGTACGCCTGTGCTTTATGTTTAAGTTGTAAAAATGGTAACAGCTGCTATCAGGAACCAGAGGTACCTAGCAAGCTAGCTAATTTAATGGCAATAATAATAGCAACATTTTCTCCATTTGCTGCTGCTGAAAAAGATAAAGCACTAGATGTCTACTTTTCATTCTCTGAGCTGTTTTATGTCTTTTTAATGTTTTAGCCCCGTCTCAGATAAAACCCTGCTAATGGTGACATTTTAACACAGCTGATGGTCCTGGGCTAACAATATGCAGTGTGAAGAGGTCAGGGATATAGTGGGATGAGAGGCCATGAAAAGCCTTAAAGTTGATCAGTGATGTCTTTTTGGTTCTGGCAAGTAAAGAAGTAGTGGCAGTAATCCTGGTGTGATAAATGGTTTCAGTGTCTTTAAATGTTTAGATCGTATTTTTGAAAAAAAAACATGGTGACACAAGTGGTGTGCTGCTCAAAACTTAAATTGCTGTCAAATGAGATACCAAGATTTCTTTATCATTATTCATACATTTGTATGAGTATAAAAAATGATCAAACACTTCATTGTTGTCAGAAGATTCAGTAATGTTCAAAAATGTTTCAAAGAGTGATAACCTACACAAATAAGGGAAAGCTGTTTCATGTTTAACTCAATTATTTACATGAATTGTAATTTGTACGACTGCCTGTTGAGTTTGACTGTGCCAGCAAAGTTTGACTGACTGTAAGTGTAGTAGTGTTGAACTGTCTCGTTTTATTTACAAAATGAAACCAACAGTTACTGCACAGATTTTAAAATCATAATCAGATAGTGCCATTTTATAACTTGTGATACACAGGGTTTTCACACACTTTTACCAGTCAAAACAATCGTATAACTTTTCTGTGCTACTGTTCCTTATTTCCACGACTTAATTTAAGCCGTGTAAATGGGTGGGCCATACATTATTAAACGTGCACTTCCCAGGAAATTCCTGCTAACTAGCTGCCAATAGGCCAGACTGACACATACAGGTACACGCAAAATGTCAGGGCAGCGCTCCTTTTTGGGGGATAGAAAACAGACAATCTGGTAGATGTCAATACAATTTGACGTGTTTGAATTATAATTTGGACACGTTTCTTTTACGGGCACTTCTAATAACTATTTTGCGACCGTACCTGAACCTGAGCATTCACAATACCTTAACAAATAAGATTGATCGCCGTCATGTCCCTTCACTCTCTCCACGTCCAAATGAATGAACATATTTGATTGAACCCTCGGGTGTTGTTCGGCCAAGTGTTGTCTGTAAGTCACAAACCTGTTAACAACCAAATGTTGGATCTACAGGCTGAGATTTACTTGGAAACAGTCTGATGATGCTGTACTGTATTACTGTACTGAGTTATTGTCAGGTAAACATCAGTAGTAACTGTCACCAGCATCATTTAGTGATTTACCACACTAACACTGGATATTCATGTGCTTCATTTCTCCTTGCGAAAGCCTTGTTTAACCCGCTACACTACAGCTTTTTGGCATCTTCCTGTTTCTGTCTTGATGTGACAGCGCAATTCTTTCCCACCAAAAGGGGGCGTGGCCTTGAAAATGATGCGATGCTGGTCTGGTCCGTGTACCAGCCGATATTAGTGACATTTCAACAGTTACACAGCACAGCATTAGATTTTAAAGAAGTCATACAAGGAATTTTTTGAGCTTAATATTAAGACATGTTTTGGGATATTTATGAATGTATTTTAAACCATTACCAAATCACTTTTCCAAAACATTGTTAATTCCAAACCATTTCCAGACCCGGAAAACCGTTTTTCCTATTTCATAACTTTTCCAGGAATTTCATGAACATGGGAACCTTGAATACAAGCATTTCTTTGTATCAGTTTTAATGAAGCTGCCTCATCAATAGCAGATATGCACACCACTCTATCCGACGAAGTACAAGGTCAGCTGTGCCAGATGACCTTTACTTTGCCTTGTTTCATCACTACCTTATTTCTTTAAAAAGTGCAGTAACAATGCTTTGACTAGGGAGACTTCCGAAATGAGTCAACTAGCCCCGAAATATCAAAGAGTCAGCCACTCAAACTGAATGAATTTTACATGACAGCCCATTCATGCATTTGTAGTAGCTGTCCAGGATTACATGTAATAGTTTACTGTAAATTCAGACAGATTCTCTAAACACTACTTTCTTGTCCTAACTTTTTTTCGCCATATATTCGTACAGTGTGTTGGACATTCTCCATCAGGGTCAATTAAATGTTGTTAGGAACAGAAAACAGGTGTAATTGTTTGACTATTAAACTTCCAGCCGACACGCCTGGGAGGATAGCAGTGAAGTGAGACAGGGTGGAAGTTTGGGGATCCACCCTTAATGTGTTTAGCTTTTTTTATTGCCCATGTGACCTCTTTAAATGTTTAAACTGAATCTTTAAATGTGCCTAAATGACTGTTTGACACTTTAGAATTTGTTGTCCTGCACCATTTCTACAGTTTCTGTATGTACTGAAGAAAACTGATTGGTATTGTCACACAAATAGAAGAGTTTTGGACACTCAGAAGGGACAGTTTGAGTCTGTGATCATTTCCAAAAGTTTCATGGTATCAATGTGCGAAATCTAAATGTTACCTTGTGAATAAACACTGTTGTGTAGAAACAATGTGGACATATTGTTTCAGTGAGTCATAATTACACTGGTTGTTCAGTCAGCAGTATCTTTTATTTTCTGTGTTTCACTACAAAAGAACATATACAAAAATATTAACATTACGTCTGTTACTTATAGTCACTGTAGTAACGCTGAGTAACACTGGTTATTAGTTTCCCTGTCATTGACTGTGGCCGGAAAGCTCTTCAGTCGTCCACTGGCCCGTGGATCTGTGAAGAGACAAAATATCAGCATCCAGCTTAAAGTCTGTCTGGGTCCTTGTATTTCCAACCACATAATATTATTATAGTAAATTGGTCTAGTGGACTAAGCTGTGATTATCTCCTCACAACAAAAAAATTTACTTAAACGTGGAACCACTTCTGGAATATAGAATTAACAAAAGAGCTGGTGCTTTAAACATGAAGTTATCATGATGAACTTTGTTCATCCTGCTTAATGAGACAAGCCACTGATCATTTCATGTTGTCAAAAGAAATTTTTAAAAAAAACTGAATCTCTGATTGACACAGGCTGTCAATGTAAATAATAACTTGCCTCTTGCCTGGTTAAATAAAGGTTAATTTTTTATTTTTTTTTAAGTCAGCTGAACTCACCGCCTCAGCCAACTCTGGCCAATCCATCGCCATCACAACTGTATCGTCAGAGTTCGGAAGTGTCTCCAGGTTCCAGTAAGTGAGCTTATCAAACACAGAGGTTACCTTCACTGTCCTGTCCTGGAAACACACACACACACACACACACACACACACACACACACACATAATTAAGCGACATGCAGACATAGTAACAAGATCCTCATCTGCGCAAAAATCAGATTCTAGGCTCTGTGCAGTCAGTGCTCTGCCTTATGTTTGACTGGCCCACACTGCAGGTAAGCTTGAATAGTTTTTGTGACATGAAAGATGACATCAGTGATGTTTACCTCTTGGTCTGAGCCAGGCTTGTTGATCTCTTTCAGCACCAAGCCAGTGTAGCCCTGTGGACAGCTGAGCTCCTGTCCCCTCAGCCCACGCCCTCTGAATGACACTGTCTTATCTGTAATGAGTCAGAAATGCACAAAGGACTCTTGTTAGAGGCAGTTTTCCTAGTTTCCACAAAAAATACTGTGGAATAAAATGTGAGGTACGCCTTTTTAAAATCAATGTGACGTGACAACTTGCAGTCCTAAATCAAAACACCCAAAATCATGTCCAAAAGTTGTGAATTATACATTGACATGGTCATTTGCTTTGATTTATCTCTACAGAGAAATAACGTATCCCCTCTGTTATCACGATGATCATGGTGGATCAAACATCCATCCTGACCTGGGATATTTCTGAACTAAAGAACATGTACTAATAAGCACAAAGTCTTGGTGAGGCCAATTTACGTCGGACACAAATGTCCTGTCCAGCGATTACAGTATAAAACAGCATGACATGACTCAAAACTAGACTATCCAATTAAAACATGGTCACCAGTGTATCAACATCTTTTGAGAACCTAATCACATCCCTGCTCTCCTGAATCTTGTAATAATTTAGATAATCACCTCATTTGGTGATTATTTGTATGATTATTTTTATAGGCTTTATCTCCACTGTTTTCTGTGAACTGCAAACTGGACCAGTAACAACTAGCTGTGATCTACTGGTAGAGAGGCTGACTGTACCTAGTTTGCTGTCTTTCGTGGTAGCAGTGAGGTACTGTGAGACCGAGGCCGGTCCGTTGTGTTCAATCTCACAGGGCATCAAGTGGACTGGGACCCGCTGTGCTTGGTCCACAGAGGACACAAGAACACGAGTCACACTGGTGTTACAGGACATCCTGTAAGCAGGAGACAGGAGAGGACAAAACACATGGATACATATTACACTCTTGTATTCTGTGTAAATGTCATGCTGTGATCTGAGACATATGAAGGTTATCTCTGAAGCATCAACTGACTGCAACACTAACTGTACATATAGCACAGGCAGTTTGTTAAAATATAGCTATCATGTACAATGAAAAAAAAATAAAGGCTTTCCTGACATGTTTTTAGGGAATAATATTTGTCAGAAGAAGCCGTCCAGTGTTTAATGACTGCATGTTATGCTAAAGCTGTGACAACAACCAGTGCAAACTTTGCCTAAAATGAACAACATGCTTCTTCTAATAAAGATTTCGTCATATTAGCGTGTTTCTTCAGTTCTTCTTAAACACAATTAAACGTGCTGTTAAGCGACTTATTATTAATGTGAGAAACAGAACTCCAACTTTACCTTTCAGCACTTTCCCAACTGTTTTTGTAAATGAAATGTGTATTTGGACCTCTTCCGGGTAGCGCCGGTCGCTGCTTGTGATTGGACGAAAGCGTCTTCTTCTACGCTGCAAGACGTTTTGGCGGGTTTTTTCTGTTCCGCCAGAGGATGTCTCCCCCTTTAGGTGAGAGATTATTTTAGCCTACTTTTGTTGTCTTAATTCTTTGATTTTGTCCATCCCTTACTTTGAGCCACTATCTTTCATGAACATTCTTAAAATACAGTTTATATATTATATATCAAAGTGTGATGAATAATTGGTCACAAACAGTGGTGTAAGGAAGTTACAATGGGCCCCAGTGCACACTATTATGACGGGCCCTATCGTGCATGTATTGTCTTGACACAAATAGAGACATGACTTTGGATAACATCAACATACATATTACCCAGCAATCATCACTGCATATCTGAAAAAGAATATCAAAGAAAATGAAATATATGATTAAATTGTTTGGCTTATTTAAAGTTTTTTTTTAGCTTGTGTAGAAAAAGTGTATATATTTGTTTTAGATAGCTACTGACTATTTTAAAAAAAAAAATGAAAATAAAAAAGCTAACCATGAAATTGATGGGTTTGCATTATTGGGGACATATATGGCAAATGGCACAATTTTATATCTTTTTATATCTCTTTGAACACAGGTATATATTCGAGGTGGCAATCTGAATCACTTGCAAGAGCCCTCTCTCTCTACAGGCCCCTCCACCCCATGGGTCCCAGTGCAATCACACTGTCTATATTTACGCCCCTGGTCACAAAACATTTGAATCTGCACTTTCATTCATTCATGTATGCTCTAATACTCTTATACTGGTCAATGTCACAGATATTTCTGCACTTTCCCCCCGCTATTTATTTATTCATTAATTTATTCATTAATTTATGTTTTAATATCTAAAATACCACATAAGTTCGTGCACAGCAGCTACATGAATTAGCAGTTTGCATCAGGTATTAGGGATTTTATCTCTCTGCAATTTAGAAAGAACACTCTCCATACGATGAAGGATCATGACAAAGTGTAAAGATACAGATGTTGTCTATGTCATACCAAGTTTTAAAATAGTCAGTTTTACTTTGCCAGGAGGACGCAGGCAGAAGTCTATTTAAGTAAACTACAATCTTTGTGCAGTCAATTTAAGTATGTTTGTACAAAATATTTTGGGGCAATGTAGGGGCACTTTTGGACAGTATGACAAAATCAGGGTTGAGATGGGAAAATTAGAGCTTTGCAGAACATTTAGCAGCAGTGGAGGAAAAAACACACAAAAAACAAGAAAATAAACAATTCAGCAATAAAACATATAAAAAGTATGGACTGAATGTGGGATGTGAAAAACACAAGCAATGAATAAAGTCAAAATATAGGCTGTCTGTGAGATTAAATTATCATCAAACATTGTCAGAGAAAGCAATGTAACTATCAGTTTTTAACAATCTCCCAAACTCAACAATAACCAGATACGAGCAGTCTTACAGGGAGTTATTTATCACACATCCTTGATTTTCCTGTCGTGTTACTGTTGTTTCTTATTCCTCACCTAAATATAAACAATACAATGTGGCTTCAGTCGTATAAACTATGGTTGTGTTATAAACTCCAGTTCTTAATCCTCAGCTTGTTGTCGGTATCATGTTCAACACTAAGAACTCTGTTCCAGTTGGCAGCAGCGTCTCTCTTCATGTGGGACGGACTAAACACTGTCCAATGGCAGCTTTTCAGCAGCTAATGTAATTTTGGGGAGGGGGGGGTGTTCTGTTAACAGCTTTTATCCAGACAGTGTCAAAGTGTTGACAAAGAGACTTCAGGGAAAGGAGAAGTGATTTCCTCACAGCTCATCTTTGGCCAGCAGAAACCAGAGGTGAGTTTTTACCACAAGACGAGAAGAGCCGTGCTGCAGGCATGTTGCTGTTGGACACCACCCAGAGGTTTAGATAGGGTGTTTTCTTGAAGATTTGATTTGGATATGAAGTTAAAAATGTTACAGTCCTTGCCTGCATAACTCTTGATCTGATAATCTGCATGTCAGAGTTCATTTATGTGTTGAGCAAGTCTCCACTCCCTTCCTCTTTTAACCATCAAATATCACTAGAACTGAAAGCAGTGGTAGATGAAGTCATCGAGTCATTTCGTCAAGTATTTTAGTTTAGTTTATTTTGGTCATTTTCCATCTTATAACACTGGAATGAACTGGCAGATAGACAGTGAATAAAAATGATTTTTAGTGTTAAAAAAAAGACAAAAGGCAGAAGATAAACAAAAAAAAAAACAGGACCAAAAAGGTGTAGACTGGAGCCTAAGCTCATTACACCTCCCCTTCTAACACTCATTAATCATCAGTGTGGAAGTACTAATACCACACTGTTCTCTGCTACAAGTGAAAGTCCTGTATACATACTGTAGAGCTAAAATAAGTATGTACTAGTAGTACGTAAAGCAATTATAATCAGGAAAATGTACTTAAAATGTTAAAAGTAAAATTACTCAATGCAGACACATGGCTGCTGTAACACCTTCACTGTGCTTGTTTTCTCCAGCCAAGACTCTAAACCTAAAAAATAATCAAAATAGTTAGAAGGAAAAGCAGCAAATCCTCACATTTGGAAAGCTGGAACCATGAAATGTTTTTGAAGATTATCAAAATAGTTGCCAATTAATTTTCTGTGAATCAACTAATTGATTGATCGCCTAATCATTTCAGCTCTACTTGTTTATTGTGTTAAGTAGTTTAATTTATAAGTAGTGGAGTAGGAGTAAAAAGTGGCATGAAAAGGAAAGACTCAAGTGAGGTGCAAGTACCTCAAGGTTCAATATAGGGTCAGAACAAACTGATAGATGCTCTTCTTGGTAGCATCTTTGCTTCTAGATACGCACACTAAAGTCAGAGTGATATTTGACTGCTGACACAGTTTCTCTCAGTCGTCTGACGTCACAGGCCTCTGCTTGTGACTGAGATTTGCCTCAGTGGTTTCACAGCTCTCAGTATATCAAAGTGCTGCTTCTGTCTCTGGCTCCATGAGATCATTACATCATCAGCTGTGCGTGAGTTTAAACAACGCCTGATTTATCTGTTTCAGGGAAATGTGGACCACATAGGCTAACTCTGGATGACATTCGAGACATTTCAGCGACAGAGACTATAAAGTGTAGCAGAACTGATCCAGTGGTATGATACTTTTAATTCATTCTTTACACTCGTCTTTTAAAACATGCTCGTAATGTGCGGATTTTAACCCTTTCCTTGTTTGCTGATGTTTAGATTTCATGGATCAAGAAAGCTCTTTGCGTCCAGGAGGTGATGGAGATCTGTCAGTCCTCATTGGTGAGGGGTTGCCGAAGCTCAGGGATGTTGTCGTCATGGTGATGTCTCGTGTCCGTCAGAGAATTGTACAGGCCTTTGTTGTGTCATCTTTCGTCCTCCTGCTTCTCTGGGTCGCCGCTTTTTTATATGGGAGCTTCTACTACTCGTACATGCCCAGGGCGGCTTTCTCCTCACCTGTGCACTACTACTACAGGTGTGTGTGTGTGAACTCCAGCTGTGTTTGATTCCTGTGCTTTTACTGTCACTCAGTCATACATATTTATGTGTGCAGGACAGACTGTGAATCTCCCTCCTCTTTTTGGTGCTCTTATCCAGTGGCAAATGTCTCTCTGATGAGGAATAAGAAACATGTATGTATGACTGTGTGCACATGCATCTATCTATGTGTATACACTGCATGTATCTGTGTCTGTTCCCAGGAGTGTCATCTCTTTCAAATGTATTTTCAGGCTTTGACGTTCGGCCAGGCCTATCGGATGTCTCTGCAGCTGGAGATGCCTGACTCTCCGACCAACCAGGACCTGGGGATGTTCATGATCAAGACAACCTGTTTCTCTCGGGATGGAGGGCAGGTTGCAACTTCTGCTCGCTCTGTGAGTTTTTGATTTGTTCAGCTCCAGTGTGGCCACATGTGCACATACAATCAAATACTGCTTCATTACTAGTTCCTGCAAACTCATTGATTCACTGTTGCATTGCTGTGTGTTTCTCAGGCCAGACAGCTGCTGTCCGCCTCCAGCTCTCGCTTTGTGAGTACAGCGCTGACGCACGTTAACCTTTTAATCACACAGCCTGGTCAGAGCCAGATTAGGGCTGCTTATGCTTGCTGCAGAGCTCCTCCGCAAAAGAAGGTGATCTCAGTGCTCAGGTGACTGAGCTGGCAGGACGAACACGTGAACTGATGACTGATACAACAAATACATGGTCGGAGGAAAGTTCCTCCAGTGAATTTAGATATGTAAGGGCTGCCATCATTAAACTAATTAGCTTGGGATTAGTTTAGGACTTTAGGATCCCCTTATCTCTCAATGAGTAAACTGACGACCCCAATTAAAGTGACATATTTTATGGATATTTTATATTATATGCAGTGCATAACAACAGCAATACAGAACAACTGATAAACTGTACAAATAACTCAAATAGTGAATGCAGTAACTGCAGGAAGTTGGCATAAAATGACATCAGAGATTAGTTTTCCTGATATCTTAAGGAACTTTTATTTAATTCTCTATCTGTATTATGTATTTGTTTTATTATTTTTAACACACATGCACACTTAACTTTTTTTTTTTGGACAAATTCAGTGTTTTCTGCTCTCTGAAGCTTGGCCATTTTTCTATTAGCTATTTGGCTGTTTTAAACTGCATACATTTAATGCAAGATGTTTTGCAGAGAGTGACGGTTCTGTCAATATCAACACATTCTCACTCCGACACCCGTCACATATCGCTACTTGGTTGTGAACTTTCTGTGCAGTCATATGACATGCAATGCAGCCTGGGCATGTCTGTTGTTGATGCTCTGGGACACCATGTCAAGTCTCTTTCAAAATAAATATACTACGTTGGTACAACACCAGCATATTGACATTTTTTCCCTTCAACAACACATGCATGTGGTTGCGTATAGCCAACACACGCATGTGTTTAGGGTTAGCCAACAGAAGCATGTGGTTGGATTTAGAAAAAATAACAGGACTTGGCTTTACACTCATACAGGAAGCAAACACTGGTCTCCAGGGTGAAAGTTGGTGATTGTTGAACCCATCCACCACCAGTCCTCTCTGACCCCATGTGGACTTTTTGCTCCTTAACTTTGCTGTTGTACAGCTATGTTTCCCCCTGACACCTCAGGTGCCATTACACACTGGCTGCACCCAGCTGCCTGTCATGCCAACGTGAAAGGACAGTTTTTTTTGTCAGTGTCTGATGCAGAAGTCACCTCCCAAGCCTCAGTATTCAACGTCTTCGGCATGTGACCAGTTTGTCAGTTTAGCTTATGTTTAGATCTTCAGCAGGTCCTTATTCTGTGAGATTTCTTTTAACTTTATATCTCGAATAAAAATCTAAACTTAAGTGATGATAATTATTTTTCTTTAAAGAATTAAATAAAATGCTGAGATATCGGCCTACAGTATATTTTTAGAAAAAGTGTCCTTACAACTTTTAAAATTAAGGCCTTGCAACCCCACGTGAAGCTTTAGCGGAGTCCTAGACTCCCAAGTTGGGAACCAGTGCTGTAATAAATACATCTCTCAAAGCCTGGCATTATATTAGAGAGGTGTTGATGTGTTTCTTTTAAAGGCTTGTGATATTTGTGTATTAAATATTAATGTTTTGAATATTACGTACTGATCAGCCTCACTAAATACTTTATCCACTGTCACAAACCACAGCTTCAAACCCCTAGAACAGATGCAACACAAAAAATATCAGGTCTGCTTCAAACATAAACTGGACTTCTTTGCAGCACTAGTTTATTAAACTTCATAACACCAGGGAGTCCACTGAGATCAGCTTTTGCTAGTGATCATTTAACTGAGCACCAATCATTGAATCATCAATGCATCAATGACAACATCAATCACCCTTTCTTAAATATTCATCATAATAACACTGAAAACATCATCTGTGGATATGGCATCATAGGAACGAGCAGATTAATGAGTCCCTAGGAGACTGAAGTAGGTCCTGTGTTGCTCCCTGAGTGTGTGTGACTGTGTCGTCCTGCTGTGGCCAGAGTATGCTGCGATACCGATCAGACCTGCTGAGGTACCTGGGAACGCTGCTGTTCCTCCCAGCCTTTCTGACCGGAGTCGTTGAGCAGAAACAAGTGCTGGAGGTGGAGCTCTTCTCAGACTACACGGACGACCCTGTGAGTCCTGCACTGCTTTATGAACGTGTTGGCATGTGCCAGTGGGCTTAAACAGCAAGCTGCTTTTTTGTTGGTCTACCTAATTAGGTTTGTCTTCATGTGCACAGTATGCCCCCTCGGTCACGGCCGTCATTGAGATCTTGTCCAACAAGGTGCAGATTTATTCCTCTGAGCTCAACATTCATGCTCACTTCACTGGTATAAGGTAAGATGCGTACATCATGCTGTATCTGACAGTAACATACCGTTCACAAAGTGCAGAGTGAGGCTGCAGCTCCTGTGATTAGTTGTCCAGATTTCTACAGTATAACACTTTGAAATTTTTCATATTTGTACCATCTACTTTGAAGACAACGAGTTATTAATCTCATTAAACACCACATTTCAGTGACCTTTTGAAAGAGGAAGGGCTTCATTATCTCAACACTGACAGAGGATGAAGACACATACATTTCTCCACTGACAGCAGCCTCATTAACACAACGACTGTAACCACAGGACACATTTCCTCACTCGAAACACTCACTTTTTTATGTCTCCTCCTACACTAACAGCCCACAGTGGAGTAAATGCAACATGCTCAGATGTTTTCTTTGTGGTTTTCTGGAGGAAATGACTGAAAAAAAAAAATCTTCCTGGCATAGAAGTCAAACTGAGAGAAAGTGGGATAACTGCAGCCTTTTTTAACATCACATCATAATTACTGTCATCCCATAACAACCTTTTTCTTTGTTTTTCGACATCAGATACTTGCTGTTCAACTTCCCTACCCTCTCTGCCCTGGTGGGCGTGTCCAGTAACTTCATCTTCCTCAGTCTCCTCTTCGTCCTCAGCTACGTGAGGTTGCTGTTGAGAGAGGAGTGGGGGCTGCAGCAGGTGAGAGGAGAGGCCCATTACTGCAGACAATGTTTAACTACAGCTGCAGGGCTGTGCACACTTCATGAGTTTGGTGTTTAAGTGAGTGTGAAATATGACCCCATCCCTCTCAGGTGCTGTAGCTCAGACTCAACAAGCTCTGAGTGATTGTTTTCCTCCTTGTTTACAGCTCAGAGCAGATGGACTGCTGTCAGATAGGGACAATAACATGAACAACAACCAGCAAGAGGATGAAAAAGATGCTGCTGCAGGTACAAAAACACAGGCGCAGAGAATTTCAACATTATTCAAGTCATTTGCATCAGTCACTACAAGAATAAATCCTTTGACAGGTGCTGCAGAGCTGCTGGGTCCCCTCCAGACGACCCCCACAAATCCGAGTCAGGAGCGGCTCCATTTGATCCCTCACAACGGCACAGAGGTGCAGAACAGACAGATTCAGCGTCAGATTGAAATAAATGAATCAGAGGCAGAGTGAGGACATTAATAACAGAGAGAGGGGTGAAGTGTAGAGAATGATAACATGTAAGGATGAAGATTTAAGAAAGATATGTGGCTGAAAATGACTCAGAAAAACACCCACACAGCTCTGACAAATATGTAGGGTGACGACCTGAGCCGCACTGTTTGAGTTGTGGATCTTTTTGCTCTTACATCATGTCCTCTGTGTTAACACTCACACTGTTTCATTTTTAATCACAGGACCCTGTTATTTATGGGATAGACTCACCTGAACCTTCCTCACCTCATACAAATCTCTTATTGTCAGTGCTTTTTTATTGCTTTGCACTTCATAGCTGTGATGTAGTGTTCACTAAAACTGTCCAATATCAAATAAATACATAAGACACTATCAAGGAAATACCCACACGAATAAATAAAGACAAAATATGTGAGATAAGCATGACACTGAAATCATCCACTAATTATCATGAATCTTTTTTTTATTCCATCAGTTTATTGTTCCTGTCTTTCTTCAGCTATGAAATGTAAGACTGTGGAGCTCTTTGCAGATTATAACACTCACGCTGGCTGAACTTTAAAATGCTTAAAACCTGTTACTTGATCAATACATTGGGGTTTGATTTGCACCAAAACTATGCCGCACACACACTGCCTATGTCAACTGAACACATTACAAAACATTTGTCTATGTCTGTTCAACTTTAAGTGCACTTCAGTCGGGACCAAACTATTCTGACAATCTGACTGTCACCTGAAAAAACGTCTGTCTTCGTCACCTCAACTATAAACTGTGCCTCTGTTGTCTTGTTGCAGTCCCTTTCATTTGACAGTGTTTTGCATTTTGTCCTGCTTAGGGCCCCAGGATATGGAGAAAATTAAATATTTATTTTCACCTTGATATTGGTGTTGCGACCAGTGTTGACTGTTGGTGCCATCATAAAACATTTACACAGTAGATTTTTGACAAATAATCATCAGTTATGTGGATATAAAGACTAAGTGGGTAAAGGTAAATATTAGAACAGTCTGGTAGGTTTAGAGTAATTACATCACTTCACTGTAATGTAGCCTTTAAAACCAGCACAGGACAACACTCATGAAATCACGATATCCAAAATCTATGACAATCTAATATCACAATATTAATATAATATCAATATACTGGCAGAACCTGCGTCCTAATGTCCTGTGCTCCCCGTCATTTGACTGTGTTGTTGTGCTATGACTTGTTTTTAAGTCTATTTAGCTAATCAGCTAACTGAATTTAGCTAACTTATTTAGGAACAAATTCCACACATTTTTCTAACAGAGAGCCTTACTGGTTGATAAACTGCACAAAAAATGCAATGAGACAGGTTTAGAAACAAGTCAAACAACAAGAAGGCATTAACATTCAGACGACACATCAGGACAACATGCAAAACAACACTGTCAAATGACAGAGAGAGTGTGACAGGACAACTGAAGTAGTAAGCTGAATTGACACAGACAAATGTTTTCTCAGGTGCGATCAACTCGGACAATCATACTGTCAGAATAGTTTTGTCACAGCTGGAGTTGACAAACGTCACATGTTCAGCTGACATGTGATCATTTTGGCACGTATGGAGCCCCATACATTAAACTGTAAAGTTATGATAAAAGTATGTGAGGCAACCTGTGCATGTCTTTCTGTTACACAAAAATATAGATTAAATTGATTTTCAGTCACAATATGTATTACTGGGCTGCAAATCCATTCTAAAGTACACTGTTGCAATAAAACCTTTAAAAAATGTTTGTTTGTTTCTTTATATTTGTACTCTACTCTATTTCCACCCTGCTGTCTGACACAGGGTCATTCCTGGATGTCCCCTAGGCTGTTTTAGTTTTGGAAACTTAATGACGTCACTGCATGCAAAATACGGCACCAGCAGGATAATGAGTGAGGGATGTAGCTCACTGACAGGCACGGAGCTTTCCAACAGGTGGAGGACAAAGGTAAGGTGAAGTAAATGAGACACATATTATCATTTATAGCTTTATATCTCCATTTGGGTCTGTTGAAGAAAGCTTAGAGTTATTGCTGAGGATGTGTTAGAGTGGTGTTTAGACTTGTATGAACTAATTTCCTCAAGCCTGTTCAAACTGTGTGTCTCTTGTAAACATTTCCTTGTTTTGTAAAAGCACATGCGTTGGGCTCATGGAGTAGATTCACCACCTGCGCTCGAAGATGGACATGGTGACAGATGATAACCACATGGAGGAGAAGGAGGAGATGGAGACAGAGAAAAAGGAAACTACGGATAATGACTTTTCTGCCACACTATCAGAGGAGACAGACAGACATCTGACAATCAGTGAAAGGCCGTCTGGCAGCTGCAGGAGAGTCAGACTGAGATCTAGACCCAAACTCCTGTCCACAAAAAGCTTCCCCCCTTACAGTCAGTGTATAGGTGGACTCGGAGCGGACGGGGAGTTGGACAATGAGCTTGATTCAGAATCAAGCGAAGTGATGAAGGAAGACAGAAGCGAGGTCGTTCAAGGCACGGAAATGAAACAGGACTTTGAATTGATCTCAAGATGTGCAAGGGATAAAGTGAAGTTAAAATGGAGGCAGAAGAGGAGGGAGAGGTTATATCGGAGCCATGAAGCTGATACAGAAGGATGGGAGAGGGCGAGGTGGAGCGGGAAGAGAAGGGTAGAAGAGACTGGAAGAGAGAGGGAGTGTGAAGATGAAGAGGGGGGCACAAGCAGTGAGTTGAAACACAGGAGAGGTAGAGACTCCAGTTCAGGCAAAGAAAGAAAAGAAGAGGGGGATACAGAGAGGAAGAGAGCTCCTGTTTTAGCAACAGAGGAAGAAGACGAGAAAAGCGGGGAGACCCTGGAGGGGAAGGATGAAGAGGCCGAGGAGCTGAAAGAGGGCCCCACAACACACCCGTGGTCCTCCCCACATCCAATTCTCTCCAAGCTTTTGCACTCCTCCACCTCCTCCAGCTCCTCCATCAACCTCTCCTCACCAGAGAGCGATGAGGTCTTCAGTGAAGGAGAAGATGCTGGCTCAAAGAGGAGGGCGTTCAGGAAGGTGAGAAAGGACAGATGTGGTGTAACACATTTCATTTTGGCATTCATCATAGTATATACCATAGTACTACTATTACACCTGTGCATGTGGCTGCTGTGGTTTTCCATGGAAGAGGCTTACTAGAACTATATTTCTCAACTGTTCTTTGCACCTATGCTCGTGGTGATTTGCATGGGCTTGAAAGAGGACTTTGACAAGGTCAGATTTGAATGGTGTTTGCATGCCTGGCTGCTGCTGCTGCTGCCACAGATATGAGAGTAGAGGGGAGCAAATGGTGGGAGGACTAGAGACTCTCTCAGCACAGTCTGCATTCTGCACTGTCAGACACAGTGAGCCTGTAAGGACTGAATAAAAGAGCACCACACAAGAATGAGACATAAGCATCTTCAAAACAGTTCATCTCTGTGACCACAATAGGAACATTTACAAACATCTGCAATTTAAATGGCTGTGTCTTAAATATCACATGATACAGACATTTTCTTCAACTTGAAACTTGTTATTTTGTGAGTATCTCTACTGAGCATGCTCAGGTCAACTTTTGTTTCCCTTGGTTTTTTGGCTTTTCAACAGCCATGCCTGTGTTAGGTGGCAGCTGTTTTGTGTATATACAAAACAGATCATAACTGTCAAGGTATGAACGCTGTTTGTAAACACCACTGACACTCAAAACAGTTTTTCTGACGTGCACAGAGGACCTAAGAGGTGTTCATACTGACAAATATACCCCAAGAAATTTTTACATAATGGTTGGCCTTAAAGGGACAGTTCAGCTCAAAATCCAAACGATGTATTTCTCCTCTTACCAAAAGATGAAAAAGTGTTTTAGCAGACAAGAAAAATCACACCGAACTCCCTACACATGGGAACCCTCATACTTCTGAGCTTAAGGAGGTGGTCTAATCCAGAAGTATAACAGCTCAGCAGCACAGTGGCTGAGCACTGTCACCTCAAGGCCCTGGTTCAACCCTGCTTGCTGGCTGAGGTCTTTCCACTTGAATGCGTGCAGAAACTCAGGTTCAGGTGAATTCTGAGCAGCCTGCAGGTGAATATGTTCCTCTGTATGCTTCACGCCTGTTGACCTGTCAAAGATGTGAACTGCCTCTTGAAAAACAATGCGCGCTGGGACAGGCTTCACACCCCGTTTATCTCACATGAAGACATCAACATGCTCTTCTTTTCTGCCTCAGAGCCGCTCCTGGAAAACCTACCTGACCATGATGCACTGGTCGCTGCGGAGGCAGAGCTCCTGGGTCCAGCTGGCTGGACATCAAGGCATGTTCATACAGGCACCCAGAAACATCTCTACACCTCTAAATACTGGATATAGCTCACATACATTATAACCTTTTATCTCCAGAATGTCAGGTTTCATCTCTTTTGGTTTTACCACCATGCACTTTGAGTTCACTAGTGTGTTTTTAACAGGTTTCAAACATATTTCATCAAGTCAAGTAAAGTCTTGTCATCTCACTGAGGTCTGCAATATAAAGATCGGACTGTGCCCTCAGGTTAAACAGGAAAATAACACAACTAATGCTAACACCCTTCTTGTTTTCTTAAACACATGGATTGTTAAAATTGGTTCCTGTCGTCCTTCCTGTTGCCAGGTAACTTCCAGCTGAGTGAGGGAGGGGAGGTGTTGAAACTGTACAGTGAGGTGGAGGCAAAGTGCCTTGAGTTACTGATGAGAGACCCGCTGAGACCCTTTGTCCCGCAGTATCATGGCTTGGTCACCAGGGGGGAGCACTGCTACATCCGCCTGGAGGACCTGCTGAGCGGCCTGAGGAGACCTGTCATCATGGACTGCAAGATGGGAGTCAGGTAAGTTTGAGAACAATTGTTCCCTTCCATCAGAGGTCACCAGACCAGTCCTGCAGGTTTATATATTAACACTGTATAAATTAGTGTACTTATGCTTAGACAAGGGGCTGAGAGATGAAGTCAGTATGCTTTTATGCCCAACATGAGAGATTCTTTGTCAGGACATACCAGGAGGACGAACTGATCAAAGCTCGGACTAAGGCCACCCTGCGAAGTGACATGTACCAGAAGATGGTGAAAGTAGACCCGTCAGCTCCGTCAGCAGAGGAACACGCACAGAAAGGGGTGACCAAGTTTCGATACCTTCAGTGGAAGGACACAACCAGTTCTACGTCCACGCTGGGCCTCAGGATAGAGGGCATCATGGTAGGCCAGTAAAGTCACTGCACAACTCGTTACTCAAACATACATATTTATCTGAAGCGTTTAGTCCTCTGTGAGTTTTCAAATGTCCCATATCTGTGTCATTGTGTTTCGCTCTCTGTGAGTCAGATGGAGGACGGCAGTATCCAACGGGACTTAAGGAAAATCCTGACTCCAGATCAGGTCACGAATGCAATGCTCTACTTTACCAAGAGTCAGCTGGACATCCTGGTCAGTTCTGTCTGTCATAGAAACACCAATTACTGTACATTACACTACTTTTCTTTTAGAAAACATGTCCCAGATCCTGAATCATATTATGATTAGTAAGACAAAACAAATCTTTAAAAAAAAATCAAGTAATCAAGGAATAAAAATATGACCAGACCTCACAGAAGAATACTTAAAAACTGAAATTAAATCAAAACTAGATGTTTGTTTAGTTTATGTGTCCCCAGTTGCTGCACTGTGGGTGAAGAGATATGATCAAATCATATTAAGCTTCTGATACATAATCAATGCTCTGATGCCTGCTGTGCACGTCTAAAGAGAGTTATGACAAAACTACCACAACAATCCACACAGACCATGTCTTTAAAAACTTTTTAACGAAGATATAAATGGAAATTTCAAAATAAAACAATAAAAAAAGTAATCACTGAATTGATTTTCCTCCTTACTTCCTATATCTTTACTATACTGACTTCCTGTTATTTCTTTATTTTATTTATTGATTACATTAATTGTTTAACCTGTGATGTGTGCTATTTGTGTCTGCTAAACCACAACTCTGCCCATCTGTGGTTTCAGAAAGCGTACCACTCCAGACTCCTGGCCCTGAGAGATGCACTGAAGAATTCACCATTTTTCAAAACCCATGAGGTTGGTTTACACATAGACACATCTTTTGCTTATAGTGCTTTAAATCTTAACAGGAAGTGAAAATAATGGAGTCAAAATAGCCACTGTTAAAACAAGAGAATAATTTATTCAAAATTTAAAAATGAGAAAATGACAATAACTTATTAGACCACATTGAGCCCAGGGCCTAGTCGTTAAAAAATAGTGTGGATCAGAATGATCTGGATTTGGAAATCCTATGTTTTGCTATCCAGGATCAGATAATCCATCTTACTTTTGTACCAGTTTTTCAAAGCAACATTGGACTGGATCACCCTGATACAGATACAAACTTTAAGATTCACACATCAGCAAACCACCAAATAACCAGTGCTCCAAATGGGATTACATATTACAGTGTGAGCTACTAGCTATAGAACAGGTAGAACAGCCAGCATAGGGTGATGTGTTTTCATTTGAAGAGGCAATTTTTGTCTGACATGGGGATTATTTTATGACAACAAAATCCTTTATTTTACTAAAAGGCTTAATAGATATACACTCTCTACTGTCTACTTTATGTACTTACACTGTAACAGTTTAACAAATCAAGAGCAAAATATAAACTATGAACTCACTCCTCTACTAGAATCAGGATAGATCAGATTTTTTGGATCAAAGATATCCCTGTTTTACTGAAAAATTTTGAACAAACCAAAGCTGAACTGCTTGATGTAATCCGATTTTAGAATCCTTTTTCCCTTTTAAATAGAACAATCTATTTTCAGGATTTGATCCAATCCAACATCTGAAATCTGATCAGATTACTTTTGAACAACTGGGCCCAGAGGTTTTTTTTTCTGATCCAGTTTTATATTCCTATAATGAATCTACATATATTTTATGTCTGATCAGGTGATTGGCAGCTCGCTTCTCTTTGTGCACGACCACAGCAGCAAGGCCAGCGTGTGGATGATAGACTTTGGGAAGACGACCCCGGTGCCTGACAGGAGCGAGCTCCAACACGACGTGCCGTGGTTCGAGGGGAACAGAGAGGACGGCTACCTCATCGGTCTGAGGTCTCTGATCAACTCTCTGAGCGATGCCATCAGTGGGGCCTGCGAGCTTCAGGAGGACAGCTGTGGAGAACAAGAGTGGTACATGAAGTGAAGTAGAGACACTGTGGAGACACTTGACCACTCAAATACAGAATCGGGTGGACAAAACAGCCACTGTTACTCTTTGAACTGTCGCCTCATGTCATTCACTGGAAGAGACAACAGAGGCGGATTTGTTGATGGGAAATCTGTCTTCATGGGCTGAGGAGGAAGAGTGAGGGAGTACAATGCAGCTACAATCTATTGAAATGTGATGTGACTGTCTTGCAATTGCACATCTGGTATGTACATACTGTAACTGAAGACAGTGTTTTGTTACAAAGACTTTCTTCTTTTCTATTCCCTGTTTTATTATTCACGAAGGACCAAATTTTCTTTGGAGTGGTCCACAAAAACTCAGCTCACCTGTGTGGCAACACATACTAAGATTATTTGTTTACAGCAGCAAAGGAAACTCTCATACACACAAACATGCACACATTGCTGAACAGCCTCATTATAAGTCAGTCTATCCTAAAAAGACTAACCACACTTATGCATGTTGTGATACTATCAGAGATTTTAATTGTTCACAGATGATGCAGCTGAAATGTTCTCCTTGTTTTATACTCTAGTGAAATAACACAAAACAACTTCACATGTAAGATGCTCCAAAATAAGTGAAATAAATAATGACTGCCTGTATCTGCTCAGTCTTTATATCTCTACATTACTGGTACTCAGAAACCACCCCTATCATGTCATGCTCTCCAATAGGTTACTGATAAACAGTGTCTTGTTGCAGTCATTTTTAGTCTCTCTGCAGTCATTCGGTGTCTCTTTGCAGTCATCTTGAGTTGCTTTGCAGTCATTTTGACTCTCTTTGCAGTCATTTTGAGTCTCTTTAGAGTCATTCTGTGTCTCTTTGCAGTCATTTTGAGTCTCTTTGCAGTCATTTTGAGTCTTTTTGCAATCATTTTGACTCTCTTTGCAGTCATTCTGTGTCTCTTTGCAGTCATCTTGAGTTGCTTTGCAGTCATTTTGAGTCTCTTTAGAGTCATTGTGTGTCTCTTTGCAGTCATTTTGAGTCTTTTTGCAGTCATCTTGACTCTCTTTAGAGTCATTGTGTGTCTCTTTGCAGTCATTTCGAGTCTTTTTGCAGTCATCTTGACTCTCTTTGCAGTCATTCTGTCTCTTTGCAGTCATCTTGACTCTCTTTGCAGTCATTTTGAGTCTCTTTGCAATCATTTTGAGTCTCTTTAGAGTCATTGTGTGTCTCTTTGCAGTCATTTTGAGTCTCTTTAGAGTCATTTTGAGTCTCTTTGCAGTCATTTTGAGTCTCTTTAGAGTCATTGTGTGTCTCTTTGCAGTCATTTTGAGTCTCTTCCTGGTCAGTATGTGTTCATTTGAGTGTCATTTTGCAGTATGGCCCCCGACACTTTGGGCCCCTGCGCTTATGCCTCATTGGCCCGTTCAGTAATCCAACTGTGTGTGCAGCTTAACATTGTTCAAACCCACAGAACATTATTTTGTATTATAGTGGGTACTGCAACGTGTGCAGGTTAGGGTGAATTTGGGGCACATGTGTATAAAATGATGCACAAGACATGTTTGTGCATGTGGAGGCAGAGTTGACAGCTTTTGTACAGCTGATTTCTCCAGCTTTAATGCTACTTTAGTACAAGAAAACTGGAAATTAATGTTAATATGTCCTGTAATCAGGTCCAGCAGATATTTTAGATCAAAACAATATGTAATAATTCCTACCTTAGTGAAGTTTATCATGTCTTTGTTGTCTTACGGAGCTGTTAATTCAACACTGTGGTCATTTTGGGGGCTGCAGTTTATAGTGCTGAGGTGTTTCAAACAGGTGTTTCTAATATACTGTCCATCCATTTATACCAATGAGGGTAGACTGAATATTGGACACACCTCTCAGTGTAGTGCAACACAACTCAGCAGCACCACCTGTAAAATTTTATCAACAAAACATTATAACTGTCATAAAGGTAAGATTTATTTCACGGCTGATGTTTTAATTAGGGGAAATTAATAAAGTGGACACTGTGTCCACTTTATGAAGTAGTAATATGATGTGATGTAATGTGATGTAATGTAATGTGATGTAATGTGATGTAATGTGATACCTGATCCTGATTCCAGTGAGTTCCACCGGGTGGCGCCATGTTGTTGTTCGTCCTGGTGGAGTAGTGAGCGAGACAGGTTGACGGACAGCAGCGGGGACATCAGACAGTAGACAGGGTTGGTTCTTTTGCGATATCATCGCGGAAAATATCACGGTAAAAGAAATTAATCGGTAAATATCGTCGGTCTGTGTGAGTCCTGCATGATGTCCAGCCGGATGCCGTGCTAACGCTAACAGCTAGCTAGCTAAAGCTAACGTCCGCATACACCTGCCTGACTGAGGTGAAGCTGTAAAAACAAGCGGTTTAATTTTGCACAGATTATAGAGCACGTGAAACTTTTATTTCAGCGATAAAGAATGTTTGGCAGTTTCCTTAAAGATTAAGACTGAAGAGTTTCCCAAGATGGATCGCCTGACTTTGTCTCAGAGAAGCTACCCCAACCTGGCTGTGGTGACACGTGTGTTGAATCAGGGTAAGTGTGGCTCACTGATTATGTCCAAGTTCACAGCTGTGTGTCAGTTTGGACACGTTTTACTGGAGGTTGAGTCAAGTAGCTGTGGGAATTAAGATATATATGGACAGGGATAAGTCCACTGGGGACAATACGGTTGGACTGTTATGAATATTTAAAAGCAAATAAAGTTTAATTAGCTTAATCTCCATGGAGTAGATGTTGCATCTTGCTTCATATGAGCCCAAATTGTGACTTAAACACTGAGTTTGTCAGGGAAATCAGATGATGTAGGCTACTTTTGGACTGGAGATGAAACTTGACTACCTGTTTGACACTACTGAAGCCTGTGGCACTCTGTCAGTCATTACAAACACCTGATTAGGACAGCAGTTGGCAACACAAAAACACAGGTGATCAAAAGAGGTGTTAAATGAATTTAAAAACTTAAGTATATTATTGAATTGCAACATTTTATGTTTGTATGAATGGTATATTTAAGTGAATATATTTCCGATAAGAAAATGTTAAGACAGCAAAGTACTGATTGTGTAGCTGCTTTGTTGAAGCCCCTTGTACAGTGACTTTAGAGATATATAAGTAGTAGTATCATATGTAAGGTAAAATAAGACACAAAATGTTAAGAAAAAATAAAAACGAGTGCTGAAGGAATATTATCTTGTAATCACATCAGTTATATATGCACATATATTATTATTTATAAGAGGGGCAATGCAATTTCCAGTTTAAAGATTAATATCTTTTTAAAAGTGTGTCAGATTTGGAATGTTATTTTGGTATTATATCGATTTTAAATATTCTGATTACAGCCATAAGTTACACTAAAGGGGAAATTAAGTCGGTGCAGCTGCAAAAGGACAGAAATTAATACAGATGAGAAGCTTAGAAAGTAAAAGAAATAAATAGTAAGAGATACAAAAACTTAAGTAAGGACTATACAAGAGCATTTGTAGACAAAAATACATTATTAAGTGACAGTGGTGTGATTAATAAAACAATGTATGTATTGTTTGTATTAATATAAAATTAAAAAAATGTAAGCGCTTTGGAAGACTTTGATAGTGTGTTCACCAAAAAAATAACCCATAAAAAATATTTTATCATTTAGATTATTAAATATTCAAAGAAACATGTATTTTCTGCTTAGTTTTAATGTGTAAATGCTATTCTTAATAAACTAAATATGACAGAATGCTTAATTATATTGATAAGTTAAGTTTCAAGACCATGAATCTTTAAATGACAGATACATAATTTAAGTGCTGTTTAAAACCTCTAGGGGATTCGTTATAATTTACCTATGGACACAGATATGTTTATGACCTACTGTAACATTTTGTCAGTTGACTTTGTTTATACATTTGCACTTTATGTTATCACCTTAACGACCAACTGGAAAGCTTTGTGTTTACTTTATAGACAGCTGCTCATATTTCGTCTGTTTCTGCAGGAAAATACAACCCATCGGCCTTTTAATGTAAAATTAAATCACTATTAATTTAATGTCTGAGTTTAAAAAGTTGTCAGACAGCCATTCATTGTGCCTTTTCGTTGGTGGTGCTTTTGTCCACAGTATTTAAAATCAGTGCGTAGTTTACACAGTGTGCAAACTAAAGCTTACGACTAATATCAAGTGAAAGCTAACGTTATCAAACTTTTATATCACGATGCGCACCGTTTTTAATAATGCTTACTCTTCGACCACACATTCAAAACTTTTTTTTTTTGTTTCAACTCCCCGCGCCATTTTCTTATCCCGGAAGTGAACCCGTGTTTGAAGTTGTACTTCCGCTGTCTTCTCGTCAACGCGCAGTAGGAGAAGCTAGCTTAGCCACCAGCTAGTTAAAGAGCACTGTGCGATCGCATCGTGCTCGCCTTTGTGTTTCTTCTGAACGACTTGGGATGTTGGAAGTTCTTCTTCAGTCCAGCATTTGTGTTTCGTGAAAGAGAGAAACGAGGCCCGGCAGATCCTATTTCCACCCGGGGCTGTGTGTTTTTTAATCTAACACTATTCCAGAAACATGGCGGACGGCGGGCATTACTACAACGGTAAGACACCCTGGTACCTTCAGCATTAACCTGACTTCTTTTGTGCTACTTGTACCGTTTTTCTTCAGACCAAGGAGACTTTTTGGTGAGGAGAGAGGTCAGGAGCACTGGTTACATGGTCAATGGAGGTAAACGTATATCTTGGGCCCTCCCCATGTTATCTAAAAATGGCACTTTATTTTCACAAGTATTTACCTGGTACATACTATTATAATACTAATAAAACAACATACATCACATACAGTCACTGTATTTTTACTGTATTTTTCTGTGACAGTTGTAATTTCAAAAGTAGATTCTATATATATCCTAAAAATGCAAATAGTAAGAGACATCATTGTGGCTTTATTCATTCACTGGCAGTGTTTCATTATAGTGCATTATTTGCTGAAGTCTAATTCTGTGATTTATATGCTGACAAATAGGTATTGTAGACTCGATTGGACCTACAGTTTGTTTTTTTTTATCATGTATGTTTGTGATGCGATTGAACTTTTGAACTGTTTCTCAGAGCATGATGACAGAACCGCACCACAGTTTCGCAACCGTAAAAACAGAGGCTCCCACAAGGGTCGGTCATACGACAGATCCCGTAGAGACCGCCAACGGGGCAGCCATGCTGGAGGCTTTGGAGGTCCTGGGCCACGGTCTAGGCTCGACGACACAGATCCAGATGTAACTATGAGTGACAGCTCTCAGGACAGCAGCTCCCAGCACAGATTGTAAGTGTGGCTGACTGGCCGAGCCGGTTTGTTGTTTAACATGTTGTTTGCAGTTTAAAGTAGTCATCAGATACATTTGTCTGAGCGTGACTTATTGATAAACACTAAAATAAGCAATAAGAGTATTTGGAGAATTGTTAAACCTGTAAGCCAAAAGAAACTTTTTAGAATAAGTTTAAAATTAAAACACAAAACGTCTTTTCTTCTGTGAATTCTTTCATGTGGACTTGTTTGAACTGCTTTGAGGCGCCCTAAGCTACTCTGTGGGAGGTGACAGGAAGAGAAAGTAGAACAAGTCTGACCATTTTCACATTTATCACCCTGAGCTTCTCTAAAATGAAAACCCCAGCAAGTTGTGTACTCGCCCAAAAAGTTCCACTGGAAAACTAACCAAAAGTGAAACTGTGAAAGTAAATTGAGCTCAGTGAAGTAATTTTTTTGTTTGACTATCATATCACTGTTATCTTGGTGCCTTATTTGAACTTACTGGTGACTCATAAGCCACACATGCATGTCAAAATTTTCTAAATTTTGTAGGGATCCTTTCCTAATGCTAGTTATGGGATTGTAATGGGACAGAAAAGGCCTGCAAATTTAAAACAGGTCTAAACTTATATCAGCTAGTGTGTGTACATTTATTAAAGGTATACTGTGGAATTTTTCACCACTAATAGACCTATAAAGCAATGTTTGATGAGAAGTTGTCCTGATTGTATCTTGTGCTCTTTTAGTGCATGCATGAGAACAGGCTGCAAACACTTGCATGACAACCCTGCCTCCTATAAATTACATTTATATATTTCTAAACTGCATTCATAATTATATTGTGGTGACAACATAATTGCTGCCTGGACTGTGTTCAGAGACCACGTTGCTTTGAGTTAATGAAACACTTTTTTATGCACTGCGCTCAGGTCATGACTGTGGCACTGGAATCCGGGGTTTGTGCCCAGACTCCTGTTTGTGGTTAGATTTAGGGAACAAAAGCACCAAGGCTAAGGTTAGGGAAAGGTTGTGATTGCAGTTAAATATTGATAAAATAGATGTTAAGCAAAATAATGCTGTCATCACTGCAAGTGGACTGTGTATTGAAAGAGTGCTGATAGCTTCAATAGCAACATTTTTGTGATTTGCCAGGTATGTGATTAGCAACTCATTTCCTCATTATGTTGATAAAAATATTCAGTGCAGCATTGTGGTTCCCTTCAAAACATATCTGCTGTTTCAAATTAGTAGTATGTTAATGTAATTTTTAGGAGAACGGGATAAACTTTGTGTGATGCACATCGTTTTCAGAGGCAGTAACAGTTTGGGGCATAAATGCACCATTAAAGGTGGCAAAATGGTCATTAAAGTTGAGGAAAAAAGAGAAAGAAGGCTTTGCTCTGATGTGTTATGCGGTAGGAAATGGATTAAAAGTGTGTGTTCAGTCTCAAGGATAGGTGGGAAATGTTGATTGTTAACGCAACTTTTTGTTATAATGGCGAACACTGGTTGAAAGAGGATAGTTTAAATATATGGTCTTGTTTTGTCTTCTTTAGCACCCCGTATGGAAGACCTTATCGGAAACGCGGAGATGGAGGCTTTGACAGAGAGAGGCGACAAGGCAAAGGGGGAGGAGGTGGAAGAGGCGGCTTTAGAGACCGCCTTGGAGGCAATGGAGGAGGGGGAAAAAACCGATCAGGCTGGTACAAAGTAACGGTGCGTATTGTAACAGCTGCCACGGGTTGTTCGTATTTCTACCTTGTAACCTGTTAAAGGAGCTCATATTTTGGCCTTTTGTCTGTTTGACAGATACCACATGGAAGAAAATATGACAAGAACTGGTTATTGACAGCTCTCAGGAACATCTGCTCAGTGCCCTACTCACCTGTACAGGTGAGATCCCACACTGTCTTGTGATTACTAATTAGAAACTAACAGATTTTTAAAGGGGTATTTTGTATTCTAAAGGTTAACATGACTGGGGAAAAACAATATGGGAGTGACCCTCTAGACCTTTTTGTGCCTTTAAAGCAGACATGTGCTTTAAGTTCCGATAAAATTAACAGCAATGGTTATTTGTGCTCCCTTTTTATTTTATTTTTTAATTCTCCTCTGCTGGTAAAAGATAAATCTCCAGTCCCCATTTAGACAAACTTGTAAGCTGAAGATTTTAAGGAAAATGTGTTTGTTGACACCAGCTTTGTTTGTATGAATTTTAATTATGTCTCTTTTTCCCCTGTGTGTCCAGTACCATGTTGATCATAACAGGGCCCATTTCTACGTGGATGATTCCTCTGCTGCCAATGCTTTGCACAAATGTTCTCACAAGATCACAGACACAGATGGTTATAAGGTATGTTGGAGTAATAATGGAAATCTCACTCTTATTTCCTCTGAAGGTCTTTAAAGTCTTCTATCATTAATGATCAGTCTTGTCATCATGTTAACTTCCTTCTCTATTAATAATGGCTACACTGTCATCACGTTCTTATCTTGTCTGCTTTGACACAGTGTCGCTAAGTTCTCAACCAACCTTGACCTCTGTATAATGAATAACCACAAAAAACACTTTAAACTCTCTTAACTAATGTCGCTCATGTTATGTGATGTTTTGTTTTTTCAAGGTGGAAGTACACGTCAACCCCAGCGCTCCTCCGTCCTTCCTCCTCGCAGAGCTGAAGCCTGAACACTTGGAGCACCTGAAGGTGAGCTAGAGGAAATGACAAACTGTCTGAAGGGTCTGAATGTGGCTGAGACAATGATATTTTTAGATGACTGTTAAAGTCTCACAAATACTGCAAGTGTGAGGTATGGATTAACAAACATCAATTTGCATGCTCTTAAGTAACCAGGATATAGTCAGCATTGCAGTTAATAAGTGGAAAGGGGTTTTGAACATTAAGGAGTTTGGTCTGAGTGACTGGGAGAGTTGAAGTGCTTTATTTTGTAAGGAAGACAGACTCTTGGGTGTTTTATGATTTCATTTTTCAGACGACTCCTTTTCTTGTTTTTGAAAAGTTGATTCCCTTCTCCTTCCGCCCTCAAACCCAATCAACATTAAACTGAGTTAAGTTTCTGTTAATTTGGTAATTTTTTTCTGTGCAGCTGAAGCCTCTCATGTTGACTGTTGCTTATCTTTCACAGCAATGCATGGCAAAACGTTTTGATGGCTCCCAGCAAGCGCTGGACTTGAACAACATCCGAACAGACCCAGGTAATTAAACTCTCTCATTCCGTTGACACAGAATCCTTATATTAGACATGATATTGAACACTAATTCAGTCAGAGCCCGACAGTACACACTAGGCTAGTTGTTACAAGTTAATATCTGGTTGTTGCTGTGAAGATATTACGGCTAAACCAAAACATTATACAAGATCACAAGAAGTAAATAGTCACTGCAGTGTTGTTTTACATTGACAATGTGGTGATGAAATGTAATCTTGCAGAATTTTTGAACTATCTTACTGTCACTGAAAATGATTTTCGAATATTTTTACTAGTACGATGTTGATTGCTTATGTTATTTTATGTGACAGACCTGGCGTCCCAGAACATTGAAGTCATCTTGAATAGGAAGACAAACATGGAGGCTGTTGTTAAGATCATTGAAGAAAACATTCCAGAGGTAAAAACACTTTGCTTTTATTGTAGCTGCTCTCTCATTAAGCGATGGGTCAGACTGAATGTGCTTACACATCTCTTTCTTTTGCCAGCTCACATGCTTGAACCTAAGTAACAATCGTATTCACAAACTCGATGAACTCACCGATTTGGTTTCCAAGGCGCCTAATCTGAAGACTCTCAACCTTTCCCACAATGAGGTAAAACTGGCTGCTCGAGAGAATAATAACCAGGCTCTTATCCTGACTTGTTTTTAAATCCTCCTCACACCACCTTGTTCTGATTTTGTGTGCTCGTCTAGCTGAAGTCAGACCGTGAGCTGGACAAGGTGAAAGGCCTGAAGCTTGTGGAGCTGTGGCTGAACAGGAACCCTCTGTGTGACCTCTTCAAGGATCAGGCCTCATACATCAGGTCAGTCAGCGATTTTGGGGGATGAGGGGAGACATTTTTATGAAGGGGACACAGTGGTGTGACTGTTGGTGTGTGAGTAGGGGTGTCCGGGAGTCTTTCCTGTATGACAGATGTATGAAGCAGCAGCGTGCTGGAAAAGAAGATCAAGCAGACCGTTTGTTTGTGTAAGATGTACAATAACCGAAACCATTTCCCAGCAGTTAAGGATGAACTTTGGACGAGGCAGAGGCAGCTGACACTCACAGTTAACTCCCTCTATTTTTGTGTACCTGTGTAGAGAAAGAAACGGAGAAAAGAAACACACAAATTCATTGTAGTCAGTTTAAATGATCCTTCTTTCTTGTTGTTTTACATGTTTCCTCTCACTTGATGATTAACATTTCCTTTTCACAATGCAAACTAAACTTACTTTCAAACGTTGCTGAGGGGGCATCAAACCAAGATGCACTCCCACGTTGTTTTCCTTTCAGCTTGCTTAAACTCTCCACACTTTGAACAGCCATCTTCACTCTGCCACTTATTCAGCTTCTCTGTGGGACATCCTTACAAGCTTTGGTCTATTTTATGGTTCTCAGTGATGCTGCACCCAGCACTCCCCTGCTGACATCCTGGTTTGTGTCCCATAAATTGCTGTAAAACACCATCGCACTGCTGTTGATAAATAACTCTGAGAAGAAGCACTTTCTTTAAAGAAGACATGCAGCTTGACAACCCTATAACACAGTTTACTGTGAACTGCTTTCAAAAATATAAATCCACAGTAACCTCTTGAGCAGTACTGTAAAACAGTGTAGGTTGTTTAACGGAGAGAGGGCAATGCACAGTTGTCCTGACAAATGTTTGGATGAAACAAAGGAAATCCGCAGCCCAATGATTTCCCCTCCCCTCGTAGCACCTTGCCCACTCGGCCCACTGTGTCAGGCGAGTATGGAAGGCTGGATAGCCTATGACGGGTAAGATCCCACCTCGAAACCCCGGGACAACCTAAGGCAGGCACAGTCACGATTACTCGGCCTCAGTCCCTGTGAGCCTCGACTCACTGAGAATGTGACAAGAAGAAATCGAGAAGATGGGACTTGACAGAAAAAGCCGTTGGGCTGAGGCGGAGGGGGAAATGTGTCATTATCAATGACAAACGATGAGCCAAAGAGAGAAAGCAGTTCGTCTCTTCCACTAAGTTGGTTCTCTATGGCCCAAAAGAGGCCTCTGCTGATCAGTGAATGAAGTGGAGAGTTTGGCAAATACCCTTAACTAACTTCTGAGGGAAATGTCTTCTGAACTGGAAATTGAAGTCCAGTTTTGTCTGAAATAAGTCCACTGAAAAAAATGTGAAAACACTTCTGTCTTCAGTTTCTGATGGCTGTGACCAGTACAAAAAGGCTCAAATATAAAGCAGAGAGAGCAGAGTAAAGAAATATCATTATAGTCCAATGCCTAATGATCTCCCAGTTCTTTGTAAACAGAGACGTGGGCCCAAATTAAGCTCAAAAATGAAAAGCTTACAGCATTAATGTTGTCGCTGCCAGTGCATTAAGACCCATCTCTTCAGAGTGGATGGTGGCTATGAGATACAGTTAACTGCCTTGTTTGTGCAGCGGGGCAAGGCTGTAGTGGTGGGACTGCTGCGTCCAGCTCACTCTGAGGCCATCTTTCCTGTTTGTTCAGCTCTGTTCTCAGGTTGCCTTTCTTTGCTGATAGTCATGGGCGCAGATACCGACAAGCTTTCACATGATGGATAGTGATAGGAGTGAATGTTAGACTACTTGTGTTTGTGTGAATTTTACTTTCTATTTTTCCCCAGATTCTGTTTTGTTTTGTGACCCAGACTCATCTGTTCCGCAGCATCTTGGCCAGAGTTTGGGGGTGGGGGACACAAGACTGGCGGTAACCACCTCTCTCCCAGCAGTGTGTAACCTTTTTGATTCCCAACAGATGTGTTTGCTGGTTTGAGCGCAGTCTAGTAGATTGTGGGTCTCTGCATGTTTATATGTGTGTGCTCCTAGAAGAGTGTGCTTATATTGCTTCCCCATGTCAGATCTGTGTGTATCTCCATGTTGGGGGAGAGGGTGAGTATACCTGCTGGTAAGTACACTTTGGGGTGGGAGAATTGACAAAGGGCACAGCATGAAACTGAAGTAAGAGTAAGGGTGTGAACGATAGTCCGTTTGCAGATCTACTTGAATTAAAAAGAGTAAATCCATTTTGGCACTGGTTGTATTTACACTCCATTTTCATGTATCTATACATGATAGTATTCCCCAAAATGTTCTGGACAGTGTATCATCTTAAAATGACTTAAACTGAAAGGCACAAAATGACATTCGATGGGTCAGCAGGTGTGACTGACAGTGCTACGTATGGTATTAAGCATGATTTATCTGCGTGTGGTGTGGTGTTTGAGATGATAACTTTACTGCTCTTGATTTTTGTTCCGTACCAGTGCTGTGCGGCAGAGGTTTCCCCGGCTTCTCAAACTGGTAAGTCCACGTTTGTCTCTTCACTGAATCTCTTTACAATCATCTCCTCCTTGTTAAGTGCTATTGTGAAGATTGTTTAAATCCACATCTAAAAAAACACATTCATGTTCCTGTCTCGGGATTAGTCAAACTCCTTCCCATTCTGCAGCATGCCTATGCAATGAACAACACATGGCTGGTTCTTCTTTTGAAATGTTCTTCCATCACCGGGAGATATTGTCTCGACTTCCTCTCCCATGGTTGTGCTTCTTCAAAAAAATCAGCTCTGAAACATACAGCCTAGAAAGCCTTCTCATTATACAACGAGATGTGTCAGATCTGTTTGAATCAGCTCAGCAGGATTTTGAGTAATTGATCACATAGTGCGTGGGCCTTGCTGTGATTAATCAGAGCAGCACATTGTAATGTTGCTATGAAGCCAACCTTAAGAGATTATACAAGTTGGGAAAATCAGTGTAATTACATTTTGTCAGATACATGTGGTACACATAATGCCAAATAAATGGATTCAAAGTGGCAGAAAGTTTCACCAATGCTAATTTCCCTCTCTTGTATCTTCCTTCGTGTGTGGTTACTCTTTAGGATGGTCATGACCTCCCCCCGCCCATTGGATTCGATGTGGAAACGCCCACCACCATCCCCCCCTGCAAGGTGACTTGTTAGATCTCATGTGATTAATCGTGTATTTTTACTTTAAATGTCACATTAATAATTTCTTGTGGAGCGGGTTGCACTAACTGGATCTTTACTCACTCTGGTCCTAAGTGCTAAGTCAGTCTTTGTTAACACCAGTATTCAGAATGGACTTTATGTCAGTTGGACTGATGAAACTCAAGCACGGTGTTAACTAAGTCAGGTCTTCGTAATCATGTAAATGCCCAGCAACTGTAACTATTAGCTGGCACTGCATATATTGTTATGATACTTTGTTAACATTCTCCTGCTGTCTTGCTAACGGGTAGCTTATCATCTAACATTTGTGGCAGTGTAATTGAAAACTCCTGGAGATGTTACTCCAAATAAATTACATATTTATCTAAATCCTGCCGAGCTTGCTGGCACAGGTTTAATTAAAGAGGCCCCGTCTTCACGTAGAGAAAATCATGTGCAAAGACTTGTGGGTACTGAATACTCGATGAGGACACACACATGCATCCTTTAAAATTCTCTGAAAGAAGGACTTTGTCCTCGGTAAAATTTTGAAGGATCCTTGACATTGGAAACAGTCCTTTGGCAGGATTTGATGATGTAGCATCCTTAAAATTCAGTCATTTAAGGATCCTTCCTTGACTTGTAGAAACAGCCATTGTCTCCTTTTATGCACCTGACTGTTTTTTTGTTTGTTTTTCATTTGACAATCCAGGGCAGTTGTTTTGGCTCAGATGAAATCAAGGCCCTCATTCTCCGGTTCCTGCAACAGTGAGTTTCTACTTTTCTACCTTCTACCTCAATGTAGCTACTCTTCTCACAACAGTTGGTTAATCAGTGCCCATTTTCCAGGATTAATGTGCTGTTGATATGACCTAGCTAGGGCCTAATTTACCAGTGCTACTGTAAATACAGCTTCTGTTCTAGGGCAGGGTTTGGCAATAAAGAATCACAGGACATGCACAAGAAATATAAGTCAAGTGACATGTGACTGTGTTGCAGGTACTACAGTATATACGACTCTGGGGACAGACAACCACTCCTGGATGCTTACCATGATGGAGCATCATTATCCCTGACAACACCTTACTCCACCCAGAACCCCTCCAGGTAAGAACACACACAAACAAGCCCACTTATGTAAACATGTAGCAACACTGAATAACACATGAAGGCACGGGATGTTTAGTTTTTTCAGTGTTTTCACAGTTAGAATTTGTTTGTTTTAAAGATTTTTGCACCCATTGTTGGCTGCTCGTCTCCTAACACCTTGCTGTCTGAGTCTCGGCTGTATTCACATTGATCCATCCATCCCTCTCTTCTGTTCTTAGGAGCAGTCTGGGAGAATATCACAAAGACACTCGAAACCTGAAGAGGATCAAAGACTCCAGTGAGTTTACCTGCCGAGCTGTTGACCTTTCATAGCGTCTGAATTGTTGAGACCGAACGTTTTTGTGATTTTTGAGATGCCGCCTGATGTTTCCCTCTCTGAACACCTCCTCTTTCAGCGATACGGTTTCGACTCCTGAAGCATACACGACTCAACGTGGTGGCTTTCCTCAACGAGTTGCCCAAAACTCAGCATGACATCGCCTCCTTTACTGTCGACGTGAACACCTACACGGTGAGCTCATGTTTGTTCTGTCAGCCAGCACTTGTCATTAGCTTTTTCCTCTAACTGTGAATCATTTCTGTGTACTAAGTCTTCAAAAATGTTTCCGTCTACAGAACACACTATTATCGTTCACAGTCAGTGGAGTCTTCAAAGAAGGTGAGTTGTTCAGTCATCGTGATTTTAGATTTGTTCTCAACCACTGCAAAGATAGGTGCTGTTGGTTTTGTTGCTAATGTGTCTTGTGTCTGTTTTTCAGTTGCTGTTGATAATAAATCCAGAGAGTCCACCATGGCTTTCTCTCGGGTTTTCATCACTGTCCCAGCGGGCAACTCTGGGTAAGTTTAGTGAGCTCCTAATGGTTTGTATCATCCTGTTGTCCTTCACATTTTCCCAGAGGAGGCGACATAATACTAAAATTGGCAACAGTTGTGGATCTTCAAGACAGTGAACCTGCTGCTAAAATGTAAATTGTGACCTTGATTTTTCTCTGAACAGAAGGGCTCTCATAAAAAACATTTGTTCATTCTTGATTTACACACCAAGAAACACACTCACATTACCGGTTCATTAGCTACACCTAGATAAAGCTAATGCAGTCTGATATCAGTCAACACCACTCAAACACAGGAATGTCTCAACTTTCATAAAAGATAGGATTCATTACACAGCAGTTGTATCAGACGACATTGGTTTTACAAGGTGAGCCTTTAAGGTGCAAATGCACTGAAAGCACCTGACGCACGCATTTTTAAGTTCACCTTTTGTTTCAAATGGCCGAAAAAGCACCAAAAGCATTATGAGGTGCATCAAACTGCTTTGACGCACTTACACTGAATCTGTTTTGATTTTTAGAGCTTCAAATGAGGACCCAAATGACCAAAGATGTTTTTTCTGCATCTGCAGTACCTGTTTTAAGAGAGCAAAAATAAATTAAAATGTAAAGATTTTACCCACATATGACAATATTCTGTTATAGAAGTAAATGAAGTTTAAGAATAATAAAACTGAACAAATAAATATTGATCGGTTTTACTGTGACAGAGGTTTCATTGAGGAGGATTATTGTTAGGTCGGTACAGTCAATTGTATTCCTCAGACACAGAGATGTCCCATTATCTCATTACAAGGTTTACACAAGGTTTTATCAGAAATGGAGCGTACACAATTTACCGCAAATACACAGTCACCTCAGTCAGTCAGTGAGGCAGAGAGGCGGATGTGCAGCGAGAGTGCACAACAGTAATGTTACTGAAATAGACATGTATAGAACATTCATGGGGGTTGCCATAATTTTTTACAAAAGTTGGCCTCAACAGCGACCCTTTCCTCAAATACTGTAGGTCTTGTGGTGTTTCCATTTACAACCTGATGCCTGCAGTGCACTAAAGGAGCAGTGTATGGGGAGGTTCTCCTCCTGAAATACCTGAAACAGTCAGATCTTATTTTTTGTTTTCCTCCTGTGCTACAGTTTGTGCATCGTGAACGACCAGCTTTTCATCCGGATGGCTACAACAGAAGAGATCCGGCGGGCCTTTGTTGCTCCCGCCCCGACTCCATCTTCCAGCCCCGTTCCCACCCTCACTGCACCGCAGCAGGAGATGCTCACAGCGTTCTCGCTGAAGTCTGGCATGAACCTGGAATGGTCCCAGAAGTAGGTTTTGTTTTTGTGCCTGTGGCGTTGGCAGTGTTTCATGACATCATTTATTCATTTCATTCAAAATATTTTAACACTTGTTCTCTGTTCCAGGTGTCTGCAAGACAATGAGTGGGATTTCAACAGAGCGGCACAAATTTTCACTCAGTTAAAGGTAAAATGATAGTTCATAGTAATTTCTCTGCATCTTCATAAAGGTGTGACCGTTTTTACAGCAAGGACCTAAAATGCTTTCTCCTCTTTTGCTTTCCAGACGGACGGCAAGATCCCAGACGTTGCGTTCATAAAATGAAGAGATTAATCATACTTCTGAGAAATAAAATCTGCAGTTATTTTATTTATGGCTTGTGCTTTATCCTTTAAACTCTTGCCTTTTTGTTTTATTAAAAATAATGTAGATCAAGTTTACTATTTTGTTTTAACAGCCAACTGTTTGACCTAAAGACTGATGTTATGATACAATCTTTGGTTGTCATTGTAACCAAGGCTTTTGGTCGTTTGTATAGAAATCACTACATGTTTTCATAGGAATAAAGACGGATGGCCAATGGTCAAACTTGTGTTGATGTTGATGTTGTATTATGTTCAACAATAAAAACATTTTTGTTACACAACTGATACAGTTCTCTTAAGCCACAATAAGAACAGTAAGTGTGAAAGTTCATTTTTCACCCACTTCTCATGGTCTACATTAATAATATTTTAATGGAGGGGTTAAAGATGGCGTAACAAGCCCATAGGTTTAAAGAATAGGTTTGCATTTTTTCAGGTCAGTAGTCAGGCGCCCATTTGAACACTGAACCAGTTTTTGTTTGCTTTAATCGTTCCTCCTGTTCATTAAGATACCTCCTCCTACATGCTTCCAGTGTGATGAGATTGTTTCCCTGAACTGTGTTTCTGTGCTGAGCTACATCGGAGGGACAATAAAACAATTGTTAAATGTTCATATGGACACCTCACTATCGTTTCCAAGCAGGCATGATCACTGTGGACCTGTCATTTTATCTACCAGTCGACTGTTGACCCTAAGTGTTTTTTTGCTTGGGCACCAATATAAACAGAAAGGTCACTATGCTAAAAAACACTACGACGGAAATCAGAAGACCTTGTGGACTGTATAAATTAATATTTCATACAACTATAGAAAAGTTGTTTTTCTTTTGCTCATCAATTGATACATCTTTGCCAAGATATGGCAGCTTTAATTGGCTATAAAAGACATTCCTCTCAGACTGACTGTAAATCAAATTTTGACGTAATTTATTGAATAATGTAATATAACAGAATACCACCAATATTTAGGCTTTTATATTAATTTATTTGTCACATGAACTCATACAAGGTACATCTGACAGGACATGTCAGAGACAAGTCTGATCCAGGGAGGCCTCACCATGGATTAGGGATACCTCTGGGGTACCAGCACATCCCATGGATGCTCAATCAGATTTGGATCTGGGTCACTTGGAGGCCAGGTTGATGCCTTTAGCTTTTTGTCACGTTCTTCGGGCCATTCCTGAGCAGTTTCTGCAATGTGGCATGGGAGATATTCCTACTGGGGGGGCCACTGCCATCAGGGATTACCATTGCCCTGAGGAGGGGGTTACTTAGCCCACAGCACCTCAAGTGGCATCCACATGAATGTCAGGACCAACCAAAGGTCACCCAGGACAACATTGCAGTGTAACAAAATGATTAAATGTTATTCACTTCACCCACCACTGGTTTTAATGTTTTAACTGATTGGTGTTAACATATAATGTTTTATTTATTTATTTATTTATTTTTTATTATTATAATTTTATTTTTTCCGCCACATAAGTTACATTATGGGCTCTTTACTCATTTGTGTTACTATTTTATCTACAATTAAATCAAATAAATCCAAAGCAATCATAATAAATGTTCAAAAAAGAAAAAAAAACGTATTTATATTTAAAACGCAGGTTTAATACTGATTCCAATTCAGATTTACAAAATACTACAAAGATGGCGCCCGGTAGTGGGGTGGCGTCATGTGTGTCTCTTCCGGGTTTGTCTTTCGTCACTGTGACGCATGACGCACTTACGTTCACCATACCAGCAGTTGGCGTATGATAACAATAAACAACCCTGAAACAAGAGATACGCACCAACGGGACCTACCGCTCCAATTCGACACAAACGTACCGAAATTATGAGCCGAGACAGCTACAGACAGTTGGAGTAACGTCTCGTCAAGTAGCGGGGGAGTCTCGTCGGTCCTGACACAAAGGATTTTCGAGTTTTGGTGTCAAGCCGAGGGGAGAACTAGAGTTACGGTCTGCCCCTTCCTTAGCCCCCTGTAGCTAGCTGTGGCTCATTCCTTGTTTTTGCACACTTTGTTTTAGTCTGTTATGCAGTTGCCAGAGGACTGTACTCGCACTCGTTCTCCTCCGCCACCTCTTCGCTCCCTCTCCCCGCTCTCTCTGGCCCTATGTCTCGCTGGCTTTTCCCCTGGTCAGGCTCAATCAAGAAGCGGGCCTGTCGGTACCTCTTACAGCACTACCTCGGTCACTTTTTGCAGGAACGACTGAGCCTGGACCAGCTGGGCTTGGACCTGTACAACGGCAGCGGTGTCATCAAGGAAATCAACCTCGATGTCTGGGTGAGTTTTTTTAAAAAGAGAGCTGTCTGTCAACTTGGCACCACAGCAGCAGCCATCGTGTGTGTTTTTGTCGGGCTCGTGCACCCTTGACTGTTTCGCAACTGCTCTCGAGTTCAACAACAATCTCCAACGTCATGCTCTTAGCCTAGCTCGCATTTCTTCGAGGAAATGCACTTAAGGGGAACACATCACCAGCTCAGCAGATTAAATGCACCTCTCCCTGGAGCCTTAACATTCAGAACAGATGTATACCCCCTCTGCCATGTTGGCTGTACACCTCCTCTGCCCTATAAATCTCCCAGAGTGATGACAAAATATGAAACCATGGTTATAAACGTTTCTTTCACTTTGTGTTTCTTATATTACTCACTGCTTCCTCTCTGCTCCAGGCGGTCAATGAGCTTTTGGAGTCTCTCGGGGCTCCCCTGGAGATAGTGGATGGCTTTGTGAGCAGCATAGCAGTGACCATCCCATGGCAAGCTCTCCTGACTGATCACTGCACCTTAGAAGTTTCTGGTCTTCAGATAACATGTCGACCCAAGTACCGGACCAGTAAGTTCACTAAAAACAACTTCTTGAGTTATCAGCCTGTGGGGTTTCCTCTTGGGACTCTAAGGGGATCCTCCAGAGTTTATCAGATGCACACATACTGTTTCAGTTTGACATGTGTGGTCCAAAATCACAATTATTGAAAGTGAATTGTCCCTGTTTTTACTTCTGTTTTCCCCAAACTACTCCTGATACAGATCTCTTGTTATCAAGGCAAACATACATAAGTGTCTGTTTGATAAAGATTTGTTATCTAAGTGCATCAGTAAATAATGTACACATCAGAACATGAGTGAGGATCTAGGCAGGATCATGTCACCACAAGTCCAGACCTTTATTCGCTCCTTTAATCAAACCACTGGTCTAGGGCTTCAATTTATCAGTTAATCTGCTGGTTATTTGCTTAATTAAGTGAAGCCTTTTTTAAAATAAAATGTCAAAATAGTGCAAATGGTCCATCGTATTTTCTAGAGCCAAAGCTAGCATAATCAAATTAGTTGTTTTGTCAGAACAAATATACCTAAATAGTCACTTAACTGTCACATATGAGGACAAACAGCAGCAAATCCTCACATCTGAGTCACTAATCAGATTATTTTTGCATTTTTGTTTGAAAAAATGATTCAAATGATTAAATGTTGATTATTTTAAAGAGACAGTTCACCCTGAAATCAATAATACATATATTTCCTTTTACCTGTAGTGCTATTTATTAGAGTAAGTGTTGGAGATATCGGCAGTAGAGATATCTGCCCTCTCCGAAACATAATGGAACTAGGTGGCACTCAGATAATCCACACACCTTGTTGTGAGCAGTTTCATATAAGAACTATGTTGTTTGGTAAAACTACATCCACCAAAGGTATCACCATGCAGAAGGAAGCTTGCATCTACTCCTAGATGAGAGGTTTGTGCTTCAGAGTGAGACAAACATTAATGGTGTCCCGAGCTGGAACATTAGCTAGCTCAGTGATGCTAGGTGAGCTAGCAGTACATGCAGACTCCTTTCTGCGCAGTGATACAGTTGGCGGGTGTAGTTTGGTAGAAAGAAAACAGTTCCCACATGAAACTGCTCACAACAAGGTCTGTTATCTTGAGTAGCCAATTCTTGATGTCTCCAAAGAGACTGTATATATTGTAAATTATGTTGTGTGGTCTCTACATATATATTTTGTAAATTATCTTCTTATATTTCTTATATTTTTACTTCTTTTTGCACTATATCTTCTTTCTACACTTGTCTGCACTATATCTTCTTCTTTTTACACTTGTAAGGAGCACCTGTAACGAAAACAATTTCCCCTTGGGGATCAATAAAGTATTTCTGATTCTGATTCTGATTCTGATTCTGAACTCAACTCAAATGTATTTATTTTAACACATTTAAACAACTCACGTTGACCAAAGTGCTGTACAAAAGGAATAAGATGCTAAAAACGCATACATAAGATGCATAATAACTTACAGGTACCCAGCTCACACATTAAGAGACACAATACACACAGGCACACATCAGGGAAGACCACATCAGGGGGACTCAAACGCTAATGAATAAAAGTAGGTCTTAGCCTGGACTTAAAAGAGTCAATGGTGGGGGCAGATCTCATTGGGAGGGGGGTGCTGTTCAACAGTTTAGGGGCAGATAGAGCAAAGGCACGATCACCCCTGAGCTTTGAGACACTGCTGTTGAGTTTCTCGAAGGTAGTTTTTTGGTGTTTTGAGCACCACAAGCCGAGTGCCATCTAGTTCCACTATATTTGAGAGAAGGCAGACATCTCTACAGCTGATATCTCCAACACTCAGCAACTCACACCGACTGATAAATAGCACCACAGGTAAGAGGAAAAATATGTATTTTAGATTTAGGGGTGAACTGTTCCTTTGATATTAGTCAATTTATTTGTCACATGAACTGATACAAGGTACAACTCCAGTGATGCAAACCCACCAGCTCCCTCAACTTGTGCATCGTAGTTTCTCTTTTTGCCTCCTTTACTGCTCCTCTTACCTCATAGGCTGATACTTTATAACTATCCTGACAGTCGATTAATCAGCTAATCCTCTTAGCTTTACACTGGTCTAAAGCTCAGGAGGTGCATCTTGGATCTCCATGTGTAAAATGTTCATTTTATGTCACATACTAAGGAGTTTACTGATGTTTGCATTGGCTGTATAAAGTGCACACATGTCACTTACAGTACATCTCTGTCAAAGTGCAAGAAATCACTGAATCACTGGTTTTGTTTGGGCTCAGGTGGGGGTTGGGACTCCCAAGGCTGGTCATCAAGCATGACCTCCAGCATGCAGCTGGCTCAGGAGTGCCTGAAGGACCCTCCGGAGGCGTCCGAGGAGCCGCCTGCCCAGCTGGAGGGGCTTGAGATGTTTGCACAAACCATTGAGACGGGTGAGTCGAAGCTGTGTGTGCCAAAATTTCCCTAGTGTACTCATGTGCAGTCTGACTGTATCAGTGGAAATATTTCTTCAATGAAAACCCCAATCTGAGCACATACAGCTAAGAGGGGATGACTTTAAAGGTCAGTGCTGATGAACCTTTGCATGTCTTTTATCTCTTCTGTGTTTGCAGTCCTTCGTCGTATTAAAGTCACCTTTATAGATACTATCGTTCGCATCGAGCACCAGCCCCTGGACCTGGAAACAGGCGTTGCCTTAGAGGTGCACATCAAACGGTACGTCCTAACTCACCTTTCAAGATTCACTTAAAGGGATGCCTTGCTGATTTTCAACCAGCTATGTATCATAACAGTGTGAATGGCATGTGTAAATGAACTATGGTTAACTTCCCTCCATCTTACCAGCTCCCAGATCTCCCTGCTCCTCTCTTAGCTCGAGTCGCTTCATCCGGCGGATTTTTGCCAGCTGTAGGGCTGCTGCTCAAATCACATTTTTTACTTTAGTATTTTTGTTTGCTAAGACTATAGAAGCAGATCGATAGAGAAACCTGCCCCTCACTCCCTTGCCCTGTCTCAAATTCAGATCAAACTCAATCCAAACTGTAAAACTAGGTAGATCAAATATAATCCAAGATTCTTTTACTGTATTGGCAATTTCTTTGTGACAGTATTTTAGAAACATATTTAAGTGTACTGTTTAACTGTGTTTCAAGAGTTTGTGAAGTGGTCAAATCTAAGTATCAAATATCAAATATGAACCAAGATTCTGTTACTGTGTTGCCTACTTCTCGTCTAAAATGTTTTCAGAAACATAATTTAGCTTACTGTTTAACTTTACTTGACTGTTTGTTGCCAGCTGGCCAAACCCAGCTCACTTTATGTCACACACCAGTGGGAGCATTTATTGGTCTGGTGCGCCGCAGTACGTTCTGGTAGTTGTAGGTTTTCTACCTCTTGAGCAAAAGCAAGTGCCACAGTCCTTTTCCTCTGTTTCCTCTGGTCATGTAGCACCAATTTCAAAAGTATTTCTATCTTCCTACTGCATAGACAGCCCAGTTTTATGAAAAGACCATATTTCCAGTAGTGAAATACTTCATTGAAGGAAATAAGGTCAAAATAGTGCACGTCCTTTATGATTTTGTGTGCTTTATTTTGTGTATAAAGCAATTCTAAATGTTCTTTTTGTTAATACCACAGTAACTGTACAATTTATACAGTCTGTAGTTAAATTATATTCATCACCTTTTAGAATTGTAATGAGAACATCCTGAAAAACAGAAGGACATTATTATGCTAGTGTTCGCTGCTGAAACATGCTGATAGAGAGCAGCCCGTGTGCAACTTTAAAGGTCACTTTTACAGTTCATTTGACAAGAATATATTTATAGAAAAGCCTACCTGAGTGGCTTTGTAATGAGTTACTGCTTTAGAGACATGATTAGATGCAGGACCGAAGACTCACTTGATTTGTTCTACATCTGAACCTTTCAGTGCCCATTGTGGTTCAAAGTATGGTAGAATTATATAGAAAAGGGCTTCCTGGTGTAATGGGTGACTTAAGAAATGTCCCACTCTCATCTTAATTTGTGCTGCATATTCTTTGGTAAGGACATCAACAGAAGATTTTTTCAGTGGCTTTTGAGTTGTCATCAGAGCAAACATGTCAGTTTCATACCAACATTTGTCGGGACACATTGAGCTGGGGGTCTGCGGGTCCTCCCCCAGGAAATTTTCAGCATCAAACACTTAATTTCCTGTATTCTGGTGAAGTTTTATGCACCAATTTATGGTGTAAATATCTTTATTTGTGGAAAGGAAATCACGAAATTCAGGCAATTCAAAATGTAAAATAGGATACAATGTAATATAATGCAGTCAGACTGCCAGACAGTCTGTATGGCTTTCAGGCCCCTTTATTGAGCTGAACACACATGTAGGTAGAGTTTACTTCTCCATCCTCTTTTGTGTTTTGGGAAGTTGTCTTTTTAAATGTCCATGCGGCACCTTTTCACATCAATGACTCATCAGTAAATTTAATTAATTTCTTACCCCTTGGACTTAAATAGCTCACGTGTTTCAGCAAGATTTCTGCTCATGTTCAGAACTTTCTCCACATTCAAAAATTCTCTGAGAAGTCGAGAGTTTAGTTATATTTTGAGGAAAAAGCTGTAAAATTATGAAAATAAATTCATAATTTTATGAGAACAAAGTCATAATTTTTCAAGAAAAAAAACCTACCTGCCCTTAAGTCTGCTGTGCATTATGTTGTTGCTCTGCTTAGATAGTAGTATCACCTTCAGACTGTCTGACACACAGAACTGTGTTTGGGACACTCTGCAGGAGGCAAAGTTTAACCGACTGTGCGCTGCTCTTTATCGGAGGTGGAATACTGAAACTATACTGAAGAATGAAATGCACTGTCCCCTAGTGAATCAATAGAGATGTGATTTGTCCCGTATTTTTGTGAACAGAACTTTCACAGATTTGGAGTTTGCTCTAGTATTGTTTGAGACAGTTCTGTCCTCCTAAAATACAGGTAGGGAAATGTCCCTACCAAATCTTTGCCCTGGATCAGGTTAAAAGTGTAGAGGGTGGTTGGGATTTTAAAAATCTTTTGCAGGTATTTTACACAACACTGAAATGTATGCATTTTGTTAACAAATTGACACTGCATAGGTTTTATTCGTGCTTCTTTGATTATCACTTCTGAGAATGTGCAAATAACCTTTCCTCATTTTACTGTTACCTCAAATGGTTAACACTGTGATGTGGGCCTTTTTGTCAAAGTACATGTGTGAACAAGTGTCATAGTAACTGGGCAATGGTCATAAAGATATGAAAGCGTCCTGCAGCCCTCGTTAGGAAGAAACTGAAACACAAACTGGATCTGAAGCATTTTATGTGACAGAATCAAAGAAGAAGCTACACAGGATGAGCTGAAACACAGTGGTCAGCATCATTTTAAAATCCTTTCTGTCATACAGAAAGCATCCAGATTTATACCCACAGCTCCCTCTTTTTGCTATATTTCACTTTTTATCACTCACAAGAGGGTGCTAAAATATCCCTGTGTGATCAGTGATATTGTAACTCTCCCACATCAGCACTTATATTACAGTCAGGGGAGAGGAAAAGCAAAATGGAAGCCAAGAATTAGATTTCATCTTCCCTCTGCTCATCAGCAGATAAGGAGAAGAGGCCCCTGCTGCAGTTATGTACTTGCACTCCTTGGCCTTGTGCTGTCAGACAGCCTCAGCGTGAAACTCATTTTAAACAGGGTCAGTAATGACGAGGTCATTCACCTGAACAGGCTTTTATCAGTGGCTGCAAATAACTGCAGGCTGTACAAGTTAAGGTACCGTCAATATGGGATGTCAGGGGCGCCTGTGACTTTGACATTGATGAATGTGTGACCACTGCTGCTGTGCGGAGCCAGACAGTTAATGGTTTGTTTGACTTAAGATAAAATATTACTGATGACTTGTGCAGGTGTGATTTATTCAAAGTTTATTGTTAATGATTTGGTGTATTTCACTGCGTTGTTGATACATCTTGCTGCAGTGCTCAGTCCTAATCAACTTAAAAGCACGAACAGTGCTCCTGTGACAATACTGTTAAAGCTAAATTTGCAAAGTGAAGTCAGCTGAGCTCATCTGCAGTCACTCCCAACTCCACACTTGTGATTAATGACCAGGTAGCTACAGCTGGGTTTCTGTGTTTATTTCCATCATTGCCACATGTCCCATGTGACTGTGTTGCCGTTTTCAAATGTGCGTCACTGCGACACTGTTGAACCCTTTTTGTTTTTGTGGCTTATTGACAAAGCTGCTCAGGATAGCTGTGCTGATCTGGGGTCAGTGACCAGAAGGCCCTGTCATCTCAAAAGCCTGATTTTTAACAGAGAAACTGATTTCAGTCTCATGAAGGGTGTTACAGAGGTAGTGTTTATTAAAGAGAATAGCATCTGATCATCTGACGTCAGGGGACTGACAGCAGAGCTGTACGTCAGAAACACAGTGACAGAACATGAAGTGCTACTTGTACTGGTCAGGTGTACTAATTTCAAAACTGTGGTATCATTTCCATGAACAGTTTAATAGTATTCCTTCCCTTGTACCAATGATACTGTGAGTTTTTTTTTAACTGAAAATCACATTACCTTAAACCAGTTGGTTTGCTGTCACAGTGTAGACATGGCTTTTGCCCATACGCACTGATTTAAGTCTGACTTCCTTTTGTTTGCACTGCTCTCCAGGCTGGAGTACTTTGATGAGGCGGTGCGAGATCCAGCCAGCCAGACTGCCGTGCCTGTCGACATCCACCAGCCGCCCGCCTTCCTGCACAAGATCCTCCAGCTGAGCGCTGTTCAGCTGTTCTACGACAGCACAGGCACAGTACAGGTGATGGAGACCTCACAGCTGAGAATTCTTTATGTGTCTATTTCATTTTCATTTGTATCTATTTTTATCCCTCTGCATTGGTGATGGCTGTAACCAGAGGCATTATGTTTTTTTGGGTGTCCGTCTGTCCGTCCATACGTCCCACTCCCCTGAACGTGATATCTCAAGAATGCCATGAGGGAATTTTTTCAAACTTGGCACACTCTGACTTAAGAATGAACTGATAAGATTTTAGTTGTTGAATGTCAAAAGTCAAGGTCAGTGTGAAACTCAAGAATTCTGCACTCATTATGACAAAACTTAACACAAAAGTCTATTAGTGTATAATGATGAAGTGATGACATCTGATACTTAAAGGTCAGCTTCACTGTGACATCATAATGTTCAGAAAAACAAACACTTTTCTGGCCATTATTCAGCGTCACATGTCAGCAACAGAGGGGGAGACATTTGGTCAGATACAGAACTGATAACTCTAATCTTTGGTGTCCACCTTGAAACTGTGCTGATTGTACAGATCTTCTCCGCTGCTGGAGGGAAGATGTATTTGAAGCATCCATGTTTTCACAGACATGAATGTAAACTGCAAGAGTAACTTGACTGTTGTGTGGAGGCATACAATCAGGCAATAATTCTAGTTCTTAAGTGAGTAAAAAAAGTTGCTTAACATTCTGCTCCACAGCATGAGCCGTCAAGGAGGAGCTGATGAGGATTAAAGAGGTTTATAACTAACTTAAAACCTGCAGCTGTTCAGACTTTGATAAATCAGTTTCGTACTCCCAAAGTGATGTTAGATCAAGATGAACTTTTCTAACTTATGACTGTTGCAAAGCTACAAAACAATAACCACTACCATTTGTTTTTTTTCGTAAAGTGTAATGTTGTCTCTTGACAGTTCATTTGTAGACTTAAGGGAACATGTCACAAAATACTTATATCAATATAAAAACAACAGTGTGATTTATAACCAGAAATGCTCACAGATTTCTCCTCATTTCTCAGGGTCCTCATGAAGAGGAACATCCTGAATCAGCCACGGCAAGTGAAGGAGAAGAGGAGGAAGAACAAGAAGATGAGGAAGAGGAGGAGGAGGGGGAGGAAGAAGAGGAAGAGGAAGCCAAGCCTCTGACATCCCCTCCCTGTCCTCCATCTCAGCCACTGCTCATAGGAAGCTGCTCCGGTTTCATCGAGACCACCGTGAAGATCAAACAGAACGACATGCTGCCTGGACCAAAGGTGTGTGTGTGCGTGCGTGCTTGTGTGTATGTGTGTGTATGTGTTCAGGCCTGCACACTGTGACATCCTGAAGGATTAATAAATGCAGTTAAATCTGTTCTTTTCATATTCAGTTGAAAATCCAACATCGTAATATAAAAGACGATCCATAATGTCTTTATTCCTTCATGAATCCCACACAAAAAACTAGTAACAGCTTGTTTTTTGCACTTTGATTTATTCCCAAGTCAAACACAGGAAATGAAAAAATGGGCCACAGACTGAATTTGATTTTATTATTTAGCGTGTCCAATTTGTGCGACCAGGAAATTACTGACCTCTTTGTCTCTAGCACTTGACACTTGGGCGATGGGCCAACCTGATTAGATGTATTAATATGAGTATGAACATCAATACATTCTTTCTTTTTTTTCCCACAAAGCATTTTGAAAAATGTCACGTTAAAAACCTTTACTTGAAAGTAAAGATTAACTTTTACAAAAAACAGGGAGTATAATTATGTCATAGATACAGTGAGTTAAACTGTAGCCAGAAACATGAGCTCCAATTTTTGCTGAGTACCGCTAGATGTACTGACAACCATCACTAAATTACTTTGATACTGAAGAAATGTTAAAAACAGACTCTCAGCAAAGTCTGAAGCGTTACACTGTGTGCTGCATGATGTTCAAGCCGATATTTATTACATTAAATCAGGTACTGCAATTGCCCAAGTGTATTTGATGACCTGAAGAAGTAAAGCCCTCTGAGGCAAACTGATTTGTGATATTGGGCTTTTAAATTAAATTGAATTGAATTAAAGTCAGCAACTTCATGGTCACACAAATTGGACACATAAGATATCAAACTCTAATTCAGTCCATGACTCATTGTTTCTTTCCCAATTTTAACTTGAGCATTCAATCAAAGTACAAAAAACAACCTATCATTAATTGTTTGTGTGGGATTTATTAATGAGGAACAAAATTATGAATTTCTTTTTAATTTTCTGGTTTTGAGTTGAGGATTAAAAGAACCAGTGATAAACAGTTTCAGCTGTTCTGTCACACTGACGCCTGTGTCCTGTCTCTCTCTCTCTCTCTCTGTTCATCAGTTGGAGTTGGATGGGAAGGTGGGCTGCGTCCACATGCTGCTGTCTCCAGATCAAATAACTCATCTGACAGACCTGCTGGCAGCCCTCTGCATTGACACTGGTACAGTAAAACGCTGTGATGAACATGCGCCAGACTTTTTGCCATTAAACGCTCCATATGCGATCACATTTTGACACTTAAATGAAATCTGACTCCCAGATATGTTAAATGTGTCATGATGATTATTGCATGAAACAAGACGAGTCATGTGTCTCAATGAGTCAAGAGATCATGTGTAATTTGGTCATCTTAAAATGTCTAACGGCAACAACATTCACTCAATGTGATAACAGTTATTTGAAAACACAGAAAAAAATGTATTTCTTTGGATAAAACTGTGAAAGTTTTACAACTCTTTTTACCTTAAAATGAAACAAGAGGAGGAAATAATGCCCTCCAATAAACAGATTAGAGGAAAGTATGATGAAACGTTCATTAAAGAAACTACTGCAAGGCAAAAGCAAATGATTGAACAAATAAATTTACTCTTCATCTATCATTATTTCCAGAGTTGGTATTTATAATGTGTTAATTTATGCAATTCCAAGGCGCTTTAGGGACCTGAGTATGCAAAAACATTCACACCATTTTGAAAAATGGTAATGCCACTTTTTCCCTTGCCAAGTATTTTCTTATTCTTATTTTTTTGATATTCGTTTAGTTTCACATGATACCACTATCTGCTCTCAAACTTTAAAACTGAGCAGCTAGTCTTTTTAGCTCCTCACCTTTGCCATGTTCAGCTTCTGCCTGTTGTACCTGCTATGGTGGAAACTGGACTGCACAGTTTCACATTTCCTGAAGGGGTGGGGTGTCAGATGACAGGTTGAGACGTGTTTTAATGATAACAATAAATGTATTTATCTTGTAAATACATATAACTTGTGTTTTCACTGATAGAAGTCAGTAAGTAAATTGCTGTAACCCCTTGGCCTTGGGCTGGGCTCATCTGTACCCTTTGACCCTCCCTGATGACGGCCCTGATGATGTGTGTGTATTTACGTTTTCATAGCCATACCTTAGTTTAAGAAAAACACGTTGTTACAATGGTGACGGTGCTACAGTTGTATCAGTTCTCCCATGAAACTGCTGTCCCCGTGTGCTCCTGAAGGAGTGTGTGATTTAAATCTGCTCCAACTACCCTTCAACTAAGAGTCATGAAAGTTGTTTTTCATGTAATCCCGAGGACAAACACTTGACAAACATAATCTCTTTGGTGGAGGTAATTCATAATCATATGAACATCAGCCTTCAGGGTAATTTACTGCACTTGTTTTTCCAGCCTTGTGATCACTAAAAACGATGAATGATTCTTATGTTCATGCATGCCCTCACAAAATAAAACCACAAATCCACTTGATAGTCAGTGCTTCCTCTGTGTCTATAAACCAGAAGGTAATCTAGTGCCTGCAGGCTTCAGAAATACATAATTTAAAACTCCTCATAGACTCATAACAGAGAGTCTCAGACACAGACAATAAGGCTGTGCTGTTTCCTCTGTAGTTCGGAGCTGGAGGGTAAGGTCACGCTCATCTGTAAATGCCTCATTAATGTGAGGTCACCCTCTGCCTCAGTCTGTTTCTCTTGCACACACATTCGTAAATCTGTTTCTCTGTCCTCCCTCCCCCAGAGACAGACACAAAGTGTGGTGGAGCCCTCAGCCGTCCATTAGACTCAGATGACCTGCGTATGATTGAGGAGGACCTTAGTAAGCAGCTGGGCTCAAGTCCCAGAGACAGGGAGTGGGAAACTGAGCCAGACCTGGACCCCTACATCACCAGCCTGGAGAATGGAGGTACAGCAAAGGTCCAATTACGAAATGTCTGTAAGAGATGCAGCTCTGCTCCTAAAGACGTGCAGTTTGTAACCATGTCACTGTTGGTAAAATATACATACATGCAGCCTTAATTATCTCAAGATACAGGGAGTCTGATTTTAGTGAGGCAGTATGAAAAGCAAAGACAAAGTTTTAGGTTGTTTTTGGCCGTCAGTTAAATGAGAAACCTCTGGTGGTGTGGAGGTATGAAAATTTAGTGTGTCTGTAAATGACTTTGAAAACACTCCTGCCGCTCCTTTCCTTGCAGCAACATGCCCTGAAATGTTTGTGTACACTGTAGTATTTAACTTGTTGCTCTGTGTACGTACCTGCAGAAATGTTTTTCTCCATGGGTCCTGCTGGGATGACGAGTAGCGTGACGTCTGTGCGCTCTGGCAGCGAGTTGTCAGATAGTGATATGGAGTCTTCTACACACAGTCTGGCCAGCTTCACACAGCCTGCAGCGTTGTCTGTACAGGTACATTGTGTGTGTGTGTGTGTGTGTGTGTGTGTGTGTGTGTGTGTGTGTGTGTGTGTGTGTGTGCGTGCGTGCGTGTGTTTACAGTCTAAGCGTTTGGCAGATGGTCGTATGTAGAGCAACTGTTGCTGCCAGGCTGAAAAACCATCAGACACTGGAAGATGATTTCACTTTTTTCCCTTGATTAGAACAATAAGCTTAAATTGATTTATTTCTTTAATATTAGATCTGTGTGTGAGTGTTTACAAGTAGTAGAATGTATGAGCACTTGATATGTGATGGAATTATGTGCTCTTTCTTTCTGAAACATGTCAGTGTACTCATCAAATCTCAAGCAGTCTAATTTCCATTTTAATTTTCCCCACCAGGGCATGATGAACTGTCCCAGGAGGTATCCTGTAGCAGGCTGTTTGTCAAGTCTACCCCAAGCAAAGACCAGAGGTAAAATTACTGCTGTGCTGAGTAAAGGGTTTTTATCTGTAGGTCTAAAATGGGCGTCATCAAATGACGGACTGGGATCAGGACCTGGACGGAGTGACTGTTCTATCTGGACCTGTGACCAGTTTCTGATAAACTAATGAGAATAAATAATCTTAACAAAGCGCTGTTTTTTTTCTAATGGTTGCGGCTATAGACAGCGGGTACATCTAATTTAGTTAAAACTGCAGTAGCGTCACTAAACTGGGCCAGTCAAATTGATTGTTTACTGTGGGTAAGAAGAATGTGAGAGAGATGACAGCATGGAGCAGCTGACCCTGCTGCCTTCTGGCTACAGACTGTTTTCCCTGTTCAAACTAAAGTAGGACTACACACCTTGACCATGTTTGGATTGACTTACAGCTCTGAGTCAACTTTTCTCGGCTGTTAACACCATCAAAACCAAATATCAGGCTCACCAACGAGCACCCACATGTGTTCAATTCAAGCTGAGATTCGAACTACTGGCAGGGCAGTCACAGGATCATTTCTCTTTCTAGGAAAAGGAACTACAAAAAAATGTGAAATAATAAAAGAACAAGGGAAGCTCAAAGCTCTGGTTGCACTTTCTCCAAAAGAGGCATTTTTTAAATTCATTTTATTCAGAAGACTTTGTGTTGTTTTGTTTACTTGAAATGTAGGCCTTAAGTTTGTTTTGCTAGGACTAATTTATTTATGGTAAAGATAGTGATTTGTTTTCCATACGGGTGCCATACAAGATCAACGTGGCCATATCTTAAAAACATCCTACTTTGAAAATAGAAAATGAATATTATTGAAATCATATGGAAATGTACGTTGTTGATTTTATTTCACAGATCCAGGGATAGGCTATTGGAGGCAATTCATGAGGTTCAAACCTTTGCTGGGAGGAAATTTTAGTAACTGGCCCTCTTTACATTTTAATTGATTAAATACCTCTGGTCTAAAATATCAAGCACTGGACTGTCGTCAAAATTATACTCTTTAATGAAACCTGCATGTTACAGTTTTACACAGATGTTTGGCCTTTTTGTGATAATTTATGTTGTTGGAAAGATGAGAGTCTTAAACTGAACTGTCATCCCCTCCCTTGCAGGACGCTCACACAGCGGCCAGGCAGAGCAGCTGAAGCCCGATGCTCTGTTGCGTCTGACCCTTGGCGGGCTCACCCTGACATTGCTGCAGGAGGACCCGCCCTCTAAGCCTGACGGAGCTTCCTCATTGGCTCAGGTGTCTCAGGTGTTCTTTCGAGAGCTGGCCTTCTTCAAAGACAGCATGTTCAGCGAGAGAGACTTCCACCACCTGAGAGGCGGCTTCGCCAAGGCCTGCCCACACTCCCATCTCAGGTAGATAAACACAGACATGTATGTTGTTTTTGGTGAGTTATAATTCACAGGGATGTAGCTTTTTCACCTGATTTACTTTTTACAACAATTACAGATAGGAAGGTTCTAATTTTTGACATGTTCATGTGTTTAGTTTTGATACAAAGGTGAGAACATTCAATTGACAATACTGTAAAACTTCCCTGTCTTAATGAAATGCTGTTAAGTAAACAAATAACTTTCCAAAATACAACAAACTGTGATGAAGTTAAATAGCCTGCAGGTTTGTTTCATGTCTGAAAGGTTGTATCATTTTGCAATTATGTAAATTGGAGCACGCCATAATGCAAATGTTTTTTCTAATTCTCATTCTCGTCTCCCCGGTCGTCCTCTCTATCTCAGAGTGACAGGAGCTGCAGTGCAGGTTGCCTGTGAGATGCGGAGCGGCAGACGCCACAGTCGGGCGGTGACCTCTGACCTTTCCTTCAGCAGACTGGAACTGTTAGAGTGCCTCTGGGAGGACGGGAAGCCTCAGTACAGCGAGGTAGAAATCTGTTTGTCTGTCTGTGTAGCTCTGAAGATGACTCTCTGTTCACACTTATAGACTTAATGTTTTTGACATGGACAATATCAAGCAGTAGCAACAGTGAATCATGTAAGGTAATTTTAAGGTTTAACGTTGCAATCCGTCACAGCTGTTCTTCAATTATCTTTTGCACTAGAAATTGGGATGGGCATTTCAAGCAAAATACTATTCAATATTCAACCTTTCTTTGAAGATATCCCCCTGCACACACACGCACACACACACACACACACACACACACACACACACACACACACACACACACTTACAAACAGAGGAAGTGAGACTTAGTCATCATTTTCCAGAATTCTGACAAATGCGCTTTCCACCCTTTCTGAACACCGGGAACTGAACGGCAAAGTCACAGCATGCCTACATGACAATGCTCGCAACATGGTGGTGGCCAACACTGCGTGCCTGGAGTGGGACTCTCAGCCTTGTTTTGCACATTTAATCCATCTCACTAGAAACAATGGATTCGTCGTCTGCTCTCTCATTTCGGTCACTGCACAACAGCGCCGCACCTCATTTTCATTTATGTTTTGAAGGAGTTCCACACTAAACTTTCTGACGACTGTCGTAGTCTTTGATTGTTTCTCTTGTTTGTACAGTAGCATCTAGCCCATCTCACAGTGCTGCAACTAATGCTACTCTACCCTCGTGCAGAAAATGTGTAAACATGTAACATATTAGTATATATATTAGGCGCTCGTAAAAACAAGGGAAAATATACTTTTTAAGACAAAAGGATAGTTGGATAGACTATGAGTTATTTAATAGTTTAATGACTATTTGAAAATTTAAAAAATCATGACCCATCCTGAGCTAGAACCAACATCACACATGTTTCACTGCCAGCATGGAGTCATGATAAAAGTGGTGTTGGAGGGACATTTAAAAAAAAAAAATCACTTTAACTGTGACATGTGATGAGACTATTCTGACTGATGTTACTTTTAACTAAACTTGTACCTGCTGTCCTAAAGTAGTTTATGTTTGTTCTGTTTCTAAGCTCAGAAGAAAGACTTGAGAGAACACTGTCTTGTTCTGTCTCTTTCCAGTTGCTTCAGTTCCAAAAAGCTGGTCTGTTCACAGTAGGAGCTACAGCCAGACCATGTGCTCAGCTACACTACGGCCTCACTGAAAAACACCTGCGTAAGGTACGCATCAACACACACCCTGACTTGATCCGTGCCTGTCTGGGTACAAAAACATTCTTAAATAAAATAAACAGTATTTGTTTTTAATTCATGTTCAGGTTGTTTTTGTCTTGCATTTCAGTGTACAGAATGTGCTGCACAAACAGTGTTTCTTTGGTTTGTGTAGCAGATAAGGTGGCATCATGTCACAGTGTTAACACCAGGCCCTGACACACACTGGATAGACAGGAGTCACTGAAGATGGGGGCAGAAAAAATACTTAGAATACTTAAAAAGTAAAGCAGGAAGCATTTATTTTTTCTCATGAAACTTTTGTTGTTAGAAAGTTACATTATATTTTTATTGTGAAATTGGTTGTGAAAACAGGTACATCCTGACACCCTAATTTTAAGACGAGCACCAAACGCTTTTGGCTAAAGTTTTATATTGTACAATATTTGCCAGTATTAATTATCTCAAGTTTAATAGCATTCTTGCCACAAAAAGTCTGCATGACTCTCAAAATTAGCTTTGCAGCAGTAAAACTATATATTAACATCCTGAACTATGACAGAGCCAATTATCATAATCATCTTCATGCAGTCTGATAAGATGTAATTGAAAGATTTATCAGGTAAAGACTTCCATTAGTGTAATGCTGATATATGTAATGTGTAATCAAAACTGTATCACACTGGAGTATGAAATGGATTGACAGATACATCAATCTATCCTTTAACACGTCTACACATTTGTGTCTTTGTGTGTTGACAGGGTAAACAGCGGGTGGTTCGGCGGGACAGTGTAGTACGAGTGGAGTTGGCAGAGCTGAGCGCAGAGCTGGACCTGGACATCCTCACTCGCCTGGGCAACCTGAGCCAAGCCTTCAGCCACTGTCCCACACAGACCACTGCACCTGGACTCATGCAGGTGGGACCTCACATACATTTACTGCATCATAGAGAAACTAATTATTTAAAGAAAAGATCCTAAAAGATGTAGAGCTGTTATCAAACAGTGAGTAGCCTAATAAAAAATAGTTTAATGCACAAAAACACAGTGTTCAGAAGAAATGGCTTCAAACTTCTATAACAGCACGACAATGGTTGATAAAAGATAGACTGATTTTTTTCGGTGAAAGCTTGATAAGATAATCCCATTATGTCTGACCAATCATATTTGTGACACAAGTGTGAACAAAGTTTCAATAAATGTAAGAGCTTGTGACAGTCTGTAACCTAGTGACTGAATCAGTTTTAAAACACTTGTTAAACACTCTTTATTTAAATAATATTTAAGTGATTTCTCACTTTCTTTCCTCTCAGACCCAGAGCAGCGAGCTGTGCTCCTCCTTCACCCTCCTCTCCCCCCACGCCGTCCTCAAGCTTCGTTTCCCCATACCCGACCTGCGGCCCCCACCTAAGCGTCGGCCTCCTACCCAGAGGGCAGTCCGGGAAGAGACACTAGTGCTGGAGCTGACAGAGCTGGAGCTGAAGCACCAGGAGGCCCCGGACCTCCAGAGCGAGCAGACTGTTCCAGGACAGCCGTGGGCTCCATGCCTCACCCAACTGCTGGAGGCTTCCTTTACCGACCTGCACGGTGGGAACACAACACTATACAGCAGCTCTATGTACTGACTGACTATTCATGAACAGAGCAACCAATCATTTTAACATATGAGTAATGATCCTTTTTATATGAGTTGCCCTTTCATACATGTGGCACACAACAGGAGATTATTCGTGTGAGATCTGTTCTCAATTAATCTGTTTGGTTAAAGTGAGGAGTGAAGCCTGCGTAGAGCGTACATGAGGCAGGACATGTGCAAAAAGTATGCTGTGGACACTGCAGCTTTTTGTTTATGTAACTGTTTCGTAATTTGGTTATAAACAACCAAGTCTCATGCCATTCCTTTTGTTTGACCATTTTGGCTTCAACCCTGACCAACACAAGTTCCCGAATCTCACTGTTTCTCCAGTTAGATGTTTTCATTGGCATCTTCATGTAAATGACCCTCCTTCTTCTCCCTTGGATGTTTGTATTCTCGCCTTTTCATGCCAGTTACGTGATAAAAAATGTCACCAGCACGCCCACTCACTCGCTGTGAATTCTCCGGACAATGACCGGCTCTATTCACACATGGGCTCAGTTAGACACGACACAGACTCTGTAGTCGGGAGCTGGCAGGTGAAAGTCAGTTTAATGTCCAACGCAATTGATTTGGACATTCACGTTTGTACATACAGCTCCCCTGAGTAATGTCTGGATAAGTTCACTGCAGTGCATGTGTGAAAGAGGCTAAAGATCAACCTGTAGTATACTGATCCAATGCAAATTGCCTAACATAAAAAATCCAATGTGTTTTCAATTTAACATTTATTACCAGGTTAATCTGCCCTGAAAGCTCCTTGGTTTTGTCAATATAGCACCATCAGTCATTTCTTCTGAGTGACTATTATCTCATACATATTGTGGGAGTTGATTTTGTTGCTTGTTGTTGCATGTGCCACATTGTAAAGGACACACACTGAGGATCTTACAGTTTCTGCCATGTTATAATGATGTAGCTGTACAAAATGTGTCTGCTAAGGACTTGATATGTCAGGCTAACTGTAGCTCTGTTATGCTGCGTTCACACTAAGAGCAACATAGCAACAGGCTGTTAGTCAGTTCCAATGAAAGTCAGTGACATGAAGCTACAAACTCGGGCCACACTCAACAGCTGTGCTGGGTCACAGATGATGTTGGAGGCCTTGCCCCGTCATCTGGCTTGGTACTGTAAGATGTCCTATCAGCAACTCTGATGTGCAGTCATACTTCTTTTGTATTCATTAGCTGTAGCAGGTCTTAAAAAAGTGAGACATAGAACTGATGTGTTGTTTCTCACCAGGCTCATACGAGGGCTGGGAGGGCGGCTCTTTCCCCTGTATCAGAGTGAAGAAGAACCGTGACTCTCTGCCAAGGTTAGTAGTGGTTAACATGAGAATAATTACACAAGTCACAGTCTGCTGGAAATCAGCACTTTATAGTACCAAAGCTCTCCAAGTCTAAATTGAGTCATTCTTGCTAATCAAATGAGACAAAAATATTGTTATAAAAATACTCTATTTCAGGCCAGGATTACATGCTTATTATTGTTTCTGTGAGCAGGATATCCGTGCGTGTGCGTGGCGGTGAGACTCAGGGCCCGGCAGCAGGTCTGGGTGGGATGAACCTCATCAGGGACCTGGGGGCCGCCTTCTTTGAAAGTCACTGTGAACTTAACGACAAAACCAGCTCCCCGTTCTCCTCCAACCGCACCATGTTTGAGACTGAGGAGGTGTGCATACAAACACAAGAAAAAAACAATTTATCAACCATCTTATCAGGATTCCAGGCCGAACTCATTCCTCCTGTCTTGCTTTAGATGGTGATCCCTGCCGACCCAGAGGAGATGCGTCAGTTTCAGGCGCAGTGTGTTGCTCAGTGTCAGTGTGCGGTGGACATCAGCCTGCCACTGGCTTACGTCCTCCTGCCCAGCAAACAGGCTTTCCAGAGCTTCTACAACAGGTACGTCAACAGTGGTACAAGTGTGATGGCGCTTTTCCATGTTAACATTATCCAGGCGTCCCCCAAAAAGTTGGAAAATAATGTTAATTTTCGTCAGTAGAATGTTTTCAATACAAAGAATTCAATTATTTTCTTTTTGCAATAGTTGATACCATTTGTTAGACAGAGTTGGTGCTAAATTTAAGCGTTTTCTGCCACTTGAGAATTTATAAAAATGAACAAAAATCCCTCCAAAATACCACATATGGATACCTAGACCTTGGGGAACACAATAGAAATATCCCATGCACTGATTTGGTATCAAAACGTTTGACATTGGAGATTTTTTTTGGAAGTGTTCATTTTTTTATCTTTATATTGGTCTTAAATGTTGCATCTGAAGTAACATTGTTCCTCACCCACCTTTGTCCTTTGTCCAAAAGGATCAATAATGACCTGTTGATGTGGGAGCCTCCTCCACCCTCAGCCCACAGCCCCGACCACAACCGTCAAAACCACGACGAGTTCCAGCTCTGCAAGTCGGCCTTCAGACTGGGTGAGTTTGACTGCTTTGATGGAAAAATAGCATTTACATCTATGTGATATAAAAGCAACCAGCCTGACTGATGAATGACATTTAACAGATTAAATATGGTCCCCTTTGTCTTCTCTCTCTCTCTCTGCCACAGACTCTGATTCAGAGGAGGACGAGCCTCAATTCTACTTGGCCAGTGAATCATCGGGAAAGACGCAACAGTCAGCGACCCGCCCCAACCACAACCTCAGCCTCCTCTCCCTCACTGTGATTATCAACAAAGGTCGGCTCCAAGCCAGAACAGACAAGAAGGTAGGAAGCCATGTGGCTGCTTCCACGTCACATCACAAAGACCTGAGACGTGACTTGGACTTGACTCAAAAGACTTAAATACAGCTCTGGCTTGATCTATACACAGTTTAAGATTCCTTGACCTGTATCCATTTTTTTATCTCATGATTGTCTAAAATGTTTTCCGTTTCATCTCATTGATCCAGGAGGACCAGAGTCATGGGGAAATTGTGCTCGACCTGGAAGGGGGGAAGATATTTAGTGTGGCGCAGCACCAGAACGATCCAAATCTAAATTTCTTATGTTTGGAGAGCAGAAGAGTCGAACTCTACCATCGAGGTGCACATTGTCATGTTGTTTCCAAACATTTAACTGCAACTTAATTCATATTTTCCTCTTATTATTAGATTTAATGCTAAGTAGAAAATGCTAATTTATGTTCTGTACAGCGGTGGTGAAGGACACCCCCATCCCACAGCGGCTCGAGATGCCCAGCTTCACTCCCCCAAAGCACTTGGACCCTACCATCTACCCTACAGAGGTGGGTGTTGCCAGTGTAAGTGGCAAGGAGGGGGAGGTACAGATGTTGTCCACAGCCATCAAAATCACACTGGACCCACAGAGGAGTGTCAAGGTACGTCCTCTTCAAACACCTGATTCTGCAGCTGGTGCAAGCTTGAAATTAAACAATGTTTGTTTCTGTTTCTGTTTGAAGGAGTTCCTAGTTGCCCTTCGACTTCAAGGTGCCACCATGCGACATTACATGACGCAGACTAATCACAGCTGGCATGAGCAGGTAAGAAGCAGCACAAGGAAGTCCTCTTAAACCCCAGTAACACCAAATCGACTACCGAGAACTAATGGCGACGATCGCCCCCACAGTGCTGTGTTGCAGCCTAAAAAGTTGCTCATGAACACACAACAAAGAGTTGACGGTCAACCAGATGATTGGAAATAACTCCTCACACTCTTAGTTGGCGGTAGTCTGTAGTCGTTATTCAAAAAAGGAAACTGGACCATCTGATGCTAGTTAGCTAGTTAGCCAGTTAGCACATTAAAAACACAATTCAGTGTTAAAAAAACAGCGTATTTACTGTGTGCCAGTGAACAATAACACAAACGATCATGAAATTTTCTGCTCAAGAGTTTAATGGCTAAAGAAAAGAATCGTACCTTATGTAACAAGTTTGTTTCAGTCTCACTCCCTCTTGACTTTAGCTTACTTTCCTCACTTCCATTGTTCTTCTCATGCACCGATTTGAACTGCCAATCGAGTGATATCATTCACAGATAGGCTCCACAGTGGCAGATTCAACATGCTGAAGACTTTCACACTGAATAATTCACTGTCAGTGTAAATCACACATTCACACAGTGTAGCAGCATCAGACTGTCGTCTCCAACTAAATATCAGCCTGTTGATGAAACAGTTGGCTATTAACAGGTTGCTTATCTACAGACAACACTTAGCCTAACGATACTTTGTTAATCAGTCAAATATGTATACTGTAGATGTCTGTCTGGAGACAGTAAAATACATTTTTATTTATTTGTACTACATTGGAGCAGAGTGCAGTGGAGCAGTAAGATACTAGGTTGTTTACAATCCATTGTATGTTCTGAATATGACGTGCAGCAGTTGCTTCTGCTGAACTAGAAAGTCTCACGCTTTATTGTCCTTTTGCCGTTTGATATTTTAGCATTCTCTCCAACTACATAAATTACCTCATTACCTGCAGCTGCATCATTGAGACGCTTGCTTCGGGAGAGCTGAAGGTGATTACAGATAATGACAAAATAACAGAAAGTAATTTAATATTGCAGACTTGTAACGCAGAACAGACAAGAATCTTTCCATCCAGAAAATTGAGCACATAAAAGAAAGATCCAGAGAGCGAGGACACAGATGACTTGACCAGGAACGATATACCGTCTGTTCTGGTAGCTCTCAACTTCAGCCTGCTTTCCCTCACTGATTCCCCCAGCACTACATCTCCAACCCAGCCAAAAAAATAAAACAGATTTTTCCCTTTCTTGTGCCCAGAGATAATAAGCATATATTATTACATTGCAGACAGTAAAGTATGATTTAATATGGCAAATTTCATAATCTAATAGACTTGCAGCCGACGTTATTATTGCAATTTGTTCTGTTTTATTTTCCAGTTAAACCATTTGGATCATGTGGATAAATGTAAACCATGCTGCACGATGAAATCAAATTAGATGGATTAATTTAACATGTTTGCTGTTTTGCCTGCCAGCTGAGTCTGTCTGTTTGTTACAGCTGGTTGATTTCCTGGATGTCATTGACGATCCCATTCTGGGATACACAGCACCTGCCGTCATCACTGTCCTCCACACACATCTTGCTACCTGTGCCGTCGACTACAGGTATATACTATACCTATAAAACTGTGGTGAAATGATAGTTTACATGATGTATTTTTCCTTTTTTCCACCCTCATCTTTGGTTTTTGTGTTTGCCAGACCTCTGTATCTGCCACTGCGCGTGTTGTTCACAGCAGAGTCCTTCTCTCTGTCCAGTAATATCATCGTAGACACTGCCACCTTCCACCTCAGGTACAGTTCACCTCTAACTGAGCATTGTTCATGAAATAAAACAAATATAGAAGAAATTAAATATTATCATATTTGTTGGAATGATAATCTGCACTCTAAATATTTTGAACATCCACATGAGCTGGTGACTCACACTGTAAAGATCTTTGTGTAAGTTGTGTTTCTGTTGTGCTGTGGTCAGATTCATCCTGGATGACTCTGCTCTCTACCTCTCTGACAAATGTGAGACTGACACCGTAGACTTGAGGAGAGGTGAGACTCATTATACACATGTGAATTTGTGAAGTAAACTTTTTTTTCTTACATGCGTCTGGTGAATGAAGAATTCAAAAACGGAGAAAATTCTCAATGAATCTAGGTCAACCATGTTTAACAACAACAAAACTATATCAAAATATTGATTTACAAACTCTTAGACAACTCATACGGTATAATCCAAGTCTCACTTATCTAGTCCTACACTCAGTACTTCCCAAACACATGCATTTTCACTTAAACCTTATGATATAAAACTGAGCTCAAAGTAAAACCTATCAGTGCTCTCTTCAAAGCCAGACTTCATTGACAAAAGCAGTAATTTTACCACACTGACCACAGGAGCTTCTGGTCTACCACTGCCTCAATCCGAAGTTAGTTTATGTGACTGTGTAACTTTGGTGTTTTAAAGTGTTTGTTCGGATTCATCAAAGTCACATACTAACACTAACAAACAAGTTGATCGAGGCTGTGGTAGACCAGCAGCTCCTGTGTTCAGTGGGGTAAAATTACTGTTTTTGTAAATGGAGTCTGGCTTTAAAGAGAGCGTAGATAACTTCAGCTTTAAGTTCAGTTCCCAGTCATAAAGGGCTGTCTGTGTGGGAAGTACTGAGCATACGACTGGATAAGTGAGACTTAGATTATACTGCATGAGCTTTGTGAGAACTTGTAAACAGATGTTTTGATGTTGTTTCACTGTTGTAAGACACGGTCGCCTATGATTTAATTTCATCAAGAATTTTAGATTATTTCTTTACTTGAGGCATGTGTTGTCCTCTTGAATTCAATGTAGCACGAGGTAATTAAACAACATAGAAATGGTCATTTGTAGAATGAGGTACTCTGTTTAATCAAAGTGTTTGTAGGGCCAATACAGCTGTCAGTATTAGGGATGTAAACATTAATCAGTGTCCAATACAAACCACTGCGTCTCTTTGTATCACACAGACTATGTGTGTGTTCTGGACATCGACCTGCTGGAGCTCGCCATCACCACGTGGAAAGGCAGCGATACGGGCAAGCTGGTGAGTGCTCGCCATCTGTTTACATACCTGTGTTTCCTTCACAGTCACACAGCAGCTGTCTAGCACCACAGCAAAAATAAATGACTATCCCCGCCAGTGAAAATGTGAAAATAAACAAAACATTATAATTTAGTTTAATGTCCTTTGAAAACCACTAACGAGCACAGGCCCCGTGTTTATAAATATTTGTTTTTCCATTATGAAGTTTTGCTATAATAATAGCTTCAGACAGCAGTTTAGGACCAGGATCATTTTTCAGTTGAACATGGAACCACAACCAACAAGGCAACCATAAACATGTTGTCCGACAACAATGACGCAGCTGCCGCTTTAGCCAATCACTAACAAGCAGAACAAATGTGAGAAAGGTCAGTTTAAAGTCTGTTATGTAACAATGCAGCAATGTTTGGTATTTCCATGTGTATAGTCTAGTTTTCTGTTTTTATGTTTATGGTGTTCTGATGTGTCTTATTTTTTACCTTTTCTCATCCTCTCTCTTCCTGCATTACATCACTCTGTCACCACCTTTTACTGATTCTCCTGTTATTAATTTAAACATGCTTCTTCTCTCTGTTCTCCAGTCTCAGCCTCTCTTTGAGCTTCGTTGCTCCAACAACGTGGTTCACCTTCATACCTGTGCTGATTCCTGCGCTGCCCTCGTCAATCTGCTGCAGTACCTGGTCTCCCAGGGTGACCTGCATCCCCCGCCAAGACACGCCTCACCCACTGAAATCGCTGGCCAGAAATTACCAGTAAGTCTGGTGTATTTACTGAAGAATTAAAACACTGAATTGATAAAAAATGTAATATTGGCTTTAGACTTGTTAAATACCTCAAGTTAATTTTATTTCTATTGACAAATGTGTCTCTCAGAGAGCGTTACATTCTGTCAATCGTACTCTTTAACCCGGGGTTTGGATTTTTTTTAATTGGACGAGAAATTAAGTGTAATAAGAGAGTAAAAGTGTAAAATATTTATTTTATCCTATACATTTACAGCTCTATTTAGAAAAGAACACTGTTTGATGTTGTGTTTTGATATGTAATAGTACCATATGTACAGTGGTATGTAGTCCTTAGATCCAGGTACGCAGATTTCCTACATTATGACTACAAAATGAATGAATTAGTCGCTAACGAGAACAAAACTGTTTTATAAATGTTTAAACGTGATATAAAAATGTTATATGTCTGATTTAATTTCTGTAATATTCTGTCTTGTTAGCTGTCAGAAAGTCCTGCGTCTGTGCTGCCCTGCCCTCCAGCTGAAACCGCTGAGATCAACCAGTACGACCTGGCTGATGCCTTAATCGACACTGAGAAGAGCCACAGAGAAGAGAGCTTAGATCCGGGTATGTTTCCTTGTGTGAAGGAAGAGGACTGTGGGCTGACTTATTGAAACTGGTTTCACAGGTGTCGACTGATTGTCATGTCGCACTTTGACCAAAATAACTGAACTGTTATGAAAGAAAAAAAAAACACGAAGTCCAGATTTGCCAGATTTTACAAACACGACATAAAATGTGATGTCACTGGTGATGTGCATATGCACTCAGGAGGGTTTTAGTCTCTCTGGAGCAAGGTTGAGGGCTCACAGTACCAGTTTGGCGAGCCCATAAAATCTTTACATGTTGTTTTTGATGATTTTTCAAACTGACAGATGGACTCTTGATTCTCAGGTTCACCCTCCATGCCAAGAGGCTCGCCTGTCTCCGTCTACCTGTTCCCTGGTGAGGCTCCAAAGCGCAGCCCCTCTGACCTGCAGGGGGAGGACTCTGAGCTTGACGGCCTGGTTGCCACAGCAACGGAGGCACAGGCAGATATGATGTCAGAGGAAGGCTCAGAGGGCTCCACCGACAACGATGACTTTTGTATCCTGGAGGCTCCCGGCATGGGCATTCCTGTGAGTGTCTCTGCTTGCTTTTGTGGTTTTCATCTTTCTTATAAACTTTTCTTTCCCTCTTACTGTTACATCTTTTCAGAACTAATCTGTATACTCACTCACAAAATGTCCACATGTGGGATTTGTTGCAGCCCAGGGACGGGGAGCCTGTGGTGACGGTGTTGTCTCAGGGGCCCATCAAGGTGAAGGACAGTCACTTCTCCCGGCCTCGAGGCAGCTCTGACCTGCTCCGAGCCCCCAGCCGCTTCCCGGTGCCCCAGAGCAGGGTGGTGCTGCGGGAGATCTCTGTGGTCTGGCATCTCTATGGGGGCAAGGACTTTGGCGGCAAGCCCATGTCCATACATGCTCAGCAAGCAAACAGGTAACACACACACAGGGCCACAAGTCGGTTCTCAGATGCACAGAAATTCACAATATATACATTATGAGAATTTTGCACCTGTGTGTGTGGTTTGTTCCTTTAACAGCCGCTCTCACCGTCTCTCTCCTCCCCTCTCTACAGAGGTCGTTCAGTCCCTGCTGGTGTTCGTGGGTCCCCGTCTCGCTCCGTTGCTCCTTCTCGGCCCCAGAACTCCTGGCGCTGGGCTGGAGGCAGCGGGCGTCAGCACACACTGCTGATGGAGATCCAACTCACCAAGGTATATATACACCTACAGTAGATGTGTAAGCAGAAATGAACCTGATAAGACTTTTTTTTCAGTTAAACCTGCAGTGTTGAACTTTTTCCCCCCTCTGGCAGTAATTACACAAACCTTGTCGATGAATGCGTATAATGTGCCTGCAGGTGAGCGCGCCACAACTTCCCTGCCCCCAGGAATGCTCTGTTTTAAGTCCTCCCATGCAAATTATGGCAGAGGATAAAGGGCGCTGCACATACAAATACCAACGTGTCCATGAGCAGTGAAGCGACATCCGTGTCTGTAAATCTTTCCTCTGAACACTGAGTTTCTATTTTATCTGGAGCATCCATTCCAGAAACTTCTGGTGCATTAGCTCGGGAAAGTTGTCAACAACACCAGCCACCACAACTCTAGTATACTGTGAAATGAAGAGAGCTTTCCCTGGCAGTGATATGCTTCATCAGCATTGTGTGATGTCGTTTGGAAGGGCCTGAACGTAACAGACATTTATTTATGTGTAAAATTTCCACACTCCAGCTTGATGTTTGATGCTTGATGTTTTGTTCATTTCTGTGCCCTGATCAAGCTGTATATGTTTGTTTGAAATGAGGATTACAAAAATAGCTTAACACTTGGAGAACTACGCTCATTAGCTTTCTTGTGGTAAAGATCAGTAGCACTCGCACAGGTCAATTTTGCTGCCTTTGGATAAAGCCAGACCAGCTGTTACCCTATGCTTCCAGTCTTTATGCTGAGCTGAGCTGACCAGCTGCTGGCCCCATATACATATATCATACAGAACTCTTGGCAAGGAAGCAGCAGAATGTCAAACTTTAAATTAAACAGTGCTGCTTCCCTTTTTAAAATTGCCCAAACTCTCCCAGTGGATCTACAGCTTCATCAGAACCCCCACAAACACATTTAAACACCATATTTCAACATATTCCTCTTGTTTTGTCTTCAGGTGTCCTTCCAGCATGAGTCCTACCCAGTGGCAGTAGCAGGTCAGGATGGGGAGGGCTCAGTGGCGGTCGGGGTCGGTCCTGGTGGCGAGCAGCCCCTCTCTAGGCAGGTGTTCATTGTCCAGGAGCTGGAGGTTCGAGACCGACTGGCCTCTTCACAAATCAACAAATTCCTCTACCTCTACACCAGTGAGAGCATGCCCCGCCGAGCCCACTCCAACATGGTGAGACAGCAGGGAGGGACGGGGAGGGAGGAGGACAGACAGAGGGAGTCTTTGACTTCAAACCATCCTGCTGCTTTATATCAAGAGGACTTGATAAAAACATTAAAATATTGATGATGTCATGGATATTGTGTATTTCATTTTGTAGCTGACAGTGAAGGCCCTGCAGGTGTGTCCAGAGTCTGGCCTCGGTGGCCCAGAGTGCTGTCTCCGAGTCAGCTTGCTGCCACTACGACTTAACATCGACCAGGTAACTCTCCTGAGACCAAATACTAAAAGGGTAATCTTTTCCATCCAGATCCAGTCTCACTCAGAGTTCATGACACCCAGAAGTGGCTGTGTAGAGCCACTTAAATGAAAAAGAATGAACTTAATGACTGTGTGAGTGCTTTGGCCTTGGGAAAGGCAGACAACTTAATTTGCAAAAATGATCTAACAGCCTTTTTTTCCTGTCTTCCATCCAGGACGCACTGTTTTTCCTGAAGGACTTTTTCAGTAATCTAGCTTCCTTTGTTAACCCTTACCTGCCAGTGGACCCTGCAACTGAAGGTGAGCTACATCTAATTATGTTTTTTTTTATCCTTTGCTGCTTATTTCATCAGTCATCTTTCATACTTAAACAATATCTGTCATGCAGGCTCCTCTCATTTTCTAAGCTGCTTTTTGTGGAGTTAAGTGTACAGTTTAAGGACTGCACATTATCACTGTAGCATGACTCATTCTCGCTGTCTGAGGAACATGTTTAAATGATTACTCAAGCTAATTTTGAGCATGTTTAACATTTGATCTTGTATTTATTTTAAGACACACTGTGGTGACTGTCTATTTTCACCTTTTCTTTCATCTGTATATTTTCTTCTCAGTGAAGGCAGACCCCTCCCAGAAGGCGTCTGAAGAGGCGGAGTCAGCCACTGGTCTGGGACCTGACCTCACAGCTTCTGTGGAAACTACCTACAGTGAGCAGAGCTCCTCCTCTGCCGGCTCCACCTCCTCCTCTGACCAGCCGATCTACTTCCGGTACGTAAACACTGATTCACCGGAGGGAATCGGAGGAAGTCTATCACAAATAAAGGTTTTAAATGTTTATAGATTACATGGCCTTTCTCTTTCTCTCCTGCTATTTTCAGGGAGTTCCGATTCACCTCTGAAGTGCCTATCTGGCTGGACTATCATGGCAAACATGTCGTCATTGAACAGGTGAGCGATCACTCAGACAGCCCATCTTCCACTCAGCTTACTATAAATAAATCTGTAGGATTTCTGAGTATTTGATCAGGAGTCGTCCAGGTTGACTGTATTTTCACTCCTTCTGTCCTGCTCTTTGTGTCACAGGGAACGTTTGCAGGGATTCTGATCGGTCTGGCCCAGTTGAACTGTTCTGAGTTGAAGTTGAAGAGGCTCTGCTGCAGACACGGGTACAAATACACACTTCCATACCAACACATCTCATTAGTTGCCTGACGTACACAGTCATGTGATCTGAGACTAGGTCACTATTTTTAAAAGGCAAACCAGTTGAGTTTTCAGTTGTGAGTTTTACAGTCTTTCTTCTGCAACACTTTCTAGTCTCCTTGGTGTGGACAAAGTGATCCAGTACGCCGTCACAGAGTGGCTGACAGACATCAGAAAGAATCAGCTGCCGGGCATTCTCGGAGGTGTTGGCCCCATGCACTCAGTTGTCCAGCTATGTGAGTTAACACTACTCAAAACATGCTTTTGTGCACAAGTGTTATCTTAACATTTACACGTTCTTAATGCTTTGTTATCTCTTGGTTTACTTTTCCTTCTTTCTTCTCCGTGTGTTTCTGCAGTTCATGGAGTGAGGGATCTCTTCTGGTTGCCCATAGAGCAGTACAGGAAGGATGGACGCATTATTCGAGGTCTCCAGAGGGGGGCAGCGTCCTTCGGCACCTCCACAGCATCAGCTGCTCTGGAGCTCAGCAACAGGCTGGTGCAGGCCATACAGGTACTCAGTCTGTAATGACTGTGCATTAAGTTTCACAGAAGCTACATTTGTTTTACGTAGTGCTGAAACCAACTTCTTTTCACCAAGCGTATTAACAATATTCCTCCAAAATTTTTAAGATGTGTTCGCCTTTCAGCCAGCAGTCCTTCTTGCCAAAAAGTGTGAAGGATAAGTCAGGGCCTCCATTGTTGATGTCTTCTTCTTCTTTTACAGGCCACAGCAGAGACGGTGTACGACATCCTGTCTCCAACTCCCCCTCTGAATCGCTTCGCCATCACAGAAGGCCGGGCCCCTCCCAGCCGGCCCCGCAGAGCTGCTCAGCCCGCAGACCTCCGAGAGGGTGTGGCCAAAGCCTACGACACTGTCAGAGAGGTGAGTCCCCAAACTTAACTCTCAGAATCGATCATGGACCCTTGAGAGAACAGAGAGGCCCAAAATAAGAAGTCACGTGTTCATATGAGAAATCCAGTTCACATAATTAGGTTTAGGCTTTAAAGCTTGAGTGTGGAACTTTTGTCTCCCCCCTCTGGCAGGAAGAGTAATTACACAAACACTGCATCCACCTCTTCCTCAGGAGTGCTCTCTTCAAGTCATTTTTTGACTTTATTCCTTCGTCTGTACGCTAGGTTTCTTTTTTGAAGAGAGATTTCTCAGTCATGCACTGATAACCAAGTTTCCATTGTGTGCTTGGATGTTCGTTCTTGCCTTTGGAAATTATGCACAGTGAAGAGAATCTAAATCTAAAGGTACACATGCGAATGAATCAGAACTTTTAACCACATCTCACTGTCTTCATTCAGCCAATAGAGCTCATGTGTCGTTGGCTTTTTACATAAACGCATGTGTAGTGCGGGAGGTTAAAACGACAGATGAGAGTATGTAGTGATGTGTAGTGCATGTAAACAGGTTGTCTGATTAAGAACTGACATGGGGAGTCAATCGACTGAAAACTGACTTGAAAATTTTGACATAAATTCATCATGTGAGTCATTTTTCTGGTTGAAAAGCCCAAAATTAGTTGCTTTCAGACTCTCTTATGTAACTGCTTCCTGCTTTTCTTTGTCATGTCTGATGTTTAACTGGAAAACGCCGGGTTTTTAACTTAAGATTGGACAAAGACGTGAATTAGAGATGTCTGTGTGCTCCTACAGGAACTATTTTCTGACATTTTATAGACCAAACAATTAATCGATAACCTGATTTCTGGCTTCTCATATGCATGTATGTAAAACACAAAATATTTTGACTGATCTCTCCCTGGACTCTTTTCTCTCTGCTCTCCAGGGAGTGATTGACACGGCTCAGACCTTGTGCGATGTAGCATCCCGCGGCCACGAACAGAAGGGTCTGCCCGGCGCTGTGGGTGGCGTCCTGCGGCAGATCCCGCCCACCGTGGTCAGACCCTTAATAGTGGCTTCTGAAGCCACATCCAATCTGCTCGGTGGCATGCGGAACCAGATCAAACCAGATGCCCGGAAGGAGGACTTCCTGAAGTGGCGCACGGAGGATGGCCAAGAATGATGACGACTTTTTTTTTGTCTGTGTGTGAGAGAGAGGCCGTGTGTGTGTGTGTATGTGTGTGTGTGTGATCATAATTTGGGGAAGTCTCAGCTAAGGGAGCGAATCCAGGGTCTGAATGTGTATTTGCATGTGTGTATGGACTAATGAGAGTCAGTGTGCGCTCCAATGCAAAAACAAAACGACGACTAACGACTACTGCAGTTACTGTCACTCAGTGTTTTACGTGGCTCCATCGTACATGGACTTAACCCTATTTCATCATTCTGTTTTGCATTCAGCAAGAGCTCTCCCCATATTCCTCCCCTCAGTAACACACGAGTCTGCAGATTCTCCTAACTGTCAGTGCAAACATATCACCGTCACTCTCAGCTAGCTTCATTTTAAATCCAAGGGCAGGAAGGATTGTCACTCTCAAGGTTTCCTTGTTCATAAGAGACGCAGATTGTGGGCACTTCATTTACTCTTAACTGTGCTGCTCAAAACCGTTTGCATTCTAATTTAAAGTAGTGATTTCCGGCACGATTTGACCTTCTTCCAAGGTGCATGGAGAACAGAGAGGGGGCGAAACTCCAGCAGCACTGGCAGTATTTGTGAGACCAACGTGTTTCAGCTTTTGGACTTCTTGAGACTATTTACGAACCTTAGAAGAAGGTGAGCTTGTGCCAGAAATCTCTTCTCTTTGTATTCTAATTCACTCATAACCAGCTGCAAACTGTTTACCTTTTTGGGGTGCAATGAATCATGTGACCCGAGCTTTGGTCTACTTGTTGTCCTGTGATGCTTGTCGTGAAGACAGGGAGAATATTTTAATGAAGTGTCCTTTGCTAACACCCTCCGGAGGTCACAACACAACACATTGTCAATGGTTCAGCTTCAGCCCCGCTGCACACCTGCTTCTCTCAGTGCTGTTATTTGTGCCATAAACCTTGCAGAGTGCCCTTTCTAACTAGTCTCTGTTGCCTTCCTCGATCCTGCGCCCTCCCCGCTACAAGTATAACTCGTACTGGCTCATATGGATACACACCTGACTGAGAACAAGTTTCCTGACTGAACAGAGATGCGGATCACATGAAGCCTCGAAACTCTGTAGCATATTGGATTCTGTTAAAGCTTCACAAAGTCAAGTTGGACTTCAGCCGTCTGTAACTCGCAGTAAACTGTCCAGATGTCAGCCAGTGGTTCTTCCTTCTGCATTGCAGCTCATTTGTGCTTCTGTTTCCGTGAAGAGTTAAAGACCGGGGTCTGAGTTAACCTTCTCTCTCTTCAGAACGGCTTTGCCCTCTTCTTTAGTTGCCTTCCTGCATTTTTTATGTTTCTTTATTTGTTTTTTATTCTGTTAAAACATTAAGTATTGTCATACTCGTTTTCAAAGTAAGAGTTGAGAGGATGTGAATCTGGTGATAATGGAGGATAAAAAATTGGGGGTTTTGTGGTTTAAAAAAAAAAAACGTTTTACATTTTTATCTTTTTTGTTTAATAAGTGTAAGGGATGTGTCCCTCTGTGTGTGTGTGTGTGTGTGTATGTGTGTGTGTATGTGAATGAGAGCGTGTGTGCTTGTGTGCGCGCATGATGCATGTCTGTGAGGGTGACAGGTCGATGCTTGTTACACCTCTTGTGTGTAATTACTATTTACTATATCATAAACTGTATGAATGACCTGTATAATACAAAGACGAGGAGTATACAAAATTAATACAAAAAATAAAAAATTTGAGTATAAAAACTGAACGCCGTCTGTGCCTGATGTTTTTTCTGCTTTATAACACCAAAGTTTTCTTACGGCTGTTATGGTCACAAGTACATTCATTCAAATACTGCAGTTAAGTACAGGTTTGCGGCATCTGAACTTTATTATTTTTATAGACCTCTCCATTACATTTCAGAGGCAAACACTGACTTTTCATTTACTTATTATCTCGCTGCCATTATGTAAGATCTATATTTATTAGTTACTGTGCAAACCTTTTAGAAAGCTTTAGATTTAAGATACAAAACATATGTTCAACTAATGAGGTATGATCCATTTTTATGACAGATAATACCAAAAACTAGGTATAATGAGTTACATCTTTATCAGCTACAGTTTACACTGACAGTTTATATGTCACTATCAGTAATAAAAATCCAATATAATGTGATACTATTTAGTAAAATATGCTGAGAAAACAGAATTTTGAACAGGATTTTTACTTGAAATTGTTTTATTTCTACTGTAATTTGAGTAATGGACTGTTTATGAGCAAGAAGAGTGTGGTGCAAAATGGCATTTTAAATATTTTTTCAAACACTGGGGAGGGAGTTATGTATTTTACTTAAAACTTTTTACTTTTACTCACTGGCTTTGGAAAGGGACACCCAGCTTTAAATGGTCATGAAAAAAATTACCCAAATCACATCATTTGTCACAGTGAAAACAGAAATTATCAACAATGTCTGCTGATTAAGTAATTTGCAATCATCAAACTAGTTATGCTAGTATTATAGGGCCAATAGTTCAAATGCAATATAGGAATGTTAAAGGCGGTAATGTTATTCTTAATGTGACTGTAATTTATTTTCCAGCATTCTGTTAACATGATGCTGGTCAATCACAGTCAGCCTCTTGTTTGTCATTGTTATGAGCATTGCCCGGTGCTCATTCATGGCTATAGAGTGCGAGCACAGGATGCTGACTGCTGTAACAGCCTCGCTGAGTGAGGTGTAACTAATTACAAAGATTTTCTGAAAGTTACATACAGTAGTGGTTTGTTATGGTGATGACTCTGTCTGTGAAGTTTGCTTGTTGCATTGGCTCCATACCAACATTTTGTGTGAATATACAAAAATATGGTTATTTATGGTGGAGGGAGGGTCCTGCATTTTCCTCAAATCACTTAGGGAGGCTTAAGGAAAAATATTTGTATCTCCGGGAAGGGTCAAGATTAAAACACACAACAATAAAGTCATACTCAAGCCCCTCCCTCCTCTGATGAGTACAGCACAGTCTATAGTCAGTCTGAATATTTGCTCTGCCACCGTTTATTGTGAATATTACCACAGAAAACGCTCTTACAGTATATCCTGGTTTTAACTGAATTTTTTACAGAGTGAAATAATTTAAAGAGACTAATAAATAGACACACTGACATTAAAAAAAGAAAAAAAATAGCGGAACCAACGGTGGTGGAAGTAGCTTCGAGGGACTTTTTTAGCGATGCAACGGCAGCACTTCCGGTCCACATGTAAACGCCAATGGTAAACGCTACAGCGTGATTCAAACGTAGCTAACAGACTTTAACTCTCTGTGTACATTTACCAGAAATACAGAGTTGAAGCAGTGACAGTCTGTAAACATGAAGCTGCTCACACACAACATGTTGACGTCACACGTGAAGGGCGTCACCAAAGGATACCCGCTGCTCATCAAGGTAAACTGTCAGCACCTGAGCTACACGGCTAAAGCTAACACTGCTGACTTAGCAAAGCATCACCATATAATGTCCTGTGTTTAATGTTTTGTGGATCAATGAAATCAAATAAGAGAGGAGCTTACATGTAGTTCAGAGCTAATAATAATGCTACTTTTACTTTGAACATAACCGTTTGATTTCTGTAACGTTCAGTAACAAGCTAACAAGAGGTTAGCAAGCTAGCATCAGTAAGGGTAGAGAAACTTCTCCTCTGTCAAAATAAACAAAATATGCAAGACTCTGATTAGAATTACAGCTGTAGCTTTATGCCTTGGTTACATCTTTATATATTGAATAGTTCATACGTCTGTGGTCAAAATAATACACCCTACTTGCTACTCAATGTAATATATTTACTCTCCCCCTATTTATTTTGGTTTTCTGAATTCTCAGTGTGAAATATATGTAATGTAATGCCCTCAAATACACTTTAATGTAAAGAGAAAAGTGGTTTATTGTATCTACACTACAGTTTTTACTAAACATCATAAAATGCAATGTTTCAGATGTGTTATTTACACCCATGTGTCACTATACTGTACCTACAACCAAGTGTAATCTCAATTTACTGGTCCCTGCTGAGCAAACTATTAGGTGTTTTTGATATCAGTGATGGCAGGGAACCATTAGCAGAGGAAAGAGTGGGACAGCTGTTGCTGTTTTAGGGGAGGGAGACGGATACCTCCATAGTCGCTGTTCTTGAGGTTTCTGCTTTGTTTTCCCTGTTAAAGGGTTTTTGGGGAAGAGTTTCTCCTTATGTGACAAAAGGATCAAAAGGTACAGATGGTGTTGTACAGTGTGCTGTAAAGATTGTAAAACCCCCTTAGGCAAATTTGTGATTTGTGTAATTGGGCTATGTAAACTGACTTGACTTTTAGGACCCTGAGTGTCCACACTAACAGACTGTGTTTTCATTGTGCAGGCAACTGAAGTGAAGGTGAACGAGGTGGACTTCAACCCTCAGTTTGTCTGTCGGATGATCCCCAAACTGGAGTGGAGCGCTCTGGTCCAGGCTGCAGAGGAGGTGAGTCCGACTGCACCAGAGACTGTCAGAACCTGTGATAGCTCACATTATAAACATGGATACCAAAACAGTTTTTGGAACATTCCAGAGACACGTGGTAAAAACGTCTTTCAATATAAGCAAAGATGCATTAAGAGTTTTGGAGGCACTGGGAGAGCAAACTGTTATTCTGTTTTAATATATTAGCTGCTGTATGTGCCCAGATTTATTAGTTTTGTTCTGTTATTTTTGTTACCTGTTCTTCACTGATTTACCGGAAGATGTTGTCTTGTGTTGCATGATATTTTTTATCTATTGGAAAACTCAAATCCTTTTTAGGACTTAGTGAACGTGGAGTACTTTGTAACAGCAGCAGTGTTCCAGAGGAGTGGTCACAAATTCAGTAAACAATCTCTCGTGACTGGGGTGTTGTCGCCATGTTTTATTTCTGTTGTGTCTCGTTTACCAGTTAGTGGAGAATATGTCATGGTCTCTTCTGCCAATCAGTAACATCCACTCATGAATTTACAACTCCCAATTTGAACACTTTTTCTCTTTTCTCTCTTTAGTTGGGACAACGACAAGACCTGCCCGGTGAGCTGCTGCCAGAATACGAGAGCAACGAAGAGTTCCTAAAGAAAGTGCACAGAGTGCTGTTAGAGGTAAGAAGGTCATTTCAGTTAGTGCTGGTGGGTGTTTTTTGACTGTGTTGGCACCTGTTCCTCCAGCATGTAGTAAGAGGATGGGGCCTTGACACATGACTATTTTGCTATCAATTCATTTTTCTTGTTTATTTGATCTATATTTAGGTCATTAACGTAGTGAAAAAGGCTTCCTTGATGTTATCAGGTGTCTTGTTTTGTCCAACCAACAGTCCAGTCAGTTAACACTGACTACGTTTACATGCACAAAATATTACATTTTTGCCCTTATACTGAAAAAGACAGTGTAGTATTCTCTCTTATTTATAGCCATGCATACTATTGACCGCCCTAACATGTTGTTATAATGTAAATATATGGAAAAATGGAGGGGCTGAAGCTGCTTGTCATTTTGCTTTTTTGCATCAAAATAGGATTTTTTCACAGTTTTCCACTGGACTTGTTCGACCGTACGAACACAGCCTCTCTCTTTCATTCCTTCAACCACCTTCCTGAAAAGGTTACACGTTGCGATATTTGCGCATATCCAAAAACCTGTTGATGACAAAGTCTTTAATAATGTTTAAAAGGAGATACAGCCACAACAACCTTTTGTTCGATTCCAACCTGTGGCCCTTTGCTGCATTCACCCTGTGTCCTATATAATAAAGGCAAAAAAGCCATAAAAAGCCAGCTTCGATGGCTACTTGGTTTGTGTAAGACGGCCAGAGGCAACGGTAAACAGGCAAAGAATGCTTCTAAAACCTGAATAATATCTGCATATCAAACAGGTCTTCTTTGGAAAAGGCTTAATTCATTAAATTCAAATGTAATATGGTATTTACATAACCTGTGTCAAGTTCAGAATATTGTCATAATAGGGGAACATCAGTGTGACTAAATGTAGTCCGTGATAAAAAACAGAGAAAACAGCAAATCCTCCCATTGGAGTGACTGGAATCAGAAAGTATTTACCATTTTATCTTGGCTAATACTATTAATCTTTTATCAAAATAGATTAATTTTCCTGTAGATAAGGAATAAATTCACCCAGTGTTTGGCGTGGCTGTAGTTCTTTTACCCATGATGACAAAAATCTTGTTTAGGTGCAAATATTGTAATTCACAGGTTGTTTTAGCTCTTTAATTTTCAATCAAACCACATTTTCACCAGCCTGAAACAATTTTTCAAAAGTAAGTTAGTCCTTTTGTGTTTGTGGACTCTGAAACGAGACCACTTCTTGATTCTTGACATTCTTTATCGAGTGGATCCCAGCAGTGTTTCCTACTCTTAACACAGTGAATGAATCATTAGGATAATTATGGGATATCTTTGTGTAGAACACGTCAGTACACCTTTTAGATAAAACTCAAACAGCTTACAACATTCTCTCTCACAGTTGCACAGAAAGGTACAGACGGCACTTCACATCCTGTTTCTAATTCTGTTTATCTGTTACTGGCAATAGCAATTAGCAGCAAAGCTTTCATGTGGTCGTTTCCTCCACAGTCGTGTTTTTCATGCACCGCGTCCATTCAGCAGCGGAGAGTGCCATTTATGTAGAGATCAAACACAGGAACTAAAATACTTTAGTTTTAGTCATTGTTCTAACCCCAATATGAACACAGCATCGCCAAAAATATGTAGACTCCCCAACATGACACACATTATTCTTGAACCTCTTATTCCAAAACCGTTGCTGTTAATGGTAAATGGATGGCACTTTTAAAATGCCTTTCTACGTGAACAGACAAAGTGCTGTACATTTTGTCTCTCATTCACATACTCACACGTTGATTGTAAGAGAGGAGCCAGGGATCGTACCGTCAACCCTGTGATTAGTGGAGGACCCACTCTTCCTGCGGAGCCGCAGCCGCCCCTCTATGTTCTAGACACTTTGTGCTGCTTTGACAGCCTCCACTGTTCTGGGAAGACTTTCCACAATACTTTGCTTCCTGGCTGCAGGAATTTGCTCCCATTCAGCCACAAGAACATTAAGCCCTTTTCACACATGCAGTCTGTCCCTGAAATGTTAAGGAACGTTTCCAGCATGGTGTCATGTGTAAATGGGAGAAAGGATCAATATTTGGAGGAACCTGTACTTCCAATTTCCCACATCAGGAACTGGTAACGTTTCAGGTAAAGTGCTGGTACAGCTGGGTTGTGAATGAAAACAGTAATATTGTAGGACAAACATGTAAAGGGTTACATTCGTCTGACGAAAGACACTTTCACTCAGGGTGTCCTAAGCAGAGATTGAAGTCGTTCTACCTCTCTTTGTGTCGTAGCTTCTCTGTTCTTTGTTGTGGTCTTGTGCACTTGCTTTTTTGAGTGTATTACCGCATTCACACTGACAGACTTGGCAACATGCAGTGCACTCTGAGTACCTGGATAGTGAACTCATTAATGGTCAAAAAGTTGAGTGTGGAACACTTGACACTTCTCACCCTAAGTGGTCGTCATCTTAGCCATGTAGCAGAAGGGAATACTTGTGAAAACGGTAGCTAAGGAAGCTGCAGCGGTTGCAATTGCCTTGTGAATAAGCAAACAAGTCAGCAGATATTTCGGCAGGCAACAGTCACAGCCAATACTGGTTGTAATGCTCCGTCTGGTTGGTTTTTGCAGTTTGCCAGTGGATGTAGCTACCGTGATGTCACCTGTTGGTTTGTTGGCTGCAATTATGAAGCCTTGAGTTTGGCATTTTTGCTGTTGCTGACTTTTAGAGCCAGAAGTGACCATATTTGGACAAGAGGGTGGAGCTGGGGAGGCAAACAGCTTGTCACCCAAACCCTCCGTACAGTTGTCATGAATGTTGAAATTAGCTATAGAGATCAAAACTGTTTTTGCACCAGCCTGTAAACATGTTTATTTCTGCTGTTAAGTTGGGCATTTTAACATGAGAGTCTACAGGACTTGCTGTTGGAGCCAGCCTCAAGTGTCTATTTGAGGACAGTTTTTGGCACTGCTGTGTTGGCTTAATTTTTCAGCCCATGAGGTTCCTGCTTGGTCCCAACCCATTATGGTAGGACAGGAATGTCATGGAAGCGTAACGCCCAACTTCCCGTTTCCCACCAGGTTTAAAATCTTATCTCTGTCAGCACTGTTAGCATAAACAACTGCTAGCTGCCATTTCGATTCAGTCACCTCCATGTTTACTCGTTAAGTCAGAGGTGAGAGCTGTGTGGAGACAATCCCAGCCCAGAGTGAATGAATGTCGTGTATACCACCTTTTAAATACAATAGAAAAACACAGGCACTGGACAAAAACAGCTCCTTGTCCATCATTTTCCTGACATCTTCCACTGCATACATGTACATGGGGCCTTGCACTGTCTTCTTCTTCTGTAGAGCTTTGGCGGTTGCATTGCAGCTATCTGCTGAACGCTCTTGGCCTATCTATTCAAGCATTGATATGACAGTGTATGGAATGTACGAGATAAACAAAATGGTGGCACACTCTTAAAGAACAGCGTCATAGCTCTACAAGGGCTCAGAAACTCTATAGGGTGCCATTAACCGTATTTAGTCCTTGTAGTGAAGTCAAGAGGCAACCTACAGGGCTGAAAAATGAAGCCATTATGGAGGTACCAAAAAGTGCAGTTCCTTGAATGGCCACTTGAGGCTGGCTCCAGATGTTTACAGCCTGGTACAAAAACGGTTTGGGTCTCTGTAGTTAATGTCCCCCCTTCATGAAAACTATGGAGTGGTAATAGTTATTTAACTCACCCATTTACATCTTGCCACTTTGAGTGACAGGCTGTCTGTCGATAATGTCCTCGGCTTCCCAGTCAGATCCACCCCTCGCTCCTCCACAGCTCCAGCTTCTTGCCCAAATATGGTCACTTCTGGTCCCCAAAAACAAGATGTCAATGGCCAAAATGCAGAACTTGAGCCTTCGGGAGTCCACAAACCAATACGTGACGGAAGTGAAGTGCCCTGTAAGACCATCCTGATGATATGAGCTCAACATACTGTTTTGCTCTCTGTATTAGTCTGGCCCTGTTGTTGCCCCAAATGCTTTCCTGAAATTAAAATCCAGTTGGGGCCGATCAGTTATTTGCACCGTAGTTGTAAGCAGCCAATCAGGAACTGCGTTACAGCTGATGACGTAAAATGCGGGCTGCAGCTTGCAGAACAGTAATGGCAGCTCCTGTTACCTAGTAGAGTAAACATGGCAGTAAGTTATTGAAGAAAAAGAGTGACTAACAACAATTAACAATAACAAGAGTATGCGCTCGTGGAGTTTCTCAGAGGAAAATATGTTTTCCCCATTCTGCTGACTGCATTTGGCAAAAGCTTCCCTGGTGTTTTGTTGCGCTGACTGGCTGAAGGAGTTTTTCTGTGGAGGTGAGCACTCCCACCCACTAAAGTGTTGGGGCAGCAGCTGGCCCAGACTGATGGAGAGAGCAAAACAGAATGTTGAGCTCACATCATCAGGATGGTCTTACCAGGCTGAGTGACCTGGGCCAAACCAAAAGTATGGTGACAGGGCTGTCCGTATACTTTTGGCCATGTAGTGTGTTTTTCTCTATGGTGACATCTAGTGGTGGTCTCATACCTCTTGTCTTGGTTGTGTGTGTGTTGCAGGTGGAGGTGATAGAGGGCTGTCTGCAGTGCCCTGAATCAGGACGAGAGTTCCCCATCTCCAGAGGAATCCCCAACATGCTGCTGAACGAGGACGAGGTGTAGACAGCAGCTCCACGATGTCAACGGTTTTCACACACATCCTCAAACTGTCACTCAGATGGGATTGTGGGTATTGAGAAAGACAGAAGAGAAAAGCTGGACTAATGTTGGTGCCATGAGAAAATAGGCCACAGTTTGGTTGATTGTTGTTATGACATTTAAGAGACCGAGCTGCCAAAGGAGGAAACGATTTGAAGAATAACATGGAAATGTTCCCCGAGAGTAACCCCCAGTGGTTTTATCTGTATTTATTTTTATAACTGTTTGGGTTCTTTCTTTTCTTTTTTTTTTTTTTTTTCAATAAAACTGTCCTGATTTCCACGACAGCCAGATTTGTTTTAGGTTTTTGTGGAAAATATGGATTCACTTATATTACAGACATGCTAAAAAATACATCCCCTGAGGCTCCGCGAGTGAGTGACAGGCTCTGAACCCCATCTCGCCCTCTCTCAGGGTTTAAGAAAGTGCTGAGGGCCAGATGACGTGGCAGTGGCTTGTCTATATTTGGCTTTGAGGAAAAGAGGCAGAAAAAGCAGGCAGGCTAGAAGTTGTTTTTGAGGAAGTCTTTCTTTTTTTTTTCTCCCTTGTATGCCACACATTACAGCACAAACACACGACACCCCACCTGGGCGGGCTCCTGTGATCTGAGATGCCCCACGGTGTGTCTGATCTTTTAAACTCTCCTGAGAGAAAGAGCTGAAGTCCACACAGACAAATTCTCTCTTTCCGATCATTTCTGGTGATGGTGCGGCAGCAGCAGTCAAGTTGGAACAGGAGCCTGTTTGTTCGCGGGCGGTGTTATCATTTTTAGAAACCTTGCCAGGACAGACGATGAAGGGGGGGGTTGCCCTGACCAGAAGCCTCGAGGCAGCCTGAGTCTCTCCTACCTTTCCCTTCTACTTACAGCAATTACAGGCCTGCACCCGCAACTATAATAATGGTATAATGGGATGGCAGCAGAGCAGCAATAAAAACCACCCCTGACAGATTAACAGTCCTCTCCAAGTTCTGAGCTGTAATTAACAATGAGACCGAAAGAAGAACAGAGAGGAAAGACAGGGCCTAGATTGAAAGCTAGAAAAGATAAAGATAAAAAGGGATGGGCTGTGAAGTGATTTAATAAAATTAGGATAAGCATTTAGCCAGGCATGAGTGATCCTGAGCTGAAAATCACACTGAGATCCTTCTAAAGCTGCATTTTGAAATCACTGCATTGAGTAATACACTTATTTCTCCATCTTCTGTTTTAACAGTTCAATGGTTTAAGATTTAAGGATCCAATGTGCAGGATTTAGGGAGATATAATAGCAGGAATGGTATGTAATATATAAGTATGTTTTCTTTTTTGCATAATCACCTTAAAATAACAACCATTGCGTATGTTACCTTAGAATGAGCTGTTTAAATCTACATGGAGACCTCCAGGATGATGTTTTTCTGTAGGCCAACGCTGAAGTCAGCGTCACCCTGGTTCCCTCGTCAAAAAGCCCATGGGATTTTTCCATTGGATTTTGGATCATTGCAGAGAACAAGCCCTGTGACAAACAAACATTTGTGATACTTGAACATTTTGTTCAGCAAGATAGTCTTCATGAATGAACACCTCTTTTATGATTTTTGAAGTGTAAATGCAATCACAAGAAGTAAAAAGCAAACGTGAGGCTATAAATGAACTACACCATGGTCGCGTCGTTAATGTTTCCCCACAGCAGCATGATGAATTTCTGTGTTCTCATCTAACCACTTGTTAGCAGCCTCCTTTTTTAAGACACATAAAAGTTTTAAAATTTCACAATTGGGGTATTTACTGTGGCATTTTATGTCACAAAACAAAACATGAAAGTCCCTTCAGCTTGTGAAAACCACAGACCTTATTTCAGGCATCTAACCAAAAACCCTTTCAAAAAAACCATGGACATCGAGAAGGGGGAGCCGGGGGTGCAAAAATGCTAACTCATTTTACAGGCTTTAGGACTCATTCCTGGCACACTCTGGAAGGAGATGGTCCCCCATGGCTGGTCCTCGTCTACAGAGATCGCCATGTTGCACCATCATGTTTCTTCAATAGCCAGAACAGACAAACTTAACACTTGCACTAGATAGGGTCATTTGTATTTTCAAATTGGCCACGGTAGTTAGCAGCCTCTCTGTGACAAGAACATTGAAAATACACTGACTTAAAAGTGAAACTGCTTCATTCAGTGTTTTTACTGGTTTTAATCACTGGGTCCATTTGTTCTGGAGAGAAATAGATCTCTGGGGGTAATTAAGCTCCCAATAAAAACCTGAATGGACTGGATGTTAAGTTATTAGAGAAAAAAGGTGAGCACAGATTTGGAGATGCGATGATTTGTAACGTAAATCTTCTTTATTCAGTGTTTTTACCTGTTTAAAGAACCAGGGCAGCTTGCTTTAGAGAGAAGACCGCTGCTGCAAATTCAGCTCCCAGTAAAAACCTCCTGAACATCTGGATCGGAAAAAAGGTGAGCACACATTAAGCTATCAGAGAAAATTCTCATTTATAAACATTGGATGTGCACAAAATGGGGCCTGAAAGAGGTGTGCGCCAATTACCACTCAAAATGTGTGATGTATAAAACAGACTTGATGGAAGAAACTTTGACCCATGCCAATGAACATTTTGGAGACAGGAAATTGGTGATGAAAGTGAGGTGGAAGCCTGATTGTAGAAATTACATTTTTAGTATGGATTGTTTTGGAGAAGAAGAGACGTCTGTGGACAATTCAGCTCTGGGTAAAAACCTCCTGAACAATGAAAAATGAAGAAATCCTTACTGGGAGTTCACGCTTGGCACATGGGAGCAATCAGCTGGTTGTAATCTGCAATCCTCACCGCTAGATGCCACTTAATCCCACACATTGGACGTTTAAGGGAGATGTTCTTGGCTTCTGTGTAGTAAACATGAAGCTAATGTCACTACTGACATATGTTAGCTTAGCTTAGCTTAGCAAAAAGACTAAAAATATAGCCTAGCTTCTTCAAAATCCACCTACTAGTAACTCTAAAGCTCACTAATTAATATTGGATATTTCAGTTGTTAAATTTGTGCAAAAACTGAGGTGTAAAAACGACAATTCGTTGTTTTATGGGCAGATATGTAATAGCTAATGCCATTGCCTGGTTGGAACAAGGTACTTCCTGGATTCCTAACTGGTCTCCTAGCAACAGGTCGTACCAAAGACGTCAGGGTCGTAACTCGCTTTCAAACGGTAAAATATTTCGTTTACACCTCGTTTTTTGTAGTGATTTTTACCAGCCAGATATAGTGTGTTAATTAGTCAGCTTTAGAATAGCGTATTTATTTATTTTTTTACTTAACTTTATTTTATTTGTAGGCTACAGAGCCATGCTAGCTGTTTCTCCCTGTTCTCAGTGTTTCTGCTAAGCTAACGGTTAGCTCTAAGCTAGCTTTATGTTTACTATTCCCCTTTAATTCTCTGTGACAAAGTGAACACCATATTTTCTTAAATGTTGAAATATTACTTTAAGCCTGATATGCCCTCGGGGGATGTTTACCTGCGGAGAGAGGGTGGTGCAAGCATTTTTGTGGAGAGAAGAAATTGCAAAATGTAAGTGTGTGAGGGAGAGGGAGAGAGAGGAAGATGGCTCATGCCTACATAATCACACACTCCCTTCACTTTGGTGGCAACCCGCCCCACCACCACCACCTCTCTCACATCCAGTCCCTCCCTCCTCCACCTCCTCCTCCTCCTGTCTGAGCATTTCTCCCAGAGGATCTGCAGAATAATGGAGTCACATCATGCAGCAGGTCTCAGTGTTTTCAGCAGAGCTTTCAGGCTGGAGCTCATTTAGCCCGGGCGTCTGTAATTTACTGTAAAGTTTCCTCTTTTTTTTTTTAAATTCACAGCACAAGGACTTCTTTCATATATTTTTCTGCGTCATGGCTTTTTACGTCGTTTGACTTTTTCCGTGTTTTGATGTTTATATGAGGGGGATTAACAGGCCCACCATGGTTTTTCCAACATAAATCAACAGTTTCTTCCTACGTTTTAGTGCAGGCTGCTTTCTGTTTACCTATAACGGGGAATGGGAGGACCTCATTGGGTTTTTTTAAGCTGTAACTAGATTTTTTGGAAGCGGGCATGGGCCAGTTTTTTGCTCCACAGATGGGTGTTTCGGAGGTGAAAGCACGGGCACCGTGCTGCTCCAGATGAAGTGAGCCGCTCAGGTTTTTGTTTGGAGGATCTGCGACATGGGCTGAGCTATGATGACTCTTCTCCTGACAGCTGTTGCATTATCCCGAGGATGGACGACGGAAAACGGAGACGGATAAAACTCCAACTTATCGGTTAGACTGTAATTAAATACCTTTAAACGCGGAAAGCGCGCGCGCACGCACCGGCACGGGACAACACTGGAGCTTTTGAGCGCACCAGATTGGAATTCAGGCGTCAGCCAAATTTCCAATCACTAAATGTGAGGTTTTTATAGTGGAGTTTGGTCGTGGTGTGATATCATTTAGCTTGTAGAGGCAGTTTCTCTTGTACGGATCTTTTAAACTGTTGATTTTAAGTTAAATCTAGTCTCTAAAGAGTACATGACAATGCGCCTTTATGCGTCCAGTGTTAAAATATGCAGGCGCACGTTTGAACAATGTTATAAAATTATCTTAGCAGAATACATGTTAAGTCAGCAGATGTGGTTTTCCTTTTCCACAGAAAGTGGTTTGACCAAAATAGCCTGTTAGAACTAAATATTGGATTTTTTTCTTTATTATATTCCAGTGGTGTTGGATGTAGTGGTTTAACCCTCAGTTTACGCACACATCTCTTTATTCTGGGTTTGGAGACTTTAGTGACACTCTCCCACAGTGACCCTCACAGTTTCAGCTGGATTTCAGAGAGTGTCCTATCTCTGTCCCTCCGTCTCCTCACCGGACAATGTGGCTCCCCCGCCTCGCGCTGCTGCTGCTCCGGTTCTCCGGTGTGTTGCTGGTGGAGGGGTTCAACACGTGCCACTCCATTAACCTTGACGCGCAGAAGTCCCGGCGCATCGAGGCGGTCCGCGGACAGATCCTCAGCAAGCTTCGCATCCGCAGCCCGCCGGACAAGGACGAGGCCCCGCCGCCTGGCACGGTGCCCCCGGAGGTCATGCTGCTCTACAACAGCACGCGGGAGCTGCTGAAGGAGCGCGCGCGTCTGGCGGAGTCCGCGTGCGAGCGCGAGAGCAGCGAGGAGGACTATTACGCCAAAGAGGTGCAGAGGATTGACATGCTGCCCCCCCGCACCGACACAAGTGAGTCCATGTATGATGTATGACAGAGGATCTCAGTGTGTGGTCTCTGTGCCTCACTAAAGCAGCTCCATAAGGAACCTTTCAGAAATAATCGAAAATTACACAATATAATGGAGACCAACTGTTGCTCATCACCCTGTAAAACAAACATTATGGACCTCCATATTGCTTTTAAGGAGTTTTATAGGTCTGGAGAGGTAGAAGCAGCACATCCAATATATAATGAATAATAAAAGAGTAGCAGCGGCAGTCAACTTTTATAGTTTCAATTTTGCATTATCCCTTTTCTCCCATAAAGTGCACTGACTGAGTGGGCTTCACCTCCATCAGTACCATCTCCTGTACTGTGTTGGAAGTATCAGATGATGTTCACATCTGTCTTAAGTGTGTAGAAAGCACTCTTTAATGACTAATAGTGCTGCATTCAAAATTTTACTCAAGTAATAACAGCAAATGTGACTTGTTAAAAGATAGACACAGGACTGGTGATGCAACATGGTCCTTTCCTGATTGTTAACTCACTGATGCATCTTTAGTATATCCAATCCAGGTGGTTCCAGCTCTCTGCTTTTTAGAGACACGTAGAGGTGTATAGTTTCACAAAATGGACACTCTAAACTAAATCACTAGTGCTTAACTTAAGATTTTCACAGATCAACAGAAGTATTGTTTGTCATTGCCCATTAAAACCAGGTGCTGCATCCCAGGTGCGTCCCAGGTGTTTGGAAAATGAGGAAGAGGTGGAGAAGGTCGGGTTATCTGCCCCCCTCCTCCACAGCAACTGTAGATGAACCTTTAAGCAAGGCACTCAGGTCTCTGATGCCTTCAGAGCAGAGTTATCGTGGCAAACTGCCAGCTGTGGTTGGCGGCACGCAGCTCTCCCAGATAGAAACAAAACTCAGTGTTGATGGACCTCATTTGAGAGATTTTTAGATTAATGGTACTGGATACTAAATGGTACATAATTACATAACTGTCTAGTTGGGAGGTGATGTTTCATACAGTAAAACCCATGAATGCAACAATTACCCATATATTAAACATGAGACCAGACGCTTTTACTCACTGCGCCCAAACCTATAATTTAGTTCTCGAGACACTCATCAGCAGCAATTATGTCCGAGACAATGCATCAGTCCCACAGCGCTTTTTAACCAATTCTATAAATACGGCATTGTCACAGAAGGCATGAAATGTTGTTGGGTCGTTAGTCATCTTTTTTATGTTTTTTTATTTTGTTTTCTTCCAGATGCGGTACAGCCAGCAGCCCCCAACCCCCATTACAGAGTGGTCCACTTCGACGTCAGTGGAGTCGACCTGACCAACAGCACCCTGGTCAAAGCTGAGTTCAGGATCTTCAGAGCTCCCAACCCGCAGGCCCGGGCCTCAGAGCAGAGAGTGGAGATATATCAGGTAAACAACAGTGTGATGGCTCATAGCTCACCTGTTTATCACTCTGACCACAGCAGAACAAACAAACCAGCATACATCAATATTTTATTTCACAAGTGGGTCAGAAATCTACCTGCCTCTATACAAGTTGTTTTATTTATTCATGGTTTTAAAATTACAACAAAGACTAAGTTACTTGTCATGAAATATGACCCCATTTTTCCGCCTTGCTCTCAAACATGCGGCAAAATGTGCAAAATATAGTTTCACCTACATCCACCCAACTAAGCTCCCATTTCCAGGATAATTGAAATCTTTGCTTGCGGTTCAACTCATAAACGTTGTCTTTACCCGCTGCCATTTTCTCGTGAGTGCCCAATCAGTGTGCATGTGGAAGCTTCAACATAGATGAGAAGGCGGTGAGATGGTTCACTCCTTAGCTACTTCCATCATCAGCTACAGAAAAATCGACGCTTTTTAATCCTTTATATCACTCGCCTGATCGGGCAAAGAGCTGCTAGATTTACTTACTGTTGAGCCCTTAATCAGAATTATCAACGAGAGACAATCAGATCGCTGTGTCTTTTCTAGCTTTTATATTCAAATAAACTAAAATTTTCAATAATAAATCAGGCATTGAATCCATGCTTTTTGAGGGTTACAATCCCGAGGAACTCTGTATATTGTTTGGGCGCCACCTATGGCAACAGTCAGTAATTGCAGTGTGTTTTTTGGCAGACTAACGCCAGGTTCAGACAGGAGGCGGAAACGCTTCCTTTTGGTGCCCTTTGTAACCTTTAGGGCTGTTCAGACAGGACACGGCTTGCAATCTGCAGCGTTAGCTTCTGCGTCTGGTCTAGGTTAAAAACAGGCTGGTGAATTTATTTATATCAGCTCGTTTTATGAGCCCTGCAGCTGGCAACATGAAAGGGTTACCACAGCACAGACGGTGTGCATGCATGTATGTATTGTTCGTGTGTGTGAGAGCAGATTTTTTAATGACTGTGCGCTGCTTCTGATTTTTCCCGGGAACGTTGCCACAGACACTCATATTATCATACTGCAAATGCAAGTGTTTTCATCGGTGCTTTTGTGTTACCTCATTCGGCGCTAGTCACATTTATTTAAATAAAAATCTTTGATGATATTACTTTAAAATCGCATCAGTCCTCTTTAAGTATAAAAGAAGCAGAGAGTTGTTTCTTCTCTTTGAAAATAATGTTCATACTCATAAGGTGCGACCAGTACCACTTAAATGTGGCTTTTTTTGTGTGGATTTTTTACCTTCAGGAATTTGGGCATCAGGCCAACAAGACTGTTATGACAATAAATCTTCACAAATTAAGCTATATTTATATTTTGACTGGAGGGAGACAGTTCACACCTCTCACAGACGTATGTTAGCCCCAGGAAAGTGAGTAAACATACTTTACATGTCTGATGAAAGATTTGCAGGTTGTTATTGGCTTCTACGACACACAGTGACACAGTGTTAGGCTCTGTGCCATTCATGTGTTATGTAAATATGAAGGAAAATGAACTCACTGCCCTCTTAACCACAGTGGAAATTATAATATTTACTGACCATCTGTACACCAGCTTTATCACTGTCTTTCTGTGTGTGTTTGTGGTTTTGTGTGTTATGTCAGCTGCTGAAGCCAGATGAAGAAAGCACCTCCACTCAACGTTATATTGACTCCCGCACTGTGCAGCCGAAGGCGAAGGGAGCCTGGATCTCTGTGGAGGTCACCGAAACCATAAAGGACTGGGTGTCAGATCCAGGTTCGCCTCAGCACTTCCTACACATCATGAGTCATATACAGCGTATATATAGTGTTTGTGTACTTCATCTTCATCATCTTATTTCGATGTGTCCTTTCCTCTGATCAGAGAATAATCTCGGCCTGAAGCTGGGCGTCCACTGTCCCTGCTGCACCTTCGTTCCATCCACCAACAACATTGTTCCCAACAAGAGCGAGGAGCTGGAGGCTCTCTTTGCAGGTTTGATCTTTTTGTTTTGACTGCATATTATGTTAGCATAATGAAGGCTCTCATATATGTGTGTGTGTGTGCAGAGTGAAGGGGTAGAGCAGCTTTCTGAGGCTCAGATTAACCCCCAGTGACACTTAAACTGTTTTTACATATTTTAATCACTTCCACATGGAGAAAAATGCAGGCAGGAGAAGAGTGAGTTAACTGAGACAAGCTGTTTCATGTCCAACTTGGAGACATTCAAAGGAAAGACTTAGATTTTAGAACTTTCCTGAGGGCAGCAGGTTTCTCAGGGTGTCGGCAGGTCCTTAAAAAGTCTTAAATGTCTTTTAATTTATAAATATAAGCCTTAAAAGTAATTGAATTCTCTTAAATTTGAATTTGTGAAGTGTAATTGCCATTAACATTTTATCTAATGTCATTTATCCATCTTTTAACTTATTTTTGTCAAGTTCCTCTGCGTGAAAGTCAACATTTTGGATGTTACAAAGTTTTAAACCTACCACTGAACCTAATACTGTCTTTTCACTCTATACTTTAACTCTAGACAAAAATGTAGATTAACCTAACTCACACTGATTACAATATTCCTACATAAAACCTACCACTGCACAGGAACACATAGGAGGCCTACTACTTACACTTATACTCACAATGCTTGGATAAAAAAGTGATGATTTATCTTAAATTTGGTTTAAAATGATCCTGAAAGGGTCAAAAAGCATTAAATCTCTGTGTTATACCTGTAGACACTCTGATTCTGCAGATGATGGTTGTTTATAGATGACTGGTCTGCAGGTAACATTAGTCAGTGTTGGGGATACATGTGTAAATTAATTGTTGAGCTCACCACAACACATGACAGCCAGTGTGCCATAAACTTGATGAACCTCTGTGTTATCTGATGGCTACTGGGATGAGTAATTGTGCAGGTGGGGTTTAAACGGCTTTGTTAGGACATTAAAAGCACTTGTTGAAGATTTATCAGCAAAGCAATAGTCCCGCAGGTCACAAAATGTGAACATAAAGCGCAGACTCGTCTGCAAGGCGCCTCCGAAATGATTCATGAATCACTTGCACACTATCGTGCAGGAATAATGGAGAGGCTGTTCCTCCACACAGCGTAACTGTTGAGTTTCAGACTGTCTGCGTTGCTTCATTCAGGCCCCAAATTATGGCACTTTCCTCAAGATTTACACTCAGCTGAGCCAAGTCAGGTTTTTTTACCGCTTGGAAAAAATGTCAACTTTCGATACTGATGTCAGACAAGCTGGGGCTTGTTCTGAGCTCAGAAACATGTGAAATCACTCCTGGCCCCGCAGGAAACAGCAGCATCATGTATGTGTCTGTTTCTGTCTATGTTCTGTAATATTTGCTCAGCAATAATCAGGACTGTAGGACTTGATTACTGCATATGAATTACAACATTTTCCAGCATCTAACGTGTACAAACTGAGCGAAATCAAAGGTGTCATTAAAGGAGTTTAGGATAATAGGATAATAATATAATATGCAGTATTGTCAGTGATTGTTTGTAAACACGCTCACCAGCTGAAGTGAAAGTAAAATCCAACCCCAGATTCACTCTTGTTTGGTGTTTTGCCTCACTTTATTTGCTTTCTTTTGGCGCTGAGTCTCTTGGATGCCTGCTGCTTACAGTCTGGCACCTGGTCGCCACCTTTTCATAAAGCTCCGACCTCACCTGAGCGCGGTGGGGCTGCACGGCCATAAAAATCCTGGACAGAGAAAATAAGAGGAAAATGCAGGCAGAGGGCAGAGTCTCTGCAGAAAACACCGCCACACACTGAGAGTGGGTCATAAGTGATGATTGAGAGGGATTACTACTGTACGAAAACACTGCAGAGTTTATCTTTAACTCAGTAGTTTGCAACCTTTTTGGCTCAAACCGAAGTATCATCTACTCACAAAGCCTTGTCGCAGAATGCATCTAGCTTTGTGAGTAATTCCACTAATGAGTGATGTTCCTTTTTCTAGTTGTTTCATTTTGATAATTTTATAGAGAAGAAGGAAAACTATTCAGTATTTTGTAATAAAAAAGCAAAGCTTAGAGAACTGTCCAAAAAATAAACACACACAAACATTTCTTTCTGTGAGAACCTCTGTATTAACTATTCCACTGCGCTCTGTAGGTGTGGATGATGAGCAGCTTCGTCAAATAAGAAAGCCCGGTCAGGTTAAAGGCCAGGCGGATTTCACCACCAAGACGCCACACCTCATCCTCACCGTGCTGCCCAGTGACAGAGTGGACAACCCGGCCAAGAAGAACCGCAAGAAGAGGGCGGCCGCCACAGACACCACAACCTGCTCCCGGTAAGCCGCCAACCACCCGCGTGTGTGTGTGTGGTTACGTGTGACTGACTGACAGCACTAAAACATAGTTTTATAATTCTGAAATCTAGTTGCGGTGGGTGGTGGATTTTTTTTCCTCCTGACCCAAAACTTTGCAGACTATTGTGTGGCAAAACTAACAATATTGACCCTGTGTTTAGACTGCGAGCCAACAGGCGTGCAGTGTTTTATTTAGACTACCTCACGCTGCAGGGGAAAACTCTGGCAGCTGTGCATAGTCATTACCTTGTGATGGCTGCGTCTTCAATGGTGACCCATTGTCATTTTCCCATGACCCAAGTTTGGGCCCATGCCCCAGACCATGAAAAGCAGGATGGGAGTTGAAATTTTTCTGTGTGTATGTTGTGTCTCAGCGGCTCGGACCAGGGCTGCTGCCTGCGCTCGCTCTACATCGACTTCAGGAGGGACCTCAACTGGAAGTGGATCCACGAGCCCAAAGGTTACAAAGCCAACTTCTGTGCCGGCAGCTGTCCTTACCTCTGGAGTGCCAACAACCACTATAACATGGTGAGTTATTTCTGTAAGAGGACATATGACCAGGGCTGACTGTGGAATCTCTCTTTGGGTAACACACAAAATGTGTCTGTAGCACCAAGTACTGGAGACTGTGGAGCACAAAAAACTGGATTCAAGTGTTTTGTCCTGTTTTAATTTTTCTTTGATCCAACAGTTGCTGATATACATCAACATTTTATTTAGGCAAAATGAAACATAGCAAGCTGTTATGTCTGTGTTGTTCAAGTGAGGTATCAAATGAAGTACTGTTTGGACTTGTCACCAAATTCTGGTACTGTGTATTGACAGCAGTATCAGACGATTTTAGGAAACACCCCAGCCTTACATATGACTGAGTTCAGACATAAATACGTTGATACATCTGGTCATTTTCTGATGACTTACATCTAATCTAAGCAACAAGTCCTTCGATCCATACAACTACATAGGCTGTTTTTTTCTACCCTCTGAATACGATCCACAGGAGCGTTTCCGAAATTAGCACACCCACTGGTGGACGACAGAAAACCTTGTGTATGACTACCAACGATCGCAGTTTTAAACATGTGGTTAACATTGTGAAAAGGTCACAGTTGCACCTGAACTAGGTGGTTAGGTTTAGGCAACAAAACTCCTTGGTTAAGTTTAGGAAAAGGGATCATGGTTTGGCTTAAAATTAATATGTCTGTTACCTGCATAACGTAATTTATCTCATGTACTTTAAGTACTACCACATGCTAGGACGCATTCTTAACATAACTTAACGTCGGCTTTTGGTTTCACACAGGACACAACACCGGCCTCCTGGGTGAAAAGCTCAGTGTTTGTTCAACCCAACCACCTATGCGGACTTTGTTTCTCTTAATAATAAGTGAACTGACCTCCTCCCAGTTGCTCCCAGTATAATTATTATGTCCACTAGAGGCTGCCAGCTAACGATAAATGTAAATATGGGCTGTAATGGCTGCTTGTGGTTGTATTCTTGAGGAGGACAGTCTCCTTCAATGCCCTGAAGGCCACTTTAAAACACACCACCACAACAAAAATATCTGTTCTTACCACTGAAACTAATAAATTAGACGACCCTCTCTGGTGAAGTCAAACTGATTCAGATGCACTCTTTTTTTCCAAATTCTGTTTCACAGCAATCTTAAGAGTCTTGACCTTTCTTCTTGGTTAATAATTTGAATGGAAACAGTGACAGACAGACGCAGCCAGACTCTGTAAATAGAAATCATCTGTGGTTGATCAGTTATAAAACTTCGCTCCAGTTCAAACAAAAGCAACTTCAATAGCTGAAACAACTCCTCGGTCTCTTCTAGTAAAAAAACACTTTGGTTTGGATCTGACACCAAAAATCAACCTCCTGCCTGACTTCAATGCACAGAAACGTTGAAATGCTGGTGACGTTTGCCTTTAAATGGGCTTTAAGTGCATTGTTTGTGGCGGCTAAACACCACAGTTTGCTAAGATTGGTTAACCCCAGCGTCATAAATGGGCTGTCACTTCGCAGCAGCCAGTTACAGAACATATAGGCTTATGCAACACATGGCCTGAAGCCACGCCGACTGTTCCAGAACACTCTGATTGATTTTTTTCCTCTCTCGTGTCCTTCATTGTAACATACAGTAGATCTACATTTGTGTGACACTTAAGCTGCTGGCAACAAATGCCAAAATGGCTTTCACAGAGTTTCATACCGACACTTTTGTTTAAATAAAGTTACTTTTACTTAAGCCAATATATGATGGTATGTTGGCACAGTTCAGGCCGTCACATTGACTAAGAAACTTTGCACAACAACAACTGAAGTGGTGCATGGAACAAAGTATACAAAAATAAACTGTTTATCTCTTTTATACCTTTGGAGATAAAAATGATTCCACTAAACACTATGAAAACACTATTCAAAATGTTTCTCCTTTTACACAGTGATTATACACTCCAATCTCCTCTTAAACAGATACTGTAACCACTTTTAAAGATTTAAAAGAAGTCCTAGTGTGTGTAGCTTCTGCTGTTTGTTGTGTTTTTTTAAATATAGCATTAGTTTTCGTACAGTAAAAAGTGGAGGAGTCCAATACTGCCTTCTAAAAGGTGCAAGGGACATGTCCCCTGTGTCTGCCTGTAAATTACACCCCTGCCACCTTCTTTAAAAGCCCCTGAAAACCATTCGCTATTTTTATACAACATTAGATATTCATGACCACAGAAACAAAAACAAAAATCGTAGGTGTTATTTATGACATTTTAGGAAATAAGCTTTTTTTACTTCCTTGCCTAGAGTCAGATGAGAAGATTGATGGCACTCTCATGTCCGTGAATATGAAGCTACTGCTTGTGGCTGGTTAGCTTAGCTTAGCATTAAGACTGGAGACAGACGGAGCGATTGTTGAGCTGTTCCTAAAGCGGTGGTCTGGCAACATAAGCGAACAACCCCACAACTGTCATCACATTTTGATTTCCCAACTGAGCCGTGCACACTACACACCAGTGAAAAGAGTGAAGAAAAAAACACAAATAAAAAAAGTGACTCAGGTGCAATAACCCAAACTTTGACGAAACATTGTGTTGATGCAGGAGCTCATCTTTAAGAAACTGATTTAGTTTAACACCGTGATTAACTCTCCTTTATTTCTCTCCCCTGGTCAGATCCTGCCCCTTTACAACAAGCTGAACCCCGAGGCCTCCGCCTCGCCCTGCTGCGTTCCTCAGGACCTGGAGCCCCTCACCATCATGTACTTCATAGGCCGCACACCACGTGTTGAGCAACTCTCCAATATGGTCGTCAAATCCTGCAAGTGCCGCTGAGCTCAGAGGAAGAGGTGAGGGAGGAGAGTGATAATGGGACCAAAACTACAAACTGTTTGTGCTCAGGGGGGAAAAAAAGACGAGAGGACAGACGGATCCTTTGTTCATTAATCTTCACTGTTTGATCACCTTTAGCAGACTTTCAGATGTTATATTTTTACTCAAATATCACATTCTTTACAGGCATGAAAACTTCTTCGATCTCTGGAACTTTCCGTTTGTACATATGACAACATAGCTGTATTAAACCTATACCTGGATATTAAAGGGGGTGTTGTGTGATTTGGCCACATTTGGTCCGCATGAAAAGGATTCTTTTTATCTGGATTTTGATTCCACCTTGGTCGTATATTCCTGCGGCCGCGGGCAGCGGAGCGAGCTAGACGTGTTTGCTTTAGGTTTGAAGGTGTTGATAGGAGGGAGGCGGCGTGGAAAGGTTTGCAGACTGAGATCTTTAGGCGAGGGAGGCAGATAGAAAAGAGAGAGAGAGGAGCTGTGTCCAGGCGGAGGCCCTGCCAGCTCTCTGCGGTTCCCGGGCTGAAATCTGCCCGGCGTAAACAGGATGTGAAAGATTTCCAGACACCGACCCGACCACTCACGGAACGCTAGATTTAAATGCTCCCCTCATCTCCTCTGTCTCTCTCCCTCTCTCTCTGCTGCTCGAGGTTCTGGGATTTGTGGTGGGAGGAGAGAGGGAGAAAAGAGAGGCTTTGAAAATGAGACGTGGGATGATAGGGCTGTATTTGGAACGGCTACAAGTTTGGAAGGTGGTATTTTGCAGCCTTAGCAAATTTGTACCTATTTGGGTCTGACTCAAATATTCCGTAATCTCACACTCTCATGCTCATTTTCTGAATGTGCATTTATTATCTTATTCTAAAAAAGCTGTTGACTCATCGCTACTCCTGTGCTATTATTATATCATACCTATGTTTTACCACCAGCCTCACTGATACACACACACACACACACACACACACACACATACGGTCTCTCTCTTCACCCAAGTATCCACATTGACCACTTTTGATAGAATGTCTAAATGCTGAAAATAAAAAACATCCCCAGGGCTCATTTTAAATATAGGCTCTCTGGTATGCCAGTGGTTTGTGTGAGTGTGTGTGCATGTGTGTGTGAGACAGAGAGTGACTGGGTGTGTGTGTGTGTGTGGACAGTATGTCTGTGGCTGGTGAGGTCATGCCTGATAGCACAGAAATTATTCCCTGGCTTTTATTGTGAATTTTATTGTGATTGTGACGGGGGTTGTTTTCTCGGTGATCCTGCAGAAAGTGAGATGTCGATGTGGACAGTAAATTCTCTGCTTCAGACCAGTCTGACAAATACACGGCCGTCACAACAACATTCGGTCCTGGATGGTATTAACAGAGCCAGCGGTTTACTGAGGTTACAGCGTGTTTCTGATTGGCTGGCAAAGTGTTTTTAAAATAACATTGTATAGGGTTGTGAAGTGGGAGGGACCGCTGGTTTCATAAGTTTTTTTTTCCTCCGTTCTGTATTCTCATTTCATTTTTTTCTTTCAACAATATCCTGAATGTGTCTTAACATAGAAACACAGGACTCTCCCACATTATGTAACCGTCATATAGGCTGTGGTGGAATGCAGCTGAGTACATTCACTTATGTTTTTACAGTGTTTACTTTAGTTTGTTATCTGACAGTGGTGGAATGTAACTTAGTACTCAAGTATTTGACACAATTGACCATCAAATTCTGCTACAGAGACTGGAACATTCAATTGGCCTTAAAGGTTCTGCACTAAGCTGGTTTAAATCTTATTTATCCGATCGCTTTCAGTTTGTTCACGTTCATAATGAATCATCTTCACGTACTAAAGTTTGTTTTGGAGTACCTCAAGGTTCAGTGCTCGGCCCAATTCTATTCACGCTATATATGCTTCCCTTAGGTAACATCATTAGAAATCACTCTATAAATTTCCATTGCTATGCGGATGATACACAGTTGTATTTATCGATAAAGCCAGAAGAAACGGATCAATTAACTAAACTTCAGAAATGCCTTAAAGATATAAAGACCTGGATGAGCACCAATTTCCTGATGTTAAATTCAGACAAAACTGAAGTTATTGTTCTTGGCCCCAAACAGCTCAGAAACTCTTTATCTGATGACATAGTTTCTCTGGATGGCATTGCTCTGGGCTCTAGCACCACCGTAAGAAACCTCGGCGTAATATTTGATCAAGATTTGTCTTTTAACTCCCATTTAAAACAAACGTCTCGGACTGCATTTTTTCATCTGCGTAATATTGCGAAAATTAGGCCTATCCTGTCACTAAAAGATGCAGAAAAATTGGTCCATGCGTTTGTTACCTCGAGGCTGGATTACTGTAATTCCCTATTATCAGGTAGCTCTAATAAGTGCCTGAAAAATCTCCAGCTAATCCAGAACGCGGCGGCACGTGTACTGACAGGAACTAAGAAACGAGATCATATTTCTCCTGTTTTAGCTTCTCTGCACTGGCTCCCTATAAAATCCAGAATTGAATTTAAGATCCTTCTCTTAACTTACAAAGCTCTACATGATCAGGCTCCATCATATCTCAGAGAGCTCATAGTGCCCTATTATCCCACCAGAACACTGCGCTCTGAGAATGCAGGGTTACTCGTGGTCCCTAAAGTCTCCAAAAGTAGAACAGGAGCCAGAGCCTTCAGCTATCAGGCTCCTCTTTTGTGGAATCAGCTTCCTGTTTCGGTCCGGGAGGCAGACACCGTCTCCACTTTTAAGACTAGACTTAAGACTTTCCTTTTTGATATAGCTTATAGTTAGGGCTGGCTCAGGCTTGTCTTGGACCAGCCCCTAGTTAGGCTGACATAGGCCTAGTCTGCCGGGGGACCTTCTATAATACACCGAGCCCCTTCTCTCCTTCTCTCTCTCCCTTGCTAGTATTCATGTCCTGTTAATGCATCTCTCTAACCCGGGCCTACTGCATGTCACTAACTCGGCTTGTTCTCCGGAGCCTTTGTGCTCCACTGTCTCTCAGGTTAACTTGTGTCGCAGCTGTGCCTGGATGGTGTGTGGTGTTGTGCTGCTGCCGTGGTCCTGCCTGATGCCTCCCACTGCTGCTGTTACTATTAGTCATACCTGGACTATTATACACATATCATTATTGTCACATACATATATAATCATATTATTAATATAATATCTGTTTCTCCTGCTGTACTTAAGGACAGTTTGATATACTTGTACTCTATTTGAGTATGTCCATTTCGTGGTACTTTATGCTTTTATTCCTCCACATTTCAGAGGCAAATATTGTACCTTATCATTACTATATTTATTTTAAAGCTTCAGTTACTAGTTACTTTGCAAATTTACCTTAATACAAAATAAATAAACTAGGTTATTACAGAAATTTAAGGTTAAGCCACTGAGCAGTGAATATAGAAAAAAATTAGCCCCACCAGCTGTAACATTAAGATAATGAACACAATAATGCATCAATAAGTATAACCCAGTAATATTTTTATTATGAAATGGGCCACACTTGCCTGATATCAGAAAGAATTGTCAGCTCGTTTCATTTCATTTCCATCGTCAGTCTGACATTGGGTCCACTCAAACCGATTTCCTCAGGGGAGAGGGATTTGATTTTCCCTTACCATTCATGAGAGATCAACGTTTCTGTCTGAATCTGAATCAATACGAATGTGTAGCCATGCCAACATACTGGATTTTCCAGGGTTTTAATAGTGGAGCAGAGTGGAATAAAAACAAGCTACAAGGTCAGGTGATATTAAGAAGACATGGCGTCTCTATAGCAGCATCTATCTTGTTTACGTCAGTCTCCATTGTTGTTTTACTCCTCAGTGATTTTAGCAAACAGCTCGACAACGCTTGATAACTGCTTTAGTCCTGCCTGTGGCAATGATTGGCTAACCATTAGTCTCTCTGCAGCGATTGCTTTTTCAATCGAGAAACCGCTGTTTTATGTCATGATGCCAGACGAATCAGACAACCCAGAAAAAGAGAGAGACGACCGGTTGCTCTGTTTATTAAAATGTGGATCAAAATCTTGTGTTGTGTGCTCGTGGAGAACGAGAAACAACAGAATCAACAGGAAGGCAATCCAGGCACTCCGAAAAAACACAGAAAAACAAGGAGGGAAATACTAAAAAGCCTTTATTGTAGTGGCTAAATCTTTAAAAGAGCCAACATGTTCGACCACTGCAGGTCTTCGTCAGGGCTTTCAAAACATACAACACATGTATGTCCCCACCTATAGAGTGGCAGGAACCAGCCAGAAGCCGTCACATGACACATATAATGGCACGACAGGTGAAACAAGTACACAATAATGAAAAAATAAGTTGATAAAAACAGTAACATGAGATAAGATACCCAGAAAAAATACATTTAAATAAATACACACCTGTCTTAACGCATTGGCTGTCAGAAAAATGGCGAAAACATGATAAGTCTATGTACTCATTGAGACCAGGATACTTTAACACATCCAGTTGATGGATCCAAAAAGCTTCTCTTTGATTAGGTTTCTGTATTCTGTCACTCTCAATCAATTCTGAATCAGACAACCTGGTGGAGCGGGCAAATCCAAATAGGCAAGGGTTATTCTCATAGTGCGTACTTTCACTTTAGGTACTTCAAGCATAACTGATGTTAATGGTTTGCAGGACTTTTACTTGTAATAGAATATTTTTGCACTGTAGTACTGATACTTTTACTCGAGTAACAGACCTGAATATGTCTTCCTAACACCTCATGTTTTATCCCTCATTTTGTTGTAGTCGACAGCTTTTAATACTACAGCAGCAGCTGTTGCTATGGAGAACCCCTATCATTGCAGTTGATATTTGTAAGTGCCGTTACGCAGTGTTATTTGCACCACAGACAAAATGTAGTTCACCTTTGCTGTGATGGGTTTGCGACTGAAATTACATAGATGGATATGTTAAAAAACGGTCTAAAAAAAAAACCCCAAACAATCTGCACGTATAGATCCCCCTACAGGTGCATTATGTTTGTTTTTCTTTTTTTAATTTTTGTTTTGGCGAACTGATACAAAAATACAAAAACAGGTCTGCACACCAGAAACTGCTCCTTTTGGAAATTTTAATCGGCTCACCACATGTGACGTTTTGGGCACCAGCCCTGTCATCACACACTGGTGCTGACCTGCTTTTGTATTTTTGTATTTGTTCTTCTGTCCAGTAACCCAGTATTTATTATTTTTGGATGTGCGTGTTGTTTTTTGAGTCTTCATTTTGGTGAACTGATCCTTTAATGTCCTGAAATTGATGTCTGTCTTTACTGAAGAGCATTTTGTCCGAGCGACTCCTGCTGTTAAAAAAGCTTAAAGAGATACAAACTGTTCTCCAGCCATCGCAGTAAAATTGTTTTTTCTAAGCCACAGTGAGAATGCAGCCTCACTGTGTGTGTGTGTGTGTGTGTGTGTGTGTGTGTCAGGGTGCTAGTGCTCAAGCTGTGGTGAGGCTCCCTCCCCCCAGAGTAAACTAGCCCCAGCATCTGTTAGTCTTTTCCACTTAACTACCCCTTGCTATATCCAACCTGTACTTATCCCACGGTAGAGCGCCTTGCTCTGTCTCACACTGGGTCCCACTGTCCTTGGGAGGGAAGTCTCTCGACCCCCGCTCACACACACGCACACAGACAGACATAACATAAACCATGTCCGTGCCTTTGACCTTGTGAGGGAGTGTGCAGACGGACCCATACGTCCATACATCCGGCCTGTATAGCCTTCATATAGCCAAATCCGTCACGATCCTTGGCTCTGGCTCTTCTCACACTGACCAAAAAATCTAAGAGAGCCCTTGATAAGATTTTCTGAGGATGACAGAGAGCACTTCTCTCTTTCTCACATGCACCTTGTGGTCCGTGTCAAATATAGCTCACATTACAGGTTTGGACGAGACTTTATTCGTCACACAACTACATTGAAATTGGTTCCTATTTATTTCTGGCAGTTAAATTAAAATATAGCTCTCGGGGCAACAGGACACCATAAACAGAAAATAAAAAGTTATACAAGCAGCAGAGCAGTAATGAGACACAGGAGTAAACAGAAGATACCGATCTGTGGCCTCAGCATTATTGAAGCCATATTCTCCGAGCAGTCAAACTTGGAGACCAGAGCTGTATTTGAGGCCCTGCTGGGACAAAACAGCTGGAAGGCCAAACCCACAGAGGCCCGGCTGTTCCCTTTTTAAACACAGGAGGGCGACATTACTGTGATTTCTCTCTGGATTCAAAGTAACAAGTGACAATAAACAGTGTTTATTGATTGTTAAATCTATCTGAGCTGAGCTGAACTCACTGCAGAGGTGACTGTGGAAGTTGAGTCAAACAAAAACAGTGTTGTGGAAGAAGTTCTCAGATCTTAAACCTAACTTAAAGTAGCAATACTAAGCTGTAAAAGTATTCTGTTAACAGTAAAAGTCCTGCTTTCAAAAGTTTACTGAAGTCAAAGTATAAAAACATTAGAAAAAAACGTGTGTGAACTATAAAGTACTCAGTAGGCAGCAGAATGGCCTCTGTCATATTAATGCTACTGTATCATGCACTACAGAGACACTCAGCTTGCTTTGCCCACATTTAAAGTTTAAAAATGTCTTATATTCAGTTTTATTAATATTAAGCCTTAAAAGTCATTAAATAGTCCTTGAATTTGTGATGTCTTAATGACCACAGACATTTAATGCAATGTAATTTATCCATTGTTAAATTTCCTTTTGTCAAAATGAGTCTGTGTTAAAGTCCACATTTCTGTGTTACAAATCTTTAAACCTGCCACTGAACCTAATGCTTTCTTTTTAATTTATACTTTCATATACCTGTTGGCAAAATGTATTTTAACCTAACCCACTCTAATAACCGTGTTCCTACATAAAACCTACCTCTGTGCGCGAACACATACGAGGCCCACTACCCACCTTTATACTTACAATTGGATATAATTTGGATAAAAATAAAGATGAGTTGTCCAAAAAACAGTCTGAAATTTGGTTAAAAATGATTTCAAGAAGCATTAAATCTATTACACCTGTAGACACTCTGATGCTGTAGATGTTTGTGGATAACTGGTCCTGATTCACTCTCATAAACATATTCCTACATAAAACCAACCTCTGCAAACGATCACATATACAGTGTCACATGTAATTAAATTCCAAAGTATATGTAATTGTAATCAGTTACAATTACTGAGGAAAAAAAATATGTACCTAAGTTAGTTATTAATCAAAATGTGGGTCATTACAAAGGCATTACACCTGAGTTTATTCTTTTAAGGAAACATTTTATATGTAGAATAAAACATTAATTCTGTTGCTTTGCATCTTTCCGCTGCACAGAAATGTCTTCCTCTGGTATAACCTATTTCTGGATATTTACTTTGATGAGATAATTAAAATAGTTAGATAACTTTTACTTTTTTAACAGGGTAAATAGAAATCTGTAATCTATTAGATTTAAAAAGTTACCTTGCCTGAACTGCTAATACAAATACTACCTAACCTTACACTTACTTGCAATGATTGAATAAGAAAAAGTTTTTTAAAATCAGCATCCTTTGGTTATAAATTTAAAAGCATTAAATGTAAGTGTCTGAACAAAAATTGATGATATTTATCAGTATATGAAATTAATTAATTTCCTGTTTTCAATTTTTCGACATTTGCTGTGTTCATTCATCTTTCCAGGAGACAAATGTAGTCACAGTCGTCCTGCACAGCTCAGGTGTACACAGGGGCATTTTGTATTATATATTATATATTTCATTATAGGTTTTCAGTGTAAAATTTTAATCTGAAAAGTAATAAAGCTGTTAGAAAAATGTAATGAAGTAATATTTGCCTCTGAAGTGTAGCTGAATACAAATATAGAGTAGCTTAAATCTGAATGACTCAAGGACAATTTTGATGAACTTGTCATATTTGAGTAAAAGTACTTATTTAATTTACACCACTGTAGGTCACCTTTGTAAAACAAATTTCTGTTGGTGCTGCTGTCACAAACACAACCTGATCGCTTTCAGTTTTCCTCTGTGCCGCAATAAAGCAAATGTCTTAATGTATTTGAAATAGCATTTAGTGAGGTATTTTTATCATGGTACTTTACATCTTTACATCTATTCAAAATTTCACTGTGAATCTTTTAAAATTTGTGACTTTAAAAAGTTCAGTTTGCTGCTTTTTGTCTGTTTGTTGGAGATAAATGTGCCGCAGTGGAACGTTAATTTGAGCAGGTTACATTTTACAAACAGACATTTTGAAACACAAATCTGAAATTTAATTTTAGAGTTTACAGCCTCGTATTTAGTCTGAAACTGATGAAGCGATGAGTCATCAGCGAGCCACACTAAATACACACCTTCTCCTTTATTGTATATAAAGAGGAGTTAAAGGAAACAGAGAGTGAAAACATCCTTCGCAGGTCGCGAGTTCGACTCATGCACAGTATTGCTGATGGGTCGTGGTCAGCAACACAACAGCACGTTGCCATGCGAATATCTCTGTCGTTCCAGCCCTCTGTCAACAAATGACAAAATATGTGGGAGCCTGAATTTAAGTGTGGATTCAGTCAGTTACTTATTTTGGCCCTGGTGGAGGGCAGAGTGCCACGATGGCCTCTTGTAGTAGTCCCTGGTTCTGAGTAAGCAGGAACTTAGTGTTTATCCCACATTCACCCAGAGCCGAGTTCATTCAGGACTTACAGGGTTCAGGTTTCAGGTCATTTCACGTCTCCTGCTCTCCAGTGGATGTTAACTGTGTCCCAGTTTTATACTGCTTATTAAGTGTATTCTGTGGAAGCAGAGAACATTATTGTTACGCTGTTATCTCAAGATCAGGAGTTAATTATCATTTTATCTCGAATTAAACAAGACAATGAACTTAAGATAATCAACCTGTTATCACGAGAAATCAATAAGTAATTATTACCCATAATGTTTATCAGAGATCAGGAGTGCAGGCAGTGCCAGCATGCATAGATGGTGTACTTCAGTCTGTGTCAACAGTTCAGTCATGAATCCTCCACGACAGTCATGACAGTGATCTTGAGAGCTGAAATTACACACTAATTTTCAACTTCACCATAATTACCCCATGATATCAAGAAAGCAAATGTTGTTTTCCCTTGACAAATGATTGTTATTTCATGAAAACGCCCTTTTGTTTTTAGAGAATCAACATAAATTAACCCATAATCATGACAAAACAAGTTTTGATATTTTGAGATAAAGGCAAAACACAAAAAGATAAGTAGCTTGTGATCTCAAAATAACAGCATTAAATAAAAATTGCAAACACAGCTGTTGTCAGCTTCAGTAGTTTTCAGTGTGTAGTATACACTAATCTGTTTTTGCATAATGTCTTTGCGATTAGTAAAGAAGAAATTGTAACCAACTTAACCTTTTTATACTATTAGGAATTGATAGTCTGCCGACTTCAGCATGGAGCCGCCAATCAAACATTACATAAAGAAACCAGAATGTTTAAGAGAATTTTTTTTGCCTGTTTTCAAAGATCTGTCTGAATCTGTCCATCACAATTTATTTAGATTTTTCCACTTTCACATAGAGCCTCTGTTTCCTTTTTTGAATTCATTTTGGGGAAAAAATAATACATAAACAGCACAATCAAAACAACAGTTTTATAGCATGCATAGTAATTGTTTTTAGCACACTGAATTTTGTCTCTTGTCCTAATTGAGCTAACTCAAAAACAGCGTAGAATTGGTCAAATGAAACTGTGGACACATATTTGTTTAATATCACTGAACATCACTAAAACAACAAAACAGGCTTTAACAGTGCTCCGTGGAGTTATCATGCAATTTCTGTTTACGTTCACGGTTACTCACCAAAGCTAATCTTGTGTGTCACTGTGTGTGTCTGTGAGGTCTAACTATAGACTAATGGATAATAAGTAATGGATAAGCTACCGTGAAGTCATCCATTGGTTTGACGACTCCTGTTTGTTATTGGCCGTCGCCATCTTGGTTTTTTGCAGCCAGAAGTGACCATATTTGGGTGACAGGCCATGCCCTGTAATTATGCTTAACTTTAAGCCTTAGTGAATGTGAACGGGTGAGTTAAATAAAAATTCAACCCCTCATACAGTTGTCATGAACGTGAAAATTAGCTACAGAGACCAAAACTGTTTTTTGTACCAGGCTGTAAACATGTTTATTTCTGATGTAAAGTTGGGCATATAACACGGGGGTCTGTGGGGATTGACTGGCGTCTGGAGCCAGCCTCTAGTGGCCTTTAGAGGAACTGCAGTTTCTTGCACTTCCATGTGGGCTTCATTTTTCAGCCTTGGACGTTGCCGCTTGGATCTCACAAACATGTTGAATACATCAGTTTCTTTCCCAAAAACATTTTCAAAGCTTATTTTTCTTTAAAATGTGAAACCTGCATTCATTACATCCATGTTTACAAGTTCACAGTCTTCTCCTTCGCTGCCTGTGTCGGCACATTGTTTCTTGACGTGCTGCTGAAAGCCATCACAGTGATATTAAAAAACAAAAACATGAAAGGCATCTGCACATGCAAGTCTTGTTAAGGTAAATGTCAGACAGCAGTGTGTGTTAGGAGAAGTCTGGTCATCATCACTTTAATGTGTCACTTCATGACATTAAGAGGCATCTAACAGGGTTCAACTGAGGACAAATACGACAGTACTGGAAAGGTGAATACACAAGTTGACAAACCTGCACAGTTATTTATGATGCAGAGGGGTCTTTAAAAATAATAAAATGCTAACAAACAGCATCACCCAGAGGAAGAGTGGTCACAGGCAGAACCAACAGGGATTTAAGGACACTTGATAGTATAGCTGGTAAACACCACGTACCTAAAAGTAACGTTAGTGTTGCTTAACAGCAGTCTGAACACTTGTATCCAAGGCGAACACACAAAACACACAGCAGTGGACAGAAACTTAATCTGACGTTTACCCTTTTTAACCCTTAAAAACACTCATGATCCAGCAGTAGTTAACCTCCTGAGTCATCCCTCAAACAGTTCAGATCTTGAAGATGTTTTTTCCTTGTATGACAGCGTCACTCAGTGGTCTGAGGGTGACTGATGACCCTGCGGTGCTTCCATGATAAAGTACTGTTGTTGTGGTTAAAGTTTTCCACCCACTGCAGGGTTTTTCCCCCCTGGGATTTTTTTTTTAGCCGGGGTGGTAAGCCACCCAGATCCTGACACATTGTTCCTTGTGATCACTTTTGTTTGAAGGAGACGTCCTAAACAAGTCACACTTTAAATAAATGGTAATTGCTGCGTAAAAAAAAATGTTCTGCTCTCATTCCCTTTTGATGTTGTATTTCGTAAAAGCGTAGCTTTTTTCCTTTGGTTTCAAGCGAGGTGGCCCACCTACCATATAAAGCCCTGTACTAAATTTAAAGCTATTAGTCAGTCGCCAAGAGTCCGCCTCACAAAGCCAACTTAAATCTCAGAGTTAATGCTAATTACGCTTGCTGAGAATTGATTGAGCTCAGCGGCAGAAAGACAGATCAACAAAGTAGATAATTATGTGTAATGACGTCTGGATAATGATGAGACTTATAGCCTCTTTAAACCACTGAAACTTGTGACCAACTGTTTACACACCAGGTGTGGTTGATTTTTAAAAGCAGGGATAATTCCCTCACTTGAAAGGCCTCGTTATCCCTCTCTCCCAAGTGCAGACAACTTTTCAGCTCCCCCCTCTAGCGTTTCAAAGTGGTATTACTGTTGGCACCGCTGTTTCAAAGACAAGGGGATCAATTTCCATTGTTTAACTTCGTACTAGGGGGCTGGCAGGATAAAGTAACTACCAACAACACAGGACACAGAGGGGCTGGCCGATTAAACAATGTTGATAGCAGATTGCGATAAAATTTCTGTCTAATGATCACACACTTTGAACTTTTTTCCATGACATGAATAGATCTGACAGCCTGCCTCTCTTCTCTGCCTCTACGCTCAGTGTCACTGCCTGTTTACAGGAAGGCACAGCTATGCTCAACTCACACTACATGGAGAGCAGGAACTTGCTGCCTCCTTTAAAAGGTCCAGTCTGCAAGATTTTGGGGGAGTTAGTGGCATCTAGTGGTGAGGACTGCAGATTGCAACCAGCCGAAACTTGTCTAGGTCAGAATTCCTTCAGTGTCTGTTGTTTAGGAGGTTTTTATCAGGAGCTAAACAAAAACACAGATGGCTCTATCTAGAGAGTGTTTGATTTGTCCATTCTGGGCTACTGTAGAAACATGGCGGTGCAACATGGCAGTTTCCGTAGACGAGGACCCGCTCCCTATGTAAGGGCTCACTCTAAGGTGACAAAAACACAACAATTCTTGTTTTCATGTGACTTTAAACACTAAAGAAAACACAGTTATGAATATTATATTCCTAGTTTGCCAATATATCCCCTTTAATCCAACAAACTGGACCTTTAATCCACACACAGTTTGTTTTGCACTGCCAAAGAGCTTGTTAAGCATAAGTGCTGAAACTGAGCTTGCGTTATCCCCCAAAGTTGAAGAAACTGTTGACAACACACTAACACCACATCAATTATATAGAAGTCAAAAGCGACAAAGCGCGGATTAAGATGGTTTGCGAAATATGGCATTAGTCGGTGCCAAAACTAAAAACACAACAAGCTGAGAGTTATGGATATAACTAAGGTTCTATGACTTTTAGATGACCACCACCAGAGAGTAACTGCAAAAAATTACACTAATACTGATTGGTAAATGAGGATAGTTACAGGGTCCAGCAGCAAAGTTACTGCACTTGTTACTGCTCCTCTATCGGTGCAGACTGGCTGGACAGGAGCACAAGTTGCTAACGTTAGCCTACAGAGCACCGCTAGCGGCCTGGCAATGAAAGTGTTCTTTGTTAATTGATGACTTGTTTGATCGACTGATGGCGTGAAACTTAAGTTAGTAACAAATCGTAAGCACCCTGACTACTGTAAAAGGATGTCTGTGCGTAAGAGAAAGCAACAGTCGTCACATCTGTTTACCTTAACACAAACATGGACGACTACCAGTGACATGTCAGGGTGATGAAGGGTTGTCCCTTTTCATCCAGGAAGTTTTCAACCACTATCCCTTGCAGCTTTGTTTTAATGGGCAAGGTGGCAGGGGTAAAAACAAGAAATGGGATTAGGCCTTCGTTGTGTTTATTGTTAGAAAATCTGAAGCAAAGACCAGTGACAGCCCAGTGAATCATGCAGCTATTAAGTCAGACGTACATTAGGTTCATATCTCTTGTAGATCATCTATTACAGCCCTCATGAAGAATTTCCTGTCCCAAATAAATGTCCATGTAGCTTTGTCAGATCACAAAGTAAGAAAGCAAAACATTGTGGGCTGACTTTGTGAGGCTAACCTTAAATACTAAAAATATCCTGGATGATCAGCGATGCCCATGATGGTGAGACGTGCATGTTGTATGTTCTGTATGTTCTACGCAGTTGGAGTGTGATGTCTGTTTTAAACCCACAGCTTTATGATGATTATGTTCTGTCACATCTCGACTTTGGCACTCTGTCAGAGTGTCGGAGTCGAACCTGCCCGGTTCTCTCCGGGTCCATCTGAAACGGAGGAGTCTGGAGGCGGTGTGGGGGGATTCGACGGCGGCTGCATGTCACTGCTGAGCCTCCTCACCTGCAGGGGGCTCCACCTGTGTGGCAGCTGCCTCCTCATGCTCCTCCTCTTGGGCTTTCTCGGCCGTCTCCTCCTCTCCTCACAAGCTCCTGGCTGGGCGCGGTCGCTCAGAGTGTCTGAGGACTCATCAATGTACGCCAGGTTCTCTCCGAAGAAATCCAGGAGCTGGCAGCTGGGTGACGAAGCAGCATGGAGGGGAGGGGAGGGAAGGACGATTGAGTGGCGAGGAAGAGGGCAGGAAGGAGGAGCAGAGGAGAAGTGGGCGTGCAAACCAGGAGCAGGTGCAAATCTATGACTATTGTCTGGAGAGACACATTTCTCTGCTGGAAGCAATTTGTCTTTTTCTTGTGCTGTGTTCATGTCTATGGCCTTCATGCCTCCCTCCATGCTGCCGACTGTACGGCAGGGCTGGTACTTGTGGAGCTGCCATAAAGGACGAGGAGACTGAGGACACGTCTGATCTGGAGTCAAAAGGAGACTCAGATCCAGAGAGGGATCCTCCATGCATGGCTGCATCTGCTGAATTCAGCTCTAAGTTGGAGTGGGCCACAGGGAGGGAGAATGAGCGGGCCAGCAGGTGAGGAAACGACCTGCCGTCCGCCTGCAGAGCCACAGCGGGGTCCACCCTCAGTGCAGGCCCCGCTCTCGGGACTGTCCCAACTCCAGCAGCACTGTTCCGCGGTATGACTTTTGCCACCGCCGCCCTCTCAAGAGACGAATGGGTCTCCAGCTGGCTCATGGAGCTGGAGAGGCCGGCCCAACGGTTCGGCAGGTGTCCGTTCTCAGATCCTCCTCGGACCAAGTATCCCAGAGTGCCTTGGGCTCCCCGACGGATGCGGCGACGCTCACTGCGTTTCCAGCGCCGGCGCTGCAGGAGGAAAGGGTCGTTGAACTCCAGAGGGTTTGGGATGCGGAAGTCCATGGACATGTTCTGGATGTTCTGGGTCCAGTCTGTGGCGTGGGCCCTTAGCTCCTCCATCTAAGAGTGAAAGTGACATAAAACCAAACTATAAACAAGATGACGTTCCCCTCTTCGTATGCATTTCTGTCTGTCTTGTACTGTATACTGTATAAGCCATTTTACACATGCACTGCAAACCTGTAATTATCTAGACATTACCTGGATGTCACCTAAATGTCCCGATCAGTTAGATCGAACCTTAAACAGAATTTATCCTGCCAGCTCCCTGGTACAAAGTCCGTGTAATGTCTGATTGAGTCCATGTACGAATAGAGCAAGTTGGTGTCTGGAGAATTTATTAATTTAAGTGAGTGGGTGTGTTGATGATGTTTCTTTCCTACAGCTCGCATGAAACTAGAGTAAATAAACATCCAAGGGTGAAAAAGAAACCAACTGAAAATGTCTCACTGGAGAGATGACAAGATTCAGGAACTTCTGTTTGTATGGACTGAAGCTGAAATCGTGAAACAGACTCAAGGAGCCAAGATCAAGACCAAGATGAACCAGTTACATGACCACAGTGTAATCCTTGTCAAATCCCGCCTCTTGCACGTCTACCCAGGTGCCACTCCTCGTCTAAACCAAGTTGAGTATTCCCAGCAGGTGACATTGCTTCAGACACAGACAATCTCCTGTTGTGTGCTACATGTGTGAAAGGGATGCTCTGCACCTGATTCCCTGGACATCATCTGAGGTTAATATGAGAAAACCTCTATATCTCTCACCTCAGCGCGGGTCCTCTTAGACAGCACCCTCAGCCAGTTGCCTATCATGGTGAGGATGGAGGCAAAGTAGGCGAGACCAAACACTATCCACAACCACACCAGAGGCTTGAAGAACCAGTTGCTGCCATCACGACCACCTGGACACAGAGAGAGTTGACTTTTAATGTGACATGCTGCTCTGCTGATCCACACAGAGATGCAGTATTCCACCTTCTGTTGCCCCCACTACAAGCAGGTGGGGAGACGTAGCATTAACATGGGTGGTGTTGGGAACAGGTACGAGCAGGTTTGGTTATTAGCAAATATCAAAGATAATTATCAAAGCTACATAAAGTCTGTGAGAAAAAAAAAATCACACTCCATTTTTTGTTGTGTTGCCTAAATGTCCCATGATGCTCTGACTGTATTACTCAGCAGAAAACCACTCGCTTCTCCACTTTGCCAAATCTGCCATGTAAACAGCAGGTGAACCTGGCTTTTAAAGGGAGATGACACACTTGTGATTAAGTAAGGGACAAAATACAACCCTGCCATGCACGGTAGATCATGCGCCTAAGATTGTTTGGATAGGGCCCTGGGTGTGTGGAGGTTAAGATAAGATGAGGACTTTGCAGATGTCCACAAAGGTAGCATGATAACGTGATTCTGTATGACACTTCATAAGGCTGAGTGAATGTTGTGTTACTTTAAGATACGTCACTGTACCTGTGTGTGCTGTACTATGAGATTATATTGTGTTGTAATAAACTTATATACTATTCAAGTAATGAACAAGGAGTCATTTTCAGTTATCGGACTGTTTTAGTTGAATGATTTTTGAATGCCTGATCCACAAGAAGAAACATACAAGACTGAAGAATAAAGAGAAATTTGTTCTCGACCAACCTGCTGTCTGCACTGATCAAATAAAACATGAGGTGTGTGTAACTAGTTGTGTATTGTGTGTGTGTGAGCACCTGGTACGTAGTCTCCGAAGCCAACAGTGGTGAGAGTGATGACCACAAAGTAGAGCGACTCCAGGAAGGACCAGTCCTCCACTTTCTGAAAGACAACTGTCGGCACAGCGAGGAAGATCAGACAACCAATCAGGATGGAGAGAACGGCTGAGATCACACGCACAGTGGTCGGCCTGACCTTACGCTTCTGAGCGAGAGAAAGATAACCACAAACACAGAGGAGGAATCAATGATAATAAATACTAATGATGGATTTAATAAAACATGTTTGCTTCTTCAGATAAGATTAACAGTCAATTATTTCCTCAGTAACATATGAGGGACAGGTGTTGGTATTTTTGTTCATATATATATATATATATATATAAATAAATATACAAATAAAGTAGACAGGCATACAGAAAGAAACACAGACACACAGAAACCCCACCCCCATCCATTTTTACGCTGTACTTTGATGCTTTTTCATGATTTTTGACGACATACTATACTATGACTTTTTTTCATGATTTTTCACGACATACTATACTATGACTTTTTTTCATGGTTTTTGACAACATACTATACTATGACTTTTTTTCATGGTTTTTGACAACATACTATACTATGACTGTTTTTCATGATTTTTGACGACATACTATACTGTAACTTTTTTCATGATTTTTGATGACATACTATACTATGACTTTTTTTCATGATTTTTGACGACATACTATACTATGACTTTTTTCATGATTTTTGATGACATACTATACTATGACTTTTTTTCATGATTTTTGACGACATACTATACTATGACTTTTTTTCATGATTTTTGATGACATACTATACTATGACTTTTTTCATGATTTTGGACGACATACTATACTGTAACTTTTTTCATGATTTTTGACGACATACTATACTATGACTGTTTTTCATGATTTTTGACGACATACTATACTATGACTTTTTTCATGATTTTTGACGACATACTATACTGTGACTTTTTTCATGATTTTTGACGACATACTATACTATGACTTTTTTTCATGATTTTTCACGACATACTATACTATGACTTTTTTTCATGGTTTTTGACAACATACTATACTATGACTGTTTTTCATGATTTTTGACGACATACTATACTGTAACTTTTTTCATGATTTTTGATGACATACTATACTATGACTTTTTTTCATGATTTTTGACGACATACTATACTATGACTTTTTTCATGATTTTTGATGACATACTATACTATGACTTTTTTTCATGATTTTTGATGACATACTATACTATGACTTTTTTTCATGATTTTTGACGACATACTATACTATGACTTTTTTTCATGATTTTTGATGACATACTATACTATGACTTTTTTCATGATTTTTGACGACATACTATACTGTAACTTTTTTCATGATTTTTGACGACATACTATACTATGACTGTTTTTCATGATTTTTGACGACATACTATACTATGACTTTTTTCATGATTTTTGACGACATACTATACTGTAACTTTTTTCATGATTTTTGACGACATACTATACTATGACTTTTTTTCATGATTTTTGACGACATACTATACTATGACTTTTTTCATAGTGTTTGACGACATACTATACTATGACTTTTTTTCATAATTTTTCACGACATACTATACTATGACTTTTTTCATGATTTTTGACGACATACTATACTATGACTTTTTTCATAGTGTTTGACGACATACTATACTATGACTTTTTTTCATGATTTTTGACGACATACTAGGCAAGGCAAGGCAAGGCAGCTTTATTTATATAGCGCATTTCATACACAAGGCAACTAAATGTGCTTTACATAATTAAAAGTTCAACATTTAAAAGCATTTAAAAACAAAGAACAAAGAGCATTTAAAGACAAAGTACAGAAAAAAAGACAGCTTACTAAACATAAGAGCAAAATGCATAAATAAATAAATATCATACTATACTGACTTTTTTCATGATTTTTGACAACATACTATGCTATGACTTTTTTTCATGATTTTGGACGACATACTATACTATGACTTTTTTCATGATTTTAGACGACATACTATACTACGACTGTTTTTCATGATTTTAGACGACATACTATACTATGACTTTTTTTCATGATTTTTGACGACATATTATACTATGACTTTTTTTCATGATTTTTGACAACATACTACACTATGACTTTTTTTCATGATTTTGGACGACATACTACACTATGACTTTTTTTCATGGTTTTTGACAACATACTATACTATGACTTTTTTTCATGGTTTTTGACAACATACTATACTATGACTGTTTTTCATGATTTTTGACGACATACTATACTGTAACTTTTTTCATGATTTTTGATGACATACTATACTATGACTTTTTTTCATGATTTTTGACGACATACTATACTATGACTTTTTTCATGATTTTTGATGACATACTATACTATGACTTTTTTTCATGATTTTTGACGACATACTATACTATGACTTTTTTTCATGATTTTTGATGACATACTATACTATGACTTTTTTCATGATTTTTGACGACATACTATACTGTAACTTTTTTCATGATTTTTGACGACATACTATACTATGACTGTTTTTCATGATTTTTGACGACATACTATACTATGACTTTTTTCATGATTTTTGACGACATACTATACTGTGACTTTTTTCATGATTTTTGACGACATACTATACTATGACTTTTTTTCATGATTTTTCACGACATACTATACTATGACTTTTTTTCATGGTTTTTGACAACATACTATACTATGACTGTTTTTCATGATTTTTGACGACATACTATACTGTAACTTTTTTCATGATTTTTGATGACATACTATACTATGACTTTTTTTCATGATTTTTGACGACATACTATACTATGACTTTTTTCATGATTTTTGATGACATACTATACTATGACTTTTTTTCATGATTTTTGATGACATACTATACTATGACTTTTTTTCATGATTTTTGACGACATACTATACTATGACTTTTTTTCATGATTTTTGATGACATACTATACTATGACTTTTTTCATGATTTTTGACGACATACTATACTGTAACTTTTTTCATGATTTTTGACGACATACTATACTATGACTGTTTTTCATGATTTTTGACGACATACTATACTATGACTTTTTTCATGATTTTTGACGACATACTATACTGTAACTTTTTTCATGATTTTTGACGACATACTATACTATGACTTTTTTTCATAATTTTTCACGACATACTATACTATGACTTTTTTCATGATTTTTGACGACATACTATACTATGACTTTTTTCATAGTGTTTGACGACATACTATACTATGACTTTTTTTCATAATTTTTCACGACATACTATACTGTAACTTTTTTCATGATTTTTGACGACATACTATACTATGACTTTTTTTCATAATTTTTCACGACATACTATACTGTAACTTTTTTCATGATTTTTGACGACATACTATACTATGACTTTTTTTCATAATTTTTCACGACATACTATACTATGACTTTTTTCATGATTTTTGACGACATACTATACTATGACTTTTTTCATGATTTTTCACGACATACTATACTATGACTTTTTTTCATGATTTTTGACGACATACTAGGCAAGGCAAGGCAAGGCAGCTTTATTTATATAGCGCATTTCATACACAAGGCAACTAAATGTGCTTTACATAATTAAAAGTTCAACATTTAAAAGCATTTAAAAACAAAGAACAAAGAGCATTTAAAGACAAAGTACAGAAAAAAAGACAGCTTACTAAACATAAGAGCAAAATGCATAAATAAATAAATATCATACTATACTGACTTTTTTCATGATTTTTGACAACATACTATGCTATGACTTTTTTTCATGATTTTGGACGACATACTATACTATGACTTTTTTCATGATTTTAGACGACATACTATACTACGACTGTTTTTCATGATTTTAGACGACATACTATACTATGACTTTTTTTCATGATTTTTGACGACATATTATACTATGACTTTTTTTCATGATTTTTGACAACATACTACACTATGACTTTTTTTCATGATTTTGGACGACATACTACACTATGACTTTTTTTCATGATTTTTCACGACATATTATACTATGACTTTTTTTCATGATTTTTCACGACATATTATACTATGACTTTTTTTCATGATTTTTGACAACATACTACACTATGACTTTTTTTCATGATTTTGGACGACATACTACACTATGACTTTTTTTCATGATTTTTGACAACATACTATACTATGACTTTTTTCATGGTTTTGAACAACATACTATACTATGACTTTGTTTTCATGGTTTTGAACAACATACTATACTATGACTTCGTTTTCATGGTTTCTGACAACATACTATACTATGACTTTTTTTCATGATTTTTGACAACATACTATACTATGACTTTTTTCATGGTTTTGAACAACATACTATACTATGACTTTGTTTTCATGGTTTTGAACAACATACTATACTATGACTTCGTTTTCATGGTTTCTGACAACATACTATACTATGACTGTTTTCATGATTTTTCACGACATACTATACTATGACTTTTTTTCATGAATTTTGACGACATACTATACTATGACTTTTTTTTCATGATTTTTGTCTACATACTACTATGACTTTTTTTCATGATTTTGGACGACATACTATACTATGACTTTTTTTCATGATTTTTGACGACATACTATACTATGACTTTTTTTCATGATTTTTGTCTACATACTATACTATGACTTTTTTTTCATGATTTTTGTCTACATACTACTATGACTTTTTTTCATAATTTTTCACGACATACTATACTATGACTTTTTTTCATGGTTTTTGACAACATACTATACTATGACTTTTTTCATGATTTTTGATGACATACTATACTATGACTTTTTTCATGATTTTAGACGACATACTATACTATGACTTTTTTCATGATTTTGGACGACATACTGTGCTATGACTTTTTTTCATTATTTTTGACGACATACTGTACTATGACTTTTTTTCATGATTTTTCACGACATACTGTACTATGACTTTTTTTCATAGTGTTTGACGACATACTGTACTATCACTTTTTTTCATGATTTTTCACGACATACTGTACTATGACTTTTTTTCATAGTGTTTGACGACATACTGTACTATGACTTTTTTTCATGATTTTTCACGACATACTATACTATGACTTTTTTTCATGATTTTTGACGACATACTATACTATGACTTTTTTTCATGATTTTTGTCTACATACTATACTATGACTTTTTTTTCATGATTTTTGTCTACATACTACTATGACTTTTTTTCATAATTTTTCACGACATACTATACTATGACTTTTTTTCATGGTTTTTGACAACATACTATACTATGACTTTTTTCATGATTTTTGATGACATACTATACTATGACTTTTTTCATGATTTTAGACGACATACTATACTATGACTTTTTTCATGATTTTGGACGACATACTGTGCTATGACTTTTTTTCATTATTTTTGACGACATACTGTACTATGACTTTTTTTCATGATTTTTCACGACATACTGTACTATGACTTTTTTTCATAGTGTTTGACGACATACTGTACTATGACTTTTTTTCATGATTTTTCACGACATACTATACTATGACTTTTTTTCATGATTTTTGACGACATACTATACTATGACTTTTTTCATAGTGTTTGACGACATACTATACTATGACTTTTTTTCATAATTTTTCACGACATACTATACTATGACTTTTTTCATGATTTTTGACGACATACTATACTATGACTTTTTTCATAGTGTTTGACGACATACTATACTATGACTTTTTTTCATGATTTTTGACGACATACTAGGCAAGGCAAGGCAAGGCAGCTTTATTTATATAGCGCATTTCATACACAAGGCAACTAAATGTGCTTTACATAATTAAAAGTTCAACATTTAAAAGCATTTAAAAACAAAGAACAAAGAGCATTTAAAGACAAAGTACAGAAAAAAAGACAGCTTACTAAACATAAGAGCAAAATGCATAAATAAATAAATATCATACTATACTGACTTTTTTCATGATTTTTGATGACATACTATACTATGACTTTTTTTCATGATTTTTGACAACATACTATGCTATGACTTTTTTTCATGATTTTGGACGACATACTATACTATGACTTTTTTCATGATTTTAGACGACATACTATACTACGACTGTTTTTCATGATTTTAGACGACATACTATACTATGACTTTTTTTCATGATTTTTGACGACATATTATACTATGACTTTTTTTCATGATTTTTGACAACATACTACACTATGACTTTTTTTCATGATTTTGGACGACATACTACACTATGACTTTTTTTCATGATTTTTGACAACATACTATACTATGACTTTTTTTCATAGTGTTTGACGACATACTGTACTATGACTTTTTTTCATGATTTTTCACGACATACTATACTATGACTTTTTTTCATGATTTTGGACGACATACTATACTATGACATTTTTCATGGTTTTGGACGACATACTATACTATGACTTTGTTTTCATGGTTTTTGACGACATACTATACTATGACTTTTTTTCATGATTTTTCACGACATACTATACTATGACTTTTTTTCATGATTTTTGACAACATACTACACTATGACTTTTTTTCATGATTTTTGACGACATACTATACTATGACTTTGTTTTCATGGTTTTGAACAACATACTATACTATGACTTCGTTTTCATGATTTTTGACAACATACTATACTATGACTTTTTTTCATGATTTTTGACAACATACTGTACTATGACTTTTTTCATGATTTTTCACGACATACTATACTATGACTTTTTTTCATGAATTTTGACGACATACTATACTATGACTTTTTTTTCATGATTTTTGTCTACATACTATACTATGACTTTTTTTTCATGATTTTTGTCTACATACTACTATGACTTTTTTTTCATGATTTTTGACGACATATTATACTATGACTTTTTTTCATGATTTTTGACAACATACTACACTATGACTTTTTTTCATGATTTTTCACGACATATTATACTATGACTTTTTTTCATGATTTTTCACGACATATTATACTATGACTTTTTTTCATGATTTTTGACAACATACTACACTATGACTTTTTTTCATGATTTTGGACGACATACTACACTATGACTTTTTTTCATGATTTTTGACAACATACTATACTATGACTTTTTTCATGGTTTTGAACAACATACTATACTATGACTTTGTTTTCATGGTTTTGAACAACATACTATACTATGACTTCGTTTTCATGGTTTCTGACAACATACTATACTATGACTGTTTTCATGATTTTTCACGACATACTATACTATGACTTTTTTTCATGAATTTTGACGACATACTATACTATGACTTTTTTTTCATGATTTTTGTCTACATACTACTATGACTTTTTTTCATGATTTTGGACGACATACTATACTATGACTTTTTTTCATGATTTTTGACGACATACTATACTATGACTTTTTTTCATGATTTTTGTCTACATACTATACTATGACTTTTTTTTCATGATTTTTGTCTACATACTACTATGACTTTTTTTCATGATTTTTGACGACATACTATACTATGACTTTTTTTCATGGTTTTTGACAACATACTATACTATGACTTTTTTCATGATTTTTGATGACATACTATACTATGACTTTTTTCATGATTTTAGACGACATACTATACTATGACTTTTTTCATGATTTTGGACGACATACTGTGCTATGACTTTTTTTCATTATTTTTGACGACATACTGTACTATGACTTTTTTTCATGATTTTTCACGACATACTGTACTATGACTTTTTTTCATAGTGTTTGACGACATACTGTACTATGACTTTTTTTCATGATTTTTCACGACATACTGTACTATGACTTTTTTTCATAGTGTTTGACGACATACTGTACTATGACTTTTTTTCATGATTTTTCACGACATACTATACTATGACTTTTTTTCATGATTTTTCATGACATACTATACTATGACTTTTTTTCATGATTTTTCACGACATACTGTACTATGACTTTTTTTCATGATTTTGGACGACATACTATACTATGACATTTTTCATGGTTTTGGACGACATACTATACTATGACTTTGTTTTCATGGTTTTTGACGACATACTATACTATGACTTTTTTTCATGATTTTTCACGACATACTATACTATGACTTTTTTTCATGATTTTTGACAACATACTACACTATGACTTTTTTTCATGATTTTTGACGACATACTATACTATGACTTTGTTTTCATGGTTTTGAACAACATACTATACTATGACTTCGTTTTCATGATTTTTGACAACATACTATACTATGACTTTTTTTCATGATTTTTGACAACATACTGTACTATGACTTTTTTCATGATTTTTCACGACATACTATACTATGACTTTTTTTCATGAATTTTGACGACATACTATACTATGACTTTTTTTTCATGATTTTTGTCTACATACTACTATGACTTTTTTTTCATGATTTTTGACAACATACTATACTATGACTTTATTTCATGGTTTTTGACGACATACTATACTATGACTTTTTTTCATGATTTTTGACGACATACTATACTATGACTTTTTTTTCATGATTTTTGACAACATACTGTACTATGACTTTTTTTCATGGTTTTTGACAACATGCTATACTATGACTTTTTTCATGATTTTTCACGACATACTATACTATGACTTTTTTTCATGATTTTTGACGACATACTAGGCAAGGCAAGGCAAGGCAGCTTTATTTATATAGCGCATTTCATACACAAGGCAACTAAATGTGCTTTACATGATTAAAAGTTCAACATTTAAAAGCATTTAAAAACAAAGAACAAAGAGCATTTAAAAACAAAGTACAGAAAAAAAGACAGCTTACTAAACATAAGAGCAAAATGCATAAATAAATAAATATCATACTATACTGACTTTTTTCATGATTTTTGACGACATACTATACTATGACTTTTTTTCATGATTTTTGACGACATACTATACTATGACTTTTTTTCATGATTTTTCACGACATATTATACTATGACTTTTTTTCATGATTTTTCACGACATACTATACTATGACTTTTTTTCATGGTTTTTGACAACATACTATACTATGACTTTTTTCATGATTTTTGATGACATACTATACTGTGACTTTTTTTCATGATTTTTGACGACATACTATACTATGACTTTGTTTTCATGATTTTTGACAACATACTGCACTATGACTTTTTTTCATGATTTTGGACGACATACTATACTATGACTTTTTTTCATGATTTTTGTCTACATACTATACTATGACTTTTTTTCATGATTTTGGACGACATACTATACTATGACTTTTTTTTCATGAATTTTCACGACATACTATACTATGACTTTTTTTCATGATTTTGGACGACATACTATACTATGACTTTTTTTCATGATTTTTGACGACATACTATACTATGACTTTTTTTCATGGTTTTGGACGATATATTATACTATGACTTTTTTTCATGGTTTTTGACGACATACTATACTATGACTTTTTTTCATGGTTTTTGACAACATACTATACTATGACTTTTTTTCATGGTTTTTGACAACATACTATACTATGACTTTTTTTCATGGTTTTTGACAACATACTATACTATGACTTTTTTTCATGGTTTTTGACAACATACTGTACTATGACTTTTTTTCATGGTTTTTGACAACATGCTATACTATGACTTTTTTTCATGATTTTAGACGACATACTATACTATGACATTTTTTTCATGATTTTTGACGACATACTATACTATGACTTTTTTTTCATGAGTTTTGACGACATATTATACTATGACTTTTTTTCATGATTTTTCACGACATACTATACTATGACTTTTTTTCATGGTTTTTGACAACATACTATACTATGACTTTGTTTTCATGATTTTTGACAACATACTGTACTATGACTTTTTTTCATGATTTTTGACAACATACTGTACTATGACTTTTTTTCATGATTTTGGACGACATACTATACTATGACTTTTTTCATGATTTTTCACGACATACTATACTCTGACTTTTTTTCATGATTTTGGACGACATACTATACTATGACTTTTTTTGTATGATTTTGGACGACAAACTATACTATGACTTTTTTTTCATGAATTTTCACGACATACTATACTATGACTTTTTTTCATGATTTTGGACGACATACTATACTATGACTTTTTTTTATGATTTTTGACGACATGCTATACTATGACTTTTTTTCATGATTTTTGTCTACATACTATACTATGACTTTTTTTCATGATTTTGGACGACATACTATACTATGACTTTTTTTCATGATTTTGGACGACATACTATACTATGACTTTTTTTTATGATTTTTGACGACATACTATACTATGACTTTTTTTTCATGAATTTTCACGACATACTATACTATGACTTTTTTTCATGATTTTTGACAACATACTATACTATGACTTTTTTTCATGATTTTTGACAACATACTATACTATGACTTTTTTTCATGGTTTTTGACAACATACTGTGCTATGACTTTTTTTCATGGTTTTTGACAACATACTATACTATGACTTTTTTTCATGATTTTAGACGACATACTATACTATGACATTTTTTTCATGATTTTTGACGACATACTATACTATGACATTTTTTTCATGATTTTTGACGACATACTATACTATGAATTTTTTTCATGATTTTTGACGACATACTATACTATGACTTTTTTTTATGATTTTTCACGACATACTATACTATGACTTTTTTTCATGAATTTTGACAACATACTATACTATGACTTTTTTTTATGATTTTTCACGACATACTATACTATGACTTTTTTTCATGAATTTTGACAACATACTATACTATGACTTTTTTCATGTTTTTTGACAACATACTATACTATGACTTTTTTTCATGATTTTTGACGACATACTATACTATGACTTTTTTTTATGATTTTTCACGACATACTATACTATGACTTTTTTTCATGAATTTTGACAACATACTATACTATGACTTTTTTTCATGATTTTTGACAACATACTATACTATGACTTTTTTTCATGGTTTTTGACGACATACTATACTATGACTTTTTTTCATGATTTTTGACGACATACTATACTATGACATTTTTCATGGTTTTGGACGACATACTATACTATGACTTTGTTTTCATGATTTTTGACGACATACTATACTATGACTTTTTTTCATGATTTTTGACAACATACTATACCATGACATTTTTCATGGTTTTGGACAACATACTATACTATGACTTTGTTTTCATGGTTTTTGACAACATACTATACTATGACTTTTTTTCATGATTTTTCACGACATGCTATACTATGACTTTTTTCATGATTTTTCACGACATACTACACTATGACTTTTTTTCATGATTTTTGACAACATACTATACTATGACTTTTTTCATGATTTTTCACGACATACTATACTGACTTTTTTTTCATGATTTTTGTCTACATACTATAGTATGACTTTTTTTCATGATTTTTCACGACATACTATACTATGACTTTTTTTCATGAATTTTGACGACATACTATACTATGACTTTTTTTCATGAATTTTGACGACATACTACACTATGACTTTTTTTTTCATGATTTTTGTCTACATACTATACTATGACTTTTTTTCATGGTTTTTGACAACATGCTATACTATGACTTTTTTTCATGAATTTTGACGACATACTATACTATGACTTTTTTTTCATGATTTTTGATGACATACTATACTATGACTTTTTTTCATGGTTTTTGACAACATGCTATACTATGACTTTTTTTCATGATTTTTCACGACATACTATACTATGACTTTTTTTCATGAATTTTGACGACATACTATACTATGACTTTTTTTTCATGATTTTTGATGACATACTATACTATGACTTTTTTTTCATGATTTTTGATGACATACTATACTATGACTTTTTTTTCATGAATTTTGACGACATACTATACTATGACTTTTTTTTCATGATTTTTGATGACATACTATACTATGACTTTTTTTCATGGTTTTTGACAACATACTACACTATGACTTTTTTTTCATGATTTTTGTCTACATACTATAGTATGACTTTTTTCATGGTTTTGAACAACATACTATACTATGACTTTGTTTTCATGGTTTTGAACAACATGCTATACTATGACTTTGTTTTCATGGTTTTGAACAACATGCTGTACTATGAGTTTTTTTCATGATTTTTGACAACATGCTATACTATGACTTTTTTTTCATGATTTTTGTCTACATACTATAGTATGACTTTTTTTCATGATTTTTGACTACATACTATACTATGACTTTTTTTTCATGATTTTTGTCTACATACTATAGTATGACTTTTTTTCATGATTTTTGACGACATACTATACTATGACTTTTTTTTCATGATTTTTGTCTACATACTATACTATGACTTTTTTTTCATGATTTTTGTCTACATACTACTATGACTTTTTTTCATGATTTTGGACGACATACTATACTATGACTTTTTTTCATGATTTTGGACGACATACTATACTATGACTTTTTTTCATGATTTTTGTCTACATACTATACTATGACTTTTTTCATAATTTTTGTCTACATACTATACTATGACTTTTTTCATGATTTTTGTCTACATACTATACTAAGACTTTTTTTCATGATTTTGGACGACATACTATACTATGACTTTTTTTCATGATTTTTGTCTACATACTATAGTATGACTTTTTTTCATGATTTTTCACGACATACTATACTATGACTTTTTTTTCATGATTTTTGTCTACATACTATACTATGACTTTTTTTTCATGATTTTTGTCTACATACTACTATGACTTTTTTTCATGATTTTGGACGACATACTATACTATGACTTTTTTTCATGATTTTTGTCTACATACTACTATGACTTTTTTTCATGATTTTTGTCTACATACTATACTATGACTTTTTTTCATGATTTTGGACGACATACTATACTATGACTTTTTTTCATGATTCTTGACGACATACTATACTATGACTTTTTTCATGATTTTTGACGACATACTATACTATGACTTTTTTTCATGATTTTTGTCTACATACTATACTATGACTTTTTTTTATGATTTTTGACGACATACTATACTATGACTTTTTTTTCATGAATTTTCACGACATACTATACTATGACTTTTTTTCATGATTTTTGTCTACATACTATACTAAGACTTTTTTTCATGATTTTGGACGACATACTATACTATGACTTTCATGATTTTTGACGACATACTATACTATGACATTTTTTCATGATTTTTGTCTACATACTATACTATGACTTTTTTTCATGATTTTGGACGACATACTATACTATGACTTTTTTTCATGATTTTTGACAACATACTATACTATGACTTTTTTTCATGATTTTTCACGACATACGATACTATGACTTTTTTTCATGATTTTTCACGACATACGATACTATGACTTTTTTTCATGATTTTTCACGACATACTATACTATGACTTTTTTTCATGATTTTTCACGACATACTATACTGACTTTTTTTTCATGATTTTTGTCTACATACTATAGTATGACTTTTTTTCATGATTTTTCACGACATACTATACTATGACATTTTTTCATGATTTTTGTCTACATACTATACTATGACTTTTTTTCATGGTTTTTGACAACATGCTATACTATGACTTTTTTTCATGATTTTTCACGACATACTATACTATGACTTTTTTTCATGATTTTTGTCTACATACTATACTATGACTTTTTTTCATGATTTTTCACGACATACTATACTATGACTTTTTTTCATGATTTTTGTCTACATACTATACTATGACTTTTTTTCATGATTTTTGTCTACATACTACTATGACTTTTTTTTCATGATTTTTCACGACATACTATACTATGACTTTTTTTCATGATTTTTGTCTACATACTATACTATGACTTTTTTTCATGATTTTGGACGACATACTATACTATGACTTTTTTTCATGATTTTGGACGACATACTATACTATGACTTTTTTTCATGATTTTTGTCTACATACTATACTATGACTTTTTTTTATGATTTTTGACGACATACTATACTATGACATTTTTTTCATGAATTTTCACGACATACTATACTATGACTTTTTTTCATGATTTTCGACGACATACTATACTATGACTTTTTTTCATGATTTTGGACGACATACTATACTATGACTTTTTTTAATGATTTTTCACGACATACTATACTATGACTTTTTTTCATGATTTTTGACAACATACTATACTATGACTTTTTTTCATGAATTTTGACAACATACTATACTATGACTTTTTTTCATGATTTTTGACAACATACTATACTATGACTTTTTTTCATGATTTTTGACAACATACTATACTATGACTTTTTTTCATGATTTTTGACGACATACTATACTATGACTTTTTTCATGATTTTTGACATGTTATACTATGACTTTTTTTCATGATTTTTGACAACATACTATACTGTGACTTTTTTTCATGATTTTTGACTACATACTATACTATGACTTTTTTCATGATTTTTCATCTTTTCACGGAATGGCAGCTCACCAAAACCCACACAATATAGGTCATAATAAACCCCACCTTCTCCATTATAGCAGATGGGCCAAACTAAGAATTCAAAGGACACATAAGATTAATTTTCCCAAAGATAGCTTTCTTTCATTTAAGGTAGTTCTCATCACACTAATATTTGTTCAAGTGTTCATTTTTGTGATAAGTTTGATGATAACTAGTTATTTTATGCTATAAAAAAGGGGTGTGGCATCGTGATTGACAGCTGCATGTGTGGATTGATGTGCTTGAGAGAAATAGTCCTGTGTAGACTGGCTGCAAGTGACGTCACCAATGCAAGATGACAGCGCCTGCATCCAGGATATTTTGGCTTATGGGAGGAAGTGGAGACGTGTCGTTCACCTATATATACAGTCTATGACTTAAACTAATAATAATTGTTTACATCCAGGTCGGAGGTTCTTGGTTTCCTAACCAGAGAATCAACCTAGTTATTTCCTGCAAAGGCAGCAGTGAAAAAAAAAAAAAAAGGTCTGGGCCTTGTAGGTTTGAATCTTTGATTCAGACAGCTGAGGCTTGGTTCCTAGGCGGGACAGACCATTCTCACCAGGAAGAGGGTCTCAATCTTGGCCACAGCTCTCCGCAGCACCGTCCCCATGTGGTCACCCACTCCGGCCAGCAGTATGCCAAACATGGGGATTCCAACCAGGGCGTAGCACACACAAAACAACTGGCCGTACCACGTCCGAGGAGACAGGTTCCCAAAACCTGTTACAAAAATAAAAGAATAGAAGGACTCTCAGCTATTTACAAATCATATCAGTAACTTCCATTTACAACAGACTGGAGACCGAATTCTGAGACGTCCTTTGGACTAATATGAAGTACAGTTCATTACACATCGATTTTAGATGTCTGGTGTTAAAGAGGAACAGAGGAACATCAAAAAAGAAAAGCCCAGCGCCTCTATTATACTGACACAGTAGATCACTGAATGGCATTCATTAATGAATAAAAAATGATGTCACTACGTATATTTTCTGTTTATATCGACCCGACTTTTAACATTTAAGTCTACCACTTAGTTCTTCGGCTCATGGAGACTAATTTTCGATCAAAAAGATAATTTTTGAGTCAATCTGCTGAACTCAACATTCACACAAGTTCAGTTTTGACTGTGAAGATGTTGAAAGGATCACGCATGTTCAGAATTTAACTCAGATAATTTTTATATCACAGGAGCTCTCCGTGAAAAGTTTGTTCTCCTGTTAATCATTTCCACAACATATCAGGCATGTATCCTCACTTTAAGGAGCATTTCAGAGTTGTCGGATCTTCAAAGTGCAGCCTGAGGGTGAGTCTCCACCTACCTATGGTGGTGATGATGGTACCACAGAAGAAGATGGCGGAGGCCAGGTCCCAGCGGGTGGTAAAGTTGGCATTATGGTTGTTCACATCCAGGCCTGCCTCCACCGCAGACACCACTCCCTGCAGGGGAGGGATGCAATTTATTTAACTGTACTTTTTTCTTCCAACACAAGTCTGTACACAACCTCAGGTATCAGAGCGGCTGGAATTTAGAGACTTAAAGTTATCTGTCAGTTGGGTTGTTTTACAGTCTGTGAGGGAAGTATTCAGATCCTTTACTTCTGTAAAACTACCAGTACAGTTATTTTAAAATACTCTATTACAAGTATTATCAGAGAAATGTATTTTAAGTATCAAAAGTTAAAGTACTGGTTCTGCAGAATAAAGTTCACCTGACTGATATCATATTATATGACATTATGAGGTTGTTGAAAGAAATATAGAGACCGAAGAAAAGTCCAAACAATAATTTGTGTAGCACAACTTTCCCTCTTTTCAAACAGATGTTTTGATGTAGTTCTTCATTTGCCTCAAGCAATGAGCAACGTTCTTTTTTGGATTCTTTGTTCACTGTGGAGGCATGCGAGAAACATAAAGTTTTCATAACTAATTCAACATTAACACAGGATGAGTAACTGATACACAAATGGTCATCTTGTGGGTAAAGTACTCTTTTACAACTAATGCAACAATGCAAAAGAAGCATTTTAATGTAGCAGGTTGAGACTGAATTTTGTTTTCTTCATATAAAGTTGGTTGGTTTGGTGTGATGGTTCCCAACCTGGGGGTCAGGCCCCTTAAAAGGGTAACAAGATGATTAATGGGACAGGAAAGAAGAAAAGAAGGAAAACTGTGCCATATAAATCTGTAGTTTTTTGTGAAATTTTATCAATATCTTATTTACATACATCTTATGTAAGGGTCACGAGCCACAAACTAACGCTTTAATCTTTAATAATGTTGTGTATTTTGTATTAGTTATCAATCTTTTTATGAAACCTTCACATAAAAAGTTCTGGCCATAGAGTGAACGTTAACTATCTCTCCTCCTGCCAATTTCAACGCGGGTTTGTTGTTCATAATTTAGTGTTATCAGGGAATAAAAAGGGTGCATCCCCCGAAGTGTCAGTCCTGAGGGTGTCCTGAGGAACATCTTTGTTTGTCCCCAACACATTTTCTATTGTTAGCTTCGAGCCCTGATTTTTAGCCTGCACAAAACTGATGTGACACTGAAAAACATCGACCACTGACTTTAGTAAATGTGGTCTTATTTGCTGGTCGGCCGATGGCAGTCGACAAAGCAAATATTGGCCAACACAGATGTGCGGCCGATAAATCGGTGCATCCCTTGGTGCTTTATAAATTAAATGTTAAGTTAAAACAAAAACAGGCAAAAGAAAATACTGCCTTTGTGTATTTGATGTTGAGGCCACCTTAGGGATTATGTAATGTGACTGTGCTTGGTGTGTTCACTGATACCTTCAAAAGCTTCTGGAACTCCAGCTCGCTGACACAGGAGTTATTATCGAGGAAGTTGTTCCTGGTGGTGAGCAGTTTATCGTACGCCGAACTCTCCTCTGGCAGCTCCAGGGTGCTGAAAACAAGCGCTCCCATCACCAGGTACAGCACGACCCCCGCCAGCAGGGCCACAAGGGTGGTACACCGCATCTTCTCCCCGTCGACCCCCCCTGCCCCTCCAGGGTCAGGGGGTCAGAGCTCAGGGGCCAGGATCTCAGTCAGGATACACTGGGGCACAGCTGGCCATAAACAGGAAGTTCCTTTAAAGAGGTGCTGTATATGTGAGCACAAAGTGTTCTTGGAAGGCTGACAGACATTAACAGCTTTTATTTATACATCTGTGCGTCAAACCGAAGAGACGGTCACTGACGGGAAAGGTCCCGAGTTAAGAGCTGACAAGGTGTAAAATAAATAAACTTCTGCATATCTTACAGTAGGTGGGTTAACAGTCATGTGACGCCACTGACAGGGGCACTCCAGAAATTTAGTTTTGTACATCTCCATTACAAACTATGAGCTCACGAGACAGATTTAAACAGACGGTTTAAACTGAGACACAGAGGCCGAGGTACCAGGCCTTTTAATCCATTGGGTGGTTCAAGCTCCAAATACACTGGATCCTACATTTCCCATGATGCAGCTTCATAGTGCCTTTCATTATTCTGCGTTCATGTCAACATCAAAGTTGAAATTATGACTTGCCGACGTTTTCTGAAAGCTCTGATTCATCCAACTCCGCACTTAAAAAGGAATTCCTCTAATTTATCTTTGCACTGCTGAAACATCGCCACACTCACAAATGACGGTTTAAAAAAATCCTGTGCTTCTCTAAGTCAAGAAAGGTTCCCTAAACGGCTGCATTTCAAGAACACTACGTCATCGAATCCTGCTGAAGGACTGTTCCGATGTCTAGGACCCTTCGTATTCTACCAAGGACAAAGTCCTTTGTTCAGAGTATTTTAAAGGATGCCTGTCTGTATCATATGCACTCTTAAAGCAGCCACAATCCTGTACACATGATGCAGTGACCCTTTCTCCTGACTGGAAACAAGGAAAATATGCTCTCAGTCACCTCAGCAGTCCACCAAAATATGTTTCTGAACAAATTTAAGTCGAGACATGAGCAAGATGATAATAAACAGTTCAGTCAGAGATACAGTTTGAAAATGTTAGTAGCAGCTATCGGAGCCTCAAACAGAGATGAACAACGACAACAGAGGTCTCACTTCCTCCTAACTCCCCAGATTTGTCATCTCCAAGCTTGCAGTCTTCAAACCGACGTTGACTTGATGGAAAGTAGTTGAATCCTCACAAGACCAGCTCTGGTATCATACAATCACTTTGACACAGTAACCTTTCACATCTTTATCATCCAGCCCAAGTCACATGAGTAAGCATAAGACCGTCACTTCCTAATAAATGTCAACACTGTTTTAAGCTCAACAGCCCCCAGTCTCTAACACGACCAGTCAGAGATAAGCCCATGGTTATTGTTATGGTAAAAGTTGTCTCAGACTTTTTCAGAGGCGCCGCTTTCAAACGTTGAGTAGTCTTCCTCATGACAGGTAAACTGATCTTGATGTGGAATACCCCTTTAAGTCACCAGGTACAAAAATCTGGGGACTGTATTCACAAAGCTTCCTGGTGCTAAGAGTTGCTCCTGGTGATGAAATTCAAAAAAATCACTCCTAAGCTAGGACTCCTTACTTAAAGTTTTTAGGCTAAGCTAGGAGCTCTCTGAGAGAACTCTTAGGCTGTTTGTGAGTACGGCCCCAGACGTAGTGTTTTGCTTCCTCTGTGTCACACTGCGTTTTCCCTGAAGCGTGCTGGTAATCACTACAAAACAAACCACATTTAACAATCCCACAACGATCTTTAAAAATAAGTGAGCATGAGCAGAGGTCCAGTGTGATCACACACAGATGCAGCAATAAAATTGAAAGGCGCTATTCTTCGTGCTTTCTGTGATCTCTTTTCGGGTGTTTTTTTTTTTACGACAGATAACGTTTAATCACTGAGAGGAAAACAAATGTACCTCAAGTCGCTGACGTCAGGAGCTCATCCCATGTTAAAGGTCCACAAATCAGATGACAGAGAAATCTCTGTTTCTTCTTTCCTCTTTATCTCTGCTCTGCTTTTTCTCTGGTTCTTGTCTGTCTTCAGTGTTTGTGAGCAAAGGATTGTAGGTCCATTTCCTTCTCCTTCAAGCCACTTGAACATTTAAACATGACGAAATACAGAAACAAACAGGCAAACATGTAAAAATGTAAATGCAGACTGGAGCATAGAGGAACACAGCAGCTGTAGGCTGGCACACGTCCCTGCTTCTCTCTCTGTTTCAGCAGAGCATGAGTGGCATTAAATAAGGGTTCACACTGTAGAGGCTTTGTCATAATAACCACGCAGGGACTGACACACACCAGGCTGTCCTGCCAGTGGTTTCACAAACGATTACACTCTGCCAAAACTCCGATCCTACATCTAAAACACTAATCAAAAACATGTTTATCGCTTATCTTCATTTGGCTTCTAATGTTTCCTTTGAACTGTGTTTACCTTTGAGACACACTCTCAGAGGACTGGGATTTAGGAGCTTCTCGCTCGGGGTCAGCTGGCCCCAGTCGTCTCCACATGGACCTTGACAGTGTTCTGACATTTCCCAGAGTCTGGCCGACTGTTAGCATTCTGCACTAATGGACTGTTGGCTTCAGTTTGTGTGGACAGTCTCGCTCTCTGCCCCTGGCTTCAACACTGACAGATATTATTAGTTATCACTGTCTAAACCTGCGCTGGCATATTTTGATATTTTGCTAAGATATTGAGCGAGGGGGGGCTTAGCGAGAGCTGGACTGTGGCTGACTGGCAATGATCTAATCTTAAGTTAAACAGTGGGGGCAGGTGGGGAAATAAATCATGAGGTGGGCTGTTTGAAAAGAAGCACGAGGCTGGGAGGAGATGTATTCTTTCTATTCCTGGGTTTACATTTAAGGCAGGTGTATCAGGCAAATCTGACCAAACTGTGAGGAACTACAGAGAAAAAACGCTGCAAACCCTTCTCTCAACATGATTAGTCGCTGGTTCAACAGTCACGTTAGAGTCATAGAGACCCTGATCTCTCTTTAACAACTCAAAAAAAACATACTTAAAGACCCCCTCCACTCGAAAATGTGCTCTGCTTGCTGCTGCTTTGGTGGGATGTGGGAGTCACTTTGCAAAGTTTGACACTGGAAAGCTGGTTTTTGATTAATCTGCTGAAGGAATAAAGTCGCTCTGTGCTTCAAATCTGCGCTTAACACGTGTACGCACAAGCTGTATTTGTGACATCACAACTAGCTTGGAGCCAATCGTGGACCGGTATGCATCTTGTAGTGTGATGTGGAAACATGAAACCTTCCAGTGAAGGAAAATACATCTTGTGTCTAACAGATAAAGTTCCCCTCCAGACATGTTGTAAAGTATATAAAAATACTGTGCTATTATTTCTGTTTTGTTTAACATGTTTTTTCCATATAAAGAATACAAAACAAGCAAACAAAAAGAAACTCAAGAAGGTCAAGAAGCAGATCCCTCATTGAGAAATTCTGGATCTGTACTCTGCCCCGCCCATCACTGCTACTTGTGGTAGATTTTGCCTTCCACTTTCTCCAGCGCTCCATTTGCATATTTATATTCTGGACTTTATAATGAGGGAAAAGAGAAATGTGCACTAGAAGAATTTTTAACCAGATAATTGAATTTTTTTTATGGCAAAAACCAAATAAACACCAATCAGTATTCAAAGCAGAACATCATACATGTTAAAACATGTCAGGGGATCTTTAGCATTGTTTGACTTTATTTGATAAGAGCTGCCTATGACCATGATTTTGAACTTACAGCCCCTTTTCCACCGCAGGAACTTTGATCATTTACCCGGGATTTTGAAAACCTTGGCGCCTTTCCACTGAAGTTACCTGGGGAAAAAACTTTCCCTCAACCCCAAACTTTCCCTGAAAAAAGTACCTAGTAGGGGGGTAGGACTTTTCAGATTCCCTGGAATTCTTGAGGGGCGGGGCTGTGTGCTGAAGAACGCTGATTGGTGGAACACACACTTGCAGCGTTCCACACTTCCGTGCCAGTGTGGCTGCAAACTTTATTTCATTTCTACAAGCTTCACTTGGTTTGTGTTTTGATCATTTGGAAAATGGAGCAAAAGAAGAGAAGCTACGAGAAGTGGACGGACGATGAGGTCCAGGCTCTTTGGAGCGTATTTGCCGAGGAAGAAATTCAACGGGACTTCGAGCCGCCGACTCAAAACGACGGATTTAAATATAGGGCACACGCTGAAACACATTTGTGAAAAGTTGAAGAAACTTCACCAAGAGTATAAGAAGCTTCGGGCGTTCGCAGTTGTCTTTGCTAATAACATCTGTCGTCTTTTCCGTGCAGATCACATGGTTTTATATGTGATGTAGTAAAACACGAGGAACAACAAAACAACTTCAACGTCCTCCATCCTGGCATATTGTGTCGCACAAATGATGATGCAAGCTTGTGGGTCGCCGTTTATGGCGTCATCGTGCTTGTTTGGCCTTCAGCTTCAGCTGATTTGAATACATTTCCCAAAACTTAGAGTCGTGGTGGAAACGCAAACCACACAGATTACCAGGAATTCTTTTACCTGGGTAAATAAATTACTGGAAACAAAAGTTCCTGGAAATGTTGGTGGAAAAGGGGCTAATGACATGTTGCAGGAAGTCTGCTTCTGAAAGGGATTCATTACTTCTGTCTGAGAACTTAGAGAACTGAGCTATAGAACATGGTTACATACGATCAATGTTCCTCTGCTCTACATCAGGAGTGTTGCGATGTTCTGGTATTGACGATAGCTGTGATATTTCAAAATGAACCTCTAATATCAGCCTAATAATACACATCATAGTATTACGTTAATAAACCAGGGTCTCTTAAATCATGTCCATGTTCTGATGTTGTCGATTTGTCTCCCTTCCTAAAGGCAATCTGGTTGTACTTTCCACACTCCATTTTTAATTGCTCTTCTTGTACTCTTTTGTGCAGTTTTTGTCACAGACTTTCTCGCCACGTGTTGACACTCCTATTTTGAGTGTAATAATTTGCCAAGAAAGAGACAAAATGTACAATAAACAAAGTTAAAGATGTGAAAGATGAAAATCTGATATTGTGCCCGCTCTGCTCTCTATATGAATGGTGTTGTCAGTACATGTTACACTGTCCCTCACAACGTGTTTATGGATTTATGTTAATTATAACAATATAATACAGCATAAATAACATCTACATACAAAGTTAATGTCTATATTTCTTAGTCTCCAGATTGTTTTTTTGGCAAACAACGGGGATATACAGTGTTTATGTGTAGTGAGGATAATATAAAATATTACCTTTTTTGGTTTAATAATGCTTTATGGGCATTTCTGTACTTTGTCGACTTAATCAAATGTGTAAGCTCAGTGTGAGACGAAAGAAAGGGTTATTGCGTCAATACTTTTATTTGACGTCACAAGAGAAGAGGAAAGAATTTCTCTCTCCTTTTCTCTTCCATTTCTGTCATTACATTTACATACACAGCAACTAGGAAGTAAAGCTAAGTAAAGTAAAACTTACTACTGGATTCTAGTGACTGTAATGTCTCTACTGTAAACCAGTTAACAAAAAGAGGCCTGTTTGTGAACGTGACTGTCCGCCGCAGCGGGAGAAACTAAGACTTTGTCCCCCGCCTTTATCTGCGTAGACAAACCTCTAGAGAGGAGTATCACTGGCTGCGGATGGGGCCGTAGCATCTACTGAAGAATTTACACTGCCGGGAGATAATAAAGATGACAAGATGTGTGACAGATTATACCGCAGAGTATTTGCCTCTTTTTCAGTGAGCACACACTCGCGTCAGAGGGAGATCACAGGTTACAATATCTGGTTTTCTGGTTTCAGGCTCTGGGAAAGAATGATCTGGGTGATCTGGGAAATAATAATAGGACTGTTTGGGCAACAGAAGTTGCATTGAAAAGATAAACTAGCTTGTAATTCCCTCTGGGGCTATGAAACCAAAAAAGAATATCCCAATTAAATGCTTATCAAATGCAGCAGCTGCGCTCCCAGAAGCGCAGTTGCCTAAATCTTAAAACATAGATTTAAGCTAAGCTGCTTTCTAAATTTTGCACTTAAATTACTGTGTTGTCTGTAGTGTCAGGGTTGAGAGAATTCATATTGGCAGGAACGTCAGAGCAGGGATTGATCATCTCTTTTTAAATCAGTGTGACAGTCAGCTACTATACTTGGTAACGTACAATTAAAAAGAAAAGAAAAAGAATTTTGGAGAGAGCTACACATGCAAACTTGATCTAAGACCAAACATTTCTGCTTATATAGTGATGATAAACAACAAAAACACTGATGTTGAGACTCCTAAAACCTCCAGAAAGAAATTACTTTTCCAAGTCTTACCTTCAGTTTGCAGAGATGTTGCTACCCAAGTTCGCCTCATGCAGCATGTGTCGTCCTCTCACCATCAGGGACTCAGCAAGGAGCTCTGTGCGAGTGTGTGCGTGTTGTGAAAGTGCATGTGTGTTTTCTCCTTGGAAGGTGTTTCCCCATTCTCGTGACCCTACATCACTCGGATAGAGGAAACAGATCGTAGGAGGAGTAGGAGGAGGAGGAGAAGAAAGGGACAGGCCATGTGAAGTCCATTACAGTGCTGCGAGTGTGATTAAGTGCCGTCACTGCAGAGGAAGAGCAGAGGGCCACGGAGTTTCCTGAGCTGGACGTGGGGGGGCTTGGCTCTCTAAATCCTCGCCTTTCCAACCTCTGTCTTTTTGGGAAGTAAAAAGAGACACTTGTTTCTTTAAAGTCAGAGTTATGGTCCACACCATTTTTTTCCACTTGAGGAGGATTTGAATCATGAAATTAAACAGAGTCTAGAGTTGAGAGGCCCGAGTCTTCCGTCGATTCTTTGCTCCTTTAAAGCTTTCAGCACCTTTTCAAACGTGTTCACGACCGAGAGGAAAAGGGAGAGGACTTTGGTAATTACGGAAATACTTATGTGATTTAGCCAAGATATTCCACTTAAACACTTTGAGGCTGTCCTCATTGGACCATAGCACTCATTTAAATGTCAGCCGGCAAAAAATAAATTAAAAAAAGCTAAACAAAAAAAAAAACCTCCTCAACCTCAGCTGACAGCGGACCAAACGGGCCAAACGTCGAGGCATGAAATACAGAGTACGCTGACCGACTCCTCAGACTCAAAGGCGCTCAGAGATAAATGAATCCAAGAAAGAGACAACGGTTAAATTAAGAGCAAGCTTTTTATTCTAGCCGCAATCACAACACAGATACATTCACATCAAAGTGTTCAAAACAAGGCAACAAATACACAGTGAGTCCGACAATCCCGCCTCACTGCCAAAAGACTACAGATCCCAGAGATATGAAGGCAGCTCAAAGCGTGTGTGTGTGTGTGTGTGTGTGTGAGGGTATCAACATGGCAAATAAATGGTGATGACATCGAGTCAGGAACAGTCCGCACTGTTCTGCTCGAGTCAACAAGCCAAGGCTGGAAGAGAATGACTCTACCTCTAAATAAAATGTAAATATAAAAAGAAACACTCCACACTTTTAACACAAATTTGTCAAAAACCTTTCGCTGAAATAATCTCAAAGGTCACTGAAAGACAGCTTCGCAAGGTTTTAAAATATAGCTTCACATTTGATCAAGTCTGTCTCAAAACAATGCTCACATACCAGAGTGTATACTGAAATAAATAATTAATTAATAATAATAAGTAACTTTGATTGTTGCCCCTGTCTGTACTGTCCACAAAAAGAGCGTTTCTTTCTTTCTATTTCAGTGTTATTCATTACAACACCCACAGTCCTATTCCTGAAGCTGATATCTTATCTTCCAACTTTTATTTAACCTCCTCTGTCAGAGCATTAAGGGGGCTTTACGATCATTTCAGAGTGCATCAGTTTGGACATGGTTTTCAAAATGGAGGTGGCTAAACTAGCAGCTAGCAGCTAACAATGCTAACGAGAAATGGAGAGTGGGTGCTACACTTCTGTGACGACGCATATCTGATATCAGCGATAATCGCAGTATGAGTGCAGTGCAAAGCGGAGGTGATGAGCCAGTCAGTTGGATACACACACGCACTAAGAGCCCTGACACACCAAGCCGACAGTCAGCTGTTGGTCAACAGCAGGCCGTCGGTGAGTTTCTATCACTCTAGTTTCTGCGGTGTGTCCCGCACTAGTCGGCCCTTGTCGCCTGTTTTTTTGGTAAATCAGAAACAGTGTGGAACCTTTTGTGTTATTGTTCACTGGTGCACAGTAAATGTCCTTTATTTATTCATTATCAGGTTGTGTTGTTCATGTGCTAACTGGCTAACTAGCATTTTGAATCCGTCCTGTCAGTGTTCCAGTTTCCCTTTTTAAATGACGAATACAGACTATGGCTGCATGCTGCTATGGAGTTATTTCCTCTGACGCAGGTGGAGATCGTACGCACTAGTTGGCAGTTGGCTTTGGTTTTTGCGTAGTGTTTAGGTGCAACTTTTTGGCTGAGACACAGCAATGTGAGGTGACGCAAAAGTCAGCCTTCATCACCACTAGTTCTTTGGTGTCTCTTTGGTGTGTCTGGGCTTTAACATGTGCACGCAGCCGGACTGGCTCACCACAGCAAACCACAGAGAAGCTCAAGGCTACAACACACACAGAGATAGTGTAACTTCACTCTCTGCTCAGGACCATAACTCCACCATATCTATACATAACAGTGATTTGCTGCTTTATTAATGCTCTGAACATCACATACAGAACATTTAACTGCTCCACAAATGAGGAATGGTTTCCAGAGAGCTATGAGACAGGAGCCGATGATACAAATACACCTTTTTAGTTAACTGTGTCAACTTAAAGTCCCGTTAGTGTCCAAGCTAAAATAGAGAAAAGAGAGAAAATCTCTAGGAGCTATTGAGACTATTAGCTCCGACCTCAAACTAGCCATATGAGTATAGTCAGGACATCAACATGCTTCTAGACCAAATATCTCACTGACACACACAGATTAATTTTACTGTACTACTTTCTGGTGTGGTGTGATCAGGCTTTAACTTAAGTTTCATGTTAGCCTCAACTTAAGTATATCTTTACACAGAATGAGGACTGAGGATTTCTTTGTGGCAAACACGGGCAGGAGTAGGGATGGGAGGATAGACGATTTTATCGCAGATTGCAGCAAAAAAAAAAAAACATAAACAGTAAGTTGACTGTGGGGAATTTCCATTACATGGCTAATCGTGATATTGTGTCGTGTCCAGCAGCACCCAGACAGACTGCAGGGCAAACAACAGTAAAAGAGACTGCAAATTTCAGCTGCCAAAAAAAAAAAAAAAAAAGGTCTTAATTGACCGGTCATATTTCATATCAAAAGGTTTCAAATTAAATAGCTGAAAAGACTGTTTTTAAAAGATTGCTTTTGTGATGCAATAAAAATATAAAAAATATGATTCTTAACTAAATGTAAAGTAAATTCATAATGATTTCATGTCATTTTAAGAGTTTTAATTATATATTTTGATGATTATCGGAATAAATTGTGCCATGATATTTTCATAATGTCCCATGCCCAGACGAGAGAAACAATGACCAATAACTCTCAATGTAGTAGTGGGCATGTGAGTATAGTTTTAAGATAGACTTGAAAAATGTGAACCTATCCTCTGGTCAAACCTTGTACATAAGCAAAGTGGTCCTCTCGTTATACGGCATAATACAAACTGTACATGAACTCCAAACATATCTACAAAATCTACAGTGTACATACACGTGGGGTACTGTCGTCTATGGCACAGTAACAAATGTGCAAAAAAAACAAAATCTATCAACACCAGTCACATCACTTAAATAAATTATATCTGATCAAATATAACAAATCAAATGAATTCATCTGTACGCTCAGCTAATAAAATAAAGCTTCAAATGATTAGTTTTTGGTAACTTCAACCACTGAGTGCTCGTTAGTATAAGATAGAGAAGCAAAGCAGCAGAAGGAGGAGAGAGGGAGCGCAGTTTGGATCACCATACATGGAGCGGAAACCAACTGCAGGTTAGACTGAGTCATAGACATGTGCTCGCTCCTTTCTCTCTCTCCCACACACACACACACACACACACACACACACACACATACAAACAGTAACGTCAAGATGAGGACATACATGTCCATATTCACAGCTAACGTCTCACACACACTCTCACTATGCTTTCACACAGTTGTTGTAAACACCAGCCTTCTACTGAAACACATTCAAGTGTCCGTAAATAAGCCACCTCTGGGATTAAAAAGAAGAAAATATATATATATCACATTACACAACAGGCCGCTCTCGGCTTCACCCTTTTGGAAAACAAGTCAAACTTATCTTGATGAGCACTTGTTTAGAAAAGCATCAACTAGGCACTGACTCATTCGAAGTAGGTCAAAGCTGGACCCCATAACTTAACGCTGCTGCTGAGACACTAAAAACTAAACAGTCCCTTTGGAAAAGTGGTTGTAAACTTTAAATAAACATCAACAAACATCGCTAAATCACTACCTCTGTACCTAAATATACAGGTGGGTGTAAAGTGTCAGCATTGTGATGGAGAGCGACGTCTCCACACAGCAATTAGTGGATAAACTAGTGATCATTAAGACATTTCAGATCCACAGTGGAAGTGTTTATTCTGCCAGTGCAGGCCCGGTTACCTGCACGCACATAAAGAAGTCCATGTGTGACGGAAGCACTTTTTAAACTGGTCCTGTGCTGGTTTGAAGGTTTAAAGGGCTTCAAGTTGCTGGTGACTGGAGTGTCCCTGTATGGTTGCTGTTGTCCATCACTGAGGTTCATCATCAAGCCCAGTGATCAGTTCTTTCCACCACATCTGTAGACAACCCGTAAACAAAAAAAACATGCACCTGTTACTATATTTCAACCAAATAAAAACAAAAATATAATAATTTAAGACAATATTTTCACTAGTTTTCAGGACTTTAACTGAGGCTGTGTGACTTTATTTTTAAAGGTTAAGTCTGGTGATATTCTTAATTATTTTTTATAGTTGACAAATCCAATCAAAGGCCAAAACTAGTAATGAATTGATCCTTCTTACAAGCATCAATGAGCCACACTCTTACACCTGGTGACATGTTGCTTGATTAATCTTCCAATTATTTGTTTGATTAATCGATTACACGTAAAGAGACAATCAGTCTAGCATTAATTGTACAAAAATGGAGGATGAAATGAACTGACACAACAAGCTATGAAACCATCTGTGTGGACAGAGGTTACTGATCCGCAATACGCCTGCTGTTTAGGTTCAGATATGATAAAGTTTAAGGTTAAAACTTTTATTTTTCTTTATTTGTATGCACTTTTAGTTTGAATTATATAATTTAAAAAATGCTAAGGCTGTGTGAGGATCTTTAAGCCCTGATATCATCATATTGAAGCATAGAAGGAGACAAGAAAATAATTAGTCAAGTGTACAGAATATTTTCATCCATGAGTCGTCCTAACACCTGACAGATGAAGCACAGATGGGAAGCAGAGATGAACATGATCATGATCTTAAAGTGTCATGACATTAAATATCTTGGTCATTATCTTGTCAATGATGTATCTGACGATAGAGATATCTACGGACAGTGTCGTAAGTTGTACACACAAGCTAATATGCTTGCTCGCAAATTTAGCATGTGTTCAGTTAATGTGAGGTTCGCTCTTTTTAGAGCACTTTGCACTCCGCTGTGTACTGCCCACTTGTGGCGCTCCTATAGGAAGAGCAACATGCAAAGACTGAACATGACCTATAATGATGGCATGAGACTGCTTCTAAAACTGCCACGATGGTGTAGTGCCAGCCAAATGTTTGTAAAATGTTGGTGTGCCTACTTATCCCGCTTTAATACAAAATGTTATATATAGATATATGTGCAGGCTCTCTGTCTCAGAGAATAGCCCTGGCCAACCCTGAGCTTTCATCTCGACTGTGGAGCCACTGGCTCTCCAGCTTGATTGTGGGTGTAGTTTATTCAATTCTGTCCATTTTTATGAATTTGTATAATGACATGTTGGGTATTTCTTGTCCTTTTTTAAGATATTTTTATATATTGTATGTATTATATCGTATTTTTGTACATAGATGATTGTTTTTTTTTGTGTGGTATGCTATGGACCTCTCTTTGTGTCCTTAATAAGGTCATTATCATCATTATTATTATTATCATTATTATTATTATCATCATCATATCACAGGATACTTGGAAGGAGGTATGCACTGAGGCATATCTGGTTACAAATTCCAACACATGGAGGGAATCTAAATGGAAAATGAAACAATTTTTCACCAGAAATAGTTTCTAAAATGGGCCCAACACATCCCAGCTCGTGTTGGAGAAACTGTGGAACATGCACTGCCAATCACACACATATATTTTGGCAATGTCCGTTAGGTGTACACTGGAGAGACACATTTGATGCCCTTAAAGAGGTTTTTCAACAGGATATTTCAACAGACCCTACATTAGTACTTCTGGGTGTTGTCCCTTAAAGTCTGAATGTGATAAGAAATACCTCAGACCAGACCCTGCACACATACATACATGGATACAAAAGGTCTGAGACCTCTATCAAATGAAACAAATTACATACTCATTAAGATTAAAGAAATCCGCCTTTACTAAATGATGAAGTCCTGTCATGGCTTTATAATTACAATAAGGTTTAATGAGTAGGGCTGTCTTGTGCAGATATCATGATACAGACATTATATGTCATCGTCTGTACAACAAATTTTGCACCTGTACTTTATCTGTGTGATTATAAAGTGGAGTGGACAATTATTACTATTATTTTTCATTCCTTTTTTTAATTTTAATTTTTAGCAATTTAAATTGTGCTTTTTCTAACTAATGGGTTTGGCTATATATACGTCACAGTGGATGTCTCTGCTTTTATTGATTTTATGTTTAGGTGATTATTGAATATAATGTGTACAAATGTTATATCCAAAACTAAAAGAAAAATTAAGTTCTAAAAAATGTATGGACAGTAACTTATTAATACGCAATACCTGCGGCCGTGTCTTAATCCGTCTCCTCCTCCTGTCTCTCTTCTTTCTGAGGGACAGGTACAACGGATGTCCCTAACAAACCTCTTCTCACAATGTAGGGACACGAGGGACCGCTGGGGATGTCAGCAAAACCTGCAGGACGGGAAGAGGCCGACAGAGGAATAAATGAGAGGATTAGGAGAAAGCCGATGAAGGACAGATTGTGAAAGCACAAAAACAAAGAGCACATAAACAGAGGAAACGCAGAGAGAAAACATCACTAACAGCAGGAGCGTCTGTCTTTTGTACATTACAGGGTCAGACAGTTACTAACATGATTTAGATACTCAGAGACGGCACCCGCTATTAATGATACATGACCAACTTATAATCCAGCATTCAATTAATTTATCTCAACTTTTTACCCTCACCTTTAAAAGGTTTTGACTATCACAGAGAGGCTCTAATTTTAATGATTGCCACATAAGGTCATATTAAAACCTCTGTTCTTTGGTTTGTCAGAATGAAAATCCAAATATCTCCCATTAAACTAGTCAACTGGTTAAACAAATGTTCTAACATCTTAGGAAAGACACGTTTGCTTTTTAAAGATAAAAACATTAATATAATTTTCATATCCATGCATCCTGTGTTGAGATAGAGGTGGGGTTGCAACAGAATGAGATTTTCATGGTACAATAACCGTCTGAAAATATCACCATTTCACGGTTTACGATATGGCACAATTATTATTTTTATCAGTTACAATGACTGTTAAAGAAATGAAAAAGGGGCTTTTGGGTTGAACAAATGCTTGATTATACTTGAAACCATTTTTTAAAAGGGAAGTATGTGTAAAAAGTCAGACAGACAGTTGAGGAGGAAAAAACATGTGCATGCACAGGTGAGCTTCTCTGTCCAGCTGCATTTTTCTTTTCTCCAATACTGTAAATAAGCAAATGTACATAGTTTGATAACCTGTCAACTTTCAGACCTGTAAGAACTGTAAAACAGATATACCTGCTGCAACCCTAGATAGGATGACTAGGAAAATGTTTACCTGAGTTTACTGCCAAGACTGGGAGGAAACTACAAGTCTAAGTGAAAAAATATGCCTTTCAGCAACTCCAAAGCTGCTTGAGGACATTTTGGAAAAAACCAAGACATATCATTTAATTTGCTTCAAAGGTATACTGTGGAGGAATTGTTAGTTACTGTTTCTAAACAGTATCATAAGCAAAAGTGAAAGCCAACCTCAGATTGACTCCACTTGGCTTTTTTCCTCACTATATTTCTGTTTTGTTTTTTTTCTGTTTAAGGTCTAAGGTGGTCTGTGAATATATTTTATCTTTACAAGATCTAGTCTTAAACTTAAGGGGAAATTCTAAGAAAACGTCACAAGATTTATTTTTTAGAATTTTGTCAGTAGGAGCAACTCTTTGTACTAGGAAGCTTTGTGAATACGGCCCCTGAATGCTACGGGGGTACACTGCCATTAACATCCCAAACACCGCAATATAAGAGGAAAATACAGTAAGAAGGGCAGAGCCCCTGCAGAAAAACCCACCGCCACCCACGTTGCAGTGTGTCATAATCAGTGATTGTAAGGGTTACTTTTGTGTGAGTCTATGCATTTTGTTTGTTTGTTATAATTATGTATAGTATATCGTTAAGCACAGTTAGCCAACAGAGGAACAAGACTGTTGGTATGATGCTTCTTTTCAAGGATTTTGTAACCATTGTGCCTTCACACAATAAAATTTTTCAAGCCTAATGTTCCAGGTTGTCAATTTTCCCTTTTTTCACCCCACAAACTTTCAGCTGACAAAGTTACCTTTCATGACGACTTCCGGCAGTCCATAAGGTTCATACTCTGTGTCATCAAAGGCAGCCGACAGCTGCGTCCTGTTACGGCGGATTCTTTCAGCCAGGCGGGCCGGGTCAGCCGGGATGGGGAAGGAACCCGAAAACAACATTTTGTCTCCTAACTCTGCTCCTTCAGATACCGGGACAGGTGAGACAGGAGGAGATTCCACTAACTCATCTTCTTCCTCCTCCTCCTCCTCCTCCTCCTCAGTCTGAGTGTATGCACAGTGGAGTTCAGAGGTTGTTGGAGCACTGCGAGGATACAAACTCTCTTCTGTTTGACTGCTGACACTTTTCATTTCTGTCCTGACACACCAGTCTGAGGAATCAGCTGTTGTGTTTACTCTATTGGCTGCTCTGGCAGCATCTGGTTTGGCCTCATGATTCCCCGTGTCACTCTCAGCTGATTTGGTCTGCTTTGGTACTGAGACTTTGTGAGAATCTTTGGTGACATGTTGTTGACCCGTTTTCTCAAAAGACATTTGGATAACGTCAGTGTCTCTCTTCACTTTGTGTTGTGTCTGACAGGTATTGGACTGATGCAAAAGGTTGATCTCCTGGTTTTCCTTTTCAGATTCCTGAGTCAAGAGAAAAACAGAAGAATTAAAGGCATAAATCCATCTGTGCGAAAAGATGTGTGCCCAACGATTGTAGGTTAAAACTGTCAACTAAAGCATTTTTGTTTATTTTCCCTAGTAAAGAAAAATACTGAGGACAGGCAGGTGATTTCAGTTTGGATACAAAAGGAAAAATAGACACGCTTCATTTTACAGGTCCTTTATTTCCTAATCATTTCTTAAGTTTCATGGAAAAACTGTAATTTTGAACTGATTATAGGGGAAATAGTAATTTTATTGAAAAAAAGAGCTTCATCTAAACACCCCAGTGTTGAACTGTATACTTCCCTGTATACATTTTTGCATGTTCATCTGCATGTTCATTTTTGCATATTCATCTGGCCTACTAAACACTGACTGTGGGCTACACTACAGTGATTTTAGTTGAAGTGTACCAAATTAACCCTGTCTCTATTTTCTCTATAATTTGCACCGAATTACAGTTATTTCCAAAAGATTTCTGAGAAAATTCTTAGGAAATTACAGACCTGAAAAAACAAATTCAGTCCTCACTCCTTCTAAATGGACTCTATTTAGCAACTAAGGGATTTCTACCAAAATATTCTATAAAACAATGAAACAAAGAGCCGAAAACACATACAGTGGTCTCGTATCTAAGTGAGTGATGATTAAAAACAAATCACCTCGTCAGTCTTGGCAGTGTCCTGATTGTGTTCCTGAAGCGCTGCAGTCTTTTTAGAGGGATGGAGACTCTTTGGTTCAGGGAGGTTGCTGTGCTGCAGTCTTGTGGTAAAACAAAACAAAGTTAATTCAAAGCGTTTACAAATGAAGACAACAGAGGCTTAAACACAGACATACATTAAATATATATACACAAGATCATCTTACATATATACATTTAAAACAGGCGGTAAATGTTGTTTCTTGCCATATTTTTAGTTGCTTCTCTAGCTCTGGTATGAGAACAACATGCGGCCCTGCAGTTTGTTGGAGGAGCAGGAGAGGGATATCTCATCTTCTCTGACAACAGCCACATTAGCCTGAACCTGGCCCTGGGTCATCTCATCTGTCTGCTGCTGGTTTGACTGGGACTGTCTGACAGCAGAGATCTGGTCCTGGGTCTCAGACTGGTTGTCTGTGTTGGGAAGGAACTGATCAAATGTTGGGGCTGGTTTGAAGGCCAGTCTCCACATAACAAGCTCCTCAGCCTGCTGCTGGGTCTGAGCAGAGAGAGCCCGTAGCCTCATCTGCAGCTCCTCCACCTGGACAGGAGGGGAAGGACAGGACAGACTGAATCAAACACATGTCAATCTTTACACGTAGTTCAGATAACTGGGCATAATTTTATGTTATCAAACATCTGGTTGAATTTAAAGTAATATCCTTCTTTACTAATGTAATATACTGTGCATGTACTAAATTCAAAGGAAGGACATTATTTCAGTTTCCCAGTGAAGACTGCCAACATCTACATCACTTTTTATGTGATTAACTAAACATATTTTTATCTCTCTGCTCATGTAAGAGATGTCACATCATTGTTGAGATATAAAAAGGAAAGTACAGTGTGACTACCTGTTGCTGTAGGTGGCTGATCTGAATATCAGAACCTGCCTCCAGCTCGTCTTCAGCCCCCGAAGTCCTCCCATCTTCCCTTTCTAAATCTCCTCCTTCATCTTCACTCTTCTTCACATCCTGCGGCAGTGACTGCCGTGCGTCAGTGGTGATGTCATTCGGCACACTGGGTGACCTCTGCTCCACCAAGCAGGACAGAGCATTTCCTGTGTTTTGGCTTTGCTTGTCTGGGTCTCCTTGGTTTTTACTGTCAGTGTGTAATGCTGCGGTCGTAGAGTCTGAGGCGGTCAAGCCCTCTAGTCTTTGTTTCAGCAGCTGATTCTCCTGTCGGAGAGCGAGCAGCTCTGCAACCACGTCTGCTGTTCCTCCATCTTGACCACACTCAGTCACACACGTTGCGTAAGAGGAGTCATTGATACTCTGAGTCTTAGCCTGAGAGGCTGCATGCTGTTCCTCTGACCACAGTACTTCATTGTCTGATTTGTTACTAATTCGTGTTGGACTTTCAGCATCTGACATCACGATTGTTAGTTGACCTTCATCTCTCTGTGCATCAGAGTCAGCATCTGCCAGTGAGTTTGTAGTGAGGATGGTGACAGCACACTCCTTTTCCTGGTTTGCCTGAAGCCCTAAGTTCTCCGTCTCTTCTTTTTTGTCTCCATCCTCCACCTTGTTGACCGTCATCTCATCTTTTCCTTTCCTCTCCTCTCCCTCTTTTTCAGTCTTGAGAGCATCCAGCTCTTGCTTGTAGTGCTGCAGTTCCTCTGCCTGGCGGAGGAGGGCACTCTCCTTCTCTTGCAGCTCAGCTAGAAGACCAGAGATGTGCTGGCTCTGCTTCTCGAAGGCCATGGTTAGCTGCTTTGTCTGACGTGTCACCTGAGGAAAAAAATAAAAGGACAAAATATAGTCAGAGCCTGACTGTGTTTAAAGTACAACTACACAGCACGTTTAAAAAACACAAACCTAAGAATGCTTCGGTTTCAGTGTTGACAAAGTTATATGCTTTCTTTACTGAGTCAGTTCTAATATCTGCTGAATCGATTTTCTCAATCTATAAACCAAAAGCCAGCAAGGAAAATCTGTGAATGCATGTCAGAAAGTCACTGCTGTACATTTAATGAGTTTTGCCACGTGTAAGTCAGGGACACACAGAAAGCTCTGGTCATCTTACTGGACTTCAAGTGCCCTTTACACAAGGACCTGTCTTTGCCTCCATCAGGACGGAAGTTTACTTCTTTAGGTGGCAATAACAAATACTGTATATGAAGTATTTTAGTCCATCAGCTGTTGTTACTTTAAACAGTGTGTCATCTGGCCTCATCCCCTGGATGGTGGCGTCCTTTTCTAATTGGTTTCTCAGATGGGTTTGATGAAAATCAATCTCTGTACACTTTTTATCTCTGCCAGGCGTAACCCTGGAGGGAGTCATGCGTTCAGTCATGTGTGTATGTGCATCTGTCTGTCCACAGCTAATCTCGCACACTACCATACCCATCTCCCTCATATTTTTGGTCAAGGATCTCTCATGGTTGTGCTGATTCACAGTTTTTGAGAAATCTGTTTCATGACGTCATCAAATGTTGAACTCTCATTCTTAAACGGCCAGTAGGGGCCACGAGAGATCAACAGGTGCTCCAGTTTGGCATCTTGTTTCCGCTAGGGACAACGTATCTGGCGGTCTTGCTAGTGCTGGCAGATTCTTTTGTTGGCACTTTGAAATTGGCATTTGGCATTTTATCACTGGTGTGGAATTGTTCCTTTTACATGAATGTAGTCAAACATTACAGCAGTGATTGTTATAAACATTCAGTGCTGTCCTCAATACATGCTGGACACACAGCCTGCCCTGCACACCCTGTTCCTCACCCACTGAGATCTGCGCTCTACTGAGTACACTGTTCTAGTATGTATTTATTGTGATTTTTATCCATCTCTTTTCTTTATCTTTTCATTGACTGCTGTCTGTAAAACCACTGGGGCATTAACACTCTACTTGTTTATCCTCTACAGCAGTGTAGGGGCTAGCTTCTTTCATAGAACAGCTGTAAAAAGAAATGTATGTTAAATAAATCTATTTTTAATCAGTCATATCTTTTCAATAAAAGCAAATATTCTTCTACCTTGCAGCACCATTCTTCTATCTGAACCAAGGTATCATGGTCAATAAGTGAAATGGAGTATAACAGCTGGATTGAGTTGACTATTCACAATACAAGTGTTATGATTTAGTACATAAAATAGTTTTCTTTGTGTCTTATTGATATCAATTGTCTTACTGTGGCTGGACAAACTTAATGTACTGTACTGTAGGTCCACTATTACATACCTGGCTCTGCAGCGCCTCCAGTTTGACCTGGCACTGGTTAGCACGTTCTGTCTCCTTTGTATTCTTCTTCCTTAGGCGCTCCACCTCTTTCGCCAAATCTGAGGGGGCAGGCTCAACGTGGAGGTCAGAAGCAAACCTTCTGTCGTCTGACATGGAAGGCCCTCCCAGATAGTTTTGTCTGGTGTCTTCCACGTCAGAGTCCACTTGACCTGTTTGCTCTTCATCTGGCGGAGGTGAGTGCTGAGGATCTATCACTGTTTGTGCTTCCTGAATGAGATCAGCTGTGGCCTGAGATACAAGCATGTTGCGTTGGTTGGTGGACTGGCAGAAGAGGAGGTGCTGCTCTGGTGAGGGGAGGAGCTTGTTGTCGCAGAGAGCGATGTTGGAGTTGAGCTCATCATCATGGAGAGTCAAGTACGTCAGAGGGCTATTGGCGACTGAGAGTTTCTCCTCTTCCAGTGAGTCTTTTTCTCTGCTGCGCTTCAGTTCTTCCAATTCAGCTTGAAGTTCTTCCACTTTGGTGCTCAGCTCCATCTTTTCATCTACATCTGTGTTTGTTATTTGGTTCCTCTCCTCTTCCTCTCTCTTTCTCTCCTCTTGTTCTAAAGCCAGCTGGGCTTTCACCTCTGCTAGCTGTTTCTTTAACTGGATATTAAGTTCTACCATTTCACTCTCCCTGTCTTCTAGTGCTTTGTTTTTCTCCTCCTCCTGCTCGTCTCTCTCCTTCCTTTCTCTTTCCGCCCTTCCTCTCTTCAGCTCTGTCTCCAAAGCAGCCATGGCCTTTCTCAACCTCTCTGTCTCAGCCCTCTCACTTTCCAGCTGTGCCTTCCACTCCTTGTCCTGCTCGTCCTTCTCCACAGCCTGGCTGGCACGTTTGCGGCTGAGCTGCTTGAGGCGGGTCCTAGCTTCTGCCTCAGACCGTCGCTGGGCTTCCAGGTCCTCAAGTCGTTTCTGCAGTTCCTCGCGTGCATCCTGAAGCTCTGAGCGCAGTGTGGCATTCTCCCTCTTGAGATCTTCAGAGGCCTCGAGAGGAGGAGGCTTCTCAACAGGAACTGTCAAACTGCAGTCATCCCTATCCATGGAGGTGTTGGTGGGAGAACCAGCAGCAGAGTGAGAGGAGCTAGAGAGTACTTGATCAAACGTAGAGTGCTTGTTTGTCCCAGAGCTGTCACTCTCCATCGCCTCATTTCTACTTTTGTTCTCCTCATTACTTTTTCTTCGGATGTATTCTGAGTCTATTCCTTCTCCTGGCTCTCTGTCAGAGGGGTAAGATGCTGCAATCTCTGCCCTTCTCTTTTCCACATCCACGTCATCTTCCCTCGTTTGCTCTGGTAGGGTGGTGGTGCCAGGCCTCTTATTGTGAGCTGATGGTCGAGAGTGAGGTGGGTAAGAAGGTTGAGGGGAGAAATTCTGTCCAACGGGGCAAAACTGGACAGGTTGTAGAGGGGCAGCTTTTTGCTCTGGAGTTAAGAGGAAGGAAATACAAACAGCACAATAAAAAATTATTTTAAGGACCAAACACACACCATAAAATATCAGGCCCAGAAAAAAAGAATGAGCTTATCTCTATTTTTTGATTATGTGCAATACTAGAATAGTTCATTATTTAAGATTGGAAAAGTGGATAGTGCATCATTGACCAGCAGGAGGCAGCACTGGGATGGGAGACTTTTGCGTTGGAGGGGAATTAACACTGCATGTACTATATGGCTTACATGACTGTCAAACACTCAAAAGGATTTGTCCACCTAAATAATAAGATCCACCTCCTTTTAGTTTATAAAAGTCTTAATTAATCAACAGGCCGGCATTCACCAGACGACACTGGTTCAAGCCTGTGTCAACAAGTATTTGCCCTGCTGTAATGTGTTTAAGCATGGCACTGAATCTCTACCATCTCCTGATCTCTAAGAGGAAAAATATCTCCACAAGAACTCTAGCTCAAAACCATATCATATTAACATAATTTACCATCTGCACATATCATATGACTGATGAATCTACAGCTCACTCCTCACCCTGCAGTTCTTTGAGAAGACGAAGGGCGTCGGCCCGCTCCTCTGCCAGTTTCCTCCCCTCCTCCTCCAGAGCACGTTCTTTTTTCCTGCTCTGCTCCAGACTCACTGCCACACCCTCCGCCTCACGAAGTGCTTCCTAATGAGAAAAAAATACAAATAAGGTGCATTGCATCCAGTCAAATGGTCAGATTAGCTGGAGTGATCAGTTCTCAGTTGAAGCTTTATTAACAACGGTCTGTTATGGGACAGGATTTTGAATATTTGTCTGCTGACACTAAAACCTCTATATCAGCCTCTATACAACAATTACCACATGTCCATGATACAACATCTTTAATTCTCACAATCAGCTTTAAACTCAGCCTCTAATAACATACTGTATTACTGCCGAAAGTCTAGTTTTAATATTTGCACCTGGAACGTTTGAATTAGTGCAGCAGGACTTCCATATAAAGAATGACTGTGTAAGAGCATGTACTGACAGCTGCTTATTGACACAGTGTCACAATACCAACAGACAAACAAGCCACAGATAAAGGCAGCATTAGTGCAGATGTTGCAAGCTGGTGTACATGTAATAAACTAACACAAACAAATTACCCTGGAGTTTTTAATATCCTCTGCAGTGAGGCTGTTCTGAGCTTTATAGTTTTAGCAAAGGCTCTCCTGGTAGGTATGGCAGGTACAGTAGGATATGAGGTTTTATTCCTTGCCAAAAAGCCTCACAGGGGAGGCAGTTTAAGAAATCAATATCCGACAGTTCATCTTTTTAGCTCTTCTAAATGCTCTCTAATGCCCCACCTTTATTAAAAGATAATAATGCAGCTGGATGATTGAAGAAGCCACAATTTACTTATAATTTATTTACGGTTCACTTATTATGAAAATCGTAGACTGACATATGGCACATTAAGATGTTTAAAAATGTATGGAGTTAATTGTATACCCACTGAGCTAATGAATTATTGACACATGCAGACCCTGACTCCCTAGACTCTGGACCATCACTGAGTGTGTGCTTGTATTGTTACCGTCAGTTTGGCTTGTGTCTGTGCTTCTTTCTTCTGGCTCTCCTGCAGCTGTCCCTCCGTCCACTTCAGCTTCTCTTTCAGAGTGTCCAACTCTTTTTCCAATGCCTGCTTTTGTAGAGACAGCTGAAAGACGATATTATGACTCAGTAGCGGATAAAAACAGGGAAAATTAAATCATAGAAGATGGGAGGGAAATGATATAGGAAAGAGACAAAGGTAGGAGGTTAGAACAATATAGAAGAATTAAAAAAAAGAATGGCTTGTTGTTAGAGGCACAGAAATCAGGACCAGTGAAGGGAAGCAGGAGAGCAATCAGTGATCAATAGCAAGCGTTAGCTGTATCTAATGTCTACCTCTCTGGGGAAAGAGATGGAGGCTTAACGGGCTGATCGGCTTCCCACCAGCGCTCATATCAAATTCTCATGTCATTATACACATGGACAGTGTTAAAGGTAGCATTATTGTAGAGTGCTGTGTAATATCTGTGATTCAATTTTAGCTATCACATTACATTTACTTATTGCACAAATAGGATACTTTCTTCAGCCTTTTTAGATTCATTATTCTTGTGTCCTCATGTCATGTTGGAAACAGCAGCATGAACAGTACAGTGTTCATGAAATAGTGAACAGGGTGGCTAATAGTGGCAATTCAATGCTGTAGGTTTGGTCTTTTATAGATAAACTTTAGGGAAGGTTTTTGTAGCGGTCTTTAATTAGACAACTTCACTAATATGTACTTTGTGCTACAATATTTATTTAACTCTACGTAAGCCAAGAGTATTCAGTTTAGTGATTTGAGTTCATGTCATATGTAGTGTAACCAGTTTAACTACTTTCCCAGGCCGTAGTTCATTGAGAGACGTCACAGGGACTGTGTAAATTGTTTACTCATTTCCTGCAGCTGCTCATGAATTAAAATATGTCTACATAAAAATCAGCTGATCACTTTGAGTACTTTTGTGACAGCAATCCTCTTGGAAGTTACCTGTTTTTCCAGTTTTCTGGAGAGAATTTTTGCAAATGTTTCTACAGCAATACAGCTGTAACAATATGCTGTTTAACAACGCTTTTATCAGTCCATTCAAATATCTAAAGAGAATCACTAAATTACTTGAGTTTCTCTGGGTGACTCATGACTGAAACTGCATGCACAAACTTTAAAAACTATGAACACAAATTCCACAAAGAGCTGTGTAAATCGGTTACTATCAGCAGCTGAATGTCACTGATTCTATGTGTGATTTGATAAACTGTGCGACAAACTGTGCCTCTATTGTGTGGTTACTCTCGAAGCCTTTTCAGATATAACAAGATAACATCTGTGTGGTTTACAAAGGGCTTACAGTAAGGTTTTAAGGGACACTATGGGTACAATGAATGCTCATTGTTCAGACTTTTTACACCATGTGTAAAAGTATAGGATTGAGGTCAAAGAAATATTTTCTTTTGTAAGTGTCAGGAGGCTCACCCATGTGCTATATTAAAATTTGTGTCATTGTTCTGCTGATAAAACATAAATACCACAGCATTCCTTCACGTTAAGAAAATGAAAAAAAAAAATAATAATTACAACAGCATGTCTCCAAGCACAAACTCACTCCTCCTTCCCTACATTCATGCAACTTGCCTCAACACACCTTCACACAAATCTTCCATCTACCTTCACCCTCATCCCGCAGCCATGCCTTTACGCCTCGCTTACTACAAACTTCACTATTTCTCACACACAAGTTATGAGTTTTGGTTCACGCTTCCATAACCAAAGCATTCTGCACCGTCAGACGTAGTCACACGGTCATTACCTTCGCTGCTCAACCTTTCCACTGGGGAGAAACCGAGAGGAGGGGAGGACGAGCGGAGAGGACAGCGGTTGGAGGGGGAAAAAAGGAAACAGAGACAGAGGGCAAGAGAGTAGAGAGACATAGAGTGAGAGAAAACAACAAGGTCAAGAAGCAAGCGTGGGAGAAGATGAGAGATAAGTTTATTGACCTTTGGAAAAAGAGTGAGGGAGAGAGGAGTGAGGACAGAAACAGAGAAAGCAGGAAAGAGAAACAGGAAATAGCTGAAAAAACAGAGCAGACATATGAACCAAAATATCAACACTATGTACAGAATGTCAGTTAGGTGCACAGTCTCCAGTGTTGATACAGATCTGAATCAAAGGCTTTATCTTGGCAATGGAATTGGTATGAAAACGCATACTGTTTGCCTTGTTCATGTGTATGACTTTGAGTATGTACCTTATGTGTGCTTTTACCTTGTCAGCCTGGGCCTGCAGGGCATTGTGTAGTGTCCTGGCCTGCTGGAGCTCCTGGTTGAGCTTATTCACCTCCTGCTGATGCTGCTTCTCTAAACACTGTCTCTCCTTCTGAAGCTCTGTCAAATCCTGGAGGCAACACGCAACAAAATCTGAGCCACTTTCTTTAACTGTGAAGTTGGACACAAATCTGACATTTTCTCTTGTTTCATGTGGTTGTTTCTTCAAGCATGTTTCATTTCTTACAATCTTGCATCTGTCGATATCAACCTTTAATCCGTCTCTGCCTCACCCTCTGATGTTGTTTCTCCATCTCCTTGGTGCGTTGTTGGTGTTGCAGTCGGCTGCTCTCTGCATTTTGCCTCTGACATCTCAGCTCCTCCTGTAGCTGCTTCAGCCTTTGCTCAGCTCCTGATGCCTACCACGAAGACAAACACATGTTCTCTTTAAAACTGACAACTTTGGGGGGCGTTATCTTTGCTGCCATCATGGGCTTGGAGTAAATACTCATAAATGGTCAAATTTGTGGGCATGTTTGTGTCACATCTCTAAACCTGTCCTAACAACCTCTTTTTACGTGATGCATTTTACAACATTTTCTCACACTGTTTTCACTTTGTTTACCTTGATTTTATCGTGTGATGCTGATAAGGGTTCTGGATTTGACTTTCTAACATCAGGAAAGCATTAACACTTTGAGAGCTCAGAGTAGTTGCTCTTAACAAACGAGACAATGGGAAAATTGGCAGCCTCTCACAGCCTCTCCTCGGCATTGTCCATTGTTTGCCAAAAGGTAAGATTTCACAAACTATTAGCTGGATTGTTGTACAGCACAGAACAAAACAAGGACACTGTTTTTCCAGCTTAGTGCCTGATAATAACTGATTGTGTAACAAGTAAAATATTTCCAAATGTCTGTTATTTTCAGGGAAGTCAAAGAGAAATGTTTTGACAATTGGGGCTAACACCCACACCCAACATTTTGTGACAATAACAACAGGGCCTTTGGGAAAATATAGAACATTAGCACTGGTATAAAACACATTTGATTTCAGTAGTAGGAGTAACACCAGTTGTATTAGCTGTGATAGTAGATGTTTTACCCGTTCACTCTCCTGGGCCATGCGTGTGTGTGCCATGCTGAGCTCGTCACGGGCTTTCTGGAGGCTGATCTCCCTGGCAGCGAGCTCCTTCTTGCTTTGTACCATTTCGTTCTGAATGGACTTCAACGTCCCGGCCTTTGCAGACAGCTCCTCCTCCAGAGCAGACACACGACGCCGAGCCTCTGATAAAGATGCTGGCAGATGACCAAACACACAGAGACATACTGGTTAATAAGTTCATCTGGGTATAAACAGGTCTCAGGAAACCAAATTTCACCTGAACACCTAGAAAGTATATCACTAAGCTAATTTAAATAACAGAAACAAGGTTGCTGTGTATGAAAGGACGTCATATAGGGCAGAAAAGTTCAGTTTAAGTGGGGGAGGTATATTGCTTGTATAAATGCTCAAGGGTAAGGTGGAAGCAATTAAATCAATTACTGTCAGGTGGATTGCACGTTTATTTTTCTGTTCTCAAAGTTATTTTATTCATTTTTCCATATATTTTCTTTCTAATGAAGCCATATTACTGATGTACTGATGTTTATCCCTTGTGTTCTTGGGGTTACACCAGGTGAGAAGGGAGGATGGTGTTGGATTTAAGCTGTATTTGTACACTGGATTGGTGTTCACGGTTTGTCGTGCATACTGAAAAATAAAAACTGCAAGTCAAAAAAAAAAAAAGAAAATTTAAACAACCATCAGTGGAGAACTAAGAGGAAGAGGTAGAGTAAGAAAAAGGACAAGTGAAAATTGGGGGACATGAAGTCCTGAAATCCTTGATAAATACGATGTTGGTGAACACATGGCACCTACACTGATTTAAACCTATACTGTATTAATCTAAGAGTAGGTGTTTTACCTTATTTACTTCAAAGTAAATACAGTCTGCATTGCTGCCCACCATCTTCCAGAGGAAAACAATGATCATAAATATTAATTTGAATATTTAACTCAAGATCTCTGGTGCAAGTAAGAGTTATACTAATATTTGAATCCAAGTGTAGAAAGGATTTCGGCTTTAAATGGGGGAAAGGTGAATGAGTGGGTGGAGAGCAACAGAGAAACAACAGGGGTGTGGTTATACTGGGAAAATACCCGTCTTTAAGATTTTTTTCCCCCAAAATGTGAGCTGGCATTATCAGCATCTTACATCTAACACCAACAGTCAACGACACAACAGCAACACACAGTGCAGGTCTTTACAAAAGAGGTCAATCCATACAAACTGGCTCACAGATGACCACATCTGTTGTAACTCTGTATGATACTTTCACAACGCCTGAGGATGTCTGGCTGCTCGTTGCCAAAGCGAGGGATGAAATCAATTTTCTGTCTGTTTAATATGCTGTCCTGTTTCTTTTTCTTGTTCCTTTAATTTATCAGATGTTCCACCTTTTAAGTGAACAGATGCTGCACAATTAAATATCTATATTTAACACAATTATCACAATCTTCACTTGAATAAACAGAAGAAACAAAAAGGTGTAACAAAAATGTCTAACGTTTTACCATCTATTGAAAAATCTGTATTAAAATTGTAATATTTACCAAATAAAACCCCATTAAAAAGAGAATCTGAATAAAATCCTGTATATATGTGTGTCTTAAATGATTACAGTGGTGCATGATAAAAACACAGTAGCAAAAAGCCAGTGAAAAAAGCACACCTAATGTAAACACTACACACCCCTCCCCCTGCGTATCCCAGCAGCTAAAAGAAGCTTTTATTGTTTCACATTGAACAGTCCCCTTCCTCCTCTGAACAAACATACACAGAGTGGAGCACAGAGAAAGAGGAGTGTTATATCATAATTATTAAGTGTACTAAGAGCCACTGTACATCAGGAAGCTAGCCTGGGAGCAAACAGAGGAGTCTCCGGCAGAGCCGCTAATTTCTCCACAACCTCTTATGTAACAAGTGTTGTTGAGGTCATTCAGAGCAGACGAGATTCAGGACGATCACGTTGCTTCACCTATGCTGATGTTGATGAGTTAGTCACATCAGAGCTAAAAACTAAACCAGAACAAAAAGTATGTCATCATTTGGCCTTCATGCTCAACCCAAGATCACACCTACACTCCAGCATAACTACTGCTGAATAACTGTCAGTATATCTGTCCTGATCTACCATAAAACTTCAATTACTGGCCCAGGCACAAAATTATTGCTCATGAAAGATCGGGAAATACAATCAACTTGTTTATTCGAACCTGTATTAATATTATTTGTATAAAAATTAGGCTTCAGATAATGTATGTACATTTTTACGAAAACCTGCTTTGATTCTTTTGATCTGAGGATCCTTACGGACTAAAGGAATATGAATAATTTACAGGGTAATCGAGGAATAGACACATAATTTGAGGTAGAAGTGTTAAAATGAACTGCCTGGCAACCAGACCAGGCTTCTAATGGAGACAGGCATTTGTGTAGCCACACCAGGCTAGTAAAACGGACTGGGAGTTTAATTGGAACCAGGCTTTTAATTGAAGGCTTTATGGTTGATTTAAGCCTTTTTTTTTTTTTTTTTTTTAGAAACATTACAAATAACTTTATTTTGTATTTTTCTTATTGTCTGCAAACCCCATTAATAAGCCCAAAACTAACAATAAATTGATTCTGCTGACAAGCTAATATAAATTATTCCTCTGTGCCAAAGACCTCCATTATTGTCCACAAACTATTAAAAATAGAAACTGAAGCACTGCAGTTTGTTTAGCCCTTCATCCCCAACAAAACTGCTTTTCTTTGAGGAACATCTGCTAAAAATTTACTGCCTAGTTTTTAAAGGAAATTAATAAACTTTTTTTTATTAAAAGGGCGCTATACATCTGTGACCCATCTTGAAAGATTTAAGTCTCGGGCTGAGACCCACAGAAAGGTCGAAGACATATTATTGTTTTTTCTCTTTTCATGAGCTTTGTTAACAACAGACATTAAGAAAACTTAAAAGTAACACTAGCCTTCTAAGTTATTTTGACCTGAGTTCTCAGTCAAAATTCAAAACCAGCTGTGACTGCGCTTTTGCTGCCGCAGCATGCAGGCTCTGGAACAGCCTTCCTATTGACATTACGTTGGTCAACAGTGTCCACTGCTGTAAACAGCATCTGAAAATCTATTTGTACCGACAGTGTTTCTATTGATGTCTGTAAAACCCTGTTTCAGAGGGGGGACAAATATCCAAAATTAAAGACAAAATTTTAAAATCAAGGGATCGGGTGTCACAAAGCAGGACTGCGGAGTTAATACAGCTGAACTTCTCTGTTTACTTCAGTTCCTGCTGGGTCCCAGGATCCAGATAACTTTATTAATCCTGCCTTAGGAGACAGGCTGTCGGGCTGGGATGCATATTTTCAAACTGCTAATGGGCGACACCCAGCCGTGCCATACTACCATGGTGACCATTTCACATTACTCACCGTCTGTCTCTGCCCTGCGGTCCTCCTCTTTCCCATAAACCCTCTGCTCCGACTGGCCAGGACTGACGACATCAGCGCAGGGCGTCTGCGGAGAGGAGGGGGACGGTCTCCTGGCCGCTGGCCTTGAGTCGTCCCGTTCCCACGGAAACGCACCCACAGGAGTGGAGAAGATGTCCGATTGGTCGGATGGATGGCGGTGGGGTGTGTTCTTGTGTTGTTGTCGTGGTAACGAGGCCGTGCCCGCTTCAGAGAACTGGAGCCGCTGCAGACAGGAGGAGAGAGGGATTAGATCCAGACAAAAAGGAGGGTGTGAGATGAACAGGATGTCAAACTAAAGAAAATTTTAGCAGAATTAACAAAGAACAGGGCTCGAGGGTTCAAGCTCTTTCACCCTGATTTAAAAGGCATTTTACTGAAGAATGACTCGTTGCTATTATATTCATGACACTTCCTGAGTAATTTGACTGTGTGAAGCCCCACTGCATATTTATTCTAAACAAATAGTGTGGGAGCAGAGAGAAAAGTCACAGGTCAGGTGTGAAAAGTAAAGGTAAATTGTCACAATAATGACAACTTCTTCTTTCTTTTTTTAACTGTAAACAAACGCAGTACACAATCATGAAGTCAAGCAGTGCAGAAGCAGTGATAAAACTTGTCGTAAAAGGTTAAGTCTGGTGATATTCTGTATTTTTCTTACTGTTACGATTCCCGCGAAAAGATTCAAACCAGCAAAAATAAATAGTTTGTGGCCAAAATGGGACGGAGCATATTCCACAATTCTATAGACCTTCATTGTTGTCAAAAACAATAAATGAGACACATTATTGCAGTAGGTGGCAAGTTCCTTGTCTCCAACAAATACAGTTTACTCCTGTTTGAGTAACATTTGCTAAAAACTACAGTGCCCAACTGTTTTGGGAGTTTTTTTTTTTAATGACTGAAACTGTGTATTTGCAGCCTTTTAAAAGATTGATGTCTTCAGTAGAAACAAACAGGCTGAGAGCCACAGACAGGTTTGGAAGGTCACCAAGTACTAAGAGACAGACTGACACATTTTTGGCTTTGGTCTTTCCTTGGAATTTGTCGACAATAAAAAAAACACAAAATAACGTCAGCCTTATCCTTTCACCAGGCGGCCCAATAAAAGAGTGCCTCTGTTAAACAAGGAGCCATGAAACAGCTGTTAATTAGTTAATCAGTGGAAAAAAAGCAGAAACAAAAACATAAAATAAGAAAAAACACACACACAATAAAAGTTCTGTTTAACTGACACGAACTGAGCCAATTCCAACAACTGGAGAACTACAGCTGCAAACTTGGCCTATGCATAGCTCAGCGTTAAAACATGCTGGTACTTACTCGGACGTGAAGAGCTCGGCTCTGTCCTTCATCTCTATGCCCCGACCTCTCCTCCTTTCTGCTCCCTACAGGACAGAAGCACAGCATATGGACTGGACTTGGTACCAAAAGCCAATCACCAAAGCTGAACAGAAACAACAGCAGTGAATAACCTAAATGGTTTAGTGACAGGAGAGGAAAGAGACATACAGCAGTCCTCAGAGAGTGAAGGGTAGGAAAAGGGCAGGAGCTGAGGGAGTTTATTTATAACCTCTCTGTTCATTGGGGAGTCTTGTGGTTTTGCTGTTTAATTTTCCAAACTATGCAGTGCATTAATGAAAAGATAGAAGCCACCAGAGAGAATAAACACAGGAGTCATAAAGGAACTGGACCGTACCATTGTGTTCCCAGGGTGAGTTTGAATTCCAGCAGGGGGTAGAAAATAGAGTGGTATCTGCCAATCTGCTGCTGTTCTGCAGCTTCTCCAGCTCTGCCTCCAGCCTGCCAGAGAGAAGGGGAAGAGAAGTTAAGGAAGAAAGTATGGTCCGATAATAATTAAATTGTGTTTTAACATGGCAACATGAACCCATTGAGAATGAAAACCCATAAATAGAAATAGTACCAGAACAATTACAAAATAACACATTGATTATTGTCCATGAGTGATTCCACTGGATCTAACCTTTTGACTTCCTGGGTGAGTTTGTTGTTGAGGGTGCGAGCAGCATCTAGCTGGCCCTCCAAAGAGCATACTTGGGCCTGCTTGGTCTGGAGATCCTGGGTCAGGCGCTCACCGTTCTTCACTGCTGCCTTGGCCTCGTCTCGAACACTCTGGAGCTCTCTCTGCACACACTGGAGCTCTCCACGGACCTCGTCATACTAGGCACGGAAGAGGATGAGGAAGAGCAGCAGGAAAAGTACATAATGATGTTAGTAAAAAGCAAGAAAATACCTTTTTATACAAATTCACAAAAGTATGCCTTTTCAAACTGCATTTCTCATACAGCTGTTTAAGAGAAACATTGTGTAGGTCAAACCAAACATGATGAGTTTTGTATTGACGTGAAGACTTGGATGTGGCTCTCAACATGGCTGCTTGTACCTTCACAGTCTGTTTTTCAAGGCTTGTATGGATGTTGTCAAGTTGCAGCTGTTTCTGCTTGTTTTCTCTGGACAGTCGCTCCTGATGGACTTGCAGCTCCTTCACCTTTTGCAGGACGCGTCCAGATAGGCCGACAGTCCAGTCCTCCTCAACCCAGCTCATCTCTCTCTGCCTGGGCCTGACAAGGTGAGGAAATAACATCAGCAAAGACAACTCTAATATGAATTAAGTTTGACTTCTAGATTTTTAAATTGCCTGCATTACACTCTGGAGAAAGAATTTCCTTTTAGCTGTGTTCAAATGATGCATTAATGAGCCAACGTGCTAGCTAACCTGTCCTATTCCTGCTTGACAGATCCAGAATCAAACAGTCCCTGGAGTCATTGGAGTCAGTCACTGGAGTGAAGAAACCTGAAACACACGTACAGAGTGTTTGAAACAAAGAGGAAGTACAGGCCTGTTAAGTAAGGTGCAGGGAGCTCTATGTCAAGTTGTGTTTTGGCAGAGGATCCAATCCACACCACATGTATCTAAACATGTTTCAATCATCTGTGCCTTTGGCTGTGGGTCTTGAATATGTTATGTTGCTAAGGCTTTGATCCCTCAGGGAGACGCTGGTTGTCACCGCTGGGCAGCTGTGACTCAATGTTTTCCAACACAGACTGCCTGCGATGTTGCAAGAGCACTTGAAGTTGGAAGTAAATCCCTTCTTTCTCAAACTCCTGCAACAACATTTATATGCTCCCCAAAAATTAACATGTTTTGCTCAAATTACATCACAACTGCATGAGAATGAAAAGCTAAAGTTAAAGCTGCAAACTCTGCATTGACACCCACTTTATATAAATGAATTGACACTAACAAATGCACACAATCACAAGCAGAGTTAAAAATAAGAGTGTCGTCGGAATGAAGAAAAGCCTGACTGAATATAATGGCCCCACCAAACCTGTGGAGGTTAATTCTGAACTCAGTTTTGACATGCACTCCAGCCTTAAGGCTATTAACACCACAACTCCAGTCAGATGGTTTCTGTCATAGCTCACAGGTTGTGTCACTGTGTTTACCTGTTTCTGAAAACAAGAGTGGCAGGAATACTCAGCTGAATTGACAGATGTATTAATAAAACGGGCACCACATTATGGCACCTAGAGCAGTTACAAATACAGGACAATTACAGATTTGTAGGGGCACCTCTTCCAGGTGAGTGTGTGTGTGTGTGTGTGTGTGTGTGTGTGTGTGTGTGTGATTTAATTAGGTTGACACGCTAAGCCTTGCATTAATGGTGGCGGTTAACAAGCTGCATTTGGTTAAGGGCTGATCTGAGCCACAGCTGATGACCTCAAAGTGCTTATTTTGTCAAAACATCAACTCAAAACACAGTTTAAGCAGAAAATCCTCATATTTAAGAAGCTGGATCTTAAATATCTGACTTAATTGATCCATTATAAAAATTCTAGCCAATTAATTTTGTCATCTACTACTTTTTTCAGCTCTAGTCTGGCTTCATGACATTTAAATATGTTGATATAGTAAAACATCTGATTTGGTTAGGAACAGAATAATAAAGACCTGGACTTTTTCCCATTGTTGTCACTAGGGTTTACACAGTCCACTTACTTCTAAAGATAGAGTCAGGTGACTGTGACCTAGTGGTTTAAGACACATACTATGTACTTGCAACGTGCCTTGTTCACTTGTGGCAGGTCATTCCCCCTGCTAACTCACTATGTATCCTGTAAATACATTGTAAATGTTCACATAAAAGGAAAAATGCCCCTAAATATTTTTTAAAAGTGATGCAGATGTGCATTTAATATCTGGTCAAGGGGATATGAGAATATAGGTACAAAAAAACAAGCAAACTTAATCATAAATATTTATACTTAAGGCAGACAAAATAGGTCTTACACACACAAAATAATCACACCATTAAAAACAAAATGTGTATGACATTGTTCATGATGTAAACATGGGTTAAAACCTCAAACATGTCCAATTTGTCTCAAAGGTAGGATTTGACACTTCTATATATAAAGAAGGCACATTTTCTATTACACAACACCAAGATACAGAAAATAATTAGTACTAATTTTAACTTTAAATCTATTAAGATGTATGTTTGCCACACTTGCTCTGGTATTATGAGCATTCACTTTTCTCACCTTAAAGCTAATTAAAGAAAGAAACTAGTGGCCCCACGGTTAATTTAGCAGCGTTAGATAAGAGCAGGTTTAGTTAAGTTAATGAGGAGGCAGAGATCCAGAGGTTGGACCCTGGCCTGGTCTATACCACCACTGATCACGAGGTTCAAACTGAACAAGACACAGCTGACAACTTCCAAAAACACATAAAGTTGAATTTCACTTTAACGTCCATCATGGACACCGTCAGTGCATTAGTCAGCTCCGTGCCACGGCCGGCTGAGACAGGCTTTTCTGTAGCGTGTTAGTGCCTTGGTCCATCAGCGGTCAGTGACTGACAACTAACTTAGCCCTGATGCTACAAGCTAACCCCGCACTAAAGCTACTTACCATTCACTTCAGAGTTGCTAAGGGCGCCAGCCGCCGCTGAGCTGCCGCCGTGACGGAGCTCTGAAGCCGCTCTTTAAAAGTAACGACAGCCTCCAGTTCTTCCGTGAACACCGGGCGAACCGTCTGTTTTAACGGAACCGAAGCTAACAACTGACGTTAACTGACAGGTTTCATATCTGGGACAAGATGCCGCGCGTCTCGTGCAGCTGACAAGCCAACAGTCGTTGTGGCACGAGGCGGGGTGGGGGTTAGTGACGTAGAGGGGAATGTTTTGGGAAAAGTCCTCGCGGCGGCGTGAACCGATGATGACCCCTAGCGACAAAACCTCAACATAAATCAGTGACATATGAAGAGATGCTGCCGCTCACCGCCGAAATATGTCTTGATTTTTTTCTACAGGTTACTACAAAATTACAACAGAGAGCCTCCGCCATGTTGTCTGTAGTTCAAAATGGAAATAATCTTTATTGACAATAAGGGACTGTTCTTTGCTTATCAGAGGAGATGGGTGGCTGGAGTGAAACTTTGTTACCCTGTTTTTTTATTTTATTTTATTATATTTTATCACCCTCCCTAAGCTACATTTTTTTTCTTTAGTCTCCCTGGGTGACCTGTAGAAAATGCATGACTCTCAATCTACCATAAATTAATTGTTAGAGTTTGACAGTTTAGAGTTGAATACAAAATGTGGAGTAGAGTTAAAGAAAGTCTTGTTGCATCCTGGTTAGTTGATGCAGTTTATTTTTGGCCCAATTTTAAATGAGACATGTATGATAAAGTGATTGTGGTGAATTTTCACTATTTAAAGCTCAGATTTGGTTGGGTTTTGTTTTTTGTTTTGTTATTTTGCCGAAGCTTTTGTTACACATAATGTGTTCAAGGACCGTCAGAAAGTGTAAAATCCGAGGACAATATCTGTTTTTACAGTTTTTAGCTATGAAAAATTGTGTAACCTTTAAAGCTTTTAAAATTTGAAAAATAAACTTTTATATATATAAAAAAAAAAAGTTTTTAAAAACCGCTTTTTAAAACTCAGCAGTAAGATAAATACAAAATACAACCATTTAAAGTTATATGCCCATCTTTTAAGCCAAAATAATAAGAACACAAATTTCTCTTTAATGCTTAAAAAAATATTTGAGAAGCCTCCTCCTGTTTGCACCACTGCCCCCCCCCCCTCTAATAAGTAATGAACCATCCCCAAGGTTGCCAGGTATCTGGGTGGAATTTATTTGCCATGTGTCTGAAGTTTGGATGCAGCAACATTTTTGAGAACAAGACAGACGAAATCTATCTATTTACAAAAACATGATCTGATACAGATAAAATAATTGTGCCTTAGCAGTATTGGCTGTAATTTCCTTCCCCTTGTCCAGCCAAGGCTAGATTACCAACCTGGCAGAGCTGGCAACTGCCCTGGGCCCTCAGACCTTTTGGGGTCCCAAAAGCTCGAGATCGCTAAAGTGATAATTAGTTTGAGCCAGAAAGAACAGTTCACTTTTAAACTTTTTAGTTTTTTATTGCTCAGTGTTTTAGGATCATTTGTACATTATATATATATTTTTTGGTGATATGGGAATCATCACTACTAATAAACTGATGTAAGAGCCTTAAAGGAACACTTCACCCACAAAATGACCATTTGTATATCAGTTAGTCATGACATGTTACCTTAAATTCATGAAGAAAAATAATTTTTATTGCATTCCTCCACGGGAAAAAACAGTGAATATACTGATTTATAAACTGATGGGGGACCATGTTTAACAACAGCAAACTACAAATCCATCCACAAACTCTCACACAACTCGTCCAGTGTAATCCAACTCATTTATCCAGTCGTATGTTCAGTATAACCTACTTCCCATGCATGTGCATTTTCACTAACGCCTCACTATTTAAAACTGAACTGAAAGTGAAACATGTATATGCTGTCTACAAAGACGGTCTTCAGTACTTAGGTTTTGTGACAAGCATGCACGTCTTCGGGAAGTACTGAGCATACAACTGGATAAATACAGTTTGGATTATACAGCACAAGCCATGTGAGAGTTTGGAAACAGATGCTTTGAGATAGTTTGCTGTTCATCAGGCCCCCAATCAATCAATGAAATCCCAAATTCAAGGTAACATGGCATGACTAATTAATATGCAAATGGTTATTTTGTTGGTGAAGTGTTCCTTTAAGGCAGGTCTGCTTCATTAACAGAACCATGATAGGGGGCCAGAAGCTAATTTTCCTTAGGTTAATCCAGGTTAATCTGTCTGTGTGTCTAACAATAGTTGTTTTTCAACTACTAGGTTACAAATTCAAAGATTGTTTCACACATAAATTTGAGATTTGCACCCATAAAGACTAAGCTGTAATTATAAAATACAAACAATGCTCATTTGACACATCTTTAGTCATTGTTTAACAGATTTTTACAAGGTTTTGATCCCGTTGAGATTTTGGCATAACCCAAATTTGATTGTCCCTGCCAAATCCAAAAACTGAACGAGCTAATGACAGAGGGAATAGTGTGATTTTAAAATACTGTATAAAAATGAACTTAAAACATTTTATTTGAATACATAGTTCTGGAGCACTGTTAACATTACACCCAGTGCCCATTGTCTCACCACATCAATGATAGATGAAACTGAGCAAGACACGGCTTCAGTCTTCAGAACTGACATGTATTAACTGCCATCAGACTGTCTGTGCTGTATCTGGGTGACCTGATCTGCCCGGTAATCCACTGAGTGACGCTGCAGAGAGACACTGAAGAGATTTTTGTCCGCTTAAGTTTGTCTTAATTGGATACACACACAATCAGACACAATAGAACTCATGCAGTTACACACCCTCACACATATTGATGAGGTGGCTCATTGTGAAGAATGGACCGGCAAATGTGATTCATCAGCTGTCAGCAGATGTTAATACTTTACTGCAGCTGGATCACAAACCATATTCTAGAAACAGTGACTGACCGAGGAACAAATTACCCATCACTGAAAGGTACATGCTGATGCCCCTAGAAAACTGGGACCCAAACAAATTCTTTCTTATGTAGTAATGTAAAAGCAGCATAGAACTTTTTTTTTTCCAACAGTATCTTTATTGATCTAAAAGAAAGACATACATACACACATCTGGTATGTACATAAACATCCACAGACACATAAAAGAAAAAGACACCAGAACAAAATGTCAGTACAACCACCGAATGTTTAACACACATATAGATATAGTATGTAACGAGTAACGATGCTGTTCATAGAAACTGTATATGAGTAAAAGTATTCAACTCATCGAAAATATGTAGTGAAGTAAAAGTAGAAGTAGGAGAAAAAATAAGACTCCAGTAAAGTACAGATACAGCCTTTTAGTACTTAAGTATGGTAGTGAAGTAGTCCTACTTCGTTACTTTACATCTCTGCTGATAGCATGTGTAATTTTTTCCAAGGGCAGAGTTGTTGATAGTCAGCATAGAACATTTAAAAGTTTTTTTTTCCAGGGCAAAGCGGTTACAGGAAACAGGACATTATCTGGACATACATCTAGTGAGTGTGGCATCCTGCTTGTTGGGTCCCCTTGTCTTTTGAATGTATATAATGATTTTAAGACAGTCTACTCTCATGGCATTTCCCCAAATGATTGTGCTTTAATAATGCATAAAGATAAAACTTAAAGGTCCACTTTGCAGGATTTGGGGGCATCTGTTGGCAGTAATGGCATTCATAACTGTTTTTATTAGATTATAATCACTTGAAAATGAAAATGACAAACCTGTTTTAGTTACCTTTGAATCAGCCATTTATATCTACACACAGAGTGGGTCCTCTTTTACGAGTCTACAGTAGCCCAGAATGGACAAATCAAACACTAGCTCTGGATAGGGCCATCTGCATTTTGGCTTAGCACATGGGAGAAAGTTTCAGTTCTGCAACCTTACCACTAGGTGCCACTAGATCCTACACACTGGACCTTTAAGTCAAACAGTCTCTTTAAAATGTAAGCATCCCACTTTATGTTGTCCATTCACTTTTGAAATATGAATGCTGTGCTTTTTATTTGTAGAAGAAATAGAGTGTAGCATATCTAGAAAGTGACTTGCAAGAATATAGTATCTGGTGAGTCAATTTTGATTTGGGGATTATATTTTTATTCCATAAAGTCACTGTCTTAGACAGGTGAACTGAATATATTCTTGCTAAAACTCTGGTTCCAGGTCACTTTGACAATGGTGTCAGCTTCTGGTATACAGAAAGTTAATATTTTTTAACTTAATTCGTATGTTAAATCACTTCAGGAGGCTCGATGTTGAGAAGACAGCAGACTTTATTACAGGGCAATGTTGCTAACATAAAATAGTTTTACATAACTGTGTATTTATGGAACTAGGTTTCTCTCATAAAAGACACAGCTGTTTCACACGAGGCACAGAGTAGTCCTTCTATAAGTTTCATACATCTTTATTCTGCAGCAGTACAGTGAAATAAGCTTTCTACAAGTCTAAACTGCGTCACAATGGGCTGTATCTTCAAAGAGGCCTTGGAAAGATGGCTTGCTACTGTAAGCCTGGCGACTCTGTATGTGTTCGACTGGTGTTATGGTTACGCGCTGTGTTGTTTCTTAGATGTTTAAGGACAATCGAAATAATTCATTAGGGCTTTGTTGACTTTCTATCCCTGATGACTGCAGCCACTGCGCAGATTTCTAGTAATTTCAATCATCATATACGTCAAATGAATTAGTAAACATTCGTTGATTACTCACAGTTCGTGTTTAGTTACAGCAGCCACAGCATCCACTGTAGGCAACCGTAATTAGATTATAATAGTCATTATAGTCGCTCATTCTTCCAGGTAGGCTCTGGATTTGAATGTAATCTGGGATTTGGTGGCTGAGTGCTGAGTGGTGCGGAAACCCAGGAACTAGCCTGCAGGCACCTTATATACAAAACTACACATTAGCCAGTGGACCAGACGAGAGAGTTTATATATGTGAGAAGGAGAGATTACTCCTGTAGTTACGTAATCTTGACCATAACAGTCTGGTAATTACAGGTGTGTCTGAAAGATTACTGTCTGTGAAGTAGGGTGACCATCTTCAGACATAAACTGTTATTTTCAAGGATTGTGCTGGGTGTAATGGCAGTAGTTTGAAACCAGAAAGTATGTTTAAATGTCATGACTGCCCAGGAGTATCTCTGTCAAACACTGTGAAGTACCTGTGAGTGAGACAGTGTCCAGTCTGCCTGTGTGTATGAGATGAAACCTTCTTTCCAGCTTAATTTATAGCTTTAAAATTGGCAAACACATAGGGTTAAAAGACCTTATATGAAAGTGATTAAATTAGCCAACAATCCCATGCTCATATATAGACCCTCTATTTGAATTCAGTCAGTCACACAGACACACACACACACTGCGCCCAGGTGTACACTCCTGTGAGGTAAGCTCCTCTCGTCACTCGGTCTTATTAATACAGGATTATATTTATGCTCAATCCCAAACTCACACACACGGTCCACGGGCTCCTCAGAAAAGTCAGCCTCTACCTCTCAAGGCAGTCAGGTAGCTGTGTGCTACCAGCTGGAGTCTGAGGAGTTTCATCTTTGTCACAAGCCCATGGAGGCCTTGCTGCTCATCTGGCTGCTAACAGAGGCTTCACCAGACAACAGGTGGATTTCTGTCTGACAACAATACACTGCTGCTTTGTAAACCCAGGTCCATGGCGGTAAGACAATAACTAACTTCTATAGTAGCATTTAGAGCAAGAGAATAACAAGCGATGATACTGTTCTTAAAAAAACATTTGTATTCAATTATTATGAGTCATGTTTTGCTTGAACAGACTATACTGATAAGATTTATCTGGCATGAAGGCTATACAGTATTTCTGAGCTTTCTGTCTGAGCAGGGAGGCTGAAAGTCTCTAAATATTTACAGTATTTTGATTAAATTCCTACATGTCATATCATTTGGATCCAAAATGCAAAAAGTTCTTCCACAGACTGATTGCATTGGAGACATTAAACAGTCTCCAAATGTTTCTACGACCATTTGCTTTGTCTTTATTCTCCACTATAGTTCTAAAATACCAAAACCCCTAGATATAAAAGTGCTAAAGTTAGGTACAGTGAATACTACATCCAGGTATAAGGCATTTAGTGACATGACTCCACCAATTCTGTCCTTCTTTCCCAGATGTTTCCTTGGTCTGCTGTTTTCTCCCTTGAGCCCAAAGTGCCCGGCCAGCGCTCCACTGAGGAGCTGGTGACCAATACTCTGATGTTAGAGTTGGGGGCCATGGTGAAACGCACTGAACGCATCCGTCTGGAGCGGGCAACAGAGGGGCGCCGCCGCCGTCGCAGCTCCTCTTCCACAGCTGACTACAGCTGGCTGGCCACAGCCCCGACCCCACAGCCCTACGAGCTGACACCCAACGACCTGCTGGAGCTGCAGGACCTCTGTTCCAAGATCCCTCCTGCACAGTGTGGCCCTTTGATCGTCAGGTGAGACAGACAGACAGACACATAGACATAGTGTAGGTACACACTGGCAGAAAGAGAGAGGTGTGACTGTTACTGGAACAGAAACTGTGACATTAAGAGCCAGACTGAAACTGTGACACAGAGACATGCAGGAAGAAGCAGAGAAATGAGACATGCAGAGGCACTTATAAATTATAAGAGGCTAAAAGAGAGACAGGCAGTTTGATATAGAGCTTGAAATACAGGCTGGAAGATAAAATATAAGATGAAAAAAGAAGAAGAGAGAGCTGCAGGGTTTCAGTCAAATCCCCCAACACCCTTATCAGCGTTGAGGAAGCTACATTAAAAAGCATCGCTTTGCAAGCTGCTAATGAATTCACACTGAAGTTGAACTACAGCAAAGCTACCCTGGAGACAAATGTAGCTTGGTTAACTGAGAAAAAGTAGTACAAACTACTTTGTAAAAAAATCAGCAATGTAAATAGGACACTGAATTATAACAAAACTTAATATAAAAAAGTCGCATGCCAGCAAAAAACTGTCCACTTAATTCACACACACACGCACACACACACACACACACACACACACACACAAAAAAAACATGAAATATCCCACTATTAATGGAGAAGTGCAGGAATGTTAGTTTTGGTTTTATATATATTGCCCATCATTAGTCAGACCTCTGCCTTCAAACTATAGTCCAGGTGGGAGTGTTGCACCAAGCAGGGTCACTCAGATAGCAGGTCACTTGCCGTTGCCTTCACAACGGTCAGGATGAAAGAAAAAGGGGGTGGAGCTGGTTGAAGGGGTTCAATCACAGTAGAGGAGCAATGGTGAAAATTAAAAAAACATTAATTCCCTTTTATGGCCCAAAATCGTGTGTAGTTTCAGTAGTTCACCCCATAACAAAAGTCATATAACCACTTGAATCTCTATGCAAATATGAACATAGTTAAACCACCACCAAGGTACTGCAAAATGTAGATAAACTATGTGTTTACTGCCCATCACTGACCCTTAACTATAGCTTGGTAAGTAGGCTGCTAATCTCAGATCCCTATTCTTTTTCTAAAAGGCAACATACAGGACATCTAAAAAATAAATGCCCATGATAACCCAACCAGAAATCTTAAACTGTGCTCAAACACCTGCTCTCTCCTTCTTGCAACTTGTTTCACTACTCTTGCATGACAAAGGCCTGCAGCTGAAAGAATTGGGTTCATATCCTGCCAGGGGCGTAGCAAGAGATTCTGCACTGTCCTCATGGTGGCAGAGGCACCTCCCCCCTTATGGCTACGTCTGCCTCCTTTTTGCATGTCTGACCTTGTTTCTGTTTTGTCTTGATTGTAAAGTATTCTGTATTCTGTAACATTCTGTTCCTAATGATCTGTTCCCCCTGCAGGTTCAGGAAGCTGGTGTCGCAGATGGAGCCTGAGGTTCACGAGGTTCCCCGCCTGTTTCGCTCAGTGCTACGCGAGTGCATGGACGAGGTGAACGGAAACGAAGACATCCCGCCGCAGGACACCGTCTTTGAGAAGCAGCAGCGCAGCAAGAGCCTCTCTTTTGTTACTTTCCGCACCAAGTTCCGCACGGGTCAGCTCTTCAAGGGCGGCGGCATGAGAGGCTCCAGGGGGAATCTGCAGCAGCAGGTGGATTGGTCGGACGAGGAGGATGCAGAAGGGGAGGAGGAGGCCATCAAGGCCAGGGCGAGGAAGGGAAGGAGCAAGAGCATGCCGGAGATCAGCCCTATGGAGCAGAGTGCCCAGGGGTGAGAGGAGTGAGGGAGAGGATGGTGGAAGGGAGAAGATGAGCACCTGTAGAGGGGAAATTGAGGAGTAAGAGGAGGGAAACTAGGGAGATGGGTCAGCATACTATAAATATGGGGAGGAGAGGAAAAACGGGGGATGTTGAGAGAGGAGGGACAGAGTAGGAAAAAAGTTTTCTTGTTCTTAATCATGTCAAAAGGAGAAGAAAAGTCTAATTGCTAATAAACTTAAAGTCTTTAATGAATCCCTAAAATTAAGTGGTTTTGGTTTTAAGATTGAGAAACGTGATATTAGCATTTAGTCGTGCTGTCATTTAGTCCAGCTCTGGGAGGCTGTACTTAAAGACAGAGGTGATTTGAGACAAATGCTTAACAGCATGCTAACATACTAATGCTCAGCTGGTATAATAATGGTACCATGTTCACCATCTTAAGTTTTGCGCATGCCAACATTTGCTGATTAGCTGAGGCTGATGGTAATGTCATTAGTTTCGCAGGGGCCGTATTCACAAACATCCTAAGAACACTCTCAGAGAGCTCCTAACCTAGCCTGAAACATTTTAGTAAGGAGTCCTGGGTCAGGAGTGATTTAGGAAAGTTCTTAGAGCAACTCTGAGCAAAGAAGAGTCAGAAACTTTTACCTTAGTGAGGAGGTGTGGTCGACGCTGTGGCTAGATGTGACACATTCTTTTAACGGATGTGATTGGTTGTCAGAGACACACCCTTTGTGAAGCTACAAGGTGTGGACACCCAGTGGAAATGAAATGAACTGCTGACTGTGAAAGTGTTGTTGTTGAGACAGACCAAAGTCATCACTGCTGCACTGATGCATCTTTCCAGTTTTCCATATATGTTAGTGTTGTGATCATTTTTATTTCTGGTGTTATAGCGTTAGGTGGAAAATGTCCCTGGTGAGATCAACGACACATTATCCCTGTGTGATCTAACCTGTAGCATTTTGCTGTCATCCGGTGTTTGGAGAATATTTCCCAGACCTCTTACTGTTTCCACCAGAACCTCTTAAGCCTCTTAAGAGTCCTCCTCCCTGCTCTGAACAGTTTTTCACCCTAGGAGCTCTTTTAAGGTCTGAGATGTTCTGTGAATAACTTTAATCTTAACTTTAAGTGGAAATTTTCTTAGAACTTTGTCACTAGGAGGAACTATTAGCACTAGGAAGCTTTGTGAATACGGCCCCAGGTGATTGGTCATAAACCAAGGTAATGGATAAATTAAATGTTTTACCTGATGAAAAGTTAAATGGAAGGTATTACAATTAATCCTGAGGGGAACATGAAATGTTAGGAAAAGCGATGCAATATTCAAGTCAACTGGTGGCAATATAGAGCATGTTAAAGTATGTAATGTCGTGTGGGAGAGGGTGCCATCTTGTGAGGTACGTGCTGTGTACTCAGTCCAAAAATGAGTTTACAGTGTCTGGATATGGATGTATGTTTTTTTATTGTGATCAGTTTGTCCAAATAGCATTGTTTGCCCACACAAGTAACATAGCACGATCCTCACAAGATGGCACTCCAGTCCAAATCATTTAACTCGGCGTGACGTCAACTTCTCGGATCACCAACCTCCAAAGGACACATTGTCTGGGGATCAGAAATGTCGTACAAAGTGTAATGGAAGTCCATTCAGTAGCTGTTGAGATATAGGCTGATATAGAGCCACGTCAATGGCATGACTAAACACTAAAACACGCTTCATGGGGTTTCGTCTGAGTAAGATCTTTTATGCTGCTAACCTTCACATGCTTTGTGTATCCTTAAAAACAAACAGTCGCTGCAAGTGCTCTCTGAGCAACAGCTCCTGATGAATCATGCACATCTCATGAACTTTCCCTTTAAAAACACGTTACGCAACAGACAGTCCAGCTGTTTTCTGCCGTAGATGACAGGGAAGTTCAGTAGAGGTCACTCATCTGTATATTCAGCAGTCACAGTTTGGCTCCAGATCCACGGGTGCTCTCATAGAGTATCACCAAGCAAATACTCGCAACCTGGAATAACTAGCATCATCTGTAATCTTCTTTTTTTATTGTAAATATATGTATTTAGGGTAATAAATATACGATGTTGTCATTACTTGTGTGTTGCTAAAATAGTGTTTTTCATACAGATGTTTATGTCTTGGGTTTTAATATAGAAACAGCTGTGTAACATTTATGACTAAATGTGACTAAATGTGGATTTTTGCGCATTTATATCTGTAAACTGTACATTTTTTAAGTCTAGTAGCCTTGAAGCCTTTCTGTAAATGACAGTTGCATGGACCTTTATCACTTGAGGTTGAAAAGGCTAATTATTTGTATGTAAATATGTCTGGGACCTGTAAATAAATATATATATAATGTCTTTCTGATGTAAATATGTTGAATATGTGACACAAAGCTGCATGTGCTCAGCACTTCTCTGTTAGCTAGTCTTAGCCTCCCAGCGTGGCTAATTATATCACTGCTGACTAATCCTCTTAAACCAATAAAATCTCAGCCATGAATGCCAGCACCCCATTATCATTTTATTAATATGCACTTTCTTATATCATTATCACTATTTGCACTTTTTACACTGAAGTCAAGGCATTTGGCTAAAAAAGAACAGACAGGGAGAAAAATATAAGAACGAGTGTTTCCTTTCTTCTTAAAAAGCGTCTGATAACGTTAGATAGATTAAGAGGGGAAGAAACTACAACAGTGACATGTAACCAGACACTTCCAGGGAGTCTGGCTGATTGAGTCACATCATGAGTGGGCCGTCACAGCCAGTCTGACCCCTTCATCAGCACTGATATCAAATCAGATTCTTGATTCACATCCTGAAGTCTCTCTGCACCACCGAATGTGCGAGTTTACACTTTTTCAACCATTCAACCTGCCTACTGGCTGGCAACCAAACAGTTTCATTTAAAACAGTGTTGTTGCATAACTTGTCAACATTTCGTTACAGCGTGTCTGAATTCTCCCAGAAAAAGTCTCGTCAGCTGTCTGTAACTGTAACTCCTTGTTCTCGCAGGACACGAAATGCTAGACTGCAGCCGGTGTCTCCTTCTTGTGTCACAGTTCTGTATGAGTACCCATTTGGCAAATAAACTTTGAAAGCATAACAGAATATAGCTGAATAAAAAAAATAAATCAAGTGAAGAATTGTTGATAAACAGGGGACACAGTCATGCTCTTCAATAAAAAGTAAGTAAACTACGAAGCAAAATTATCTGAGGATAAACTCCAGTTCTGCTGTTTGGCTTTGAAATAATGATAATAATAATAATAATAATGTATGACGTGGGGTAAACAAGGAAATTAAAAAAACAGTTTGCAGAATCAAACCATTAAATTATAGCCATTTTGATTAAATGTTTATGTATAATTGGTCAAAGTACAATACTGAGCAGTTTTTTGCTCGCTCTCTATACAAAGTTGGAATTTTAGATAATTTATTCTTTCATTTGGACAGAGTTCGACATCTTCATTCTTCACTGAATCGCAGAATTAGGATCAAGAGTCCGTGGCTTGGGAACAACCGGAGAGTCTCTATTAATGGAAAAGTCTTTATTAATCTGAGCGGCTCCCAAGCCTCCGTCAAAGTGTCCCTTTGACAGAGAAATCCGTCCTTCAAATACGTCGTCTGGACATGTCGTCTCAGTCCAGCTTTAGCTTACTTTACTCCCCCTCATTCCATGTGCGTTCGTCCTCCTCTTTTCTTTAAGCGAAGAAGACTACGAAGATGATGAAGAAGACGATGAGGACAAGAAAGATCTTGATCATCAGCCAGCGGTTGGAGGAGACTGACTGGAAGTATTTGAGGATCTCTGTGTGGGCGGCCTCCACGTTGAGCTGAGTGTCCTCCACGTTAGCGTCGATCCTGTGAGAGAAGCGAGAGTTCAGTGAGACAAGGTTTTTAAAACTGACGCTATGATCAATCTTCCTCCAAATCAGCCAGTTTGAAAGATAGCTGGCAAGATGTACACATGAGTCAGTAGCCCCTTTTACACTGCCTCTTCACCATGGGAATTTCACGCAGTTATGCCACCTCGCTGTTCTGCATATAAGGTACAAGCATGGAAAGCATGGAAAGAGTCGTCTTGCCTTTAAGCTGGCAGCTGAGGAGTTAATAGCACCAAAATTACATCTGCATAAAAGGAACAGTCGGCAGGATGGGACCACGGACAGCTCAGGTGCAATATTTTGACGTGTTACGTGTGTAATCGACCACGGTACATTTAAAAAGTAGCTGTTAGCAGTTAGCAGCTAACACAAAGAAGAACAACGGGCGAAAATGTCCACAAACTGGTAAAACAATGAGGTCCAGGATCTCTTTATGTGTGCGACCGACCATAGGAGATTTAAAAAGTTGCTGGTAGCAGTCAGCAGCTAGCAGCTAACGCGAAGAAGAAAAACAGTGGGCGAAAATGTCCACATATTAGTGAAACAATGAGGCCTGGAATCTCCTTACCCTCCAAACAGAGGACGAGATCAGCCCCCATACAACAAGGACGGTAAATGATTGGTATTGCTATGTTGTGCCGTAGTGATTGTTTAGAGAGCGCGGCTGATGCGTGTGTTACATGTTAAACTAAAGGCCAATGCTGTTGTTTTACAAGCCACGCCTCTTTTGCTTTCGCGATGCCCTCATGCTATCTAAAAATCACACACTGGGGCAGCATGGTGCCATGATGGTTCTGTGTAAACATGCAACAGCAACACCAAGAAGGAACCTGCTGGCGACCCTATAGTGGGATCTCTGCGTAATAGGGCTAGCGCTTCCATATTTTAGTCAAAGTACCTGAATTCTGCAGGAATCCATTTAAGATAGTCAAATTCTAGCTGCACGTTTTCACTCTGAATTTCCCTTCTTTACTCAGTTCTTATTGCTAATTTATCAAGAATAGTTTGACATTTTGGGAAATATGCTTGTTTGCAAGCTTGCCGAGAGTTAAACACGCAGATCGATGCCACCATCACAAACGTGAGGTAGATATGAAGGTTCAGCCAATGAATTTATCATATTAAACAATATACAATGTGTCAATTAATGAGCTTTAGAAATATTGGGAAGCAAAGTTCTTTTAGCGTCTAAAATAACCTGGCTACAGCTTCACTTTTATCATAAAGGCAATAAAGAGTGGTGTCAATATTCTCATCTAACTCTCAACAAGTGCAGTAGCATATTCCCCCTAATCCTCTTATTCTTTCCTTTGTTTCATAGCTGTCTCTTTTTCCTCTGTACTCCTTTAATTCCCTGCTCCTTCTCACCTCTGGATGGTCTCCTCTTGCTCCTTGACCATGTGCGCCAGCTGTTGGAATATAGAGCCCAGTTCCACGATGGTGCTCTCAATGTTCTGCATGGTGTCTGCACGGCTCTGGATGTATGAGTCCTGTAACAGCACAGACAGCAAGATTTGTTAGAGAAAGAAATGTTAGAGCATATAAAATGCTTTTTCACCACAGATTTCAGTCCAATATTTTTACAAAGTTTACCTTAGATACGTGTCTAACTTATGGCAGCAAAAACATAACAACACTGCGCATCAACTAATTTAGAAATGAACAATAACTGATTTTATCCCCAGTTTTTGTGCTAACAAATAACACCCAAATTCCTCTCCACCTGCCTGACTTTAAACAATATACACCAGCTGTCTACCTGCTCATCAATAAGCTGGAGTTGCAAAGGATTGGTCTGAGAGTCCATATCGATGGCTACATCCCCCATACTCCTGGACTCATCCTGCATCAGGACCGAGCTCTCTGAGGGGACACAACAAGCAAAACAAACACGCATGTTCAGCGAGCTCACACTGAGATCCTCAATGGTAGAGAACAGAAAGAACAGCGGGCACATACAGTAGCTAGTTATACCCGCTGGGAGAGTCAAACGTTCCAGGGAAATACCTTTTAAATTTGAGGTTGTATTGCCCTGGTAACCATTGCGCGGCTCGCGAGCTGCATGCGGCTCCTGGGCCCCTTTTTTTCGGCTCCCTAAAATATTTTTTAATTTTTGCATTATAGATGACCAAATACAGTAATAATCATTCACAAGGACTTCGAGCAGTTCGCTATCACAACAGCTGTTCGAAAAGTACATTGCCAGTCAAAATGTTTCTGTACATGTGCGACATTTGTGGCTAAATTTCAACCAATTTGCTCATTGTAAATAACCTAAAATCAGGAATTTTAAACGGGTATAACAACTTTTAGGACAAAAGAACTCTGTGTGTTATCATAGTAAAAAGAAAAGTGACGTCTCATCTCATCTTTTATTTTGTCAGGAGCAAATCTGGCTCCAATCATGTTCCAAAAATTGAAAACGTTCTATTTAATCATCCATTTTTGGCGAGCGTGCAATTTGATCAAAATAGTATAATTTGTATAATTTAAAGGCAGACGCACTCGGCAAGTCAACCCGTTAAGTCCTCATAGTTACACTCTATGTTGTTGACTACAGGGGCCAAATTATAGTTATAATAACTGATTTTCAGTTAGATATAGTATATTTCCAATTACATTTAATTCACATAATAATTTGTTACTGTAGGATATCAACAGTGAGCACAGTGTATAAGGTGTTACCAAAAAGGCTGAAATAAGGCTGTTCATAAACATTTTACTGGCAGTGTAAATGCCCCCACAGGAAGCATCTGAGCTCTGTATTAATTAGAGGAAAACTTTTAGCCATTTATTTAGCGATATGATGAACTGAGCAGGAGCCACACAAGTCAATTATTGACTCAAAGCCAAGACAATTACACAATAAAAGGTGTGTTCACTCTAATACACATTTTGAAACCGCCAGCACAGTTTTTATGTTGCATCAAAAAATTAAGGCCAGGAAATGTTTTAGGTAACAACTGATTTCTAGCGTATGGAAATGTCCAATTTTAGAGGAACGCAGACGACCAGGATATCATTTTTTTCCTGTGTTAAGGTTAGACCAGTTAGTATAAAACCAGAATGTTACATTAGGAGATTTACAGTTAACCTTTTACCCATGTCTTTGCTGCAGCAAGAGATTCTTTTTAATCTGTGATTTGAATTTAAATATGGCTGCTTGTTAGTACTGACAAAGTTCAAACTGTGTGAAATGCTCTATCAGCACAAAATGTAGCTGAGGCAAAACTTTTCCCACAAACAATAACCAGTATAGAGTGAACACGCCCTCATGAAGCTACAACAGCATGCTGTGTTTACCTGTTGGTGCCATTATTAAATGCGAGACCCTTGTAACAATCACAGTGAGTGTGAAGCCAAGATGAGGATGAACTTACTGAAGTTGTTGGCCATCAGAGGAGAAGACGAGACAGGGGGCTGGGAGAACTGCTCTCTCCTGCTGCGCTGCTGCTTCAGGTTCTGAATGAAAGGGACAAATGAAGGAGGGTGGTGAACATGACTGAGAGGCAACCTGATTCAAAACTTTTAAGTATTTTTTCCCTTTAATGGTAAAAGTAAACATTTCTCACCTCTGTTCTAACTTCTAGGACTGATTTGAAGTCATTGGACATTGAAGCCAGTTTGGACTGTGGGCGACAAAAGATACAGCAAAGTTAAACAAAGTGCAGCTGCACACATTTCTTAGAGCACTTTAATATGGAAAGAACTCTGCACATATTTTCTGATGCCCTTATGTATGAGATACAAATCTATTTCATAGGGATAGGGGGAAAACTATTCTTGGATGCACTGGGATCCTCTCTTGAAAGATTTGGTCTTAACGCGGAAATGTCAATAATTAGAATTTATGACTGCCTGTGACAAATTTTATTTAGACCAGGCTGTAGTTTTCTTATCGCGAACTAAATGGATGGTGGAACTTAACTAACATAAAACATGTTCACAATTTGATTTTAAGATTCAAGAAAACCATATAAATATGTTGATAATAAAGGATGTTTCAGAATTCTGACAAAAAAAGAAAGCTGAAAAAAATTGGCCATAAATGCAAAGTTTAAAAGGATATAAACAGTCCCGTGCACTTGAGACTTAACGCACACATACAATACAGTAAGAATGAGACCTTGTGGAATATACCTGTAGTGACACCACGATAGTGTTAGAGTGGGATTGGATGTGTCGGCCACCCGGAGCTCCGCGGGACCTCACCAAGTCCTGCAGCTGTGCTATCTGTTTGTTTAGACTGTTGATGTCCTAAAAATGTAAACACAGCAGAAATAGAAAACAGAGTCATCGTTTTACAAGATAGAGCAGAATTACAGATAGCTGCGCTTTTAATAACAAGCGTACAGTATGTTTGCAAAACCATATTTCGTGGGATGTTAACAATTGAACTCACTTGTTTAATGATGTACGTTAGCTCTTCGATCTCCACCGCCTTGTCATCGAATAAAGATTTTCTTTTTGCCACTAAAACATCAAAACCACAGTGTGTAAAATCAGCACTTTGAACGATATGACACATGAGCACAAGAATTTTAACAATGCTAAGGAACACTTACAAATAGTGAGCTTTTCCAGTTTGGCGAATGTATTGCTCAAGTCTTTTCCAATTCTCCTGCAAGGACGCAAACAAACAAAAATTTAGCTTTCTTTGTTACGCACAGTCTGTACCCAAACATACTGTAAAATACAGTTGTTTCTATTCTTACTAAGAGTGAGATTATATCTATTTATCTCTGTGCTCTGTGTCTCCCTGCTCACAGTCTTTGCACTATGCTAAGCCAATCATGCCCTGCACTAATTAGTCCACTTAAAATTCATATAAGTATTCTAATTCAACTTAAGATAAGTGAATAAACAGGACTTCTATTTAGACGTATGCTATAAAAGTGCAATGAAGATGTGTTTTACATGCAGTAAGGATGAGGAGGATAACAACGTGTGAATACAAATAATGCAAAGCCTAAAGTCAACATAAAACATCAAGTACAGTCAGCAAATATTTAAGATCTGTTTAAACACATAAGAAAACAGACTATGAGGAACTTACTTGGCCATAACTGTAAAGTCACTGCGCTGCCTGAGGGCGTTGAGCGTTGGTTTACTGGGTTGGACCCCATTCTGCCAGGAGAGGTAGACAGTGAAGAGTATGAGATGGAGAGATACATTAAAATAAAATGCAGAGGGGAGAGTCTGTGAAAATGTGATGACAGAACTCCTCTGCATTGATTTAGAAATGTTCAGTTGGCCAAGAGCATGCAACGGTTTTGCATATAAATGAAATTTTTAAGTGATTGTTCTTTCTCTGTCTGCACAGGGACTGCAGCTGCAGATGGAAATCAGCTTGCTGAAATAAATCATCGCTTCTCAGTTTGAGATGAATGTTTATTGTGCATAGTCCTTGTTTAATAAAGACTGACAATAATAATAGGAGAAAAGAAGAATAAGAAGGTACTTCATTGGTTTGACCTTTGTTTACTCACTAAAATTGTAGTTAATTATTTAGTAAAAAAGTCAAACTCAGTTAACATTTTCATGGTGTCACTATGAGCACTGGTAGCTTCTTATCCAATCCATTCAGTACAATATTATTGATGCTGACACATAAAATAAACAAGCATTTTTGATACAAATCCCTTAAATTAGTCTTTTAAAGGGTTCTGACAACAACATGTACTGATTGGGACATTTTACAGTTGAAAAACAAGCTTGTCAGTGCTCCCTGGTTTATTAAACTGAGTCTAGCCTCCTGAAAATATCTCTGGCATTTCTGACGGGCACTTGGTTTTATATCAGCCAACATCTACACTGACATCAATATCTCAGTGAGAACTTATATCAGCCAATATGTTGACATCTTGCCAGGGTGTCTACAGTTATCAAATACTTGAATTAAGATATTTTTTGCCTAAATATGACACAGATTTTTGAACATACAATCTTTTCCTTACTTAAATACTACAAGCAAGTGTTGAGGTAACAATATATGTGGTCCTGTACAGAGTTAGGTTTTATGTAGGACTATGTTGAGCTTGTGAGAATAGAGTGAGCTAGGTTTATCTACATTTTGCCTACAGGTAAGTGCTAATATGAAGTAAAATATCAGGTTCAGAGGTATGTTTGAAGATTTGTAACAACAGAAATGTGGACTGTCACACAGAACAGCTTGACTCATTCTGATAACAAGACATTTAAAGATGTGTTTGTGGTAATTTAGACCTCACAAATTCAAATTTAAGACTATTTCGTGGCTTTTAAGACCTTATCTCTTCAAGATTGAATTAAGGCATTTTAAGACTTTTTACAGGACCTGCTGATTACCATTATTTTTAGACTGAAACCCATATTTTGTTGCCAGTTGCTGTGGGAATACAAGAACACTAATTTGTACTGAATTTGACCCAAACTGTACAAATAAAACAACCTAATCTAATCAGGTTACTGCATTCCTCTGTGGAACCAAAACTAGACGCAGACAGAAATAAACGAGGAACCAAAACCAAAAGTAGAGAATAAAATTCATCTGCGTAACAGAAAAAAATACAGTGAAAACACATCAGTGTACACGTCATACAGCTGAGCAACTAATTAATTTATCATACAGTGATTCCGTTATAATTGAGCTGTGATGTGTCAACATACCTGTCTGCCCTGGAGAGATTTACAGGCTGACTGGAACTCGAGTGTCCGGTCACGGCACGTCATCCTGCCGCCGGTAAAGGGTCACAAGCCCGCTGTAGACCAGAAACCACCCGGGACTGTCGGGTCCTGATCCTCTGCTCGGTGTGTTTGGTAAATAGAGATCTCCCGGTGCGCGGACAAACTCACAGCCAAGGTGGGGTATCCGTCGTGGACATATGGACACACATACCTGTGGTAATGGAAAAGAGTCGAGTCGATTAAAAGCCACAGAAAATCGCTTTATATTTAACTGATACACAAACACAACTGGTGGTTAGGTAACGTTAGTAAGAAGCCAGCCGGTACCGTTAGCTAACAGCCCGGCTCTCTGACACCAACAACACGACTGAGACACCGACTACACGACAACAGCCACACGTTAAATAACAAATACCCGCCACAACTCGCAAATAAAGCCACAGGTGAGCTAAATAAATCTAACAATGGCTATCTGGACCAGCTCTGTGTGTGTAGCTGAAGGCCGCCCATCACGACACACAGCTGATCACGGCCTGACCGGCTAACCACAGGCTAACGTTAGCTTCACAAAGCTAACCGGGCTTTTCTAAACGGTCTCCGCTGCGTTACCTCGGTATAATTCGACCTAAACTAACCATGTGAGCTTTAATCTTATTTAAAAGACACGAATCGATCGGTTACAACTTACTTGAATCGATATTACAGCATATTTCGGAAGCCCTCGATGTTTCTGGTAGAAACTAATCAACCCAGGAGTTAAAGTTCCGATCCGGGTCGTTTCCGGCACTGACGTCACTGCCACGTCTACTTTACCAAGGCGGAAAATCCCTGGAGGTACAGCACGTGACCGCCAGGGGACGCCACACGTCTTGCTACAGTAGTTATATCTAATTTACCCTTATATTAATACTTTATTTATTTATTTATTTGTGTACATTATGAGGAGGACAGTAAATCACAAACAACCACAGAGTGTTACACTTATTTTCATTGCAATTTATGTGAAGAATACAGCTGTTCAGGTGACTACAACAGCAAACCAGTGAAATAAATGCTTGTATTTTGATTAACAAAATAATTTACCCCATGTGAAACAGCCAGAAATCAATTCTCCACCACAAAAATCACATCAAAATACAGTTCATCAGGCAGTGCTGAATGCTGGAAGGAATGCGGAGAACAAGAAGCACATCACTCATATATTTTTTTATTTTTGCCTTGTGCTGAAAAGCTTTTGGGGGTCAGTTCACGAGAAAATCATTAGTATTTTTAATTTCAAGAAATTGTTACAGCCATTTAACATTATATTAGGAATTATTCCGGCAGAAATAGGGAGTGGAGGAGATAAATATTTGTATACAATAATACATATGGCTGCATTAAAACAAATTACATGAAATTGGATGAATGTTAAGTCATCATCTATTAAGGCCTGGAAATTAACAGTTGAAGATATTAAAGAAATTGAAAGAATCACATATAAGTTGAGAAACAGGGAAGATGAATGCATAAGACTCTGGAGTAAATAGGTCAAAGAAACAGATGGATTGGAATAATAAAACCTAAATTAATAAATTATTCCTAAAAGAGTACTTTCTTCCTGTTTCTTGTTTTCTTCCCCTATTTTTTTTCCTACATTTTTCTCCTCATCATTTTATTTTATTGTTTGTTTGTTTATTTATTTTTATTTTTCTAACTTTGTCTGTAAAATGCAAAATCTGTACATAACTTGTAATAGCAAGTTATATAACGTATAATGTAAATTCCTTAAACTGCAAAAGTATTTCATCCTAAATCCTACAATCCATCCCCAGATTAACTTACTTGGGGTCCCAAAAATGAAATAATTAGATAGGCCCTTAGTAACCGTCATTCCTCTCTTCTCTGTGCATTACAGAGAGGGTTCCTGTGCTGGAAAATTATATAACCTCAGGTGTGTGGTGATTTGATCACAACAAGATAATATAGCCCTCATGTGAGCACAGTATAAACTGAAATAATTAGACACAGGGTCTCAGGATCAGATTATAACCCACCTGATGAACATTATCATGCCAGTTTAGTGTGCTTAGGATGCTGGTGGTGGTGGTAGGGGTGAAATATCTTACACATTATGTAAAATCAGAGCTTTATTTGCCACATATGTTTCAGCATATACAAGAAATTTGACTCCAAGATTTTTTTTAAGCTGAAATGTGTTTAAGGCTTTTACACTGAGGGGCATCATAGTGGGGGGAAAGTGGGACTGATTACTCAGGGCCCTAATGAGAGGGGGGCTCTCGGAAAGCCTGGAATGAAAAGTTGACCTGGAGTTGTCTTGCTTTGGTTTTTAAAAGTTACATATTTGCCAAGACTTGGTTTTTCTTCTCATGGCAGCATCTAAGCGGACCAGATCAAATGCAGATAAACCTGCTCTTGATTGGTCAGATTTTCCATGCGGGAAAAATCCAGGAAGTAAACAAAACGTTGAAGAAGAGTACAGTTGCAAGATAAATGTGACACTTTCTAATGTCACAATGGAGGGACAACTACGCAGGTTGATTTTAGCGCTGCTCATCGTGGACTATATTGCTGTCATTGTTCATTTGAGTCAAAGCATACAGTTTGAAAACGAGGCGCGGCTCCAACTAGAAAACAATGTTTTGATGCATTGGATGTGCTGAATGTGCATATTAAGGCAGTACAGGAGGAGGCGCACACTAATAATCCTCCAGGACTGTAACATGCTCATGTTTAACCCAAACAATGTCATGTGACTGCAGATGGTTCAGATCGAGGTCAGAACACGTTCTCACCACAAACGAACTGCACCAGAGTTCATTTGTAACCGGACTGAGACCAACTCTTTGAGAAGGTCTCAGTCTCAGAACTGAGGTTCGTTTGCCATATCTAAATTAAAATAGGCCGACAAAATCAGTTGAAGGACTTAAAAAATAAAGGAAAGGGAAAGAGGCAAACTGACTTTGTAAAAAAGAAATTCAAAATGTGGATGAGAGAGACATGGATCAAGAGAGGAGGGGCGGGGGGCCCACAGAGACTGTTTATGCATGGGGCCCAGAATTTGGTGCTACACCCCTGTTCATATCCAAGGGTATAGACATCTTTTATAGGGTATAAAAGGCTTTTATACCCTAATGAAAACTGTTTAAGTCAAATTGTCTTTAAGGCTTTTGTCCCCAGGGATATAAAAGGCTTTTATACCATGGTAAAGACTGTTAAAGTTGAGAAGTGTTTAAGGCCTTTTGATCCAAGGGTATAAAAGGCTTTTATAGGGCATAAAAGGATGAAGCACTGTTTAGGTTGAAACATGTTGGTCATCCAAGTATTAAGAAAGGATTTTTACCGTCAATCAAAGTCACTCGGATGCTTTTCAGACTGCCAACATATACCATGGACTTCTTCGTCAAGAAAGTTGGGCAGTCATTGTATTTTATTCTTACAGGATTTACTTTACTCAGGTGATATATTTAAGCATCCTCCACTACGGGAAAAGTAGGAGCATGTTGGAGCCTAATGGTGGAACACAGCATCAGAGTCACAGAGGAAAGAGGAACAGTGCACAGTTAACTGTATGCTCTTAAACCTAAATTATTAACAGAGGAACACAGAAGTGCACTTATAGAATCATAAAAGGAACAAAAAGATCAATTGGTGACCTCGGACTGACGCCTGCTGCAAGCAAAACGAGATGTGTCATTAGAGATGTTATGCCGGTGTAGGAGAAGTGAACCCTCGAGTGAGAGGGAGCAGAGGAGGAATGAGCCGACAGACAGAGGACGTGATTGGCTGCTGCCTCAGGTGATTCGACCTGCAGGTATGGTATGGACTGAGCGATAACATCCAGTAGGCTCTCTGATCTCCTCTCACTCCTACTGGTACCCGCATCCTCCGCCTGACAGGAACCAGCACGCCCAGACCACAAGTATGCCCTCATCTATTTACTTGCTAGACCCTCAACCACAAAAAAGCTCTCCACACTCCCCCTATGCCCTGCACCACCCCTCATCCACCTCATCTACGCTCCCATTCACCTTTTATACCTCACTATAATCCACTAAACTTATCTCTGCCTCTGAAACGCTCCCCTTTATGCTTTCACACATTTCATGTTTTCATCTGTTCTGCTGAACATCAGGACAGAAGACAGTTTCTCCCTCAAAACCTCCCTTTTCTTCTTGACTTAATCTCCCTTCTTCTACACATAACATTCAGCTGTGAAACTACATCATTTTATCATATATGTTCTTATGTTGTTTGTATTTTTAGTCAGGCTAGCAGCACGGCTCTGTGAATGACAGCAGACAGCGTTAATGGTTGGACGATCCATTACGTGGATTACCGTGAATTTTGTTCAGACGTTCATGTCCAGGATGAATCATACTTACTTTTGTGATCCCCGGACTTTTCCTCCAGTGTCATCATGAGGTTGACATTCGCAGTTTTGAGTGATATGTCTCAACAACTATTGGATGGACTGCCATGAAATCTGGTACACACCAGAGACGGACCAGGAGGGGTGGCCTCTGGGGCTCCAGCCCTAAATGTTTCTGTTGGCCTATTTTTCAGTTCAGAGTATTAAAGACCACACTTACTTGGTACTGTTGGGTGTCCTTGACTTTTTCTCGATCCATCCATCCATCCATTTTCATCCACTTATCCAGGGCGTAGGGGGCAGCAGGCCGAGCAAAGCACCCCAGACATCCCTCTCCCCAGCAACACTTTCCAGCTCCTCCTGGGGGACCCCAAGGTGTTCCCAGGCCAGATGAGATATGTAATCCCTCCAGCGTGTTCTGGGTCTGCCCGGTGCCCTCCTACCAGTGGACATGCCCAAACACCTCTAACAGGAGGCGCCCAGGAGGATCCTGATCAGATGCCCGAACCACCTCAACTGACCCCTTTTGACGTGAAGGAGCAGCGGCTCTACTCCGAGCTCCCTCCAGATGTCTGAACTCCTTACTCTATCTCTAAGGCTGAGCCCAGACACCCCACAGAAGAAACTCATTTCGGCTGCTTCCCAGAGCTCATGACCATAGGTGAGGGTTGGGACGTAGATGGACCAATACATCGAAACCTTCACCTTCCAGCTCAGCGCCAGCATCACTGCAGACACCGCACCAAACCGCCGATCAATCTCATGCTCCATTCTAACCTCACTCATGAAGAGAGTAGACCCAAAGACACTTGAACTCCCTCGCTTGAGGCAGCAACTCTCTCCCAACCCAGAGGGAGCAATCTATGACAATATACCTGCAAAACTAAAAGAATTCCCATCAGCCTCAGCTGTACCTCATGTTTAGTGCTAATTAATTTGATGTCAAATGTTAGCATGCCAACATGCTAATCTTGTATGTTTGTGAACATAGTAAATACCTGCTAAATTTCTGCAAATTAGCACTATCATTAGCCCCTTTTCCAGTGCACAAACAACTCGCCAACACCCAGTAACATCTGGCTTTTTAATGCAATAGGAAACAGGAAAGGCATTCACACCTGGGTCAAATGACTGAGGATATTTATTGCCTCTGGTTCTGACTGGCATTGATGGGAACAGAACACCCAGGTGAATGCTCTTATGGGTTCACAACAAAATACTGTCTCGCTCAAACATCGATCCAAATTAGTCAATAATGTTTTCACAGGCCCCCACGCTCCTCTCTACTGTTAACCTGCTCTCCAATCTGTCCGTGATGTTGAACATGACACACTGACAAAGCGCGCACACACACACAGAAGGGCATACTGGTCTGCAGCAGAGCCGTGTACACAGCTCTGGTCTACCGGCAATGGGAAAGGAGTCTATAGCCCAATTTAATTTTGGTGAAAGGGGGTAATTGTTAACATGTTGACATTAGTATTTAGCTCACAATACTGCTGTCCATTAGTACAGAGTAGGCTATAGGTTCTTAGTCTTGTTAAAGGCATGTAGGATTTAACGAGAGTAAAAGCAGAGCGTTAACGAGACCAAAGCAGGGAATCAAAGAAACAAAACATTATTTTCTGATTGTTTTATGGCAGTTATGTTCTAAAGCAGTGGTTTCCATCTGGTGCAGCCACAGGGCCCACATTTCTCCTTCATCATTAGTTCAAGGTCCACACAGTTTAACACATTCAGTGTCATACTTGTGTTTGGCCGTGTCGTCGAGCTAGCTTGCTGTCTCTGTCACGTAGCTGACCATTAGTCACTCACTCTACAGCAGGAAACAGCACTTCAAAATAAAAACTCTGTGCCAGAAATTCACTGAACTCTAAAATAAAGTGTGTTTTTTACAAACTTGACACGTTCGAGAGTCACTTGTGGTCCATTCATAATGGACCCATGACCCACTTTTGGACCGTGACCCACCAGTTGGGAACCAGTGTTCTAAAGCACAAATAAACACACCAACACCTCTGCACAGCCCTGCAGGAAGATGCTCTATTGTTTAATTTTGTGCAGATTCAGCTGAAGTGCTTGCTTCCTCCTGTTTGCTTGGCTTCTCTGCTCTGCATGTGTGTTTGTGGTTAAACCTTGTTGTTGACCAAACGGACACACAGACCTGCAACTTGCACACACAGAGCAGGAGACAGACGGAGACAGCAGTGTAACCTGGTCACCAAGTTTTATAGCATCTCAACCTCGCGCTGCATTAGGCTGGGGGTTATACTCCACTACCCAAAGGTTGACACGAGGAACGTCCCAAAGAAAAAAAAAAACAAGAAGAAAAGAAGAAAATACAGACAGAGGGATTTTTAGGAAAATCCTCCATAGTGTGCCTGCAATTATTCTCTTTAAATAATGTGATATGGTGTATGTTTGTGTATCCATGTAAAACCATTTGTTATCATTCTGACTTATTGCATTTATATTGTGAACATTGTAAAACAAGATACACCAGGCTTTGGTCATGCCTACAGAGCAACACATTTAAATTTGGATAGCTATTCTATTCAGTTATTTATGTTACAAATGAGGGGAATTAAAAGTCCTCATGACAGCAGCTGTGTTCACACTAAATTCTCAACCCGTTGCAGATACAGTTTCCCATGTAGTAACAAGAACTGTAAATCTTTTATCAAGGTTGATGTCCTTCAGTGGACTGAGACAGACGAGGCCTGTGGATCCATGTTTCTGGTACAGATAACACTGTTTGTTTGCTCTGTGAAATAAAATAAAAAGTCCTTTGTGTTCACAAGAGATGTTAAAAAACACTCACTTTCCTGTGAGTTTAACAGAAACCAGCAAACACATGATTCTTCTGTATGCTGCACATATTGAACTCAGTCTCTCCCAGCCTTTTATCTCTGTCTCTCTCTCTCACACACACACACACACACACACACACACACACACACACACACACACACACACACACACACACACGCATACAGGAGTGCTGATACCATCAAACAAAACACACTTGCAGGCCAGATAGCGTCCAGTACCTGCTTCAACACAGCTGCTGCTACAAAAGCAGGGAGGACACCGTGGCTGGAGTTATTAGAAAAACACGACTCTGAGCGCAGAGAGAGCAAGGTGGAAAAATACAGGAAGTCCTGATACAAGTGCAAAGACTGAGAGGTGCAGAGGGAGATGGATGAAGTGAGGGGGTGCAGAGGGATCAAGGGAGGCAGACGTGTGAGCTACTGGTTGAACATAGGAGGACTAATTAGTGCATACAATGTATACAAACATAGAGAAATCATCAGAGAGCCACATGAATGTCTGAACAGTGTTTCTGCCCCTCCATTGATATTCACCAGTATGATGACATATTTCTGGGGTTTCTGACGAGCGCAGAGCTGTAAAAAGCAGATTTTGGAGTAAAGGCATCTTTTCTGTATCATGATGGATGACTCACTGTGTCCTTTTCTCTTTCTCTCCCGCTCTGTCTCCCTAATCTTGCAGCTATATTTAGTACTGGCATAATGCCCTTCCAGACAGATAGGTTGGCAGCAGCATTTAGCTCATCTTTCCTCTCCTCTTCTCTTTCATCCTCTCCTCTCTTCTTCACGCTCTGCGAGGAGTAATGAGGGCCAAATTAAACTGCTGCTGATACACACACCATCAATCATTATAATACGATAATACTGTCATGCAAGCTTATCAATTTTATAACCCGTATCTGTGGCACAAATGGGCGTAAGTCATTAACTTATCACCCCTCCTTTGGTCTAAAGTCTGCTCCGCAGTGTGAGATGGTAATGAGGGAACACATGAGGGATGAACATCACGTTACCAGCTCCCTCGTCATCATCATCGTCACATTCATCATAATCCATACCAAATGGATAAAAGGCACAGTGTTCAGAAATACACAGATACTATCTTCCTAACCATGCTCTCTGTCACTCAAAAACACAAACTACACTGTCACTTTTGTTAAGCTGTGGCCGCAATTGACAATTTGGGGTAACTGCTGAATTGTGCAACAGTAACACGAGACGAGGGTGAATGAACTCAGTCACACAGCAAGTGTGTATAAAGTTTGGTAACACCATTGCCATAGGCTAATCACACCAGCCTGAACAGGCTGCGACAGAAAAAACTCTGGGAGTAATAAAGCAAGGGTACATTTTGTTTCTGATAAGTCAACTCTTCATTTGTAAAAGAAAAAATTGGCTATTTCTTCTTTTTCAAATTAAGATATTCTCACTTTAAGTAAAAGAAGTAACACCATCATCAGTAAATATATACACCAGCCAAAACCAGTCGTGGGTGAAGTGAGTAACAATGTTCTGCTGGGAGACCTTTGGTCATGGCGTTCATGTGGACGCCACTTGACGCCCTCCACCCACCGAAACACTGCTGTGGGCTAAGAAACCCCTCCTCACGGCAACAGTACTCCCTGATGGCAGTGGCCCCACACTGCAGAAACTGCTCAGGAATGACCTGAGGAACATGACAATAAACTCAAGGTGTCGACCTGACCTCCAAATCTCCCACACACCAATCTGACTGAGCATCTTGGGACGTGCTGGTACCCCACCTCACAACTGACAGGTCTCAAATGATCCGAAGCCAACGCCCCTGGTGCCAGACACCACAGGACACCCTCCAGAGGCCCTGTGTCCATTCCTTGATATGTCAGAGACAAGTCCACTCCAGGGAGGCCCCATTGTGGATTAGGGGTATCTCTGAGGTACCAACACGTCCCATGGATGCTCGATCAGATTTGGATCTATATATGTAAATATATACAAAATATACACTCATAACCATGATGCAGCAGAACGACTCCTGTGAGTGTTAAAGGAATACTTCACCCTCAGAATGATAATTTGTACAGTATATCAGTTGCTCACCTCGTGTTACCTTGAATTCTGAAAGAAAACTTTGTTTTTCTCACGTGCCCACAGCTGTGAACAAAGTATCCAAAATCAAGAAAACTCATGATGAATTGGAGTAAAAGGAGTCCACATTTAACAACAACCTATCCCAGCTGACATTGGGCGAGAGGCAGGGTACACCCTGGACAGGTCACCAGACTATCACAGGGCTGACACATAGAGACAGACAACCATTCACACTCACATTCACACCTACGGACAATTTAGAGTCACCAATTAACCTGCATGTCTTTGGACTGTGGGAGGAAGCTGGAGCACCTGGAGAAAACCCACGCTGACACAGGAGAACATGCAAACTCCAGCCAGCTGGCATGTTTCGAACGCAGAACCCTCTTGCTGTGAGGCAACAGTGCTAAGGCAATATTTATTATATAACTGTATTATCACTGATAGCAAATACATTAATTTGCCCTCTAATGTTGCAGCTGGTCAAGCTATCAATCTATAGAGAGGCATTATTACCAGCCCCTGTAAATGTTGCAACAGCTGGTATTGTTTTCATCTTGTGAGTCTGTGTGTGTGTCATTATGGCAAAACATGGTGCAGGTGACACAAATAGTGGCGGCAACTTTCAAAGAAGCAGTTTTGAGTATTTTGCCAGGTGCTTTTATGTCTGTCTGCCAGTTACAGGCTAGCAGGACCTTGGTACTGCCATCCTTAAACACAAAGAACAGTTCTAGTATTTTGTCCTCATCAACTGCGGGGCAAATGTCGACCCTCTTGTGACACCTGTGACACTCACCGGCCTGTAGATGTGATCAGTGTCTACAATGACACACAGGTAAAGCTAGTAATCAAACACGACCTTGATGCGCCCTCATGTGATGATATCTTTCGAGATGAGATAAATTAAAGAGATACAATACTTGAGATAAATAAAAAGAAAACATCTACAAGCCAAAGTTAAATTAAAATGATCATTCAGATATAAAGAGCAAGATTAACATGCAACATAATGTGTAGTTAAGATCAAAATGAAGGTCAAGTTCCAAGCAGGGCCTGGAACTAGGGGGAGTTGGAGGTAGGGAAGGAGCCATTGCCCCCCACACACGCACACTTAACGTCCCTTGCCTGCATTCGTTTTAAGTTGCAGATTGCAGTATCTTGGCTGGAGTGATCCCATCGAGAGATGGTCTCTAGTATTTTATTCATAAGTGATGATAATGGCTGCATGTACTCCAGGTTTTCAGTATTGTTGTCATATGATGTATTTTTTATGTGAGCTGGGTTTTAGCAGTTGTTCTACATAGATTTATTATGTGTTTTACATGTATTTTGTTTTAAGTATTGTCTGTTTGAGCCTGTGTGCGCCTTTGTTTCATCTGCTGCAAGATAAATTTAAAGTTAAATCTTACTTGGTCACATGTTTTGAATGTGAAATCTCAATTTGCAGAGTAATTTCATTCATTCATTCATTTTCTGTAACCGCTCATCCTCTTGGGGAACACAGGGGCCTGGAGCCTATCCCAGCTGACACTGGGCGAGAGGCAGGGTACACCCTGGACAGGTCACCAGACTATCACAGGGCTGACACATAGAGACAGACAACCATTCACACTCACAGTCACACCTACGGACAATTTAGAGTCACCAATTAACCTGCATGTCTTTGGACTGTGGGAGGAAGCTGGAGTACCCAGAGAAGACCCACGCTGACACGGGGAGAACATGCAGACTCTGCACAGAAGGGCTCCCCCACCCTGGGTTTGAATCAGGAACCCTCTTGCTGTGAGGTGACAGTGCTAACCACTGCACCACCGTGCCGCCCCAAAGTAGTTGTAGCTGTCAAATAAAAAAAATAAAGGGAACAGCTAGTGCCTCATCACTGTACTTACGTAAATGAGCTTAGTAATTTTCCTCCACACATGTGGGGCTGCACACTTTTGTACCAGACCAGCTTCTGACTCAGCAGTACCAACGAGGGGAGGAGAGGGAACAATATTATGTCTCATAACAGCACGTCACATCACATCACACACACACACTCTCTCTGTACCCAACTCCCAGGGTGTCACTGTAATCAAAAGTGTCTGTTTACCTTTCATTACCATCAAATGACAGATTAAAACAAAGAGATCGGGGGGGAGATGAGGTCATAGCGGGGGGACGTTAGAGTGGATAAACAGCGACAGGAAGAAAACCAGAGGTTTATACGAAAAATAAGACATTTCCTTTAATAACATCTGTAACATCACGATAGTATCCTGGTATCATTTTCAATATATTTGACGATGCAGTATACACTTTTATGTGGACATTGAATCGATTAATTGGCATTTATATACTAATACAACATAAAACTGCATTGTTTTCTACAAAGACATCATAATAGGGCACAAATGGTGTAGCAGCAAAAAAAGAGTGTTTTCTTTATACATAGGCTACAGTAGTACGACGTATTTGCAGAGAAGAGGTTCATTGCAAAGTATAGATAAAATGAAGTTACATACATCTCTAAAGTATGCACTACATCATACACAAGGTCATGGCATATTAGAGATTATAAAATGTTATATAGTTTAGTTAGGGGTCTCTATAGGCTAAGACACTGGAGGCTAGAGCAGGGCTACCTTTACAGTACGATGTAGACTGTGCAGATACAAAGCACACTGATGTTCATACTGACACATGATCAGAGTATTTGAGTAGGATATTAATATGTCTAAGCTGTATATCATGAAGAGTTGTGGTTTTAAAGTGATGGAAGGCAACAGCAGATTCTAATGCTCTCTGATGGAGTTCGCTATTGGTGATTTTGTTGCTCAGAATTTGTACTTAAAAATAAGATTTGGTCACAAGAAGTACAAACTGAAGGCCTTTGTAAGCTAATGTCAGTTTTCAATCTGAGTCTGTGTGCTCCATCAGTTTTTTTTTGCCCCACAGGGGACTGATGTACAGTATGTGCTTTGCAATCTCAAACACAAGTGCAATCTGTACTGAAATTCAGGGACTTTCAGGTTTCCCAAAACATTTGTTCACAAAATTATCATCAACATTATACAGTGAATTATCAAGAAAAGAAGGCTGGAAAAATATGAAAAAATAAATAAATGAAATGAGCAGAAATAGGTAAAAGTGAGAGAGAAGTTAAAGGAACAGTTAAAATTTCGGGGAAATATGCTGAGAAGATGGAAACCACTGTCTCTGCAGTAAATACACGGCTGGACCAGCAGTTGATAAACGGAACTTAGCATGAAGACTGAAGACAAGGGGAAACACCTGCCTGGCTCTGTCCAAAACAAACAAAATCTGCCTACGAGCACCTCTAAAGATCACTAATACGTTATATCTCTCTTGTTTAATCCCTTTAAAAACCAAAGTTTAAAAACAAAACTTGGCTGTTTAACACTTTGACTACACATTTGTTGGGAGCAGTGATTTCCTGCAGTCATTGCTGGTTGCAAATTTCGAAGCCATCAAACAGTTCGGCTCATAACTCCTCTTAAAACCATAATTTCTATCTGTAGGTATCATATAACAACATAGCTTTACATTAGCTCTTTTGAAATGTATCTGCATTCAAGTGCAGATATGTGGTTATATAGATTCACTGATTTTATCTTGATCTGTTCTGTACAGACATCTAATGCACGTCTGTCCATCCTAGAGGAGGGATCCCTCCTCAGTTGCTCTTCCTGAGATTTCTAACGTTCTTTTTTCCCATTAAAGGTTTTCTTTGGGGAGTTTTCCTTATCCACTGTGAGGGTCCAAAGGAGAGAGGGATGTCGTATGCTTTAAAGCCCTCTGAGGCAAATTGTGATTTGAGAGATTGGGCTTTATACATAAAATTGAATTGAATTAAAATGACTGGCACAAGGGAGAGAACTCTTGGCTTGGTTATCAGCTGGCTGCAACAGATCAGCCTGAAATATTGGCCCTTGCCCCCTGAGGCTTCTCGTTGTCAGACCAATACTCGAGGGGTTCACAGACTGGTAAAATCACAACTCGCCGTTTTGAAGCTTTGGTTTTTATACGGATTAAACAAAAGAGATTAGCGTGGTAACTGGTCAGTTTTAGAGCTGCTGCGAACATGATTTTGCCAAGTAGGACTTGCTCCTGAGTCAACATCCCACTTCGCATACCAATCATAGCCCTCTGACATCATCGGTGTGCTGCTCCTGTGTTTCTCTTAAAATTCTTTTGTGCTTCGTCAGAGCTAAGCTCGTTTTTTCGAATTGAAGTAAGTACAATTAAACAAAATCCTCAATAGCATTGAACAAAAACCTTGTGAGCTACTGCAGGATTAGTGAGTCAGCTTGCTTAGTAGGTTAGCTATGCTAACAAGTAATTTTGTAAGCTTAAGTTAGAACCCATTTCCCTTCCTTTTTTACCACGTTGATCCAGGATAGATTTAGTTAGGTTTATCCAGGACCATCATCATCATGCTGATTCTGGATAATTTGTTTATGTCAACATCAACATAGCAGTGATGCCCTTGATCAAGATCAGCAATATTATTCAGGATCAACATGGCAATGATGCTCAAGATCATGAACAGGTTATCCAGGATTTCCCTGTTTCCAGCCTTTATGCTAAGCTAAGCTAACCGACCACTGGCTCCATCTTCATATTCACTATACAGACACACAGTGGTTTTGATCTTCTCATCTAATGCTGTGTCTCAATTTGTGTTCTTGTGCACCTACACTTGCACTTGAGTGCAGTCACACCGACAAGTGTGGCAGTATGTTGTGCACTACTGGTACCTGGATGGTGTACTTATAACCAGGGTCTGACATTAGCACCTGCCAGGTGGAAGTTTCTGTTTCCCAGGCCGTATATTCCCTGTATGAATTGAGGTGTAATATATTTTTGAACGTAGGTGGACGCATGCACGTTGACAGTACATTCCCACTCTCCATCCCCAAAAAATAGGGCTCCTCTGAAAGCTAGTGTAATTTAAACACTTTAAACATTGAATGAGATCATTCTTTATATTAAAGGATGTCTAAAAGATATAAAATTCTTCCTTCATTCAGTACATACATTTCAGAAGTGGCAGATAAAATTTTTGAGAGGCAGACAAAAAAAATACTCGCCTGCCACAGTGGCAGGGAGTGAAAGATGTTAACGTCAGACCCTGCTCATAATGGTCAAAAAGGTGGAATGCTGGACACTTCTCAGTGCCAATGGTCGCCATCTTGGCCACATAGTGGGAGGGGAGGGGCCACCACACTTGTGTAAATGGTGGCAAAGGAAGTTGAAGCCGTTGGTCCAGTGAACAAACTGGAAGACATTTTAGTGGTCAAATGTTGGCAGTAATGCTCTAAAGAAGAAGAAGTTAGAAAAGGAAGAAGCAGAAGAAGCAGCAGCAGCAGAGGAAGAAGAAAAAAATGTCATATGATGACATTTCCGGCAAGCACATAACAGCCTTGTTTGACCTGAGACAATACTACACTGTCAAAATTCACTCACTACACAACTAAGTACAGTGAACACAGTGGACGACATTGAAGTTTACTAAAGGAAGTATCCAAATTGAGACACAGCATAACCCACAGCAAAAAAAAAAGCATGTTAGTGTATTTCCAAAATGTCAAATTATTCCTTCAAAGCCAAAGATCACGAATAGTTTGAGGCTACAAACGCTTTGGGAAACCACGTCCTGTTCCACATTATCACACAGTGTCTGGTCTGTACTCAGAGGACCAGTTCAGTTCTCCTCATCTGATAAACGCTTCCCTCCTAAAGGTTCCTCTAAACCAGTGATAATCACTACAGATCCGCTGCAGCTCCACGTCTCTACACTGCTTATTGCTAAATGTAAATAAAATGTTATTATCTTAGAGGAGGTCTGAAATAACACAGAGAAAGTAACAACAACGCTCTAATACTTGGTCATTAATATTTTGCGATATAGAGGTAGTGATTGAAGCATTGATTGACAATAATAGCAAACACTGAACAATGGACTCGAGCATGGAAAAAAATAATCTCATCTCAGGAGAGTATAAATACAGAGCTTATCACACAAGCCACTGAAACAAAGTTCTTTAGCTCAAGGCTGAGACACAAATAATTCAGACTCTGGACTGTTTCAATCAGCAGGATCATATGAATCCTGGGCAGAGTACGGACATGAATCATGGAGTTTCAAAGCTACTGTTTGTCATCTAGACAGGACGTCACTGACAAAATGTTCTCAGTAAAATTTAGCACAGGAGAGAAGGGCTGAATGAGTGTCAAAAATAGGTTTAAACTCCATGACCCGCCATTATGGGTCCTCTGAGCTCTGGCTTCAGCCCGTCACGCTGACTGACAAGCTGCTCAAGACCTCGTCCTTTCTGAAACAGTCACAGTTCAAATCTCTGTTCCCACCCAGCGGCCAAGCAGTCATGATCTAACATGGAGCTAAACCGTGAGATTCGGTCAGAATATAAACAAGTTATGTTCCAAATGAATAATACGCTTTCCATCACGGCTCTAACATGCAACAAAAACAGCCATGTTTTCCTTTCACTGCACTGGGAACAGCTATTTGCTTGGTTTCTGTGTGCTGCGGACAACACTGCCCCGCTGATTGTTTGAATAACACATTATAATGTATATAGTCTCCCATTTGTGGCCCTGTGTGAGCCGTGTCTGTTTGAATTCAATACATCTGCGTATCGGTTTAGATGCTCAGTGTATACACAGCCGGCCACCCAGCGTGACTCTTTATGCAGACGGATTAAAGATGAACAAACAAAACAAAGACACATTCTGCAATATAGAATATCTTCTCAATCAACGTGACAGAATTATAATAAAATATAAAACAGAGGCATATAATACAATATTAAATGAAGACTTTGCAGTAAATTGCAAATATAAACAACTGTCATATATCTGCACACTTGGTGTGGCACAAACAAATGCTTCTGGCTACCTGCATTCACTTCACATTGCGTGTAAATGTCTGTGTGTGTGTGTGTGTGTGTGTGTGTGTGTGTGTGTGTGTGTGTGTGTGTGTGTGTGTGTGTGTGTAAATATGAGTGTGTGCCTGCTATAGCACAGAATGAGTGAGACTGTGTGTGTCTGCATTTGCAGTGTTGTCTGTGTTCCTGGTATTATAAGTGTGAATGTTCGTGTGTGAAGCAGTGGAGAGCCGCCAGGCCTCATTATTGTCATTCTCCTCACTGCCTAAAAGAGAGGCAGAGAGAGGCAAAGCGGCTGCTTTCAATCGAGGAGCTGAGGAAAGATGGAGACAAAAGGCCCAAATTAAACAAATGCCGGAAAGCGGCTTGGAGAGCCAGCCCGTGGTCATGCGCTTTGAATGAGAGGGAACGGCTGCAGGGATATCCCATCTGGGGCTTTCAGTGGGGAGACCACACAGATACTCTCCATCCCAGCATTCAGCTCAACTATAGGTCCACGCACACTGGGGTGCCAGTTTATGTGCATGTCCTATGTCCTTCTGGTATGTCTAAGTGTGGACGTGTCCATCTATAATCTGCTGCTGTTGTTTTTCAAATCCTCTGCACTAGAATTGGCCTTGACTTCAGCCTGGAATCTGTCTCCATGTGCAGTTTTCCTGCGAACAACATATCACAACTTCCACTGAAGCATCAACACGTGGGACACCTGTGTAAGACCAGTCCACTTCATATTTATATTGTTCTTGTATTCATGTGTTCCCACCACTCTCTTGTTTTTATAACTTCATCTGCAGACTTAAACCACAGCAGAGCAGGAGCATGTGTGATTGTGTCCACCATGGAATGTTTTGACTAAAATCCACCCCTCTCAAAGTCGCCGTTAAGCTGCCACGTCATCCCTCCACTCATGGGATGTGTTTTGTGACTCTACATGTCTGTACATGTGGACTGACAGAGGACTTGCCACAGAAGCAGAGGAGGTGAGCAGATGTACACACACACACACACGTAGCTGTATATTCAGGCTGTAATGCTGCACTTGTTGCTTAACTAAGAGCCCCACTACAGGTTCTTGTGTGTGCTTCAGCTAATATTTCCTTCAGTCAGAGGGATGTCCAAGCGCCTGTATGCTCCATGGCACTGATGCTGAGTGGTAGATGAATCAACAGGGGTTGGTGGAAAGAAGGAGGTGAAAAGAAAGAGAGTAGACACATCAAGTCCTCATGGCCTCACACCTGGAACAATAAACAACAAAGAGAGAAATCAATAATGGATTCTACAAATTGTGCGCAGTGTGAGTCTGGTGATAAAGTGAGCGTGTACATTCACTTTGTCTTGTCCAAAACGAGTTACATTTTAATCCATCAAATGTGCCCACTCTGGAAGCAATTTGGGGTCCAGTGTCTTGTTCAAGGACACTTCGACATGTGGAATCGACCCTGTAGCTAATAGTCAACCCACTCTACCACTTGAGTTACAGCCACTGCCAACAACGCTTTCTCAGACATTGAAAATGCAAGCAACTGAGCAACTGTCCAACTTGCAGAATCTCTGAATAGATATGTTTAAATCTGTACAGGACATAGCTTGTGGACTGGCTGTAACAGAAGAGCAATAAAAAGATGCAACATACAGTTTTATTTAGTACTAGAAATAGTCTGATGCAGCTCAAGGTTCTTCACTGATGCATTTTCAAATTCTGCTTTCAACACTCTAGACCACTCTCTGTTATTGTTCTGTTTTAGTTATATACTGTCCAAAAGGAAATAAACTGAATTTTCTTAAAAAGTTTAACAGGTTTGTATGTTTTGGTTGCGTGTAGACTGACTTGCAGCGGTGAGGGTTGAGCCTCCGATCTTTCCGGCTGCAGTTCTCAGCTTTAATGATGCAGCGGCACTGACAAGACGTCGCATCCAGTGCCCACTTCCTCCCTCTGCAGGGGCGGCAACGGGGCCTCAGAGATGGCGACGGAGAGGGAGAGAGGCTGGTAGGCGGAGGTGTTGGAGGAGGAGGTGATGGAGGAGGAGGAGAGGATGGGGGAGGAAGAGATGGGGGCGCATGGGTCCTGGATGGAAGAGGGGTGTAAGAACAGTATTCAGAATTTATTGATTTGTTGAGTCACAACAATGCTTTGAGCTAAATGCTAATGTCAACGTGCTAACATGCTCACAATTGACAATGCTAACATGTTTAGCAGTTGTAATGTCTAACATAGTCACCATCTTAGTTTAGGCTATTTGTAGAGCTAGAGGAAAAGTTAAGGGTTAAGTTAAGGGTTTCTATCTACATGAAGGGGACATGAATGTCTGAACCAGGTCCACAAGGTGCCAGGCTTTGAAGCCAAATTTTGTAGTGGCCAAACAGTTGAATTACAACTTCAGAGCCACTTACGTGAAACCATTGGGCCCAAAAAGACTTTTTCCACAGACTTATATTGTGAAAGAGACTGTCTGTAAATCAGTGGATACATTTTTTTGAGCTTTACAACCCCCGCAAAATGAGTCATTTCACTATCAGGATTTGATCCATTCTGCCTGATAACATTTAGAAAGTCTGAGAGAGGTGCAAGATTAAATCAATTCATTCACATTCAAGCTAGCGCAGCACCAAACTGGCGGAAGTCTCTAGTGGGCCTGCACTATGGGACTAACATTGCAGAAGCAGCGCCAATCATTCTGGCAATTTTGTGACAGCCGCGGTTGAATTTCATATTGCTGTTGTGTCTTTGCAGGAACATGAATGTGTAGAAGGTGTCTGAGTATGTAAATATGTGTGTGTCGGGATAAGGAGATCATTGGTTGGCGGCTGCAGCAGGTGACTGACATGTATTGGTGGCGGCTCCCTATATAAAGAGCCAAGATGGCATTGGCTCAACAACAGTGTAGCATGGATATATAAAGAGAACCGGATATGGTGTTGCAGGCCCTAATCATTCTTATGAGAGTTTTTCTGTGGCGCATGAAGCCAAAAACGTTTGACTTCCCAGGCGTAAAATTACACAGATCTTCCACATCCATGAGCCCACAGAGCGAGCGCACTAGCCTTTCCTTTAACCCTGCCTCACCCCAGGCTCGTTCACATAAATGACAGAAGGAAAGAAACTCCTGATTTTAATGAATTTCACACTTTTTAAGACATGATGATTTAAATAAGGACTATTTGAGTGTTTGCACTAGGAAGATGATATACCTCAGAAATTATCAGCTGATTTACAGATGTCTCTTTCACAAAGTAAGTTTATGAGGAAATCTTTTTGGGCCCTTTGCCATCATGTGACAAGACCTGGAAGTTGTGATTACATGGTTTGGCCACTATGTCAAATTAGCTTATAAACCTAGCTCAATTCCTTGCAGGGACAAGGCACATCTTCCTCATCTTCAAACCAGCCACAATAGCATACACACATTGAATGTAGCATCTGCCATACTGATGGTTTTACTCTGCTGGAGGTAGTAGGGGTGAGCCAGGTGTTATGTTAACCCTATTTTCTCTTGTGTGCTTAATTTAGGGAGGTTAGTGATTGTATTTTGGTTTCTTTGGGTCAGACTGCTTGCTTCTTAAGTTTAGAAGCGTTAAGGTTTGTTTAAATTGTGATGTCTCTGTGGTTGCTTTGGAGTTAGGGAAGATGGGGGCTTGTTTCATGTTGCGTCTCGGTCACCACTTTGCAAGGCATGACACACCTAATTTTAAAACTACGGGCTATAAGAAGGTGAGGGGATCATCTCAGTGTGTAGGCTTCTTCCTAAGGAGATCATGAATGTCAGTACACTTCCTGACAATCCATCCAATACCTGCTGAGATGTCTGAGGTCTGAATCACAGCTGAAGCTAGAGCCACGCTATGGGATCAATCAACAGTCCACTTTTGGACAGATCCCACATCACATCGCTGTCACGACTAAAAATGATATGCAAGTCCCAGACTGACACAAACCCACACAATACAGTGCGTGGGGGAGATGTGTGACTAATGTGGGATACTGTTTTCCTAGCTGCTGACAAACTTTCTGCTCTTCCTGCCGGTCTGTGTTTCTGTCCGTTACCATGGCTATAGTCACTTAGTTGCCTCTGAGGCTTTCAGTTTCTCCTCTAGACGCTCAGTACTTTCTGTGAGTCTGAGAAAGTTGCCTGCGTCAGTTGGTCCATTAACTGGAGCTGGTTCTGCCTCAGTCTTCCCAGGAGGCTGGCGGCTTTAATGAAGTTACTTAATGAGGCAGAGAGGGGCCATCTTTGTTCAGACCCCGATAACCACGCCTGCCGCTGGCAGGGATAGAGGAGGTGGCATTTGGGAGCAAATTACACAGATTTCACCCCTGCCAGAGTCTGAATAAAGCCTGTTCTGAGTGATGGATGGGTGCTGAGGCACATCACACCCAAACCAAGTCACCTCTGCCCACCCCCAGAGCCCGGAAATGACTGACAGCAAAGGGAAGGGGAAGCAGATGGGAAAAAGAGAGTTGACTCTTGTCCTTCACTGCTCGGGACTGAATCATGGGAATCATGTGGCAGAAACACACACACATACACACACCTGTTCCTCTCAGATCACAGTGTAACAGGTTAATAATTTCAAAATGTTGTGACTGTCCTTGGATGTTTCTAACTGAACTTTGTAACAGCCTGAGTGTGGAATACATAACATGTCTCATAACTCATCACAGTTAATATTAAATATGAATGAACAGTTGCAATATACAGTGTTGTTGTTGTTATTATGAAGCTGGCTAGTCTTATGTGTTTAGTATGCAGAGGTGAGTCCAAGACCTTTGTGTGTTTGTGTGTGTGTGTGTGTGGTGTGTGTGTGTGTGAGTGAGACCTTGACTGCCGTGGCTGTAAAACAAATTGTCCTTCAGTAATAATGCAGACCAGATAACCTACTTTTTGTTCTAATCCAAACATTCACACTGAGGCCGACAGTATCTGGAGAGTACAGACTAACAGAAGTGAAAAGATCAACTTAAGGCTTGTAAGATAAGCAAAAAATAAAAAAATAAAAAATCAATGTGTATGCTGAATATTCAACATACGCAGCTCTTATGGCTCCACTCGTTCTCTGTCTGGACTTTCCTCTCTCCTTTTTCTTGTCTGTTCTTGCCGGCTTCAGATAGGCCCTGGGAATATCACACAAACACAGTGTTTCACACATTAAACAGTCAGGGGTTGTATGTTTGACTTCTGTAATTATGTATGCAGCAACAAACAACAATTAGTCTCCCTGCACCTGCTGGATGAATATACTGAATATAAAAGACTAATAAATTGTACTGTGTGTCCCAGTTAAAGGAACAGTTCACTCCCAAATCACAAATACATATTTCCCCTCTTACCTGCAGTGCTGTTCAACAATCTGGATTGTTTTGGCGTCAGTTGAGTGTTAGAGATATCATATCACCATGCAGAAGGAAGTGTGCATCTCATGGGTGAGAGGCTTGTGACTGTGACAGCACAAAATGTGAACATCAATGTGTCCTCCTCCGCTGAGCTCTAACGTTAGCTAGCTCAGCAATGCTAGTTGAGCTAGCAGTAGATGCACACTTCCTTCTGCATCGTGATACAGTTCATGGGTTCAGTGGAAAAAAAGGAGTTCATACATGAAACTGCTCACAACACGGTCTTCGAGTAATTTTGAGTTACCAGGTCATGATTTCTGGAAAGAGACATTGCTGCTGTTGGGTTTTATATTTTTTGGGTTTTATATTTTTTTTATTTTTTTGGATTTTGGGGTGAACTGTCCCATTAAATGTTTGCTTTATTGGCACTATTTTTGTATTTCATTACTTATTCTTTGATAAGACAGTTTCTGACTTAAATCATAATTTTGTAGTCTGTCTTCTGTTCTGAAAACTTTAGTAATTAACATTTGAGAAGTTTGGGTTCTTCTGTCCGGGAACAAAAGGGTTTTGTACAAAAAAAAACAAATTTATATTTCTCTGTATCAAAAGACGGCATTATTTTATTATTGTTACCAAAAGTCAGTTTCTTATCTGCACTAAGTTATAAGGAAATGTCAAACAACATCTAGCCCTCATATATTTCATCTCCAAATGTTATTTCCACAAAATGGATAGCCTTTAAGTAATGCCCTAATACAAATATTTGGGCCTTAAAAAACACAATTAATCTCCTTTTCAAAACAGGAAGCTCACAGTAGAGACTTTAAAATGAGGTTCACATACTGTACATTCTCTTGTTTATCATTTCTATCACCAATATGATATTTGTTGAAATATTCCTAAAATATATTATATTTGTCTGTTCTCTGTATATTACTCTCTGTCCAACTTTGCATTACTTTTCATTTGTCATATCACACAGTAACAAGGTTCTGCTGCTGCTACTCAACAGTGAGTTTTATATATTTTTCTCATGTATACTTATTAAAATAACTTACAATAATTCAAAGGGGCATTATGCTGGGTTTTCCTATAAAACAGTGTATAAAATAGATTTATACCAAAGTAACCTCTCTCAGTCATCACTACTGACTCACTAAATGTGTGCGGCTGTGAATTTATCTGAAAGACTCTGCACTCTAAAGTACCTTCTTCTTATTCTCTTCTCATTCTGCAGTGCTCAGGATGTTTCTAGGCACAGCGCTCAGCTGAGGTCAGGACTTAATGAAAAGGTAGCAACCAGGTGTCAGACCATAAGCAGCAGGCATCTAAGAGGAAGCTATGAAAATTGCTGACACAGCGCCAAAAAAACTGCAGATATGCTAAATAAGAGTGAATCTGGTATCTGTCTTTCACTTTCACTTTCACTGGCGATACTTTATTTAACCAGGTAAAAGCCTCATTGAGATTAAAAATGTCTTTATCAAGAGTGACCTGGCCATTGTTACAAGTTACAACACGGCAAAGAGACATCTACAACTGTCACAAACAACAAATGAATAAAACGAAGTATCCGATTAACATGGAATACAAGGTCCAGGACAAGAACAAATATGATGTGAATACAATTTCTAAAATGATTTCGGAACAATCACATTGACTACAAGAGCTTATTTCTCCATCCTTTAAAATCAACTTAAACTCCCCACAGTGATCAGCTCTGCCAGTGTCAGATCCTTCTGTAGATTATTCCAGGACAAAGAGGCGGCATATTTAAAGGCTTTTTTGCCGAGTTGTGTTCTCACGCTTGGAACCAGCATTTGTAGAATATTATGAGAGCGAAGGCATTATCGATTTTGGTTTCTGCACATGTATGTAGACAGAAAGGACAGAACCAGGCCAGGAATAGATTTATATATACATAAAAATGAACCGATGTGAGAGCCTGCTGACACACACAGACAGCCATTTAGCAGTGGCATGCAGAGTACGGTGGTGTATACGATTTCCACAACCAGTGATAAGTACACTTAAAGTATCAGTGACAGAGACTGAAAAGACAAAATCACTAGTAAAGGATGACTAAATGCTTTTCATAGCAGTGTGTATATTTTAAAGGTTGTAGGGAAGATGGTGGAAAGTACATTCACTCAAGTGACAGACTGAAGTACATTATAAGGTACTTATTCTTCACTTGAGTATTTTTGCAGGAATATGTTATTAAAACCTGTGATGACAACATACAAGTCAAATCAAACATTAAAATGCTGCTTTCATATTAATAGACCAGCACAAATTGTCCAGTGGTTTAATCTATGACAATATAAGTCTGACAGGAACCATCTTGCAGCAAAATAGCAGTTGATTTTATACTTTAAAAGTGCTATAAGCAACTCCCAAAAGGAGCCCAAAGCATCTGTATTTGTCAACCTGGGAAATGAAAGTCAACCATTTATAATACAGTCTATAGACTCAACAATCCCAATATCTTTCTCCAGAGTTACATACAGCACCTTTAAGTATATTTTACTGATATTGCTTCTACTTTCATTTAAGCACAACTACTTGTAATTGTATTTTCACAGACTGGCACTGCTACATTTATTCATGTACAAGATGTGAATACTCAATACAGACCACTGACCAGGAGGCTTCAATAAACATTTTACTATCCCTGACATTAACGTAAATCAATGACGCAGACAAAACATTGACGTCACTGTAGGCTGTCAGGAGGAGAGGAGACACACCCCTAAAAACATGGAGAAAATGTTTTGGAAACATTACTACTGTAGCTTTGTATTTTTGGGCCATGTCCTCATTGCCTGTAGTTCATCTCCCTATCCTCCTTTTATTTTGAGTGTCCAGCCTTTATTGAGCACAATCTGTTTCACTTTGACGTATGCTGGTGCCCTCAATAGCAAAATGCATCTGCTCACAGCTTTGGTTTTAGGCTTTTTTTTTTGGCTTAACTTTCCTGCCTCTCTAATCTCATCAGCAGTAAATTATATTAAACGTTATTTATGGGGACAGTGTTTTTTAGCTCTGACAGTATTGACTGATTGTGCTGCTGCTGCTGCTCCTGTTGTTGTCTTTGGAGCTCTAAATTACTATCATGGATGCGTGACTCTGCTTCGTCAGGCTGTGAGAGAGCACATGGCAGGGGAGATAATATCATCGCTATGGTGACAACAGGATGCGGGCTGTCCCAGGGGATGCTGGGAGAGAGTCACACAGATGCTAACTCACCGAGGGGCACACACAAACACACAGAAACAAATATTCTCACACCCGAAAACTTTCATTTACATTTACCCCAACCTATAGAGAACATACACATTTGCAAATATATTCAGCAAACAGTCACATAGACACACAAAACCTAACCAGGGTTAAAAAAAATTACACACACAACACACATACATTGGAATCCTTTATTTATGTCCTCATCCTAACAGGAAGCAGGAGGACATAAACATTAAAGATGCAATCATATGATGTGGTCGGACCTGCCAGTGCGAGGTGCACAAACAAACATCAGGGATGCAACAGAAACGCTCCTGTCACTGTGTACAGCTGTCAGCCTCATCTGAACCTGAACAGTGTCGACCGCCTGCACAGACAGGTTTCTTTACTCTCAGTATTAAATTGGCCTGAAGCTATCAAATTTTAATGAAACATGTCAGTGTTCTATCATGTTTTAGTCAACTGACAACAAATCTGAAGCTCTAAATTCAACCTGCAGAGATACATATCTGTATATCTGCATATATAAAACCCATGTAGCCACAACGTGCCTGGATTGATTTTACCTGTACCACAGTGTCTCTTCGTGCTGCCAGCCATTTTCATGCCACCGTGTTATAAAGTGGATGACAAGCGACTGTTTGGAAACTCTGCTCATGCTTCATTAAGGTGGAGACAGATTACTTTTCAAGTTTTCACCCCCTCAGCATTTCCAAGTGGTATTATTGTTGGCACTGCTGCTGCAAATAAGACCGACCTGCTTCCCGTTTTCTCCAGAGCCTATCGACTACCACATTTTCCACAGTTACTTTGGTCGCTCCACTGTCTGGCTTCTCCGCTACTGGGGATAGTAACAGCAAAGAGCTACACTGATACATTTTAGTAACTGGGCATAGCTACTCATAGCTACTGTTATCCTCTTCCTGCTTTAGTGGTTGATGCACTTTCTTTGTGCCCTGAATTGAACCTTCATTGTCCTGGGAGATTGTACCCAGAGACAGACACTGATGATGTAAATTTGGTTATGTCTTGCATTTAAGAGATGAGATATCGGCCTGAGATGTTGGACTTTTGCAGCAAGGAATGACAAAATGTTTGAAATAGATTAAAGCCCTCTGTCTTTGGATAATGAATATAACAATAAGTGACCTCATTTAAACGCTATTAAAGGTCTACTGTGTAGAATTTAGGGGTATCAAGCGGTGATGTTACAGATCACACTGAACTGGAACTTCTTACACGTACCAAGTCTTTAGAAGAACATGCAAAAAAAAAAAAAAACAAATGTCCTATTCCAATTAAGTTGGTTGGTGTTGGTTTGTCCGTTCTAGGCTACTGATAGAAACAATATAATGGACTCCGTGGGAGAGGACCCACTCCCTAAATAGATATTAACGGCTCAATCTAAGTTAAGCGAACACAATGATTCTTATTTTCAGGTGTTTGTGAGCTTTTCATTCATTCATTCATTTTCTGTAACCGCTTATCCTGTTAGAGGTCGCAGGGGGGTTGGAGCCTATCCCAGCTGACACTGGGCAAGAGGCAGGGTATACCCTGGACAGGTCGCCAGACTATCACAGGGCTGACACATAGAGACAGACAACCATTCACACCTACGGACAATTTAGAGTCACCAATTAACCTGCATGTCTTTGGACTGTGGGAGGAAGCTGGAGCACCCGGAAAAAATCTACACTGATACGCACAGGAGGGCTCCCCCACCCTGGATTCGTACCAGGAACCCTCTTGCTGTGAGGCGACAATGCTAACCACTGTTTCTGAACTGATGGAAACATAAAACACTCTGATTGCCTCCTCCTTGTTAATAACATCAGCAGCAGCATTATAAGAGCATCATTAGTGGACATGATGGGGTTTTATAAAGTCATTAGAGATGATAGAACATGACATTTAATAATAACAGCTCAGTCAAACACAATTAAACAGAAAGGACAGAAGAAGACAACAGTGAAAAACAAAGTGTGTTACCTTGTCGTAGGTGTTGGCTGGAATTGTTCTTTCAATCTGCACATAAATAAATCAGACAGTGTCAGTATAAAGGTGCTGTGACGTCGATCAACGATGCACCTCTGAGCACAGTGTGGTTTCTTACCTGCACTCACACTGGCTGTGCTCGACGAACGGCAGCTCAATGAGCTCATGTTTCATGAAGGAGGTTCTCATCAGCTGCACACAGATCAGAAAATATTCAAACCTCATTTCACTGTTTCCAACATTAATCATTTACACCGAGGGGCTCAGCGTGCGTCTCTGTATACCTCCATGGTGAGTGTGTGCGTGAGCGAGGGAACACACTCCAGGGCCTCATCAGCACAGCAGCCACCACATCGTCTCACTGACACGCAGGATGGGACGAAGAGATGGTGCGTTTCCCCTGGCAACTCCCGCCAAACCTCCACCAGAGTGTCCCGGGGCTCACAGCCACTCCGGGAATAAACCTCCAACCACCTCCGCACTGGTGGAAATAAATCATTAGAGTCATGATTACATTACTCTCTATCAGCCTCTATGAAATAGTGCAGGGTTCTTTGTAGAAACAGGGAGCATACCTTCTCGACCTTCCCTGGATTTTGGGGAGTCTGCCGGACGCCAGTGAGCAAGCTGGAGGGAGAAATAAAAGTAATGAGCTCATGTAAAAAAACACAGTTTCAATCGGTTTAGGGTGTCCAGGTCAAGTTGACCTGTTAGATAGCATTCAGCATTGCACTTTGGAGTCATGACAAGTACTTTGATTTTAGTCCAGAAAAAAACACTTGTAAAAAAGATATATAGTAGTCAGTCAAAAGTCATCATCAAAGAAAAACAATATTTTTACATGGAAATCAAATCATTAATTTAATAAAATATATCTGCTGTTATTGATAAATAATCAAAATGTGTTTTTCTGAACTAACCATCATATATGGCTAATCTAACAACCAAGCTACTGCCTGCAACTTCCTGTTTTTGTTGCAAAAAGGCTGCTGATGCATATCGACCGATCAAAGTATTTCCTGTTAATGAACACCACAATATTTCACACCTGGCATCTGGATATGACAGGCTCAATAATGCAGGGAGAAAGTGAAAACTCTGAACTTTGATACGCAGTAGTAGGAGGGTTAGTGCAGGCTGACAGTAGTACGACAACGCAAACATGCCTCACTTTGGGCTCTGTTTTTAAATATTTCCTGCAGGGATGGAGTCCATTGGTCAAGTTGAGCAGGTACTTAAAAGTGTCTACGCTCACAACCAAAATCCAGCCATATTTTCAACAACATAAATGCCTGAGGGAGCTGCTGGATTTTTTTTTTGAACGAGTTGTACCTGCTACCTTTGCCCTGCTCAAGTCTATCACCTGATAATGGTGTTTGAAACACTTTCAGTAGCGCTGCAGTGGTAGATAGTGAGAGGTCCTGCCACTGGATTTCTCAGAAATGAACTGTTACAGTCGGTGTGTGGCTAGGAGCTGACAAGCAAGGAGCCTATTGTTATTTTATAGAACGAGCCAAAGGGAGACAACCTACTGTAGCTTCTGAGGAATGGATGACTTGTTCTGACAGTAATACCAGTCCAATATAACGTCTGTTTACTATATTATACTTTCATGTTACCAACATGTAGTTTACACTCACATACAGTTTCCTCTAGTCACTTCTTGGAGGGAAAACAACCAAAAAGTACAATTCTGAGTTACTGCACTTGAGCAACTCCATTTTCTTCTACTTTATTCTTCTACTCCACTACATTACTGTGGCAAATGTACTTTTTACTGCCCTATGTTTACTTTACAGCTACTCATTACATGGCAGATTAAGATTTTACATTCAAAAAGAAATAATAACTTTGAAAAAGCTGGTGTAATGAAACATTAAACCAGTGGTTCCCAACTTATTTGGCTTGTGTCCCTTTACAAAAACAAAAACAGTCTGTAGTTGGTAGGACTGAGTAACATTTAAAAAAAATGATGATATCAGTCCAACATTTGTACCCTTAAAGTAGTACTGGTACCAATAGAGTACTTCAGTTGATACACATAATGTGAATGGAGTGGTGTGTAGTATAGCCATATTTTCAAACACTGCATCTGCGGGATTGTGAGCTCCGCACCGAGGACAGATATGAGAGTCCACCTGGCAGCACACACACTGAGAGTGACACGACTAACTGTTAGCATCACAGCTAACGTTACCTAACTCTTACTAACAGGCTGAACAACAGAGTCAAGCCGTTCCTGTGTGAGTTTGAGTTTGTTGAGACTGTTTTACGACTGTGTGTTGGATGTTAGCCACTGCTGCTGTGTTAGCATGTGCTAAACGGGCAGACGCTGAACAGCCTGCTCACTGGGAGGAGAGTGGTCCTGGAGATGACAGCTACAGAAAGTTTGCTATTCCAGCAGGGAGTCGGGGCTGGGGCCTCTTGTCATGTTTCAGCTGTCTATGAGTTGTTAGCAGCTCCACCAAATAGAGATTTAGGATCTAAACTTCTCAGATGGTTTCAGGAAATACTTTGAGGCCTAAAATTCACAAATAACAAAAACGATTTGAGAAAAGTCCAAAAATAAAAACAGATTTGTGTAGCAGAACTTAGTTTCCTCTCAAGACTCATCAGACTTATCTTGCGATCATTTGCAGGGCTTTTCCATTGGCACTCTCAAACACAGTCAAAACATGCCATAGGCTATTGATTTCCATTTCCATTACCAGTTCAAATGCACCGAGTTGTGCTGAGTCACTGAGTCAGTTCAAAGCGCGCTGGACCACCTCCGTGCAGGATGTGGTGAAGTCAAATTGGCTTTGTCATCATTCAGGGAAGATTCCTCCAGTGTTGTAGTCAAGACCAAATAAATCAAGACCAAGTCATGACCAAGACCAGGGCAGGGCGAGTCCCTCACTGCATGACACACTTGGTATAAAATGTGGAAACTGCAAACCACAGACATTCTTAAAATTGATCTGAAAGATCCATGCTCTCATAAAAACACCCACAGATTACACATGCAGATTCCTTTCATTCACATCTTTTAACTGCCATATACTGTATGTGTGAATGTATAAGTGTACCATGATAAACGTCTTGATAAAATTATCAAAAGGCATTCAAAGTTGAATTTTATGTGTTTGAATTGTACTTTATCTATGAGTGAACAAATTCAAACATACACTAAGGAGCTCAAAATCAACTTCATTCAGCGCTTTGTTTTTGCAAAGGCAAATTTAGTGATATCCCAACATTGGTGGTCTTGCATGGTCTCGAAAAAAAATACAATGTTCTCCTTGTCAAAGACAAAACTGAGTGAAATGTAGTTTGAGATGAGACCTTCAAAAAGTGGTCTTGAGATCGTTCTAGAGACCAAGACCAATCTTAAGTACTACAACACTGGATTCTTCCTCTTCCAGATCCACTTGATCATCCTGTCTCTGCTTTTCAAGCAATAAGTGGTGGATGCCGAGCAACTGTGACGAAAGCCTGAAAATTCATGATGATAAGTAGCTGGTTACCAACAACTGTTGCAAAGTGGAATAGTAAATAACGCTGAAGAGAGTGCTGCTTTTAAACATCATGACTTAAGACAAGCGTGTCATCAGTTAAAGAGACACATTAAAGAGAGTAACCCTGCCATATGGAGATGTAAATTCCTGCGTCAGGTCAAGCCAAGTCAAGCTGAGTCAAGCCAAGCCAGCCCATGTGTATGGAAAAGGGCTATTGCATTTGCCCGACTCCTGGTTTAGGAAACACTGAACTTAACTACATAACTTTGTATAAAGTAGTTAAACCAAGCTCCACCTCGGCCTACTATGACAGTTAAATGTTGCTTACACATTGATCAGTATCAACAATCTGACAATGCAGCACATTTTTTAATAACATATTAGTCAAAGTCGACATTTTACAGCAGAACAACTACTTTTAATTTTAGGTACTGATGATACGTATGTACTTTTACTCATGTGGGATTATAAAACAGGCCATTTACTTGTAATTGAGTATTTTTGTATTGTTGTTTTGTTAATTTTACCTACGTAAAGGATCTGAATACTTCTTACAATACTGAAAGAACACAGACAGAGAATTTGAATTTTATAGCTCTCTAAAACACACACACAGCTGACATTGGACCTGTGTGTGTGTGAAGACCAAGGCCACTTCTAAGGGAATGTAGACTTTGTCCAGTTGCCCCTCTTTAACTGCTCCACCCCCTTATACCCACCCACTCACACACACACACACACACACACACCACACACACACACACACACACACACACTTGTTTGGCCCACATTGATCCTGAGTTAAGCTGGGACTGAGGCCATTTTGTGACTGGTAGGATGTGAGCTTAAGTAAGTGTGTCTTTTCTGTATCAGTCTTTGAGACGGGGATAAGATTACCTCCTTTTGGCAGTCACACACAAACACACACACTCCCAAGTGCCAGCCCCGTGCCATCTGCACTGGTTTTGTTGTCTGTCTGTTGTCTAACAGGTCCAACTCCCAGCCACTCCCACAGCAGTGTCCTACAGCTGTACACCATCTCCCCCACACTGAGCTTCATCACCACAGGAGGAAAATAATCTGTCAGAAAAGCAGACAGCATGACAGTACAGATTCTCAGCTGAGAGACAGCGGCCGTGAGCAGGTGAAGAGTCACACTGCTGTGTGTCATGTAGCGTCTACCATGATGCATCGTTAAAACATACAGCAACACATAGTCAGGGTTGGATCCCACACCGCTGCAGAGCACTGCCTGTTCCCGATACAAGTCCTCCAGACATAAATAAAGAAACAGCACATGCAGGTCTCTCTATGTATGTGCCTGCTGCGGTGTGAGCAAAATGTCAGCATGAACAGATATTATCAATGATAACTATCAGTAATAATAATAGCAACAAAAAGGGATGTTGTTGGGGAGGGGAGATAAAGGGATGCACAAAGCTAATTTTCAGTTCCACAAGGAATTATCTGTACCATTGTCTGATGAGGTGTCCGTTATATTTATAAGAGTTAATTCGTGGCTTAAGAACTAAAACAATTGGTTGATTAAGCTATCAGTCAACTGTCAGAAGATACATTGCCAGCAAATCTGAATAATCGCCAGCTTTTCTAATGTGAGGATTAGCGTTTTTTTCTGTTTTTTTTTTTTTATGACTGCTAACCAAATATCTACAAAATAAGCAACTAAAGACTTTCTACTACTTTCCAGTGGTGGAAGAACAATTCAGATCTTTCACAAAAGCATTAAGCAATACTACAGTGTAAAAGTCCTGCATTCAAAACCTTACGTAAGTACAAAAGTATCAGTATCCAATTGCACGTTTATGTACCAAAAGTTTAAGTACTTACCATGCAGAATGGCTAACTTCAGACTAATCTATAATATATTACTGGATTACAATTGTTAATGCAGTAATGTGTACATCAGTTTAATGTTACAGCTGGTAAACATAGGGGTACATTTAATTGTTTATATACTGTTAGCTTAACCTACAGTAATTTACAATAATACAGTAATAGTAATAATATAATAACTCTGCAAAGTAACTAAAGCTGTCAAATAAGAGTATTTGAATAAAAAGCACAACATTTCCCTCTGAAATGTAATGGAGTATAAGTATAAAGTGGCATAAAAAAATAGAAATACTAAAGTAATGTAGGATATAACTACCTCAAAATTTTATTGACGCACAGTAAATGCTTCCCATCACCATTTTCTAAGCAAAATAAGGAAGAATAATTCACAAATTAATCGACAATGAAAATAATATTTACTTAGAGCTCTAAATGGCTCTATTAATGTTTAATAACTCACTTACTAAGCTTGACAGAGTTAAAAAAAATATCAACAAGAACAACTTTAGCATTGCCAAGTTCACACTTGCTTTGTCCTTTGAGCTAACTAGCGTTAGCTCTTTAGTTCACCAGGAAGGCCTAGCATATGTACTGCTAATCAATGTAAATAACTTAAAAGATTAGCTGACATATTGGGAAGAACACTTTTTGGCTCTCTTACCCAGAAGTGGATGAAAAGATCGACACATCTTTCTTGATGCCAGTCCAGTTAGCATGACGCATTAGCTAGCGGCTAGTTAGCTTAGTTTAGCTTAGCTTAGCGCAAAGACCGGAAACAGCTAGCCTTCCTCCGTCCAACTAAAAGTCCACCTACCAACACCTCTATAAATCACTTATTACCATATTTTAATCGTTAAGTTTTAATACAAACCAAAAAAAAAACCCGCAGTGAAAACGACAGTTTGCCGTTTTAAGAGCGTTATGTTACCTGCCGGACAATTTCCTGGCCTGACGAGTTGCTAGGCAACCAATAGATACCCGGAAGTTACCGGTCCCAAGCAAAAAAGACCGTTTTCGCAATTTCTCTACTTTTTGTACATATTTAAATAAGATTAAACATGTTAATTTGTAAGCTTCAGGGGTACTGTCAGGCAGGTTTTATTACTTTTGGACGGAGCAGGCTATTTGTTTGCCCATTTTTCTAGTGTATAGGCTAACGTATGCTAACCGGAGTGGTATCCGGTCGTCAAACTCCCGGTAAGAGCGCCAATAAGCGCATTGCCTCTACATGTCAAACTAATATAAATACTTAATCTATTAATTTATTTTATTTTATTTATTGCCATTCATTAATAACATTATGTTAATCAACATATTTATGTCCAGGTCCTGCCTTCCTGGTGCATTCAGCTAGCTAAAAATGACAAAGTAAGTGCCAAAGCTACTGGAGTGGGATTTTCCATAATCTGATAACTCAAAAGTTGTTTTTTTAATGGATTATAACTGGTCTACAAAGCTTCGGTAAATTATTTATTGCAGTGTATAAACCTTCTGTATAAAGGTGCCGCACTAGAAGGTGGTACTGAATTTATGATAGTGAAGGGAGACAATAAATACCACAGTGTCACTAAATAAATCACAACGCCCTACAGTAACACCACAGTGAATTTTCCTGTCGTTGGACCTGAGGTGACAGGTGTCACTGACCTCGGGGATAACTTCCACAAGGCTGAAAATCCCACATGTTCTCCACCAGATCAAACTGACACAAATAGGGTGTTGCTTTTAAACCAATGAAGTGATGATCAGTATATATAACCTGTAAACAACCCGCACAAGCTGATGTCAGGCTGACCACATCATCAGACATGCTCTATTTAAGGGTCAAATATATACATACCTTGGCATGGGAAGTCGGAATTCTGGTGAGCAGCAGGAATTGAAACATTCCTAGAATAACTTGAAGCATAATCCCCATTGTGTAGGAGTCCAAAGGGGCACGCAAAAAATATTTTTGGACCAATCCAAAAAAAAGGTGGCTTGTCCTCCGTCCTCTGTGTCCGATTAAAGACGCAGAAATATGGCTTTCATTCTCCAGTCTCCCTTCCCTGAAAGGACACCCAGGGTGGCATCCTCAGTGCTGGAGGAATAATTAAAGCCTCGTCTGAAGTAAAGCAGTCAGTTCCCAACCTACACTCTGACAGTTTGTACTATTACTTTAATTAGTCAGACACTGGAGTAGGCTGATGTCTAAAATAACCCTCCCACCACTAATTTTAACACACACACACTCTCAAGTGATAATTTAATACCTGATTGTGGCACCATAACCTTAAAATTCAGATTTATTCTAATGAGACTTGTTTGAAGTTTCACTGCTATTTATTTTAGGTCAGGTCCTGATCTCATTAAACCGGTGTGGGGGTCCTGGATGACGTGACTGGAGGATCATCCAGATTCCCGCTGAAACGTGGTGCGATCATAAAATCCTCTGTGTGGCTGAAAGAAAAACACCCATCACGTTTATCCACGTTTATCCAGTAAAGATCCGACGGTTTAGCCCGACGTGCAGAGCTGGACAGTGCCGCATATTCCGCTCTCTGGCTCGGTCACAGTCTGTCCACAGTGTCGCTCCCTCTGAAAATGTGACGTTTCCCCTCTAGGCGCATCTTCCCATTTTTTATCCTCTTGTGAATATGACTAGAATAACATCATCCACTGACATGGCAGCACCGCTAGAACAGAACCGGTGGAGCAGCAGGGCAGTCCGTGGACAGACACAGAGAGAGGAGAGGCAGGAGTCTTCATTAGTTTCCTCATTTCCTTTGCCCTTGAGACGCACGCAGCGTAACCATTGCGCTGCCAACTTTTTCCAAACGGGACAGGCGCACTGGATACAGGTGCAGCGTCTCTGCTGGTCCCAGAGTGGGCGGTCAGGGGGCCTCCAGGGGCCCCTTGCAAGTGGGGAACAGGGCTGTCGCTGAGGACGCTGACGTCGTGTCTTCTGTATTATTTCTGCAAATTTGGGGGTTTTACTGGGGCTGTCTCTGAGGACTTAAGACCTGAAGTAATTAGTTGATCAATCAATAAGTGCATTCACAGAAAATTCTGACTTGAATTGATTAATTAATCCTTTAAGTAATCTTTTAAAAAACAGGGTCCTGCTGCTCAAATGTAAATATTCACCATCCATACATCCATTTTCATCCGCTTATCCAGGCCAGGTGAAGGGGTTAGCAGGCCGAGCAAAGCACCTCAGACGTCCCTCTCCCCAGCAACGCTTTCCAGCTCCTCCTGGAGGACCTCAAGGTGTTCCCAGGTAAGATGAGATATGTAATCTCTCCATTCACTGTTTTTGTTATTCATCTATGACAGTAATCAGGATGTTTTTGCAGTGTGTCCCACACTGTTGGCACTGGTCAGCCCTTGTAGGCTTTTTTTCAGATGATTTAACATGTTGAATCGGCGTCAGAGATGGCAGAGCCTGTTGGTGAATGACATCACGCTTGATTGGCAGTTTAGCTCAGTGCAGGAGAAGAGGAACGGAAGTGAGGAAAGTAAACATACGGCTTCAGTCAAGTGAGCCTGAGATTGAAAAACTTCTTATATTAGGTAAAACTGTAATTTTAAACATCAAGCTCTTCAGCAGAAATGATCTGTAATCGTCAAATATTGATCCTTTCAACATTGTGTTGTGTTGTAAATGTGCTAACTGACTAAATAGCGTCTTGAATCCATCCTGTCAGTCTTCCAGTTTCCCTTGTAAATGGCTATTACAGATTATTAAGTATTTTCCGCACCATATCACTATTGTGTTCCAAATAATACATCAGAGAGGATGTCAGACACACAGTATTATTTCAGAGCATGATCTGACACACTTTTCCTCCGCAGCTCATTAAACTAAAGATAAGCTGTATTCATAGCTGGTTTTCTTGTGCATTGTGTGTGTGTGTGTGTGTGTGGAGGCATGCCGACACCAGAATCTCAGTCATTATAGTGTGTTTGGGTTATGACAGGGCACTCACACGCCACATGAGGGTGAGGGTGTCTGTGAGCTATGCAGGGAAACGTTATCTCCAGCTGAAGTCTCAGGTCTGGGGCCTCTGGTGACAAGAACACAGAGAACGTAAAAGGCGATATCGCTTCTTAAGACAGGATTCACACAGTAGTTTTGGGATTTCAAAAGATCAGTAGTGCAAATATTCTTTAAGAAACAACTAGAGACACAGCCTCTTTTCCATGATGTCACCAGTAAACAAAAGCTGCATACCCAGGATGTGCAGATGAACTGTTTTATAACTAAATAAAATAGAGCTTTCATGAGAGTGTAAATATGCAAATAAACATGCTGAGTAATCTGTACAGTCAGTTTTCAGTTAATCACATTACATCTGCAGCTCCGAATGTGAGGTTAGAGGGTTAGGAGAGCAGTTAAAATTCACTTTCATTGAGATAATGGAAAATAAACTTGTAAAGTCTCAGCCAGGGCAGATCAATAATTATCTAATTATCCAACAGTGCTGACTCTTCTGTGTGGTTGCTCATTAAAAGGCATCTGGACGTCTCAGCCAATGAGTAGAATTTAATTTAACTATACAAAGATTAAAGGTTAAAATAACTTTTAATAGGCCGGCTGTGGCTCAGGAGGTAGCGCAGTTTGTCCAGTGATTGGAAGATTGGTGGCTCGATCCCCGGCTCTTCCATCCTGCATGTCGTTGGGCAAGATACTGAATCACCCGATGGCTAAGTGTGACTGAATGTTCAACTGAGCAGCAGGTGACACATTGTATGGTAGCCTCAGCCGACAGTGTGTGAATGGATGAATGTGACATGTAAAGTGCTTTGGGTGTTCGCAGGTCTAAAGAGGTGCTACACAAGTGCAAGTCCATTTACCATTGTCCAAAGTGAGCTTAAATTTATTGGTAAGAAATAAGAAAAACATGCATGCAGTGTCTGTAGTCTGTTCTGTGTTACAAATCCAGAACCAAAGCATAAGTGAATGAGAGACAAACAAAAAGGGAAAGTAATGATTGATGAGAAAAAGTTGATCTTTTAATCATTTCCCTCTGACATCCCCTCAAGGAGTAGGTAAGGCAGTCAAAAACAGAAAAACAAAAATCTCTAAAATCTAAAAACCGAGAGGCAAAGTGGTAAATGTTGAAATAACCAGCGAACTTCTCTCCATTCAATGTGAACATTTTCCTTGTCTCACAGTCTAAATAAATTACTCAGTGTCACTCTTTTCAAGCCATAATATTGATCTTCTTCTTCTCTGACTCCATTTCTAACAAACGGAGGACCTTTAATTATGCACTGGTGTTGCATTTTTACAGTAACACAGAGGGTCAACAGAGGGAACAATGAGGAGTTAGACAGTGATGACCCAAGATCCATACCTGTGATTACTGAACAGGCACAGTCACATTTTTAAATCACTTTGTTTCGACCACTTATTGCTGAAACATTTGACTTTGCATGCGTCATACTTCACCCTCCTCAATCATCCCTCCAACAGTCTCATCAAACCTAAGAGAACATTACAGAGAGTTCAGCTCAAGATATGACTTTAATCAATCAGTTAGTCAGTCCTGTCTTGACCTGATTCAACTCATCTGGCATTAATTTGTTATTTGTGAGTCCTGCATGCTGTGTACTACTAACAGCAATGAGTCAGGGGACAATAAATAACAGGTTCCTGTGAGTTCATTAGGGTCAGGGCTGGGTATTAATACTCTGAAATAACCCGTTACAAAGTAGTATCAAAACTTCTCCAGTCAAACGATACCTGAATTGGATCCTTTTTGTACACAGATCTTGAAAAACATGACTACTTGTATGGTTTGCTCGCAGTCAATCACTATGAATATTCTTCATTTTAATGTAATGTGACTGACCCACTAATGCAGCAGCTAAAACCCATACAGTCTGTAGTGTGATGAAGTCAAGCATGGTGTATTTGACTGAGTTGGCAGTTCAGTGTGCCGAGATGCCACCAAAACATTTGAAAGTATGGCTACACTACACACCTGTCGCCTGATATCAGGCAAAAGTGTCAACTCGCTACAGTTTCCATCTTTAGAGTAACATTGCCACCTCTAATTATTTTCTACGAGGGAGGAGAACTCAATTTTCTCTAACCAATCACTAGAGAGCAATGTATCCTCCTGAATCTACATTACTTTTAGTCCACACACTGCTTTGCTGAGCTTTTAACAGTGGAGCGAAGTGAAGTAAAACAAACGAAGACACTGGACAATATCGAGAAGATATGACGACTAAGAACATCCTCAACAGCGCCGTCTATCTTATCTATAGCGCTCCCCATTGTTATTACTCCTCATTGGTTCTGGCACTTTGCTTGTTAACACTGGACAATGGCGTTAGTACCACCTGTGGCACTGACTGGCTAATCGATTCCCTCTATGACGCTCATTGGCCGGTTTTCATTTGTACAGAGAAACCTCTCTTTCATGTCGTGATGCCAGACGAGTGCCTCAACTTGAACTCTGTAGAGTGGGCAGATTCAAAGGTCTGGACCCAGGCACACACACCTATGGCATCTGGTGGCGTTTTACACAACTGAATGTTTCAACTGACATGACAGATATTGAATCAAGTACAAAAACAAAATTTGTTGGTCTCTGCATCACTGTAACAGTACTGGTTTTGTGCAGGTATCGAAAATGTTTTAATAATACCCAGCCTTGAATAGGAGCAGCTTTAACAGTTTTCTTTGTGGCTCAGTGAGGCTTGTACCAAAGCTGGATCCTTTTGACTGTCACATCACTTCAAATATTCCACACTAAGTATAAATGGTTCAACAGACCAGTCCAGTCTGATGTGCAGCTCAGCTCTGTCATGAAGACACACTTGTATGACCAGATGAAACCCTGCAACATAACACCCGCGTTCTGTGTCTTCAAGTCCTCAGGATCACAGCTGAGAACAAACACAGGGTGCATCAACCTGTTTCGTTTAAATAAAAAAACTTTAAAATCCTAAAACAAGTACCACATTCAGTCTGCCGTCCATCTTCCACCTGCTGGCAGTTCAAACTCCATCATCACTCAGCACAGTTGGAGACCGTCCTACTTGTCCTCTCCATCGTTGCGGATTTTGAACTTCTCTACAAACTCAGCATGTTTCTGCCGCAGGATTTCTGTCTGCTTCTTAAAACCGTTGACCCTGAAAAACAGCACAGAGGACAACTTCACACTCAGCTCCTTATTCAAGCATCACAAAATCCAAACAAAATAACTGCTACCACCCAAATGTGTCATCAAATAGAAGTCTGTGCACCCACCTGGCTCTCTCTTTGGATTCATTGTAAATTTCTGTGATGATTCGGTCTTTCTCATCCATGAAGTTATTGTGAACTTGTTCCAGCTTCCTAAAAGAGTCAGAGAAAACTCGAGTTAACACGTTTGCAGTATAACTTTGCTTAACCCACAAAACGTGCCGCTCAGCAGGCTCCCTGTATGCTCAGTTGTCTTTATGAGCTTGTACAGCTGTAATAACAGCTCTTCAGACCACAAAGAGGTGAATCTCCACAAACAGAAGTGACACAGAATCAGTTTGTGAAAACAAATCCTGCCACAAGGTTGTGCCGACACACATGGCACAGAGACGTGTCCACTAACAATCCCATTCATCTGGACATGAGTGTGCAGCAAAGAAGACTCAGTAAAGGAAGTCACTGAAATAAGATGGATGGACTGCAGAGGGACGTTTGATACAAGGTTCTAGTATGTATTTTGTTACATAATTTCCACCCTTGTAAAATTAAACTTTTCAAAGTGTCTTCATCATGCTTGTTTTGTACCTGAAGAAGACTAAGTGGGCTCCGATGCTGAGCACCATAGTGATGACGCAGTAGCAGACCAGGCGGAAGTTCCTCTTCCTTCTCTTCTGCCACTCATCTGCCGGAGTCTCCTGCGCTTGACGAAACTGCTCCCAGTAACGAAAGTTGTCCTGGGCGTCGGTACTGATGGTAAAGAAGTTGAAAAAGAATCATGATTGGTTACTTAAGAAACAGGAGGTTGGACATCTAGTACAAATGTTAAATACAGTCTTTACTAAAGCGTTAATGGGGCAAGTCTAAGGGACTATGAAGTAGTACATTTTTAATCAATTTGTGAAGGACAAGACCGTAAACTCATTGATTGTCTGCCTTTTCTAGGACTATACCAAATAGTTTGAAGCTTTAAAGCATCATTCATAGCGTTGATATATGAATTTTAAATTAACAGTTGAATGCTGTGCAGCTTTTTGTTGTATATCTATTCACTCTGTTTAAACCTGATATTTCTTCACAGTCGCAAACAGGGCGAGACTCACTTGCGAGGACTCCATAATGTGAGCCCATAGCTGAAAGTAGACATAGCATTACACACAGGAGGTCCTACTGGGGACGAGACCTAGCAGCACAGGCCCAAAGACTGGGCCTGCTGCCATGGATCAACTTGCTGTAAGCAAGTTAGGTAGCTGGGGTTTCCATCCAGTTGGTAGTGTTAGTTGTCTTAACGCAAAACAACAGTGATATTATCTGCTGTTCTTGTTGGCTAGTTAGCTCCCATGCTAAAAACAAGCTGGGTTATTGTTATAAGCTTTCCCAACTGAGGTAACCTGATAGGGCGATCTACCAGCAATCTAACAGCAGAATAAATGACATTTATTTATTAAAGATAGTACATTTAATATTAAAGACAATCTAATTAAATCCAATAAATCAATTAATTCAAACTGAGGATTTTACTATATTTATCAAATATTTTTCATCTATTTAGGGTATCTAGGGTAATGACATCATAAAATATGACAACAGATATTCAAAGCTTCATTTTAAAAACTCAACAGAAGCTTCAAATGTGAAAAAAGGACAAGTCTCTTCTCAAAAAATAGGAAGACCCAGTTTGCTGAAGACCGACCTCTGGCTGAAACAATGTCAGAAGCACAGTCTCTAGATTTGTGCAAAAGTTGAACAAACCCTGAAACATCAAACTTCATGGCATCGCCATCAAATAATGACAATGTCCGATCAATAATTGCAGAGTAATGTTGCCTTTAGGGGAAAGTACAGAGCACCTGAGGTTTTAGTTATTTAGTCTTTACAAGAACAGCATGACTAATGAGTGTTATATCAAAGCAAGTCCATTGTTAAAGCTGCGTGTCTTCTTGCCACAGACGAACACCAGCCAACGTCTGTTTTCCCACATTAGCAGGGTTACAGAGTCAGGATGAAGGTCAGGTTATGTAAGACTTAAACAAGTACAAACTTGACAGATTGTGTGTATCGTCACCTGGCTCTGTAGGTGGTGTGACTGGAGGTAGATCTGAAGGCCTGGCCCCCACTGTATGGATGTCGGATTTTGATGTCATATTCCTTCCTGCTCAGCTCTTTGCTCAGCACCCGGTAGGCCTCGTTTAGCTCCACAAACTGGCTGTGCAGCGCTGGGTTGGATGGGTCACTGTCTGGGTGTAGCTGCAGGATAAGTTGGGCATTTTTAGTTAATAAGGTCTACTGATCAAACCAGCCGATGAATCAAGAGATATTCTGGTGCAGGCATGTGCTAATGTGAATGTGTATACTAAAATGTTGACATGTATGCTAATATAAACATTCATCAACTCACTTTCTCTGTTAAACAAATGCATGAAAATGTGTGGTTTGCACTTATGACTGTGCTTTTTCCTCTCAAGCGGACAGTTTTCTCATCCCTCAATTATGCTGAAACCACAAGGTAAATACACATGCACATCCTTATTTATACTAAGAGCCTCAACATGAAAACAAACAGTCAGGAAGCTCACTGTGGGAACAGTTAAAAAGTGGAAGCCACGCTGTGAAAGGCTGCCCTCCTGTGGCGGGACATTTTATCTAAATGCACAACTTGTTAATAAAATTAAGACTCTACCTTCTTAGATTTGTTGAAAAATGCATTTTTAATTTCATCCAAGGATGCATCAGATTTGACTCCCAGGAGGTCGTAGTAGTTCACAGCTTTTCTGTGGTGAGACAGCAAAGACGTCAAAACCAAACAGGCATTAAGACCTGTGCGAGGTAGAATACTTTCCGAACACAATCACCAAGTTGTTTTCAGAAATTCTGACTGGATTCAAAACACACACACACACACACAGATATATATATGCAGAGTCTACCTGTGTGCATAGCTCTGCGAGAGCATACGCAGCCCGCTCCTGCAGCACCAAAGACAACTCTGACATAAACGCAGCTGAGCCTCCAACTGCATGATGGAAAGTTTCTGAGGTTCCACACAGAGGACCTGCGCAAAGACGACAAATAGTAACATCAGCAGTATTTCAAAGAGTCTAATGGCAGAAGCAGGGTGATATTTAAAACCAAAATGTCAACTACTAAGTGGGCAGACTCCAGACCTAATCTGGTGTTTTATTTCTCCGAAGTTTACATTTATACAAAGGAGCTGGAGGCAGTGTGCTTAAAAAATGGCAGATGTTTTTTTTTTTCAGTATATTATGGACTTGTTTAATTACACTGTATTGTAAGAGATTGCCAATATAATATTTAACTTATTTAGAGTATTAGTTTATTGTTCTTTTGTTACATTACAGAAGGATCAGAGCACATTATTAATATCTGTTGAAACAATTTTGACTGCTGGAAACAAAATCAGAACTTGTTCAACTTAGGAACACTATGTCCCCAACCATGGACAACTGGATTTCAGTTGTCAGTGATTTTTAATTGTTTTCTACACCTTCTCACCTTTAATTTTGGGATGACCATATGAGCAATGTGTGACATACCAGCTAGGAATGACAATGATGTGTAACCTGCTGTATAACTCATTAAGAGATTATAGTCCTGTATAATTTATGTATCCCATGTCAACCATTAAGCTTCGAAACATATTGATAAAATTAGAGTTTAAAATAAAGACACAATAATACACTGTTGCTGGAAACTGTGGGTAACGTTGCTGTTTGTCAGTTTTCTTGTTTTTACCTTTCAGTGTGTTTCCATTGAAAGTAATGCTGACAGCAACTTTTCCCTTGTCTGTTTACACGTGATCGACTAGGAACAACATGAGTCGAGGTAAGTGTTTTATCTTTGATTAAGGACTTAAAACAACACTTGCAACTGTCTTGTTATCAGCTGAAACATTAAACACAACGTGTCATTTACTTTGACACCGTGCAGCTTTGTGCTTGGGGGCGTGTTGATCCAGTAACGTTACAATAGAAGTTAGTTTAATACTTTGAATTACAAATGCCCACTTTAGTTGCTTTCATTCGCTTCAGACGGCTGTTGTATGCATGTACATCACTGTAATACAGACTGTCAAATAAATAACAGACAGAAACAATGAGTTTCCAGTGGGGACACTTTGTCCTGCTGCCTGAACAGCAGAGCTAACGCTAGCCGGGAGTTAGCTTCAAGTGCCTGGCAGCTAGTCTGTGCTAATGTTAGCATGCTAATAATGAGCTAATTAAGCTAGCTGTGTTGTGTTGAAAAGATAAGAACAAAAGTGAAAAAGTGCTACAAAAGTGGAAAGAGTAGAAATACATATTTAAAACAAAGAAATGTGACATACCAGCGGGACCCTGTTTCATAACAGTAGCAGCACAGTGGGCCCGTTGCATAAACTCAGCTGCGTTATGCTAGCTACAATATAACCGGAAGATTGGAGGTTCGTCCTTCAAAATAAAAGCGCAGTTTTTGCACTTTTTTTTTTTTTTAAGTTAGTTTTGTTTTTGTTTTGTTTTTTTTAACCACTTCAAAGGGCATTTGAGTGACCATGTCTCATATAAAGTGTAAGAACACATTGTACTGTTTTTAAAAATATAATATTAATCAGAGTAGACAACAAAACAAATAATACATTTTATTTTCATTATTATTATTATTACTACCACTACTACTAATAATAATAATAATTTATTAATTGCTATAGCCTATTATGCACTACGTAAACATAATTTCTATTTTAGTTTTTATTTATGTGCATAAACAATAACTGCACTTGTACTTTACTTGTATTACAGTCAGTGTTGGGATGGTTGCTTTTGAGAGGTAATGCATTACAGATTACTAGTTACCCTGTTAAAATGTGATAAGTTGTACAACTATTTTATTTAATTAATCAAAGTACTGTAATCTATGACAATCGATTACTTTTTGATTACTTCTCTAATAAATGTTTTAAACTGGGCAACAAAACTAAAAAAGTCAGATTTAAGGCCATGCCAAAAAGAAGACACTCCTGCACTGCAAAAAAAAAAAAAAGAAAGAAAGACGCAAAGCAAGAAAATGAATATTATATTGTACATATAAACCTTTGAATGGAAAGAATATATTCAGATGTAACTTCTTTGTAAACACCAACATTTTGATTAGTAACTGTAATTTAATTACTGTAACTAATTTCTACCAACACTGAATCCAGTTTGTAACTTCTAAGTGCCCAGGATTTTTATTTTGATTATAACCGGAAGTCACTGTCAATTCCAGGAAACTTGACACAACACAGCCCCGCCCCTGGCACGTGTTTGTTTTGCCAGGATTTTAACCCTGCTGTTGCTGTGTTCACCTTCAAAAACGAGATCAATGATTTATCCGCATTATCTATACATGTTGAACACAACACAATGTACAACATCACATGTTTTAAACAAAATAAAACAAAACAAAAAACAGTCATCTGTCAGTAGAATATTTCTGATGATGTCACATAGACATGTAGTTCAGACTGTTGGTCACTGGATGGTGATGATGAACACAATTTGCCGTCTGATCAAAAACGAGGAAGAAGCTGCACTTTGCGTTTTTGCATACGCTTCCACTTACAAAGGTAAGATCAATCAACTATAATATTTGACTCTAATTTAACTCATAATGGCTGATGTTCAGGCCTCTGTATGAACCGTACACGGTGCCAAACACTGGCTGTGTTGTGGTTTTACATCTGTGACTGATTGTCTGTGGTCCTTGTGTCTGTTCTCAGCTGCAGGATGAAATGAAAGTTAGGTCATCGCCAAAGTTGACAGTTATCAGTCTAAACAGTTCCCAACATCAAGTAAACCCAACAAATAGCATTGATATAGCCACATGTGTGATCCATGGGACACTGTACACTGCTGTGCAAACGGAAAAAGATAATTTTTGTCTCTTTTTTTTTAGTTTCTTTTCATAGTTGTAGCTCGCATTAATCAGCTTCTTACCAGTGCCTGGGCTGGTGTCCTGACACCAACACAGATACAGATACTTATAAAGATGTTCCAGTTATCCAGTCACACAGGAGCTGTGCTGGGAGATAAATGCATGTACAAATTACACTGATGAATGTGAGTTGTTGCATCATAACAGATGATATGGTGACATGCACTGATGATAATTTTATACCTAATATTTATACTTACTGTTTTTGTCTTGTAATTTTATTAACTTTTATTGTATATTATGAAATGGTTTGATTTTATGATCTGTAGATACATTTCTGCTTGTTATTTAAGTGTGTCCTGTAAGGTGTCCTTGAGTGCTTTTAAAGATGCCTAAAAATAAAATGCATTGTTATTATTACTATTATTATTATTATGAGAGGCAGGAGAGTGAAGAAGATGTCAGTAAAGTACAATTTGTACCCACCCTAGTTCTGAGAAGAGTTGAACAGATGACGTGGAAACACTTGTGTGGGAGGACTGTGACTTGTGTGACTGTCAAGAGTCCTTTGTTATATATTGTTTGCTTTCCTTAATCACTTTAGAAGAAAATATATTTATTCAACAATAAAGACTCTATTAAACAGTTGATTGTACTGATAATAATTACACCTGTAATTAAATTGAACATTTTAAATAACTGCAGACAGACAGGTCAGTCATGTTGTGTTTCTTTATAGAAATGTGCAGAAATACAACACATTAGTCACTGGGTGGTTTGTCATGAATGAATTAACCAAATGACTTGTGTGCCCAGCTCTAAGCTTTGAATGTGTGTTCATGGTGTGTCTGTTTGTGTATTAGGAGTGTACACACTTCCTGACCTGTACATAGGTATTTACTGCATTTCATTTTGTTTCCTCAGCAGAAATATTAACAGTTAAAACCCCTCTCAGAGCTGCAGCCGTGTGAGAGTGAAGAGACACGTGAGGACGTCAATGATGGACTCGGAGGTGTCTCTGCTGCTGCACTGTGCAGCCTGGAGGGGGCTGCTGGAGTCTCAAGTACAAGTGGAGCTCTCTGAAAGGTAGGGAGATAAATCCTATCTCTGAAATATGTAAATAGGCCTTTCTACTTGACAACACAGTGGCTCAAATGTGATATATATATTGAGATTTGGGATTTAGTTTAAAGACCAGTGTGGTGTTTGTTTTATGCTACACATAGGGCTGGGCAATATATATCCATATTATATCGATAATGTGATATGCGACTAGATATCATCTTAGATATTGTTATCTTAACATCATAAGTGTGGTATTTTCCTGGTTTTAAAGGCTTCATTACAGTAAAGTGATGTAATTTTTCAGACTATCACAGGGCTGACACATAGAGACAGACAACCATTCACACTCACAGTCACACCTACGCACAATTTAGAGTCACCAGTTAACCTGCATGTCTTTGGACTGTGGGAGGAAGCCGGAGTACCCAGAGAAAACCCACGCTGACACGGGGTGAACATGCAAACTCCACACAGAAGGGCTCCCGGGATCGAATCAGGAGCCCTCTTGCTGTGAAGCAACAGTGCTAACCACCGTCCCTGCAGCCAGTAACAATCTTTAAAAAAACAGGGGGTACATGCCGTCACCATGCAGGCGTACACCTGAGTTGTGCGTCTTGTAGGCTGAGTCTGCTCATCATTTAAAGTGTGAATGCCTCGCTCAGTTCATGCAACGAAAGTAGCATGTATGCCTACCTCGACCACATGGCCCATACAAACACAACAATTATTTCACTTTTCAATTCAGTTTTATTTATAAAACTCAATATCACAAATCACAATTTGCCTCAGACGGCTTTACAGCATATGACATTCCTCTGTCCTTTGGACCCCCACAGTGGATAAGGAAAAACTCCTTAAAAAAACCTTTAACAGGGAAACAAAATGGTAGAAACCTCAGGAAGAGCATCTGATATTATTCAGTGTTACAATCACAGTCGAAGCCCTAAACAGCGTAGTTTAATACATTATGCTGTTACAACTGAGTGAGAGCAGCCAGCAGGTGATTGCTGGTATTTTTCTTTCTCGTGGTATTCTTATCTTGTCAGAGAGCAATGACACAATAAATCTTGATCACTTAAATATATTCCAAAGTCTCCTCGCACCAGCAAACGTTTCCCCGTCCATTTAAGAGCTACTCCCGTCGCAGCTTGGCATCACTTTTTGCCAGGTTGTGCAAAAGGAAACTGAGCGCACCTGCTGATTCAGATTATGATCATTTGTTAGGTCACAAACCCAACGAAACCAATCCTGTCAACTTGCGAGCTATCACATGAGAAGGAGGTAGCTATGTATCAGTACTTTGCAGGTTAATGAACTTTCACTTCAGCTTGTCAGAGCTGGCGATCATGATTAAGGTTCATTTAACATTAACGACACATAATTAGCTGTTTGATAACGTAGGGAAGCTGACGGCCTGGGTTATCTGTTATTGTGCACAAGCAGACGTTAATGTGTGTGATAAGCAGAGTTGAAGGTGAGCAGGTAGATACACACATATAAAATGAGGCAAAGGTGTAGAGTTACATCTCAGTCATGTGAAGACAAGAAGGGAATATTTTGTCATTGAAAAAAACTCTAAATACAACTGATGAAGAGAGATGAGTTTTAGGGGTGAACGACCACAGAGGAACCTTAAAGAATGACATGTTAAGCCGCAGTGAGCCGCAGACATGATATGAAAGTCTTTTATTATTAAAAATAAAGAGCCTCATCCTGTAATGCAGTGGTTTGACACTGGGCGAAATGTAACTGTAGTAACCTGAAGAGTTTGTTTTGCTTCCTCTTAGATTCAACAGGCAGACGGATCCGACTCTGGAGCGTCAGATCGATGAGGTGTGGACAGAGCGAGTGTCCAAAGAGCCGTGGCTTTTCAATGGGTCCAAATTCAGACTGCACTCTTTCCTCTTGGCCTCATCATCCTCAGTTTCACCTAAACACCCACCCTGCGCTCATCCAACCCTTAACTCCCTCTCAGACCATGCGGAGAAACAGGAGGGGGAGTTACAACACAGAAGACAAAAGGTGGAGGAGGATCTGTGCATCACTGAGTGTCTGCGTGACGCTGCTCAGAGCAGTTTGGACAGAAACAGACCTGTGAATCAAACACACAGTGAAGACAGTGTCAGCGCATTGTCACAAGCTTCCTCCCCTCGCACTGAATCTCCAAACATCACAGCTGGACTTCCCTTTAAAAAACACAGATGATCAAGCGACCGCTCCACTCCTCACTCTGAGACTAGGCCTCACATGTTATAAGGACTACCTGGGAACAAACTGGTCGTGTCAAGTGGCAGAGCTACGTCAGCAGGGAGAGAAGGAGTTTGGTGACCCTCTTGGCGCTGCTGGCTCAGCCTCTGGGTGTAGGGTGGCATCCTGTGTACAGATGACGGTCAGGTGGTGTTCATCAGGAGGAGCCAGAGGGTGGCAGAGGCCGGAGGGCTCCTGGACATCCCCGGTGGTCACCCAGAGCCAAAGGTGAGGTAAATAAAGAAAATGAAGTGTCGCTCTAACATGCTTGATGTGTTGTTTATACTGTCGCTGCACCTCCTCAGGTGGTGTGTGAGCGTCTGGGCCACGCAGTGTGTGAGGAGCAGATCAGTGTGGACATGATGCAGCAGAGGCTCGTCGTCTCGGAGCTGTTCTCGTCTGTGTGCGCCGAGATCAGAGACGAGGTGGGAAAAATGTCCACTCTAAACCTGGTATTGCATGTTGAAGTTATGTGGAGTTACACAGTCACTTCAGAGGTATGATTTAAGATTACTTAACCCACTTGTGCCCAAAGAGTATATTTAGCATAAGGACTCACTTTTCAGCTCGTGCCTTGCAGCTGCAGTGAGTGGTGGTACGTAGCTGTTTCCAGTTTTTCCTCAGGGCCTGCTGAATACGAGCCTGGGCCAGGTCCACCAGGTTGATCCTGCAGGTGAAGCTGTGGTCATGTTCCTCACCCTTCACAAACTCAGTGGGTCATAACCAGAGTGAAGATGGATTGAGATCTGGAGCTTTTGTCATTCATTCCTGAAGCTGCTGTGGCTCTCTGCTTGTTGCCCAGCTCCATCCAACCCTGACTGTCACTGTAACATCACACCATCTTCCCTCTGTACGTCTGCAGGTGAATATTCCTCTGAGCTCCCTCGGAGAGCCAGTCCTGATAGGTGTCGCTCTGAATCACACCAGCGCCGGCAGACCAAGTGCTGAGTTCTACGTCAGGTACTCATTCTGTTTTGATTTGACAAGAGGACGTTTGACTTGTGTCACTTTGTAAAAAGATTTAATGTAGAGTACAGCTGCAAAAATTCGTTAATAAATCAATTGGCAGACAATTAATTGGCACCTATATAATCCGATACATTTTTTAGTAATTAGTTAAGCAAGAAAGCCCAAAGTTGCTGGTTTTATGCTTCTTAAATGTGAGAATCTGATGTTTTTCTCAAGCCTCTCCTGGAGTATCCCTTGTCCTGTATCAAGTGATCAACTTGTTATGAACTCCTGAACCTGCTTGACAAGCTGCTTGATAAGCTGTGTTGGAGCGGGGAGAGATCTTATACATGCAGGACAAGAGTTACTCCAGGAGAGGTTTTGAAATGCTGTCACGCACGATAATAAAGTGAATACCTTTGGATTTCTGGACTGTTGGTCGGAGGAAACTTGTAGAAAGACTCCTACACACTCTCTAACTTGTAAAAATGATGATTTTAATGCTGCTGCGACGTTTTGATGACTAGACCTTCACCGAAATGTTGCAGCAGCATTAAAATCATTATTTTTTGCAAGTCAAAGTGTGTGGGAGTCTTTTCTACAAGTTTTATTCTTCTCATCCCTTTCCTACACACCTGATTGAAAGAAGATGTGCAAAGTATTCCTTCGTTTTGGGTCGGAGGAAACTTACCATTTGAGGATGTCACCTTGCACTCTGGGAAACTACACAGGGCATTTTTCACTATATTGTTAAACATTTTTTTAAAATGATTTGGAAGATAATGAGCAGCCCTAATGTAGAGTCTGTTTTCGGTGTGTCCTTAGTTGCTCATTGACATCTGATGAAGTCAGAAAACTGTACTGGAAAGGAGGAGCAGAGGCCCACGAGTCCACAGATATCGTGTTCCTCAGCAGAACCGTAAGTCATCTAAAGTTACAGCAGGGCTGCACAATATAGAGAAAACTGTATTATTTTTTGACCAAATAACTTGATATTGCGACAATACTGTTATGGGATTGAGTATTGGTGCTTTTAGGAAATATTTATATAATGAGATTCTTGATTAATAACCATCAGTAATGTGGATATAACGACTAAGTGGGTAACAGCAAATAATAGAACAGTCTGGTAAGTTCAGAAAATGACATCACTTTACTGTAATGCAGCCTTTAAAACCAGGAAAAGACACTTACAATATTAATTTATTACCCAGCCCTTAGCTACAGCAACTCAAGAATGAGCTCTCTTGTTTTGGCAGTTGCATTATAAGGAACGTACAGTCATAACAACATGTTGATACATACGTTTGCATTTTGTTGTCCCTGAAATTTGTAGGAGGTGTTGCAGCTGGACAGGAGCAGCCCTCTGTGGTCGGAGCTGTGTCCTTCAGCTAAAGGAGCCGTGCAGCTGTATCAGACAGTGAAGCCTGACGGAGAGCGAGGACACGACGCTCCGCTGATCACATCAGAAAATGTATCCAGATGATCAAAAATACACAAAGAAACCTTTTCATTAACTGTAAGCACTCCCTGACCAATACTGTGTTACAATACTGTGCAAAATACTGTATTTTTTATCATTTGTACACTGTGCAGTAAAAACATGATTCAAATTTAAAAATATTTTTTAGAATAAAAATCCTACAAAAGTGACCTAGTTGAAATTATTAAATATTACAACTCTGATTTTCTTTGATTCGTCAAAGCAGCAAGTGCAACACATCCTGTAGTCCGTAATTCTCTGTATATCCCATAATAATACCTGCTCATGTAGTTATCTTTATTAAAGACATCATTAGAATGATTGTCCTTGTAAACACAGACTGTGCAGCAGATCTGTTCTTCTTCCTCCATGTTTCTTCAGCAGTAACCTTCGTATCCGCTGAAACCAGCGTCCCTGTAGTAGTAGCCCTGGTCCTGATAAGGCACGCTCCACTGAAATGTAAATGACAGAAAAGGACAATGAGGTTTTAATCTGAAATCTTAACGCGGCTGTAGCTGTGTTAGTTATGATCTTTGAGCAGTTTAAAAAGCAGATAAATGCTGAATGTGGATGTGACTGCTGTCAAAACAAGCTCAGATTCATCCCAAACACAGCTGATGTACAAGGAAGAAGAAATGGTAATTAAGGTTATTAGTATATTAGATTAAGATAACAGTGAGAATTGGTCCAACAAAACATCTACAATCGATTATCTTCTGACTGAATTATAGCCTCAGATGAACAGTTTATCTGCCAGCATTGCAAACTGACCTCATGTCCTCCTCACTGGTACATTGATTAAACCATGGCATCTATTAATTAACCTCTTTAGCTTCTAAGATCATTGACTCTCTTTTCTGAAGTAAAAAACTGAGGAAGATGTTCAGTGTTAAAATTTAAGAGCTCCAGGGACGGTATTTTCTTCTATTCTCTTTCTGTAGATTTCGGGATCCTTGTATTCTACATGCTCTGATCACACTTGGCCCTTTTCAGCCCTCTAAATGGACTCAGAGTGGTGACTCAGCATTTTCTGCACATATGTGAACACTCCAAGAGGCTTAAGAAACTCTTCAGCCTCTTAAAAGTCCTCCTTCCCACTCCTAACAGGTTTTCACCCTAAGAGCTCTCATCAGGGCTGAGATGCTTTGTGAATAACTTTAACCGACTTTTCCAGGATCTAGTCTTTACAGGGATAGTCTGGATTTTTTAAAATGGGGTTGCAGGGTGTCTACAGGGGTCAAATACCTAAATTTCATGCTTTTTAAGAAGAAGTCTTTTTTTTAAACCAAATTTAATACTGATTTTTGGACAAATCATCTTTTTCTTTTTCAGCCACTGAAGGTAAGTATAAAAGTAAGAACATATATTTCGTCCCACGCAGAGGCAGGTTTTACTAAGGAATATGGTTATTAGACTGCATTGCCAACAGGTAAATGCAAGTGAGAGGTTCAGTGATAGGTTTAAAGATTTTTTTAACATCAGAGATTAGTGTGACTCATTTTGACTAAAAAAAAATAAAATAATATTAAAATACTTTATAAAATAAAAATGAAATCAATTTTTTGTGGCAATTAACAAACAACAAATTCAAATTTAAGACTCTTTAATGACATTTAAGGCCTTAGAATTCTGAAATTGAATTTAAGGCATTTTATGACTTCTTAAGGACCTGCAGACACCCTGGGTTGTGTAGAGTGCTCATCCATAGACAGTCTGTTTCATAGAGTAGAAATCAGTCAGCACCGCTAAGTTTGGAGGAGCAGGCTGGAGTCCGACATGAGAGCTAGTTCATCTACTGCTGTGGAGGTGTCAGCAATAAAACATATTTTAGCCTCCTAAAAAAGTCCCGCCTAAAAAAAAGATTATCAATCTAAGTGTACGCTATATTGAGAATTATTTTCACAGCTTTAGAAAAAATTATAGTTTCAGGAACTTCAGAGAAAGTAGTCACTAGGAGCAACTCTTTGTACCAGGACGCTTTGTGAATACAGCCCTTGGTTATTTTGTTCAACCCAAACCTCTGAAGTGCAGCTAAGATGAGGACAAAGCTACAGCCCCAACTGATGTCGCAGCGAGGTTTGTATTGTGAGATTTCACAGGAGCATGATACTCACATATCTTGGCTGCTGTCTCCACAGCTGCACGTTGAATCTAGTGTTGTTCCATCCTACAAAGACCAAAAAGAAATCAACTAACATCTTAAAATATCAAGTCTCCCGACAAGCTGCTCATCAGTTCTCATTCTGACCGTTATTTCCACTCCACTGGATCCTCTGTGAGGGTGGAGGGCCGTGAGGGTAGGGCCTTTTCTTATGTAGTCGGGGTTTCTTCTTCTCCTGTTTGGAAACAGGGGGCAGCAATCTGCGAGCCTCGTCTTTAAACTCCTGCAGGAGCGTCTGTGCCTGTTCCTGAGGCAGCTCGACATACTGCAGCTCCTCCAGCAGGTCGCTCTGCTGCTCTGGAAGAGTGCAGCTCACTGAGAACAGGAAGGAAAGTTTAAGTTGTAGAAAGATGACGGAAATTATGTGGTAACGCCTTTGACACTGAGGTATCTTCTTAGTAATCATCACATTATACTTCCTGTAAATTGTGCAAAAGTCAGACCTTGAAGTTTGAGCAGGGCGGTCTCAGGGATCATCTCTCCATCACTGGCTTGATGCTGGGACAGTCGTCTTCTCCACGTGTCAGCTGAAGGAAAGACCACCACCACCCGACGCCTGAAGCCTGTGAACAGCTGCAGCTTGTAACGCCGTGCAGAGAAGAGGATGTTGCACTGCAAACAGAGAAATGACAAAGAGGACATGGTAAGAGAGGAGGTGGAATACAACATCCAAATAATGTAACACTCCAGCATGTCTGAGTGCTTCAATGAATAATAAACTCCACATGCTTATGGGCACTTGTTGGTAATGTATGAATAGCAACTTTGTCTGCAGGATTTTCTGCCAGTGAATCAGGCTTTCACCAACAGGATGTTAACGTGTATCTGCATTGATAGAACAATAGGAACGCTCTCTCTCTCTGAAATGACCTGTGATTGGCCATTGTCTCCTGTCACAGGCCAGATTTTCTAAAGCATGAAAACCCTCAGATCACCTGAATTGCAATCAATCAAAGGTTCATTATGGGATTTTTGCCCCATGATGACAAAGTAAAACTGCCTACTCCAGCTTTAGCAGAGTTTTCAGAGTTAAATCAATGTGTTACCTGGTCGAGGATGTAGTTGCCAGGAGTCTGAGCAGCAATCTTAATCAAATCAGTGAGACACTGAGAGGCCTGCTGCAGCCTGCTGTCCCTCTGTCCACCACTCTGTTTGCACACACACACACACACACACACACAGGTTTAACATATTTGGATCAGTTGGTCAGGCACTGAACATCATCTTTGAATGTGAAAATCAAACGTGAGAGTGAAGACTGGAGGTTTGACTGACAATCATACATGCGAGCAGCTCCTCTGTGCCCAGCAGTCTGTACTGTTTCTCAGGATGCTGCTCCATGTGAGTCCTGGCCCAGTGGCTCTTCCCAGCACCAGGAAGACCAACCATCAACAACACCTGGAGGGAAAAACAGAAATATTTAAATAGAAAGATCTGAAAACAGCCACTATTTAGTCGAGGGACGTCAGAGTTCAACTGATGGCCGACCACTGGTCCATCAAATTAATTGTCAACAAAATTTAAGTAATTTTTTAGTAAAAAAAAGTCAAAATCTCTGATTTTAGCTTCTTAAATGTGAATATTTTCTGGTTTCTTTACTCTTTTATGACAGTAAGCTGAATATCTTTGGGTTATGGACATAACAAGACATTTGAGGACGTTATCTTGAGCTTCAGGAGACACTGGTCGACATTTTTCCCTACTTTTTGACATTTTATGCATCAAAATAATCAACAGATTATTCAACAATGAAAATAATCTTTATTGCAGCCCTACCGACAACAACAAACTTTTCCACTACAGGGATGCATGAAAACACCATGTCACACTTTGAATTCTGCATTTGGTCTTTTCATTTTACACATTAAATTACTCTGAAAGGAAAACCCAGCTGCTGTCTCTCACCTCACACTGTTCTCTGGAGGAAGGAGCCAATGTTGTGCGCACCCTCTGCCCAGCAGAAAGAGCTGCCAGCGGTGTAAACCCTGGAGGGCCGGGGTACCAGGGAGGAGCTGTGGGGTCCAGGAGGATTCTGACTGAACAGCTCTTACAGAGGATGTGAGGGAACAAAGCACGACCAGAGGAGTGCAGGGAAAAGGCTTCACCCATGAAACAGCCGTTCTTATGGAAAGAGAGCTGAACAGCACCGTCTGTGGAGAAAGACTGACGATGTGCAAACACAAACACACAGCTGGGATTAGATAAAAGAAATGTAACAGTAAAGATGCTACAGTGTCAGTGAATGCAATAAGAAGAATTGAGAAGAAATGTGTCACTCACAGCATAGCAGCCGATGATATCCCCCTCTGAGAAGGGTTCTCCAAACTCTTCCTCCTTCCCACCTGAAACTTTTTTACCACGCCCATCGTAAGCAAAAGAGAATTCATCTTCACCTGGTATGAGACAGATAGAGGGAGAAAGAAGAAAGTGATCATAAGAGGAATGAACACGTCTCCAGAGAAGGTGCGTCTGTTCAGATCAGTTCTCCTGAAATGAACCTGATCCTCACCCAGCAGCAGAGAGGAGTTCGCCATGGACCAGCCGACTCTCAGACCATGATGATCGTCTTGTCCCTCCAGCTGTGTAGTCAACAACTTCCTCTCCAGCCTCACCTCAAAGCCCACCCTGCCCTGCAGCGCCCCGTGGGTGAGCCTGCAACCTGACCACAGCGAGGGGAACCGAGCCCAGAACCGCGGCTGGCCACATGCACTGTCAGGACCCACCTCAAAGTGGAGATGACTATCATCTGTGCAGAGAACAAGGAGCAATAGGAATTTAAAATGCCTCTGCTCGGCTTATGACATATGACAGAAACAGCAGGTTTGTTTCTACAGAAAGGTGGTGCATGTTGTCCAAAGACTTACATGGACTGAGTCTGACTCTGTCTTCATCTTCGTCCTCTGTCTCTTCTCTGTCCATTGGAGGTGGTGGTGATTTTGCTCTGGTTCAAAAGGAAGAGACACAAGCTGTTTTTAAAAAACATTTTCATAAAAAGCTTCCTCTTGTAACCTCAGTCACCTGTTTTTCTTTTGTCCCAGACTATGTTAATTCTGCAGTGATTATGTGATTTACGATCTTGACAAAAGGTCTGAGAATTGAAACTGAGATTCGCTCCTTTATATCGATATTTGGGGTTTGTTGAACCGAGCTGGCCACCTATAAGATTAGCGCTTCATTAACTTGAATGAAGATAATATGATTCAATCATGCAGCTCTTTTAGACTTTCCAAATGTTATTTAACTAAATAGATAAACTCTGATAGTGAGTCATATCCTGGGGGTTGTGATGCTAAAAAAAATGTATCCACTGATTTACAGATGTCTCTTTTGCTGTGTCAGTCAATGAGAGAAAGTCTTTTTGGGCCACATAGCATCATGTGACAGATAAAATTTCACTGTTTGGCCACATCGAAAACTGGCTTCAAAGCCCAGCATATTTCCTGGGGGGCCTTGTGTCGAGCATGTAGTAGAAGTGCTGTGGCCAGAGTGAAAACACAGCCCTATCTAGAGCCAGTGTTTGGTTTGTCCATTCTGGGACACTGTAGAAACAACACAGTGGACTCAATGGAAAAGGACCTCCTTCATATGTAGATGTGAAGGGCTTATTTAACTGGGCTAGGACAGTATTATCATATTTGTGAACATGAGCTACTCTCTGTCAGAGCCAGAAACTACAGAAGTAAGTCTTAAACTTGTGATGTCATCAAGTATGAAGTCTGCAGCTAATTTGAGTAATAGCAATTCAGTCTTTGGACTTGGGAAAGAGTTTTTATATTTACTAATATTTTAGGAATAGGAATAACATGTATGAATCTTGGAAATGGGTGTTAGTCCATCTTTAACTGTGATTGAATCTGAAGCTTACGAACTAAACCTCTACCTTTTGTATCGTATCTCCTCTTTGAACTCGTAGAAAGCTCTTCCTCTGCCCATCTCCTCTGATGACACAGCTCTCCTGTCCTCCCCAGGAGCCTCTGCACCTCCCTGCTGCACCTCCTCCTCCTCTTGGTACACGGGCACAGTCTCTGAAACACACTCAGACACCTGCTGTAGTGTTGAAACACACTCAGAGACCTGCTGTAGTGTTGAAACACACTCAGAGACCTGTTGTAGTGTTGTCAGACCGGGGTCAGTCTGTGTGGAGGTGTCCATATACTCTCGGGTACAGTCCGGTTTACATCGCTCAGTAACACCGTCTCCTGTCGGGGGTGATGAGGACGGAGTACAGACCTCTACTGTCTCCTCCGGCGCTGAAGTTGTCGGTGAGCTGTCACTTTGTACTTTCACCTCTTCATCTTCATCATCTTTCCCGTCTTGTTCAGCCTCTAACGCGGACCACAGCCTGCCCAGCAGCTCAGCCTTCAGTCCCTTAGTGTCCAGCCCCAGTTCCTTCAGTCTGGACCGCAGCTCCGCTACTTTCAGCTTTTTAATGTCCGTTAGCTTCATTGTTATCGTGTGAGGACAAATTCAGTGTCTTGTTACTCGAGTTGTGACAAAAAGTTAGAATAAAAGTTAACTGTCAACGTTAAAGTAAACTGTTGGAGAAACAGCAGTTAAGATCAAAACATCGGTTCAATATGGTGCCCTGGTTTCTGATTGGCGCTTTACTTCTTCCTCCTTCTGCTGTTTGGCAGACGTGACACTCAAATGAGTCTCTGCTGCCCCACCGGTTAGAAACGGTACTACAGCTGGTGGTCAAACATGGATGATACACATTGTTTAGGCTTTATCCATCTTTTTCCCTGCTAACCACAGCAACCAATTACACTGTTCAGCTGTGGTGGAAATATTTAGATCATTTACTTAAGTTAAAAACACACTGCAAATCATAGTTTTTTTTTACAAAAATAAAATAAAAATAAAAGCATTTTTCCCATCTTTTTTTTCCCATACAAACAAAATGAAGGAAAGCAACAAAAGGAAACCAATAACAACTTGTGCATGAAATAAAAATGAGTGTGCACTGCCATGAATAAATTAAATTTGATAAACTCAAAAGAGGACAAAAAAAACATGATTAAACTGACAATGTCAGTATGAAGAACAAACACATGGAAGAGAAAGAACAGGAAATGCTCAGTCTTTATTTAATGATGTTTTATTTTCGACAAAAAAAGCTGGTGGGTTTTAAAGCTTTCATTGCAGCCATTTTTGGAGGAGAAGATCTTCAACACAAGAACAGTGCGGACCACAGTAGATAAGTTTGTGTGATCAGAGGGGATCATTATGAACAGCAGAACTGATGGTTAATGTAAAGGGAATTTAGTCAAACGATGAAGCTTTCCCAGCTTTCAACCAGTCTACATATGTATACAGACGTGAAACTATTCCACTACAAGTAAAAGTCCATTTCAAAACCCTACTTAAGTAAAATCATTTAAGTAGTATTATCAAAATCTACTTAGAGTATCAAAGGTTAAGGTACTCATACTGAAGAAAAATGGTCCCTGTCAGTATTTTACTATTAAATATAATAGGTTTTTGTTTTAATTAATAAGTTGTATAGTTGAATTTTACTACCGTAGATGTTTAATGTTGTTGTAATGTTAACTCATTTACATACTGTTGGGTAATTTAATCTACAGCAATGCATCAAATTCTATAGGATCATCACGTTTGTGGCATCAATGTCCTTGTGAGAACCATGTATTTCTACAATGTCAACTTTTCATGGTGACATAAAAACAGTCCTCTTTTCTGCTGATTCGAGAAGAGTTTTAAACACCTTATTTGGCTTAAGAAGTAGAAGTTTCTCAACACATAACGGGACAACATCACAAATATTCAAAATCAACAGATACATGGTTCTCACTGGACAGGACAATTTATAATCTGAAGAGTAACTAAAGATGTCAGACAAATGTAGTGCAGTAAAAAGTACAATAGTTACCTCTGAGGTGTAGTTGAGTAGAAGTATAAAGTTGCATAAAATGGAAGCACTCAAGTAAAGTATGAGTACCTTGACTCTGCACTTCAGTACAGAACATGAGTAAATGTACTCAGTAACATTGCACCACTGCTGCTCATCTTGCAGTGTAAAAGCTACTTTAATGTGCTGTGAATTGATCAAGACTGACCATGTTATAAAGCAGTTGTGTTTGTCAGACAGTGACAGCAGTGGGAGGAGTAGTTTAGGTCCCTTACTAAAGTAAAAGTAACTGTACAAGTTTAAAAATACTCTGTTACAGGTAAAAGTCTTGCAGTTAAATTCCTACTCAATTAAATGTACAAAAGTACCGTCAAATATAAGAACCCTTCCTGCAGAGAAACTGCACCATGTGTATTTGTGCAGTAAGAAAATTAAACTATGTGTTTATATCAGGAGGAAAAGGTCTTATTAATGACACGTGTAAATAAATTCTGTGAGCATTAGGAAGTAAATCTGTATGAGCTTTCATATCACCCTGGTGCTCCATTTATTTTATCTCTTTTTATGTTCTAGTCATGTTCCCTCTTTTAAAATAAAGACAAGAGAAGTAAAGAATGACACAGCCCGCCTGATGTACATATGGATATGTGTTTTTAGTGTGCATGAATTGACACAACAGTCTTTAATAATGGGAAACTTTTTATTCGACAAACAAGACAAATGCAAAAATCATGAATGTGAATGAGCACAAACAGATATAAGAGGTACAAAGAAAGAACATTGTCAGTTATAGTACAAAACATTTCATATATTACAATTAATTTAAGTGACGTCACTGACTCGTCTCTCTTTACCTCAGATTTCTTGCTCCGCTGTCTGTGTGTCATTACAACCACTCGGATCGATGAAAACAGGAGAGAAGTTTAAACACAACTTTGAATCATTTGTTTTAGAAACTCAGCAAAGTTAATAGCTTCTTTCCTCTTCACTGACCCCCCTGGGCTCCACACCAAATCTCTCTCAACATGAAAACTATCACAGATCCTCTGCCTCGTCATTACGCTCTAAAGACTCTGTCAGCGTCACTGGAGGAGATTTGACTGCTTCATTAACGCCCTGAGAGCGGCTGCGTCCAGACAGACAGCATCATGATAAAAATCGTCACAAGAAGAGAGACGGCCAGCAGTGATTTTTTTTTCTCCGTTACACAACAGAACATTTGGGTCATGCTCACACAGTGAGCCTGTTACTCGGTGGCTCGGTCACACTCTCACCACATGCTTCACAATAAAAGCGCCTCAGTGCTACATCTGAATATTACACTCAGAACAGTCCACAAACTGTATTCTCCCTGACGAGGACACGACTGTGCAAAATCTCAGACTCCAGCAGAAATGTAAACAACCATGCATATTAAATATATACTCAAACAGACTGTATGAAAACACAGTGATGAGAATAAACTATGATGCGTTAATTCACAGAGTCACAGTCAAATGAGAATGATCATTATTAGCTTTAAATAACACAGCGGCCATTAGATCACTGAATACTTCTGTTTTCAACTATTCTGATGAGTGTGTCTTTTTTATTCTGTAAAATCCCTTTTGTCCCAAGACAGTGGAGGTTAGTCCCAGTTAGTAGCTCTCATGTATCACCATCACACTGGAGCTAAAAATAAACAAATTCCAGCACAGCTTTAAAAAACCGAGAAGCTTGTGTAACGACACTGATGTGTTGTTTCCAGAATAATTTAACCATAAAAACATATTCAGTCTGCTGCATGATAAAAAGAAGATGCTTAAAGATGTAAAAGTCTGGTTGAAAGATCAGTTTTCCAAATTTAAAAAATGTAGCTGGAAATAATATAAGTCTTTCTATAATTTCTGCGCCATACTGCATTAATATTTTTCTCATGTTATGCAAAGAAAACCAAGAGAAACTGTATGTAACACTGCATCCACGTAGTGTCTGCAGAATGGGAATAACAGGAAAACCCTCCCATTATTCTGCTCATAGCATTCATACATGATTCCAAAATAATAAGCCAAATTCAGCTACTTCTGCAGGCATGTCAGTGAAATGCTATTATGCAATACTGTGCTTTGAAAAATAGAGCTACCCACTCATAAAGATCTACAGTAGCTACAGATCTATTGTAATGGACTACTACCTTTATCAATGTAGGTAAAAGCAGAGTAGCTCATTCAGTCAGGGATGCAGATCTCACCTAGTCTTTTTCCCTGCACTTTATTGGCCTTTTTAGTAGCTTCTATTTTAGATTAATTTATTTATGTTTTTATTAATTGAATAATTTTACTGCACTGAGAACTTTAATTTTGCCAGTTTTAGACATGAGACAGTAATTCCTTTTTATGTTTCATCATAAAAATTACGACAAAAAGGAATCTGAATCTAAAATACCAGAATGTGCTACTTCATCTTTCATTGTGTTTTTAAGTGTGGGCATATCCTTTGGAAAAAACATTTTTTTGCCTCTTAAACGCACTGTGAATGTGCACATCGTGTTGGTAGGTCATTGTGAGTGTTAGCTCTTTGTGTTAGAACAAAAGCCTGGCTCAGCAGCCTCTCTGTGAAATGTAAGAGTTAACTACATAATCACATCCAAATTTGTGCAAAGACTAATGGCCGACCTGTGGCACACCTCTCTAAGCAACTCACAACAAGAGCATGCTCAGATTTGCTGACAGCATCTCTTCTCACTCCTTGTTAGGGCTTGGTATCAGTACTTGATATCTTAAAGGTATCAACGAGAAAGATACAAACACACTTGTCTGTAGCTCTTTTTGTCAAAGCGAGATATCATCACTGAAAATCTGCATCTCAGAATTACAACTTAGAGACTGAAGTGAGCATTTTTACCATTTGGTTACTCGTCATGACGCTCTAAAGGCTAAGATCTTTTTTATCGTGCAGCAGACTGAATATTTTATCATCCAAATGGTTAAAAGAGACTTTGGGGATTTTAAATCAACTGGTATTTATCATCCAGACAAACAGATGCTTAGCTCTGTGACTCAAATGTAATCAATACATGAGAGGCACAAACTGGATCTAAGATCTGGTGTCATCAGTGTCCTGTAATGTAAGTGATGATCATATCATTATATAACACAGCCTGACTGATACTGTAAAGTATAAAGAAACATGTCAGTGCTCTCTGGAGGAAAAACATCATAATGGAAACACTGTTTCTGAACGAACTGAGACAAATCTGTCATTTCTATACTGACGTCTCTCGTCACATATCAGCTGACATGTACGCTCATATGACTCATCAGTCAGTCTCTACTCTAAAGATGAGGAATTCTGAATTATATGAAAATACAAACGTACTCTTTCATGCCCTTATTCTACATGCAGTAGTGAGAACTAGAGCGGACATTATTATTAAAGATAAGGGGGAAAAAATGAAGATGAAGTGTATCAGCTTTCGTCTCTACCTCAAACTCAAAGATGATGTTAGACAAAGATGGTGGGTGTTGCTGGAGGATGTGGAGGTGTGGGGGAGCCGCTGTCAGACGGACTGTGTCCCAGCAGCAGCTCCTTCTCTCGGGGGCGACACGGCCCGCTGATGTGCTGGCTGTGGGAGTGGTAGAGCCGCAGGAAAGCCAGGATGGACTGAGCCAGCCACAGAGCCGTCACACCCCACAGAGACGCCTGCGGACACAGGGTGTGATCAATAAAGCTCTCAGCCACACTTATATAATGAGCAGCAAGGCTGTGAGTGATGGTGTGTTTGCTGTGTTTCTCTCTGGTTTGAGAGGTGATCACTGCTTTGTCAAAGGGAGTAAGAATAGGAGTGTTATCTCTGTTTGCAAGACCCAGGCTTATTTCTTTGATTGCCGTGTAAAAACACGACAATTCTGGCAACAAACAGCTTCCACCTTGACTGAAAAATACATTTTTGTAGCATTATTCTAAACTTATCAGTCAGTGTTGATGTATGGATGGGCTGTTTATTATTTATTAGTAGAGCTGGGCAAGAAATTAAATCTTATTTTCAATCACGATTTTGGCTTACAACAATTTTGAAATCAAGATAACTAAGATGATTATTGATAAACAGTTTTTGTGCCGCATTCTGTTTAGCAATGACGCTCTTGTTTTGTCTTGTGTTACAAATCCAGCGCTCATCTTTCCTTATCAGCGGTGCGCTCAGTGTTGCTGACTGGGCAACTTTCTTGCTAGATAAAATAACTTTTTAGGCCCTCGCAGTGACTTTATTACTAAAAAGCAACCAGCAACAAATAAATATATTCATCCATCCATCAATTTTCATAACTGCTTATCCTCTTGAGGGTCGCGGGGGACTGGAGCCTTTCCCAGCTGACACTGGGTGAGAGGCAGGGTACACCCTGGACAGGTCACCAGACTATCACAGGGCTGACACATAGAGACAGACAACCATTCACACTCACATTCACACCTACGGACAATTTAGAGTCACCAGTTAACCTGCATGTCTTTGGACTGTGGGAGGAAGCTGGAGTACCTGGAGAAATTTCTATTTATTCCCCATCATGCTGCTCAGAGTCATCACACTTCACAGGTGTTCTGCCAACACTGTAAGGTCTCTCCATCTCCTCTTGTACTGTGTTAATATTTCTACATTACTTAATTATTTGATTCATTTATCTCATTTTTTACATTTATTTTGTAAATCGTTTTTGAGTTAAATTACATTTAAAGTTCAAGAAAATCCACTATTATAAAGACATTTTTTAGTTCAATAAATGTATGATGTTTCCAAAGTCACTGAGTAATCGTGTTGAATAACTGTGATCTAAATATTGACCAAAATAATTGAAATTATGATTTTCTGCCCTAGTAATAAGTTAAAATGAGAATCTTTCATGATGGGAGTTTTTTATTCAACAAACAAGACAAATGCAAAATCATTCATATAAATGAGCATAAATTCTGTTACTAGTTACTGTGCTGAATCGTACTGACTGTTTGCTGTATTTTACGGTAATTTACAGCTTTCACAATCTCACAACAGCTTCCGGTAAAAACTATCTTCAACCTTCAGTGGAAATGTGTTTGGCATAAATAGCATCAGCTGTGCACCTTCACACAGTGAAGGCAGAACATGTGTTGAATGCTAACAAAATAATAACACTGCAGTGCAGCAGTCGACACCTGCGTAGCACGGAATATTCCAGAAACATGTCTCAGCAGTTTGTAACTAAATATAGAATAAAACCTCTGTGGAAAAATACAGAGGGTATGCTGAAAACTGGGCTCGACTTTAGCTGTCTATTGTACCCTGCATATGTGTGTGTGTGTGTGTGTGTGTGTGTGTGTGTGTGTGGGTGTGTGTGTGTGTGTGTGTGTTCAGTCAGTACCTGTGCCAGACTGAGCTCTGTGTAGAATGAGGAGGTGTTCACATCCAGGTAAAGAGGAACAGACTGGGACTCTGCACAGCTGAACACAAACAAACATGAAGGGATGAGAAATGATCCACAACAATATTCACTGCTCACAAATACCAGCCTCACTGCAGGTACAGTATTTTAACAGTACGACATGAACACTGCATTAAAAGTTGTGACGATGTATGAAGATATAAACCATGAGATGTTACATATTTAATTTTGATTTAACATCACAAAAAAAGACATTCTTGTCTTATTATTTTTCCCATAAACAGATTCTCAGCGGATTTTCTAGAAAATAAAAATAAAATAAAATAAAATAAAAAATAAATAAATAAATAATAATAATAATAAATACAAAAATGAATATTACAGTTTAAAATTACATATACCATTACTATTGAATACCCTTATTTATTGGTCAATTTACTGGTATTAGACAATAATTAATTTAAATATTCTCATCTGTACCAAAATTAGTTAAAATCAACAACAGCTGAAATAACCATGACAAATGTCAGATATATCTGAAAATTACATTTTTACTGTTTCTTTCTCTACAGATTCAGTTTCAGATGGACCTCTGACTAACAGAGCTCCAGTAAATATCCTACACCAAACATCAACATTCAGGCCGCTCCACCATCAGACAGTGTACCTGTACGGCCGTTTATTGTGATCAGTCACGGTGTCACACCATGAGGAGAATCCCAAAGACAAGATGACACTGGCCCCTCCGGACAGGAAGAGCACGCACACACTCAGCAGCACCGTCAGGAATGACGAGAACAGGGTGCTGAACAGAAACACACATACACACACAGCCATCAGACTTACAGTACTTTTGATATAGAGTAAAGCTAATTAATATGGACATGTAGGTAGATACATCAACTAATACTTAAATGATTGGTCAGGTAATAAAGTTATAATAATAATGGTAATACATTGGCTTTATATAGCGCTTTTCAAGTAATAGCTTGCTATAAAATCAACAGAATTTAATAATAATTTATGTACATTTTCAAACAAAAATGACATAAATTCTCTGGTTTATGCTTCAGAAATGTGAAGACGTGTTGCTTTTCTTTGAGATATCAGTTGTTGGTTTTGGACTGTTGGTCAGATAAAACAAGGAAGCTGAAGACAGCGGGCTCTGAGAAATATTAACAGGCACTTTATCACAATTTATTCTCATTTCATAGACAAAAAGATTAATCACTAGAGCTCAAATACCCACTAAAGCTGTTATGAAGAAATGTTTTATTCAGATTGTCAGCTTCTTTGTTTGTATGTCTGCATACTGTTTGAGACCAATTTAGGCATGTCTATAAACATAATAGTGTGTGTGTGTAGGTTAATTAGGAGCAAAATACACTTTGGACATAACTACATTTAGGGCATATAGGGCATTGTGCAATCATTTCATCTTCAGGACATAGTTTTTGTATATTTTTTATGAGCAAGGTGCAATATGGATTGGGGGGAATATATGGATTATGTGTTGTAAGTCAATTGTGGTTTGATTGTATATGTGGGCATGGATCTGGGATGGCTGTGCGGCTGTGGCGCTTTGAATCTCTTGTTTGTCCAAAATGAATTTCTCCCAAGGGAGACAATAAAGATTTATCTTATCTTATCATTTATCTTATCTTATTGACAGGTGTACTTACAGTAAAGACAAGTTATTTCCTGTCAGTAAAATATATTTAAAACAGTACTTTATACCTGTACAGTTACACTACTACTACTACTACAGCAACTGCTCTAATACTACTACTGTATTACCAGCGGTGGAAGAAATATTCAGATTGACCTTGTACTTAAGCAACAGTTGCAATACTACAGTGTAAAAATGCCCTGTTACAAGCAGTGGCGTAAGGTAGTTAACATGGGCCCCAGTGCACGCTAGTTATTAGCTATAAGGTGCACACACACACATAATACTGGCAACTGTTTATAACAAAGCCACAGGAGTCTAATTTAGGGAGCTCTGCTGTTTTCTCTCTTGTCCTTTCTTACTGCTGCTTTTATGTTTAAAAGGCATGATGACTGCTCGCTGGACTTGTAGATGAGCTCAGTGTGTCAGTGTTTACAGGTTTTGCACCTAAAGTAGTGACTGTATCGCATCATGTGACATGAAATGATCAAATAGAGACTTGGCATTAGACCACATTAGCATACATGTTACCCAACAATCATCACTGCATACTTGTATATGACGAAAATATCAAAGGGAATACGAAATTACTCATTTAATTGAATAGTTTTTACACGTTTGTAGTTTAGTTATGGTTTTTCTAGTTAATGTAGAATAAGCATGTTTGTTACAGACTGCTACTATATATTTTACAAAAAGGAAAATTACGAAAATGTGCATACAGCCTATAACGCATGGCACCATTTTTTATGTAATGTGAGTTATTCTTTGAACTCAGGTAGCAATCTATATCATTCATAAGGGCCCCCCGCCTCATAGGCCCCAGTGCAACCACAATGCGTGCACTATATTTCTATTTACGCCCCTGGTTACAAGCAAAAGTCTTGAAAAGCCTTCAAAATCTTACTCAAGTAAGGACACATGAGTACTAGCATTTAAATACTTAAAGTACCAAAAGTAAAAGTACTCATTCTGCAGAATGGCCCATTCCATAATAATAATAAATATTACTGGATTATAATTATTAATGCATTAATGTAGTCATCAATTTAATGTTGCAGCAGGTGAAGGTGGTGCTAGGTCTTATTCAAAATGTAATCTGTAATATTTAGTGTTAACAATTTAAATGTGCAAAGTAACTACACTGAAAGGGAAAATAACTGGAGTAAAACATACAATATTTGCTTCCAAAATGTGAAGAAATATAATGTACTCAGTAATATTCCACCACTGTAAGTGTGACTGCAGCAGTAGCAGTGAGTGTAGTATAACCAGGTCAGCCCTGCAGTGATCTGTCACACTCACTCATCATGTCGTCCGTGCAGATAGAAGAGGCACCTCCAGCCCTGCGCTGCACCGTACAGCACCGTGAAAATACCCACAAATGTGGCGCACTGGCAGGCCGCCGGTGGGCCCCACTGCTGCACCACCAGGTGCGAGACGTCTCCCGGCTGCCCCGTCAGCTCCTCTCTGTCCTCGGTCCTCCAGTAGCCGGTGGAGAAGAGTGCGCAGCGGCCTTTGAAGGCTGATCCGTTGAGAGCCATGGGGACGACCACCAACAAACCCGCCACGATGGACAGGGCGTGAGCCGTGCAGTGAGCCAGCAGCAGCCGCCGGTCCAGCTCCATGGTGCCGCTCAGACAAAGACTAGACGAGGAAGGGATTCACGGTGTTAAAGTATGTATCGATTAATGTCAGCACATCCCTGTTTGATTCCCATGTAACGGTGCACCGTGGTGGAGGGTATTTAAAGTAAGCAGGGCGGGGACCGACTCGTCCCGGAGCAGCACGGCTGTTACACAACGCCCCTCACAGAGAGGAGGATGAGCCACTGAGGTCTCACTCCGCCATGACTTCCTGGAACCACAGAAAAAGAAAACACCAGTCGTTGTACCTATTGTCAAATAACAATAAGTAGTAGTTACAGCATACCTGATAAAAAGCACTCATATGTAGGAATATTAGCCCATGTACCATTTATTGCTGAGGTTAAATTTACTAATTAGAGTGTGTTGCATTTGCACACAGAGGCGATGCCAGGGATGCTGGGCCCCATGAAAAGATACTACAAAGGGCCCCACCACCACAGGCTGCAAGAATCCTGCACAAATACTGCAACCACACCTCCAGAGCCCTATCAGCCCATTCAGAGCAATAAATAACTCCACCTTTGTAGGTTAATTTTGACAGAATAGGGCTCACCTCTTCAGTTGGAAGTAGGACTGGTTTATTAACCAAAAAGGTTAATTTCGTCCACTCACAGTGACAATGACCCATAGTCACCCAATTCTTTCCCATGGAAAGAATTGGGTGACTCTTGTGTTTCTTTTTGTTTTTGCCATCCATATTTTTCCTTTGGAGGCTGAGCATCATGTGTCATTGACACTCCTCGCTCCACTCTGCTAGTGAGTGCTGTTTGCATCAGGTTTAGGGGCAGGACTGAACCATTTTCATGCCAAAAACAAGAAAAGAAAAATAAACTTAGTATTAAATCTTCTGTTAGTGATGATAGGTTAATGATTTTCTATTGAAAAAAAAAAGTTAATGCTCAAACATTTTTTAGGGCCTCTGTCAGTCAAGGGCTCTTAGAGTCATCCTGACTTTTCTAACCCATACAGCACCACTGTTTGCACATTGGACAGATATACAAGAGACATACACCTATAATATAATATAATATAATATAATATAATATAATATAATACAATATAGGGTCCAATATATTTTATCAAAAAAACCTTTGTAACAGTAGCATAGCTTTAAAAAAGAAGTTATCCATTTGTTAAAGTATACTTAAAAAACAGAAACATACAGATTCATTTTAAGAGAAGGAAACAGATTTTTTTCTATGTCTCAATAGAATTATGAGACAAAATGTATTCGCATATATACTGGATTAGAACTGCACCATAAATAAGTAAATAAACAACTGGGGTCATGGTTTTGTTTTTAAATTATCTTACTAACAGACAAACAAGACCAAAAACACATTTGTGTATCACGACATGCTGTGTTGGCGAATTTTATGTATGAAATTATGTGACAAGTAACTGATTAAAATAATAATTATTACTATAATGGCTTTAACGGAACCCACAAAAAAGTTACACCCTTAGTTTTGAAAACAGTGAAACTAATGTATGTATGTATTTTAATCACAGTAGATTTGTGAACTGTAATGATATCTCTGTGTGGTCACCTGATTTATTTTAATTTATTTCATTTTAATTCCATTTAATTGCATTTTTTCAATTTTATTTTATTTTATTTTATACAGACCTGTGTATCTGAATTAAAGTTAAAATCACTACTATCATTTTAATTACCGATCCTCACACAAACCATCCATTTCCACCGTAGCTAGATATTATTTGTTGAAAGTTTTGAAATGGCAACTTAAGAGGACAACGCCCCTTTTTATAGACTGAGAGGTCGCCTAATTATCGAGTAGAGTGATACATCTTCAACCTTAACGATCTTCGATGCTAGAAATTCCTCCAGCTGTGACGTAGTCTCGGCGATCTGACGTCTGTTTTGACCAACTGGCCCCTTTTTACGAGCCAAGATTTAATCACTCTGCAGACAGACTCATTGATTCTACTAATGATCCCATTGAAGGGCCTGATCAATGAATCAATGACAGCAATCAGCTGACATGCTCTGCAGCACTGTGGTGTTCAGTGTGGGCTTTTTCTCCTGATTTAACCAAGTTATGTTCTAAATATTTAGGTTTATCTTTCCTGCAGCTCATGTCAGTGTCATGTTTTACAATCCTGATTACATATAGATGATCAGCTGTTATAAGAGCAGTGTTTTCCCACAGAGTTATGCAGGTTTCATTACAAACTCTGTGGCAATCATGTGAGTCAAATTTCCTGCAGTTAAGCTGTTATAGAAAAGCAGGTTAAGAGGACCAGGGCTGATAACTAAAGCACTCGGGAGAGCTAATGACCACACTGCAATTTAGGTATGTCTTTTTATCTGAATCCACAGGGGTCTAAACTGGATGGTGCAGTTTGGTAGAGAGGAATGTGGGTGGAGTCGGGGTTAAATTCTTCTCTGTGGGACAGACAAAGGCATCCAGACGACTATCCCCCACCCTGCTGATAAACTAACATCAATCAGTGAAGCTGTGACACATATTTTCCTTATAGCAGGTTAAAATATGCGCTTAAAAAACAGAATTATAGTATAGCACAAAAAATGTGTCAACACCCATATGAACACAATACAAGGGGTGAACTAAAGGGAATATGACGTATGGGTTTACATAAGAAATAAATGCCACTTTACCATAGCATTTTTATTATTGTGCAGGGATGAATCAAATAAGTGAAAGATGTTAACCCTCTCATCACAGGTTACAAATAAACAGCAACCAGAGGTAACTGGTAAGAGGCCTGTTATCAGCTCTAACACACAGTCTTGTTAACTTGATCACGTTTAGTGTGAAAGTTGTTGAAATCACGACCATATTAATCATGAAATGTGCAAAAAGAGGACAAATCGACGTGCCATCAATTCAAAGGTCGCCTTCAGGTTAATGAGCATTTAATTAAAATCTCGACCATATAAATCATGAAATGTGCAAAAAGAGGAGAAATCCATGAACCATCAATTCAAAGGTCACCTTCAGGTTGATGAGCACTCCATGAAACACTTGCTGAAGGCCCAATTTTCCAAATTGAATTACCACAGAATTGAATGAACATGACGTCTGTGACAAAAGTGGACCATTATGAGTGTCATCAGGTTGTTATATAGGTCAGGCTGTCGTTCCAGAAACAAGGTCGATACACACACAGGTCAGCTGTATGAAAATCAACTGAGCGTGAAGGAGGAAATTGACTGAATTGATTTCATTACTTGATGTCAGGTAATATTATATTAAGGCATAACAATGTCATTAATGTTTCCAATTTATTTTTTCATATTAGCATGAATGTGTAATGTGAAATACAAGTAGCCTGTGTGCAAATGTAGCATTATTCAGCATATTTACTATACTTAGCTCGCATACATTGCCAAACACTATGTGGCATTACTAAGCATTTTTATAATTCTTAACTGTAAGCTATACAATTCTGTATTTGATCTTTAACTTCTTAACTCAGCCTTTTAACCTTTTTGTTTCACTGCGCTCTATCACCAAGTCAAAATCCTGTGTGCATGGTACATTTGGTGAATAAAGCTGATGATATAACACGATAAAGAGATGTGTTGTTTGTAATGACGTCAAGAGGAGCACCAGCTTAAACTAGAGACTGGCACGCTCATACATATGGTGTGGTCTTGGCCTACACTTAGACAACGGTGGCTTAAAATTGAGAATATCCTTGGCAGTGTATTGTTGCGGGACATGTCTTTAACACTTGTGATCACACTGTTGGGAGATCAGACTGACCTGAAGCTCCCCTCCCAAAAGACATTGCTATCAGAGGTACCCCATGGCTGTTTCATACGACTTGGAGTCGGGTCAGTGTACTGTCTAATTATTTACCCTTTTAACACCATTAAATGGTCACTTCACATCACTTCTTTTTTAACACTATGAGCTTCTTGCTGTGATTATCACAGTTTCTTCAATACAATGAAAATAGGTGTTGAAACAACCCTTAATGTACTGGTAGCCAATATGTTGCAGTCTACTGTTACTACTGAAACCAGGATGTAATACAGAGGTGACAATCCAAGCAGGCTCTACTTTTGCTAGAGAATTTTTATTTTAATATCTAATTAATTCAGCTGTTTTACTGTGTTTTGTAACGTTTCAATTTTAAAACTGTTGTATGCCTACTAGTGTCTTGCACAATGGCCTACCAGCAAAAAATAGGTGTATTTACTTGTTTATATAGACCATTTTTATTTATTTATTTTTCATTTTTATTGCCCTAACTGACTGTTAAGCCAATTGGATGCAGAATACATCACAGTAGGGCGGGTCATAGCCTCCGATGCCTACGCTTTCAATCCGGACAGAGCTGCTTTGAAACAACATGACCAGTGCGCCAATCAAAGTCCAGACAAATGATCTTCTACAGGTGGACCTAACAGGGTTGCAAAATGCCGAAACCCGGGATCGAACCAGGGACCTTTAGATCTTCAGTCTAACGCTCTCCCAACTGAGCTATTTCGGCGGTGAAGACCACCAGGTATCCATGTCCAATTTACACGCACATAAAAGGACATAGACTGCACACTACATACTAAAATCTAGCATATACGCATAAAGATAAAGTGTAAACAACTCACAGCTGGCTGTTAGGTTAACTTTGTGTCTCTAAGGCTCTGGGTTCGTAGAACGTTACACGCGGTGACGTCATTTGACGCCCACATTAAGCGCAGAGGCTGCTGGGAGGAAAGGTCAAGAATCGACGACTGTGGACGACATGGATTTAACGTTACCGCTGTAAGAAAGATTATCGCTTTGTAAAACTAATTACTGGTACAAGAAAAAAAATGTTTTACTATCTGAAATGAGACATGTTCGCTTTTCTGCCTGTGAGACAGAAAACGTTACAATAAGCTATCGTCCGTTTTTTTATTGAAGACTCCTTCGGGCTAGCTGCCGTTAGCAGGCTAGCAGCTGCATTGTTATTGTTTTCGCCTCATTAGGCGGCCATAAAAACACTGATCCCCGAGGTTCCCCAGCCGAGGCAGGGGTCCGGACTGCCTGAGTGATGTGTTTCTGTCCGTCCCGGGAAGATGGATGAGAAGTCCAGCAGCAGCAGCAGCCATCACCGGCTCCTGATCGTCCTGCTCATGGTGTTGCTCTTTGGCGTCATTATGGTCCAGTATGTGTGCCCGAGCAGGTCTGAGTGCCAGATGCTACACCAGCTGGGGTCCTGGTTTAAGGACGGCGGTGCAACTGGTTCCCGGAGCGGTGGCAACGACATCCAAGACGGGCTGCAAAAAGATCCGTACATCGCAGAGGACGGCGCTCTCGTCCGCTTTGTCCCTCGCTTTAATTTCACCAAAGCTGATTTAAATCGTGTTGTAGACTTCAACATCAAAGGAGATGATGTTATAGTGTTTCTACACATTCAGAAAACGGGTGGCACGACGTTTGGGCGCCACCTGGTGCGGAATATTCAGCTGGAGAGGCCCTGCGAGTGTCACGCAGGGCAGAAGAAATGTACCTGTTACCGGCCAGGTAAAAAGGAAACCTGGCTGTTCTCACGGTTCTCCACCGGCTGGAGCTGCGGGCTTCACGCGGACTGGACCGAGCTGACCAGCTGCGTCCCGTCACGGATGGACTCACGGGAGGCTCCTGATAACCAGCCCAGGTTGGTGTAAGAGGATGCTGGGGATGGGAATCTTAGATTTAAAGCTTAAAAATTACATGTATTGTATGCCACACCAAGCCAGCCTGACATAATGACAGGTGTTATTAAAGTAAAGAATGTCAAATTTCCAGTCTATAAAATATATTTTAAACAGTACTTTATATCTTTACAGCTACACTACTACCACTGCAGACACTGTTTTGATACTATTACTGTATTACCAGTGGTGTACTCAGTACTCAGATGACCTTTTAATCAAGTAACAGTTGCTATAATGTTAAAAATACTCTGTTACAAGCAAAAGTCTTGCACAGTCTTACTGGAGTGAAAACATGAGCATTAGCATTTAAAAATACTTACAGTACCAAAAGGAAAAGTACTCACTATGCAGAATGGCCCATTCTATATTCATCTTGTAACAATGCAATGTTCTGTTGGAAAAACCTCATGTGGATGTCACCTGTCATGCTCCACCCACCTGAACACCAGTGCAGACCAAGCACCCCTCCTTATGGTAGTGACATTCACCAGTAGCAGAGGTACCCCCACAGTGCATCGGGGGTACCTATTGGGTACCAGCATGTCCCTCAAATGTTCAATTAGATCAGCATCTGGGGTATTTTGAAGCAAAGTCAACACCTTGAGCTCTTTGTCCTATTCATTGGGTCACTCCTGCACTGCCATTGACTAGTGCTGCTGCCATGAGGGGGTGTACTTCGTCTGCAATGGTGATCAGGTGGGTGGAGCGTGCCCAGTAGCATCCACATGAATGCCAGGAGCCAAGGTTTCCCAGCAGAACACTGCACTGTTACTATATGATCAATGTTACTCACTTCACCCACCACTGGTTTTAATGTTTTGGCGATTGGTGTATATATTATATAGGGGGATCTTAGGGTGTTACTGCATATGACCAAGTGATCTGAAGTGTAACAAAACGTTTCGATATTACATGTGCTGTACGCTACAGCTGGTGATATATACTTAATGGACCAAGCCAACCTATTTGAAGCTGTTACAGCTGTTTGTTTGTTGGATTGATGTAGCTGTTCAGCATCATACTGAGTGGCAAAGTGACGCTTGGAGGCAACTTGTCAAAATGTGGTTTGAAGATATTTGCTTGTTTACAACGTATGTACGTTTGACAAAGCCTTAATGAAAACATTACATAGTGGCTGCGTTTCTTAAACCTAATGCAAAGCACTTTTAGTACACACAATAGCCAATTATTGCAGGAGTGTCTTGCCAAACTAATCCAACCAGTCTATTCTCCAAGCATTATGATGAGTACATCAAAACATCAAAACGTAATTTGCAACACTAATTCAAATTAATCGCAGTGCCATCTTGAGGCCGTTTTTGTTGGACCTAATGTTTCTTTTTCCTCTCCAGGAGGAACTATTATTATATAACCATCCTAAGAGACCCAGTATCACGCTACCTGAGTGAGTGGCGTCACGTGCAACGTGGTGCTACATGGAGGGCCTCCTTGCACGTGTGTGATGGACGTTCACCAACCCTGTCTGAGCTGCCAAGCTGTTACTCAGGAGACGACTGGTCAGGCTGCACCCTGCAGGAGTTCATGGACTGTCCCTACAACCTGGCCAACAACCGGCAGACCCGTATGCTGGCCGATCTCAGCCTGGTGGGTTGCTACAACGTCTCTACTATGAGTGAGGAAGAGCGCTGGGCAGTCCTTCTGGAGAGCGCCAAGCGTAACCTACGCGGCATGGCCTTCTTTGGGCTGACCGAGTACCAGCGGAAGACCCAGTATCTGTTTGAGCGTACCTTCAACCTGGAGTTCATCGCACCCTTCACACAGCTCAACGGCACACGCGCTTCCAGCGTTGAGGTGCCTCCTGAGACACAATACAGAATCCTGCAGCTGAACCGATGGGACGTGGAGCTGTACGAGTACGCCCGCGACCTTTTCCTGCAGCGTTTCCAGGTGGCGAGGCAGCAGGAGCGCAGGCAGGCCAGGGCGAGGCGGCAGCAGGAGAGGAGGCGGCTCCGTGGAAGGCTCACAACAAAGCAAGGGAGGCAGCTGAAGCCCACAGAAGCACCCCGTCAGCCTGTGAGCCACTCTGTAGTGACTGAAGAGCAGCTGAAGGGTAAAGCTGGTGGAGACAGTGTGGAGTCAGAGGTGCTGCTCCCAGACTGGTGGGATCTGGATGAGAACAGCACCATGGAGGATTACATGGACAATGTAGAGCAGTGGTAGTGACAGGAACGAGGAGTGGGGTGTCTTAATACGAAGTGTGCCAACTTCTGCCTTGTCTGTTGTTATTCAATCAGAGTTATTTTTAGTATCTGTCGTCCACTAAATTTTCTTTTTCTCACCATGAACAAGTGACACCATTTATTTATTGATACTGATTGTATTTCTTTTCCTCAACTGACACTCATAATAAATAGATATCCTTGATAGAAAAAAGGCTAGTCTAGGTACCTGCAATCCTTTACCTTCAGTGATCACACAAGCCTTCAGGACAGTTCTCCTGGCTTATAAACACATCTGAACTCTTGTGAAGTAACTTGGAACGAGGGGGTGTTTGTTTTTTCTTTGTTAAAAAGAACAATGTAATAATTTGTTTCTATAAATAATATGCTACTGTTTGTGATTTACAATCTGTATGTTTGCCAAATTGTCGTCTTGTCTGAAATGTGTACATTTTAAAATGTACCTGTTTTTAAGTGTCTTTTAAGTAACAGAAAAGGACAGTTTTCATAGATACCTCATTGTGTAGCATTAACTGCTAATGTTGTAAAATAACTGAATGTGTCCCAAGTCTCGATTTTTATATAAAATGATTTTACATTCACTGACCTACTGCTCTATTCTTGCCATACTTTGATACCTGCTTCATGTCTTCTTTGTCTCATCATGTGCACAAAGACTGCATGCTTTTGTGTTGCACTTGCAAACCTCTGGTACACCAGCAGGGAGCGCTGAAATTACTTTAATGAAATCAGAACTTCCTGGGTGGAGAGACTGAGGTGGTAGTTGACATCACAGCTTATTCTTAAATTTAGTAGGATAGGATTTAAACCTTTTTTCCAGTGTGATCCTCACAGGATTTAATAGAGGGATCAGCTGTGACAGCTGTTCCTAAATTTTGAAGAATTATTCAGCAGTTTACTGAAAATGGTCAAGACTTTATGGAGGTCATGGGATTGTTAAAAAGCGGGATTTGTTTTTTGTTTTTTTTTATCATTACAGTCGCACTGGCAGAGATGGCTGGGAGTGAGAACACTGTTTATGCTGTTGGTTGTTTATGAACAACACCTAAATATATAAACTCAGTTTTGGGGAGTAATTGACTACATGTAGTTCAGTTACTATTTAACTACAATGTGCAAATAGTTGGGTGGCAGCTTAACTACAGTCAAATCTCAGTAGCTTATTTCAGTGGTTAACTACATTGGGTCATTGTAGTTCATGTAGTTAGTAATAAACAACCTATTTATAGTATTCTCATGACGTTTTTTTGCCATACAAACATGACACAATGCTACAGCTCACTGACCACGGGTGTCATTTAATGATAATCACCTGCTATTTGAGTAGAATCCTCTGTGGTTTGCAACCAAGATGTCTGTGGTTGAACACTATGAATTAGAAGTCATCATTTTCCTGATACAATCTCAACAATTGCTCCCTCCGCTCTCCTTAAAACACATCCTCAGGATACCTAGGTGAGGACTGACCTGCCCTAGTCCCCAAATTAGACAACATACACTTTACTCAGTGTCAGTTCAGTACAATACAAGATTTCAGCCTCTGATTGTGACCACTCCCTGTGATGTCCTTTAGATGTAGTTGGACTGCTTTTTTGACAAGCTAAAAATTCTGAGACTAGTTAAGATGTAGTTTAACTACTTTTCATTGTGAAGTAGCTAGTAGTTTGGTAAATTATGTTTACATGGATATTTAAATTTGAATTAGACTATCCTGTCTTCGGTTTTTGCCTTTGTCAGAATTTAAAGCTCATGCCAAAAATCTGAAAGCCAAAAAAAGCACAGACATATAAAACCATTATCACACTCAAGTAGCTTATTTTTGGCCCTTGATAGTGAGGCATGCTGTTCTGCTATCTTAACCTTGAGGCACACACCACCTAAATTAAGAACTGCACTGTTATTTCATGCTCTAGGAAACTTCAATCAACATTTGTGATCAGGGGCTACTCACTCTTTTAAAGCCAAAAAGAGAAGTCTCAAACTTGTGATGTCATCAAGTACACAGTCAGGAGCTGCTCTATGGACAATGGATAGTGGCCTGATTTTGTGAACCCACAGTTTCTTTTTTTTTTTACTAAAGATACTCTACAACAGAAGATAATGCACTACAAGCTGTGCCAGTGGTACAAAATGATATACACTTACAGCCTCCAAAGTGGGCACGGTCGTCTCTCTCCCGCATACCCCCATCTCGCTTGGAAGAATGGTAGACTTCATGTGGAAGGATGAAATCAGAGTCAAAACAATACAACATTATATACAGTACAAATTCAATGTTTGTTCCTTATTTTGCTGCTTGTTTTTATTTGCTAGCTTAATGTCTGATATCAACGGAGTCACATCAGTTGTTGCCAGATCTCGCAAGAGTACGTTGCTAAAACAAAGACATGTCTCAAACAAACTAATTTTTCTCCTGATTTATCTATCTGAAAAATGCCATTTCAGTGGCGGAATGTTTAGATGGGTTGGGGCTTGTGAAAAATGGGTCCAGTATATATGTAGTGACTATGGGGTGAAGGAAATGCTCATAATCTGTACTCACATTTCCCATTGGAATGAATGGACTCAGGACTGCCACTATTCTTCTGAAGAGGCAGGGCGAAGGCGGAACCTACATGACACAGATACAGAAAATGAATCTGAAGCGTAGTCTCGGTTTATCAGTCGTCTCTGTTTCTCTGTTTATATCCAAATGAGCTTTATTCTATTGTCGTGTTCTCAATCCTGAAACAGAAAATGTGCCCATATACTGTGAATAAATTACTTTATTTTGAACCAAATATATATACACAAATATATATATATATAATAAAAAAACAAGACAAGTCCGAAAAGGAGTGGGTAAAAGCTTTCTTACATTTCTTCTTTTAACTCATATATTATTTCAACAAATTCCCAAATTTATTTACAACTGATATACAACTATCCCCAGTCTATTTACCACCCAATTAAATAAATTACTAATAAACCCAGTTTATTTTCAGTCGAAGTACCAACCATTGTTACAAAACTAATATGCACTCCCCTTACATAACCTGTCCTCATCTATATATCTGCCAAGATATTTTTTTGTATAGTTTTTAAAATTGATTTATATTTGTGCTCAGTTTCAACTCATCTCACAGCGCATTCCACATGTCCATTCCGCACACTGAAATACACACTCTTTCTGTTTTTTTTTTAAATTAAATTCTCCTCTTGCATTTTTTGAATGTTGCAGAGAAGAGAATTATTTCTCGCTTTAAACATGATTATTGCAGTTTTAAATTTGACATTGAACTAATGACTAAGGAGAAATCTGGAACCTGTGGATGGACCAGTCGGGAGCCACCAATCTAGAACATCTTTCCCAATGTATTGTTTGTGGAGCAGCTCCACACGTCATCCTTGGCAACCAAAGGAATAATGTATGAATTTTGAAAATGGCTGTAGTTCCCCTTTAATATCCTGTTGGGGATCAACTGTGGCTTTCTGCTTGGAACATACATAGTTTAAAAAAGGAGAAAAAAGCAGGTCTGTATTTACTGCCTGCTTTCGCATTAAAAGATAATTAAAATATCAGATTGTGGATAAAATATTAATCAGATATATTTTATGCTTAGACTGTCTAGGTCAGGGGTGTCAAACATACGGCCCGGGGGCCCGTCAAAGGGTCGAAGCCAGCCCACTGGATGACTTTGCACTCCTCATATTGATGCACCACTGAAGGCTAAAGAGTAAGTAGATCCTTAATGTAAAATGCTGCCTCAGAGACTTTTCACCCTGACCAGAATACGGCTCTCTGAAATAACAATGAATACTCCCTGTAGTCGTATTTTAAGATATTGAACATTGTGCATAATATTCACACATCAACCAGCAGCTTCAGAACAAAAGAATCTGTATCAGGCTTCTGTCTTGAAACAGTATGGGTGGAACCCTGCTGCTGAGGCACTGACAAAACTTCAGATTGCAAACAGTTTATAAGGCAGGGGATGACTTAACCTGCTTCTTTAATAGCTTCAACTTTAGGGAAAAATTATGAAAAAAATTGCACATGTCGTGAAATTGAGCAGTAGACTGACTGAATGTGGAAAAACTGAGACATACTGACATACATTTGCCCATATTTTTCTAAGGATATCTCAGGCTGTTCGTCGTTTGTTTTGTAAGTTGATGAACATTTTTAAACTGACAAAAGGGAAAACTTTGAAGAGGTTATTATTTATAGGTTATTTTGTGATGGTTTTACTTGTCTGGCCCACTGGGCTGTATGTAACCCCTGAACTAAAATGAGTTTGACATCCCTGGTCTAGGTTTTATTGTGAAAACTATTAGGCAAATAGTGTTGCTAGTATTGTAGCTAGCATGTGTGGCTGTTCTTCATTTGTTTTGCAAATGGATAAACATTTTTAGAATCAAGATAGATAGATAGATAGATCGATAGAACTTAATTAATCCCCCAAGGGAAATTCAGCTGTCCAGTAGCTCATAAAAAACTACAACCACACTTCCCCTCATCAACAATAATACAGTGGTATTAAAATAGATATAAATAGTAATTAAAAATCAAATTAAAATTGCCCATTCCACAGTCCAGTCCAGTTGTGGCTTTGATGATGTGTGTGTGACTAGATTCAGAATAAAATGAAATTTTTTTGTAGGTTATTATGTACTGGTTTTACTGGTCCTGCCCACTTGAGATCAAACTGGGCTGTATGTGGCACCTAAACGAAAATAACTTTAACACCCCTAGTCTAGGTTTTATTGTGAAAACCACTGGGCAAATAGTGTTGCTAGCATTGTGGCTAGCATCAGGTCGAAGAAATATCACCTTAATGTACAAGGTAAGCATATAATGTAAGGTTATTAATGTTATACGCAATAAATTAACACTTGTAGAGTTAAATGATAAATCTTAAATGAGTTTGACACCTCTGGTCCAGCTTTTATTGTGAAAACCATTAGGCAACTAATGTTTCCAGCATTGTGGCTAGCATCAGGTTGGAGAACACCTTAATGAGCAAGGTAATCATATAATGTAAGGTTAATAATGTTATATGCAATAAATTAACACTTGTGGAGTTAAATGTTAAATCTTAAATGCGTTTGACACCTCTGGTCCAGGTTTTATTGTGAAAACCTTTAGGCAAATAGTGTTGCTAGTATTGTGGCTAGCATCAGGTTGGAGAACACCTTAATGCACAAGGTAAACATATAATGTAAGGTTAATAATGGATTAACACTTGTAGAGTTAAATGTTAAATCTTAAATGAGTTTGACACCTCTGGTCCAGGTTTTATTGTGAAAACCTTTAGGCAAATAGTGTTGCTAGCATTGTGGCTAGCATCAGGTTCTGCTAGCTTACTTACATATTTTGGCTATCACCTAAATGTACAAGTTAAACATATAGTGTAACGTTTGTAATGTTACACGCAATAAATTAACCCTTACAGAGTTAAATGTTAAATGATGATTGTTAAATGTAAAATGAATTTGACACCCAGGTCCAGGTTTTATTGTTAAACCCATTAGGTAAATAGTGTTGCTAGCATTGTGGCTAGCATCAGGTCGAAGAAAACGGCTCTGCTAGCTTATTTACATATTTTGGCTATCACCTAAATATACAAGGTAAACATACAATGTAACGTTAATAATGTTATACGCAGTGATTTAACGCTTATAGAGTTAATTGCAATTCATAATTTACTGCTTTTGATTAATTGTGTCAAAATGGCCGTTTGTAATTTACCTTAGGCGACGTTACCTTTAAATTTTGACCGTTAATGTTTCTTTTAGCCCAACTGCTAATGTTATGCTAACAGAGTTAACCTTTAAATGGTGCCAATAAAATAACGCTGTTGGGCTATGGGTGTGTTTTTTGGCAAATTAATTTCCCCATGTTGACAAGGCGACATACCTTTGTAACTGTCATGAGTCATGTTGTTACCAGGGGAGTCTTTCACCCGCCTTTTCTGACTGTAATCTTAAACACACACACATACCTGTCGAATCGGCCATTCCCACCTGCGCCGTGTTTATGGCAGCCTACCTTGATAACCTGCTTTTGTCGTGACTTTGTTTCACCCCCATGCTAATTACGTTATCTAATAAACGAAAGCACACACTCCCAACTCCTCCCTCACCATTTCTGCCCTCCCTCTGATTTTTTTCCAAATGTGTTATTCTGCTGTGTGTTCAGTCACTGTTGCAGCCGAGCAAATTTAGTTGCAGCAAACATTTCAGCTGCCAGCAGCCACCGCTTCTTTCTTCCCCTCACTCCGCGGCCGTAACACGTTTTTTTTTTACTTGCTTCGGTTTTATTATTCCCAGCTAGCGATAACGCGCCTTTATTTCTTCCTCTGCTTTCACTTACAGCCTGTACTGATTGTATATCAGCCCGAGATCGCGTCTGTGTGGAAAATAACCATCAGATAAACATTTAACCGACGTTCATTCAGGAGGAGAGGACATCTGAATCCGTCTGGACTACACACAGGTAAGAAGCTGACCACGTCTGGCGCAGTAATAATATAATGCTACCTAGTTTTATATTTAATCCATGCTGCAGTCATTTAAAACGCCTCTGTCACTCTGCCTGTTGCGTGGAAGCTCAAAGCCCTTTGTTATTGTTAATTACGGGCGTAATTGCGGTGTTACACATAGGCACAACAGTAATAACATTTCCATTTGACATGCTTTCAGTAGGTCTTCTGAGGGCTATCCTCTGTGTAGATTATAATAATGCCTGTCATATTTGAGTGTAGGATCTTCACATGAGGGTTTGGTTGAATGCAGCACGCAGGGATTTTATTGGGTGTATTTACAGTGCCAGTGTTTCAAGTGCAAGTTGTCATGCCAGAGTGAAGGGCACAAAAAATCAATGTGAAATTACTTTCTGAGTGTCTGTTCACTGTGTTATTATATTTAATTCAATTACAGTTGGCAGAAGTGAGGAGCACCTGCAGTTCCTGGTTATCGATCTCGCTGTGTGTCTGCAGGATTCTGCAGCCAGCCTCCATGCATGCATGCAGTGCAGGGAGGTTGACTCCCTGTCCTTGTTTACCCTTAGGGGTCAAGCCACCGTAGCATACTGTGTTGTCACTACTTGCCTACAGTACATATAATACTGTACATACTCCCACTAGGCGTATCGCCATCGTCTTGGCTCATTATACAATACAGCCAGTCAAGACAAGTTCACGCTCCCTCCAGGCTGTGGACTCTGCACCAGTCTAGCTAGTTTTTCTTTACTTAATATAAACACTGATAAACTGACAGATACACATGGGCATGCAGCCACATTTCCCACATAACCTATTTTCATTTCCCCTCTCACACAGGCACATTAACTGCCTGGGAAGCTCCATCGTTTATGGTGCAAATAAAACCATTCACCAACCAATAACAAATCAAAGATGTTCTGCTGATGGTAGCTATAACATCTACAGTTTTTCCACACAGTTAACTTTCATGACCTCACTACAGGGATGTGAAACTCCCAGCTCAAAAAACCAGCAGGGTAACATGAAAGCTCCAGGGCTTACACTTTATTCTCCATCCTCTTTTTTTGAATTAAAACTTTTTAAAAGTGCAGCAGGCAAGTTAAACTGCAAGTAGTTCATGTTTTGTGCAGGCTGTGTTGTCTTGTTTGATGGGATAGGCTTGTCATATGTTTGCTTGAATGGGAACTGTGGTGCTTTAATGAGCTGAAAGGATTACTGATACTTAACCTAATTACTTTGCTCCCTCCCTCCAGGCTGCTAGCTTTCACTCTCATTGTGATTTATGGATCTTCCACCTGCTTTTTAATCAATCACCTTGTCACTGACGAGATCCTGTTTTGCACTCGTCCTTGTCGTTGCTCTCAAAAGAGTTGATTGCTAAGTGAACTGTAACGATCACACTGGGAGATCAGAGTTTGTTGTTCGTTGCACAACTACCTGTGCCTCTAAGAAAAGAATTTACCAAGCTTTTGGGAATGGGGAAACTCCCAATTATTTAAAAAAATAAAAAAACTCCCACAGGAAATTCACAGATTCTCATGTGAAACTGAACTGACACACAGATATGGGCAAAATGTTTTTCCCCAACATGTGAATGTTATTTACTATTTGTGCGGTTGGTGAAACACTGAACTTCACAGTATTGTAATGTTCCTATTTCTGTGTCAACCTACTGTATCAGCCTAAAAATCTTTATGTTCCCAATTAACATGTAAAGCCAATTCTAAATGTTTTATCTGCACATTTTTAGCAGCGCATACATATATTATATTTCCTTAAAAAAAAACAAAACAGCACATTCCAGGTCTAATTCTTATATTGTCTCTGTCAACCTGCTGTGTGCTTCAACTGCATTCAGTCCTTCAGTTTTAACTTTCACACCTTATAGTGTCTCAGCTATTTCAAATTTAGCCAACAACACATTACATTCCTATTTTTCACATTTACCCAATGCTTGTAATCTCGAGTAAATTCACAATAAATCAGCAATCCTAAATTTGAACTGTTGAACTCCTCTCAAGTTCATTTGAATCTTAAACTCAGCACTTTCACTTCATCTGATAACTCAGCCTCAACCAGCGCTCACACTTAAAGGGAAACGTCGGTATGTTTGAACTTGGATGTTATTTTCCCATATCTTTCTGTTTGAGTGACAACAATTTTTGACATTGGTCTAGCATTGAGAGAGAGTGCTGCAGCCGGCAGCAGCGAAACAGGCTGCAATTCCTACTGGTAATTGTGCATTGTCATTTTTCATCCATTCGAAGTGCTTGTTTTTGTCACTGACAGGCTCAGATTATTATTATAAATGTCTGAGAACATTACTGAAAGGATCTCTGCAGAGAAATTAAACCACTGGGGCTGGAAATTTAGGGAATGTGACAGTGCCAAAAAGTACAGTTCCTCTAATGGCCATTTGAGGCTGGCTCCAAAACAGAGCCAAGCCCCATAGACGCCCATGTCAATATGCCCAACTTTAGAAAAGAAATTAACATGTAACCAACCTGGTGCAAAAAACGGTTTTGGTCTCAATAGCTGATTTAAACGCTCATGACAACTGTACGAGGGTTTACTTTTATGTAACTCACCCGTTTACATTTTATTAAGGCTTACAGTTGTGCATCTTTAAGGGTGGGGCAGCTTGAGTGACAGGCTGTCTGCGGGTTGTCATCACAGTCTATGAGTAAGATCCACTCTTCCTCCTCCACGGCTCCACCCTCTCATTCAAATTTGGCAACTGCTGGCTCCCAAAAACCAAGATGGCAACGGCCAAAATGCCAAACTCTAAGACTTCAAAACAGTATGATGTCACAGTAGCTACATCTATTATTTTATACAGTCTATTGTTTTTCCTTACCTTCCTGTCTGTTACTGTGTGTAACTAAGTCTTGCTCAAGGAGAAGTCTCGTTCTGAAATCTCTCAAAGTCAGCTAAATACTCAGCCATGACATTGAAAATCTTTAGCTAACACTAAGGTACGCTTTCTGTACTCCAACACAACACACTCTTCCTGGCACTCCAACTCTCACTAACATTTGCACTGTTGTATTCCCCGCAATAAGTCACGTCTTGGGAGATTTTAGACAACAAGACCTCTCCTTGAGTGAGTCTTTGTCACAGTAACACACAGACCAGCAAAAGGTAAGGAACAAAGTTTCATTTCTCTGTAGGGGCTTTTCCATAATGTTGTCAGACTCTAAAAATAACAATCTGAGCCTTTAAGTGGCAAAAACAAGCACATTATGGACGTAGACTGATGGAGCAGAATTGCCCGTAGTGATTACAGTGCAGCCCTTTTTGCTGCTGTGGCTGCAGCACTCTCTCTTAATGTTGGATTGCTTTCAAAAATTGTTCTCCATTAGTCACTTAGACACAAAAAAATGGGAAAATAGGGTCCAGGTTGAAAGATGCAGACATTACGCTTTAAATTTACACTTAAACTACATTAATTGTTTAACTTTATCTAAAACTTTAACCTCTTTCTTTTCTAGTTTTAAGTCATGTCAACTTCTTTGCATGCAGTTATTGTATTTTGACAGTTTTATAATTCTTTTGTTCTCTCAGTCAGCCTGCCAAAGTAATTCAATTCAGTTTTATTTATAGCCCAATATCACAAATCATGATCTGCCTGAGAGGGCTTTACAACATATAACATCCCTCTTTCCTCGGACTCCACAGTGAATAAGGAAAAACTCCCCCAAAATACCCTTTAACAGGCCAAAAATGTTAAAACCTTAGGAGCCTTTAACACTTTACATTTATCACATTTACCCAGTGCTCTTAATTTCGAGGAAACAGTGGAGCAATGTTAAAAATTTCTGGTGGAAAGAAATTAAATAGACAGACACTTAAAATATCCTCCTGTCTGCACCATGATTGTGCAAAAGAAAAGAGCAGAGGAAGAAATTTAAGAGGAGAAATAAAAGGTGTTAATACGTGTTAATATGTCACCCTATCTCTCACTGAATGTATGCCTAACACTTTACAGTGTTATTGATATAAGGCTATCTGTTAGTGTGAGCAGATAAGGTGCAGGGCTGTCTGTCTGAGGTGGCACCCAGCCTACACACCAGCCATAATGCAGACGTCAGAGCTCCGGTGAAGGTTACACTGCCGGTAGCCCTTTGGTGCACTGTGTTTGATGATGGACGCAGTGCGCTGGAGTCAACGGCAGCCACCCCCATCTGCCCTCCTTATTCTTTCCCCCATCGCGTTCCACCTACATGCTGACCCCCACCTACTGACTGCCGGAGCCCCTCGTCTCACTGCAGACACCTGGAGGACTGGCAGCAGCATAATGACTGTTATAACTGGGGCGCTCTATATTTATTCACCGTGCCGCATCCCTGCAAATGACTGTTTATGCTGCATTGTAAAGGTCGAACAAGTTCAGTAGGCCAAGACTGGATCGGTACAAAATGTACACTCTGTATCACAGTTTTCTTACAGCTGTGTGGGGATTAAATTAATAGTTTTGATTTAATTATGTTTTAAATTTTAAGTTTATCTGCTTATTAGAGCTGAAACTATTGGTCTATTTATAGATTACTTGATTGACAGAAATTTAATCTGCAGCTATTTTGAGAACCGTTTCAGCTTCTCAAATGTGAGGTTTGCTGCATTTCTTTGTCATATATGATATTGAATATATTCAAACATCTTTCCAATGGCTCTGAAAAAATATTATGGCAATTTTTTCACTATTTCTTAGCCTGATTAATCAAGAAAATAAAATGCAGATTAGTAGATTTAAAAAAAAAACAATCATTAGTTGCACTCAAGGCTAAATGACACGTTTTTGTCTATTTACATATAGATAAAGCTATTATCATGCTTTGTTGTTTTTATTTTAGAGCTTTAACCCATTCATCAGTGTTGTAGGGAAAACACTGAGACAGTTATGGTGTGTGGGCTGAATCTGCACGATAATGCAGCCTCCAGCATGCAGCATCAAGCCTCTCTGTAACAGAGCTCTTTATCAGTGTTTAGCTATAAGATTATTTCTCACCTGTATCGTTTCGCTTCATCAGCCTCTTAACTATTTGCTCCTCAGTGGTTTGTTGTGCTCGTGTTTTTTTTGGCCTCCTCTTGATCTATCTCTGCCGTGGTAGGAACAGTACTGTGTTGTGCAATATTGCATCTTGGCAGTCAGTGTGTTTCTTTCCAAACTGAAGGATCTGTATTTCTAAGAGTGTTATCTCTTAAAAAAGACTGCTGATTAAGTTCTACCTTTTAACTAAGACAGTCAGCCCAGTTGCCAGAATAAATGTTGGCGTTGTACGTTCCTGAAAACCATGGATATGTTACATTTGTACATTTCCTATATATCATATCAATGTAGTTCAGGTTACATGTTTATGAGCTGAGTTTCTCATCGGGGGCAGATGGTGTGAGACCTATGCAAGACGGCTGCCAAGAAATAGACCACTGTTTGAGACCAACAAACAACAGAAGTGGGTATTTTTAACGAGACGTCGGGACATTTCCAGCCGAGTCTGTGGCGGAAAAAGACGGTATTTTTAATGACACGTCGGGACGTTTCCAGCCAGGATCAGTCTGGGAACAAAATTTGGCCTTGGCAGTTTCCCTCTGGCCCGGCAAGTGCAAGCCTGTTTCCAGCCGTATTTGTGGCAACAAAAGTGTGTATTCTTAACGACACTTTGGAACGTGAGACAGGTGCCAAACAAGCTGACAAGAAGTAGGCCATAGTTCAAGACCAACAAACAATAAAAGCGGGTATTTTTCACAAGATGTAGGGACATTTCTGGCCGTGTTTGTGGTGACAAAACAGGGTGTTTTTTAACAAGATGTCAGGAAATTTCCAGCTGTGTTTGTTGCAATAAAACAGGGTACTTTTAGCAACACATCAGGATGTGAGATGGCTCCCAAGCAGGCTACAAGGTAGCAGACCGCTGTTCAAGACCAACAAACAACAAAAACAGGCATTTTTAATGCCATGTTGGGACATTTCCAGCCAAATGTGTGGCAACAAAATCTGGTATTTTTTAATGATACTTAAGGATGATTCGAGCTGTGTGTGTGGCAACAAAAGTGGGGGTTTTGGTGGTTGTACTGTCCAGCTGTTGTTGGTAAATTATTCACTGACTGATGTGCAGATAAGTCCCATAGTGTACTGACACAGTGGAGTCAATCAAACTGTTAGTAGGGTGACTGCTAGTGGTGTGTCTTTATAATAGGTGGATGTGTTGGTCTGTCAGTTCACTTTGGTCCAGACTGAAATATCTCAACAACTTTTGGATGAATTGCCATAAATTTCACGGCAAGTCCTAGTGACTTTGACTGACTTTCACTTATCTATCTTGTGACACATCCAGCTGATAGAGTGACACACAGTTTGTGACATTAATGATTACAAGATATTGAATCCTAACGACGTTGGTGATCTCCTGACTCTTCCTTTAGTGCCAACATGAGGTGGACATTTTGGATTTTTAGCGAAGTAGCTTATATTGGTTAGATTGTCGTACACTTTAATACACACACCCATATTTCCCCAACGATGAATTGTAATACCTTTGGCGATCCTCTGAATTTTCCTCAAGAGTCATCATTTGTTCAATACTTTGATTAATGACCAAATACCTGCACAAACCAATCACAGCCCCTCAGCCTCAGCTTTACTTTGTGTTCAGTAGGGACGTGTATTCTAAGTAATATATCCCTATTTGAATTCTCACATAAAATTATAACGAAAATACTCAAGTACAAAAAAGTGAAGAAATAAAAAATTAAACATATGAATATGGTCTGAAATGAATTCCCAAGCAAATATGTGGGGAGTGGTTGGAGTTAGCCTTCCTGTCTCTGCTACACAGACCAAAGAGATTAGCTATGATAGGCAAATTTAACTTTACATAGCTTTCACTGAACATTATTGAAATGCTTACAAACTCCCCTCTCGTGCCTGGTCATCATTTTGCCTGTGATATTAGATAGAGTGATGTGTGACCAAAAACACTGAATGTCATTTGCAGCTGTGTAGATCTGTCATTTTTATTAAATGGATCTGTGCAGATAACAGTTACATCACTGCATCCTGCCCAAAAAAATGAACTAAACTTATAATATACGGGGCTAATTTAGATATAGGTTTGGTTTTTTTTGCAGGGCAATAAACAAATGTTATTACTCGAATACTGACGTGCAAATTGAGTACTTGAGTACTCATGCCCATGCCTAGTGTCTAGTGCTAATTATTAAATGTCTGCATGCTAATACTTCAAGATGCTGAACATGATGAACAATATATCTGCTAATTATCAGCATGTTAGCATGCGGACAATAGTAGTTAGCCTGAAGCACTAATGCTGCATAAGTACAGCCTCACAGAGCTGCTAGCACGCCTGCAGACTTTTAGTTGTGTTTATGTGATTGCCGAGGTTACACCCACTCCTGAGAAACTAGCTCATTAAACATACTCACTATTTTTTATTTGAATGTCACATCTATTATCTTTCTAATAGCTCTCTGGATGGTCACAAACATGTTATAGCAAACACAACCCCCAGATGAGCATGTCACACTTTGCCAACATACTCATTATGCATGATTTCTCTGTTTTTATCTGCCTCTATTGTCCTCCAGTAGCCATAAAGGCCTTGGTAGAGGCCAAAGGTAAAGCTAACAAGGGACGGCTTGGTTAAACAGTTGGTGAAATTTTTCCCCCTGGAAAGCAGAGTCACGAGCAGCGTACATCAGCAAGTGAAAGGTCATTACTGTGTATATGCAAAGGTACAGGGTGCTGTATAAACTAGTCTGGCACTGGAGGACAGCCAGTGTTGCTGCGTAGCTTTCCAAGAATGGTCGTAATGGCAACTGTGCGCCATTTGGTGTCTGGCGTGGCGAGAGCGAGGCGAGGAAGTGAGGAGTGTTGCTGAGGAGCATTTTGACGATGCGGGTCGCATATTGCTGAGCTGCGTCGTCAGGGTGTGCGTAAGCAAGGGCGCTTGACACTGATGTGGACCTGAATGCAGGACAGGCAAAGCTGCAGGAGGAGTGCTTGTTTTGTCCCCCTGAGAAAAGTTTCTATCGATCTGTAGGTAGGCTGCGAGGAGGAGGAGGCACAGACAAGCATAATGGTTAAGCAAGCAAAGCAGTTGCTGTACCTGCTCATCTCTCATTCCCGTCTGTCTCTTTTTTTGGGGGCTGGGATGTGTCTTTGTTCTTGTGTTTGAAGGTGGGTGTATCAATTCAGCTCCCACCTCCCCCTTATATCCCTCCTTCTCCCTCTCCACTGCGGTGTTCTCCTTCTGGGCTGTCTATCTGCATGCACACACACATACACACACACACACTCTTCGTTCCCTCACACTCTCCCCCCCGTCGGTTCCTCCGTCTGTGTCTGCCGCCATCAGACGCAGGGACTGATAATATCTGCTCCAGCCCCCCTCTCCTCCTCCTCCTATTTTTTGTACTCCTCCTCTCCTGCATCTCGCCTATTGTTTATTCACTTTGTGCATTAATTTGCTCCTCTGTCTCGTACAGGACAGCCTCCCTTCCTGTCCAGTTTTAACCAACTCTAAAATGCAGGTTGGACTTTGCCTTCTCCTGTGGAGCTAAATTGTAGTTCCTCCTCTGAGTGTATCTTTATTGAGCCACCTCACTGATTGTTATCTGTATTCAGTTAGTGTCCAGACACGTCATTCTGCTCCCTGCACAGCAGGCTGCATGCATCCTCCCTCCTTGCATCACACTGCAGTGTAGTCCACCGTCTGAATTAGACATGACCTCCTGAGAAGCTGTGTGGAGTCAGAGTTGTTGTACAGTTTGAATATTAGCATGTGGCTCAGCCATGACTGTGAAAAAATCCTGGGAGGAACAAGGACGGGCTCTGTGAAGGGAGGAGCTGCTGTGGAAACCGCCCTGTCATTGGTCGCTGGTGTGCTCTGCGTGCCTGTAAAAGTCTGTGTGATTGGCTGGAGCCTTGCATTGAGCACAGCAGCTGCAGTTGTGAAGCACTACCCTCCCTCTCTCCCTCTCTTTCTGCCCTGTCTCTCCTTTTTCCTACTTCTTCCCTTCACATTAATAACTGTCTGGGAATCATCAGTGTCGACCACACACGTGCCAGCCGGTGCCACTTCAAGGACACAGCTTTTCACAGTATATTGCAGCATGATTCATGTCAAGTTAGTCAATTACTTTCTGCTCCGTACAGCTCAGGGGAGCTGAAGTGACGTCTCTGTCCTGCCTGCAATCTCCCTCCATCCCCTCTCCCTCGTTCTCTCTCTCTCTCTTGTATCACTTAATCAAGACATAGCTTGCCCTTTCCTGTTCATTGCTGCTTCCCTCCCTCCCAGCTCTGCTCCCCTATTTGTTTGTCCTCGCTTTATTCTCTTTGGCTCTCTCCCTTCCACCCTCCTGCCTCGTGGTCCTCATCGCCCTCCGTTTAAACAAGCTCCGCACGAGGTTGTAGCTTCACATTAACAGCATTTTTCTCCTTCAACAGGCTGCTGTATTTTTGTCAACGCTTTGAATTAATGCTCTGTTTTTTTAGTCCACAGCAAGACAGCAAGCAAGGACATGCAGAGGAGAGGTCAGTGAGGAGGATGACAACAGAAGAATAGACGACGGCGAAGGAGGGATGAGAAAGAGACTGAAATAAGAGGAGGAAGTGGAACTCCAAAGTGCCTACTGCGAGGGGTCGTCTGCTGCTGTTTAGCTTCTGGATGAGAGCAGGACGGGGCTCAGTGTGTGTTTGGCCTTGAATGGAGGCTATATTTTATCCTGACAGCCACAGAGTCATCCATCCCACGTTGCTGAGCTGCAGTCCCCACATACCCTGAGCTGAGCCTCCACCTCGTCTCATCACTGCAAGGACGCCATTCCTATAAGGTTTTGAAATCTTCTTTCTCAGGCCGTTCAAACATAACTACAGCGACTGCCCCAGCCTCGGCCATGTTGACGTGAATGTAACCATGACTTATGGTGGGCGTCAGTAGATTCAGGTGAAGGCACAGACTCTCAGCGACACATGCCAGAGTGATGTCTTCAGAGTAGCTTCTGTTTTTTCTTTTTTTTTTTCCTGCGAGACAGAGCTGGCCTCTGCTCACAGTCTACTCCCTCTATCTCAAACTCCAGCTGCCACTTTTCCCAGGAAGAACTAATAAACATCCCCAAAAATACACCAACCAAAAGGACCTGCTGCCTATTAGGAAAAACTGAAAATATTTTTGCTTCTGTTTCTGTTTCGCTGGGGATTTTTTTTCTTGCATCACTATTAGTCACCCTTGCTCTCACCGGACAGTTTTCCGTCCATCTGCCCTCGCCGCCGCTCAGTGTTAGTGAGCAACTCTGATGGCTGTCAGCATGACCATGGGACGGGACACCAAATGGCTGACCCTGGAAGTGTGTCGTGAGTTTCAGAGAGGCACCTGCTCGCGGTCTGATGCCGAGTGCAAGTTTGCTCACCCCTCCCGGAGCTGCCATGTGGAGAATGGCCGAGTCATCGCCTGCTTTGACTCACTCAAGGTAACAGCGCAACTGACATTACACATCTCGTTTGTTTAGACACACGCATTGTGATCCGTGTCAGGTTAGCTGATGCTTGTGGCCATGTTGACACACAACACAAACAGATACACACAGACCAGGGTCTCCTGTTGTGGTTTATAGCAGAGTGTTTCAGGAGAGGTGGCCCATCTCTGCTATAAATATATTTAATGAGTGTGACTGTCGTTAAGGGTGTCATCTACAAACTCAATTGTTCGAGAGAGGAGATGCGTCAGGATGCGGGTGGCTCACCACACACAATTTCCTGGAAACCCTGTAAACTATGTCAGTTGGTCAACTGATCCACCCTTTTTTTTGCAAAGCTTTTTTTGTCAGAATTTTCCTAATTTTATCATGTGAATTTGATATCATGAAGTATGGTGAACACGTTTGTTTTAAAAGTGTCTCGCCGAATGATCTTCTAAAGAACTTGACTGTCATCATGCGGTCTAAAGTGATGAATCTTAACTAAAGGTGGGCAGTACTGATGAAGTCTTTTGTCTAACAGATATCTTACTTTGTGATTGCAGTATATTTTGATACAGAACATTTAAAACTTATGCTGAAATATCTACATGTGACTGATGTTGGCTCACACAGTCACAGCTGACAAATCAACGCACTTATTTCTCTTTAAAGGTGCAGTAACTGATTATAATACAATAAACATTGGCAGATTCTGGGAACATCTCTTCATGGTCCATTAGTTGTGTGCTAAAAAACAAAATATGGTGTTTATACACAGCCCTGGCTCCGTAAAGCCCCTTTCCCACTGGACAAAAGCACGCTAACACCTACAGAAGAGAATACAGTTGGCATTCATTCCAGGTACAAATGACTCTGCAGTAGTCAGGGGTATTTATCGGCTCCAGCTCCGATCGGCTCCGATTGGCAGTGATGGAAATACAACACCTGGGTGAATGCGCTAATTCTGACCCTTGTGACAGTGTTATGCAGCGCAAGGCAACTCAGTGTCACAAAATACCGCCGGCCTCTGTCCATGCAGCTTTTAAGCATCGTTCAAAATTTAGTTGGCAGTGAGTTTGAGAGAGACTGAATAGGCAATAAAAATTTAAAAAAAATAACCACTGTAACATTTTCACTGGCCTCCACTTCATTTGTTAACTAACCTGTCCATGACGTCGAACGTGACACACCAAAAAAAAAAAAAAAATAGAGGGCATACTTGTTTTTCTGTTGGCGATGGAAAAGCAGCCTATTGCTTATTTTTAACAGGTTTTCTCGCGTTTAAAAACCTCGTATATAGGCGCTAATTTTGGTGTAAGAACAGTATAAATGGGAAACAAAGAAGGTGGCTAAAATGAAAACTAATCCAGCCAGTCAGCAACAGGGGGCGTTCATGTACATAATGGGGAAAAAGCCATGGATATGGATGTGTAAAGAGAATACCAGCGGAAGCGAGAGGGATGGTAAATATTGTAAATGACTGGAGGGTGTATTTGTTTAGGTGTTGAGTTCAAATATCAGCAGTCTTTCTCCAAAATCGCTGACTCCACCTTTAAAGGTTATTTTTGCCTTTAGTAGACAGCATATTGTTGAGAGACAAACGGAGAAGGGGCAGAGACAGGGACGAGAGGGGGAGTGCAGCCTTTAAGCAATTTTACTCATTGATTTGCGACATTGTCTGCAATGATGTAATACAGTCAGATATTAAAGGAATAGTCACCACGGTATAAACGGTATTGAAAGGTCGTCTCATGGTATATGTGAGGGATAACACCTGACAAGTTATATGTTCCATGATTGTCATGAATGTGGAATAGTTAATGTTATTTCAGAAGTCTTTTTCTCCTAATGTGGACGTCTATACTCACAAATATCAAACCAAACTTAATTTACATGATTTCTACTGTGCAGCTTTTTAGCTCTTTCTCTTTATCATTGGTTACACAAATAACCCCAGCTCTGAGCTCTTTCTCTCAGCCTCATTGTTGCTTCTAATCAAACACCTGCGTCACAGATGTCCAGTTATCATGTCAGGTTATTAAAAGTTAATTCACACCTTCAAGCCAATCAGAATTCAGGATTTTATTGTCATATTGCCCAACCCTAATTTTAAACTACACAAGTTCTCTAAAAATAAGCACACATACATACGTATAACACTGTCAGAGCCTGTCCTCTGGTTGTCAAGATATTTATTGTTTCCATTTCGCCCGGACGTGATGGAAATTTCCCGTAAAGGCACATTGCCGACAGTCTGTCCGTCCATCAGTGATGCGGGCTCGTCGATCGTGCTGCTTCAACATCACTTCAGCTGCTCTCCTGACTCTTGTCTCCACCACAGAACCACAACACTAGCTCCACTCATACACAGTGGAAAAAAAAAAACTAATAGTCTGAGAAGTGACGATGCTTCACTGTATTTCAAAAGAGCTCCGACTATCGATGGCCGATTGCGCTAAAATCGAGAACAGGCTGCTGCTGTTGTCGACGGCGTGTGTGTTTTTGCTCGACCAGCTTTCATGCAGAGAAAAAAGTGAGACCCAGACAAGGAGCTTTCTGTCTGAGTGCAGCTGCTGTCTCCTCGTTTATTGAGTTAGAATTTATTATTCAGCCATTTTTCTGTGTTATGTCCTCCAGAGCAGGAGGGAGATGGAGAGGGAGAGAGAGGGAGAGAAACAGAGAGGGGGGCCTAGCAACAGCACAGGAGTGCGTACCCATTGGATAGTTTGATCTTCCTGAGTGGCACGGCTGTTTTTAGCACAGAGCAACAGCCTGGCTCTGTACTGGTTGCATTGATGGGAGAAAGAGACGAGCGGCTTTGTACCAAAGGCAGTGAACAAGCATTAAAGGCCACGTTCGGTTGTTTGAAGCCCCGGGGTCATGTCGTTAGAGAAAGGACTGAAGTTGATGACAGTTGAAGGTCAAAGCGGCTTTCTTTATCAGGAGCTGCAGTGGGGCTTTAGTACCAGTGCAGTATGTCAACAACCACCTCTTTACAGCAGCGTGTCTGTCCCCATTGTTGTTCGGGATTATTCTCAGCTGACAGCCGTTGTTTTTGGTCGTCTGACTGGAAAAAACAAAGAAGCACCACGTTCGAGCCGCTCCAGAGCATCACTCCTTCCTCCCGCTCTCCGCCCACCCCTCCCTTCTTTGTTAATTTTATGGATTTATCTGCTAATGGCCTCCCTCCTCACCGTCCCTCCCATATCTGGCATCTCCGGCCTGGTCCGAGCCGCGTTCCCTGTTGCTCCTCCATTAGCTCTGTCTAAACCTGCTCCAGGGAAGGGAGGGGAGGAGAGGAGGGGGGAGCTCACCGCCTAGTTCTTTTTACCTTGTTAACTAGAGTGCTGTTGTCATCTCAAATGATTAGTGTGGACATCACATCTGCCCAACGTACAGCAGATTCAACAGCAGTGTCACTTTTGGATGACATCATGGTCGGGCTGCAACTAACAGCTATTTTCATTATTGATTAATGTGCAACATACTTTGTCGATTAATACATTAATTTTTTGGGGGTCTATAGTAGGACTGGAAATAGATAAAAATGCGCAACACAAGCACTTAGAGTCAAAGACGATGATTTTAAAAAGCTGCTTTTATCAAACAACAGACCCAAAGATGCTCAGATTACTGTCATATAAAGGCCCAGAAATAGTTGCGATGAAGGCCCACTGTTGCACCGTCTGTGTCTCTGCCAAAAAGTTGCATCTGAACACACTGACACGACTACAACTAAAAGCCAACTAGCACGTATGTTGTGTACCTGCATGAGAGGAAATAACTCTCTATATCAGCAGACAGCAATCGTCTGTATTCATCATTCAAAAAGGGAAACCAGAAGACTTACAGCACGGATTCAAGACAGACCGTTAGCCTCTTAGCGCATTAACGACACAACCTGATTTTGAAAGAACAAATTATATTTTCTGTGAGCTAGCGAACAATAACAGAAACAATTACAAACAGTTTCTGCTAAAGAGCTCAGTGGCTAATTGAAGTTTGTTTTGACCTCTCTCCCTCTTGTCTGTAGCCAAATGTTTGCTTTCCTCACTTCCGTCTCTTGTCTAACTGACACCAGCTTTGACCCAAAAAAGACCAGGGCCTCCTGATACCAAAGGTGAGGGGCACACCGCAAAAATTAAAAGGACAGATGCTCACCTACAGCCTGACAGTGACCAATGACTGACCGTCGGCCTGCTTTCAGGGCCCTAAGACTAAGAAAAACAAGAAATCTTTACAATAACCCACAATATATTTGGCTATTTTTTTCATGAACAACACCAAAGGGCTGTCCACACCATAAATGATAACTATAACAATAAATATACATTTAAAGTTTTAAAAAATCATTCAATCTCAAGAAGATGGAGGAGTTCACAACACACCTTTAACAACAAAGACAGTGGCAGACGATATCGTTGAGATCAATTTCAAAGTGATTTGATTAATGACAGAAACACTGACAACCAATTAAAATTGTTTCAGATTTACCGGGCATCACGTTTCACAGAAATTAGACTCATAATTGGGGTTCAACCGTTCATCAGTCTGGATGCTCACATTGTCGTCGTTATAGTAATCGTCTTGGTGTGAACGGCCCTTGAGAGTTGCTAGACTCTCAGTGAGGCTTTCTAAAAGGTCAGGGGATCACCAAAGTGATTATGAGTCATCAGATGAGTACAGTGGATGTCTGTACCAAATTTAATGGCAGTTCATCAAGTTTTTATTGAGATATTTCACTAAAACCCCAAAATGTCAGCCTTGTGTTGAAGCTAGATAAAAACTCCCCAAAATGAGGAGGATTCATCTCTGAAGTCAACGAATATCTGAACAAAAATACATTTTAATCCATCCAACAGCAGTTGAGATTAGGACATTCAGGACTGATGCTTTTTAGCTACACTATCACCTACTCTTAAAAAGTAAAGCCAGAGCTAGAGTTTGACTGCAGTAACAACACAACTGCCTTCTTGTACAGATAGCAGGAGTCTTTCCCTCTCTAAGTCCTTTAAATCCCAGCGTAACATTAAAAATGATTCAAACAAATGTATGTTCAGCAACAACCAAGTCATGCCCACCTTCAGTCGTAACAAGGCCGTGACTGTTGTAGTTGCCACTGCTTTTTTACTGCACCATGCTAAACCCACAGGTGAATAATTAGTCTACAACAATTCACAGCATCGACTAGTGGTTTTGATAGTTAACTATTCTGTGAAGACCCTAGTTGAGATATTTCAGTTTGACAGTATTTGACAGACTGATGTTCTCTATCCCAAGGTGACACTTATAATCTATATGAGCATCTCACCTTCACTTGTGTGGGTTTTTTTTGGGGGTTGGAAAGAGGGGGTGAGTGGATTGCCGTATTTTTTGTTGACCACACTTTTCTTTGTTGGTTGCGATCATCTTAATTATAAGTTTGTGCATGTTATAATAAGTTGTTCCCTTTTCATTAATAAGTTTAGTTAAAGTATTTTGGATCTAAGCGAATCTTTTGTTGGCATGTCAGACAAGTTAACTGAGCCCAGCCTCAGCTTGTTGGCGACTTTTAGTTTGTCTCCTGCAGTCTCTACAACAATAAAACGAAGGAGAATTGTAATTGAATTGAAGAAAAACATTGAGTTGTCCCATATTAAAGTGGAAACAGAAAACTTTTTAACATTTTCCCCCTTGCGTTCAAATTGGTATTATTGTTGGTGCCACTTGCAAAGACAACCGGATTGGTTTCTGTTTTCTTCAAACCTACAAACGACCGACAACAATGGACACACTCCTTTTTATTCACAGTTACTTTGGTTGTTCCACGGTCCACAAACAACTCTTTTATTTTTTATTCTTCTCTGACAGCAGTTTAAGAAGCAAAACATAAATTATGATAAACAAAGTAATTTCTTCTGCTGTTCAAATTTTTTTCATAATTTAAGAACTTTGTAGAACATTTTGGGAGAGATTAAGTGTACATATGTCGGGGAGACTTGAGGCGGGATTAAAGACACACACACCAAAAAAAACCAGAGTAGCATTCAATGAGGTTTGCTTGACTAATCATAGGGTCTTTTGTACAATACCTCCACAAAATCAGGTTGTAAGGGTCTTAAATATTTCACCAACTTCGCCCAGAAAAACACATTTTCCTGAAGATGGAGAGAAAAAGTCATCTTTTCTATAACATTAATATAATTTACAATATCTATCCACTCCTCTAATGTGGGGGGTTCAGGAAGCAACCACCTTTGTGAGGGCGTTAACCACAAAGAACTTTCATTGATACTCTTTGGTAACTGGGGCTAGCTACCGATAACTGACGGGAAAAACAAAAACGCTCTCCTCTTCCTGTTTTGGCTGTGCAATGGTTAACTCACCTCCTTTGTGCCGGTAATCGAGCCTTCATTTTCCCGGGAGATCTCATCCAGTGGCGGAAGGAATTGCATAGTGAAAACGAGGCTTATGGGAGCCAATCTAAACAATGATGGGGTCATTATGTTACAGCCATTACACTGTGCAATTAACATGTACTTCATGATGATGAGGTAAAGCAAAAAACCTGTGTATTTCCACCATCACGAATAGAGTTGTGTTTTTAACCAATCAAAACGCCAACGGCGTCATTATCCTGTATGTCCGATCAACATTTACTTCACAATAAGTTAAAGTAAAAACCTCTGTTCCTGCTTTAAGTCGTGAACTCTCTGTAGATCTGTTTGTTTATTGTTTGATTGATTAATATCTCTCCTCTCTATCTCTTCTCTCTGAATGCATCAACAGCACACTACTGTACTAACAGGGACTCTCTCTGTGTTGCGTAGTGTGTTGCCATGGCAACCAAAGGGAGATTCCTGACCCAATACTCTCCTCAATGCCACGTTTTATTTGCCTCCTTCTTCACCACAGATTTTACAGCTTTTAAAAAAGCTTTTGTATCTGTATCCATGTTTTTGGAGCGCACAATGCGTAAAGTGCAGCATTAGACTCATTAATAGGTACTTCTGATTCCCTGTGAGTTTGAGCAGGCTGACTGGGCTCATGGGACTCTCTCCTCATTACAGACTCATCCCTAAACACACAGCCCGCTGACGCAAAGCTTGCTCGCATCTCCAGTGTAGGCGAGAGTGTTTGTGTAAGCCTTGTGTGCCGTCCTGACCGTTTTTCAGGCTGCTGCATGTTCTGCTTGTATGCTTTTTGTCTGGTGTGTGAGGTCCTGTGAATCTCTGCTGGATGCTGGTATAGGAGACACTGCAGTTTGTCCTATATAGCTCTCCTGCTGCTGCTGAAACCCTTTTTTTTTTTGTTGCGCCCTCATCTCAGCGCGACATCATCCATCACCGTCAGAGTCTCTGCACCATGACGTCAGTTTGTCTTCGGAGTTTTTTAGTCGTGCGGCACTCTCACGATCGCCTAATGAGAGCTGGTTTTGTGTGGGTGTGGTTTGATGACAGAGCATGGGGCTGACGCTCAGCGGAGGTAGTTTAGCGGGTTAACAGCTCATCTGCAGGGCCAGACAGCTGCTGTCGGCCCAGGGGTTTAATGGAGACTGCAGTTTTTTTTTTCCTCTGAGTGTGTGTGTTGACCTGCAGTGTTCCTGCAGCACCATCTTCACCTTCCCCAGTGACTCCTGCAGGGAGGAAGGACACGACTTTAACGACGTTCTGGGGCAAAATGAATTGCTTTTAGATAAGTGCCTCAAAATCTGATTTAGGGTTTGACAAGAAGCCAAAAGTGACAAGTAGAAAAATGAGCATAAAGAATTACTTATGATCAAAAATGGTGTCTGCTAAATCGGGATGAGCCTCCGCTGACTAAAATACAGAATTATAGCAACCTAAGTTAGTTAATAGCTTGTTTTTTATTCATAGTTTCACAACACATCGCATTGATCACAAGATTGATCTCTGATACTGACATTTTTAGAGAGTTATACTCTCATCAGAGGAACTATAACAGCAGCCTTATCATTTAACTTTTATCAAATGTTCAGTTTAATTCATAACTCATAATACGACTGAGCAATGTGACCTTTCTTTATTGTATTTTTTTTAATTAATGACTGTTTTTCAGTGTCACGTTTATTATAAAGGGAATCTATTTTGCCTGTGAGACTTTGGTCACCGTCACGCAAACTGCCGTCATTGTTGAAGCCTGCATGTGATGAATGAAGCTTTGCATACAAGACAAATAGAAATGCTTTGACTATGCACATAAGCCCGACAGCAGACGGCGGCTGCACCACCAACATGCCGCATTTGTTGATGAATAGTCATGAATAGTTCTCTTTGTTCATTAGATCAGCGTGTTTAATTTGCTAAATTATTCATTGTTTTGTTACAGTAGAAAAGTACAACACTTAGTACATAAAAATTGTCCTTCACTTGAGTTTAAACCTCGTCTTAAATCCGACCCTGCTCTGACCTTCTGAAGGTGAGCACTAAGAAAGGTCATGAAGAAACCAATAATTTGAGATTAGCTTCTCAACTCTACTTGACGAAATTGGTATACATATATGAAGTCCAGTGGTAGATGTACATGAACTTAAATACTGTTCTTAATATATTTTGTTAGCTACAGTGATCAGTTGCTTTTATGGATCAAAAACTTGGGACAGAATCAATGTCATACAAATGCCGTTTAAATTATTTGCTCATAAAATCCAAGTAGTCCACTAACAGTGTTCATTTTGGGTCTTTTCATATCTGACAACGAATGGAAAAGCATTTTAAAACTACAGTTATCTTTTTTTAACTCTCCTGATGCTTTGACTGGTAGGAAAGTCTTCTCTCAATAAAAAAACATCTGATTGAAGCTTATGACAAACTGCCAAAAATGAACCAACGAGATGCAGCAGTGAAACTTCCTCAGGCTGCCTCATGTGATCTACTGAAACAGTGACAAACTGTCATGGCTGCTGATGGAGACAGAAAATGAATGTGGAAGGGGAGAGCACCTGTGGTTGAAGCCGTCCTTGTTCTGGTATTGATAATGGCCGGTCAGTTAATGCCTCCATTACTTTATAATCATGTTATGAATATACAAATGTCAATTAGACGGTAATCTACGTGAGGAATAAAGAAAAAGAAAAAAACTGTATAATAATCATCTGCTTATGGTGGTTAATTTGACCCAAGCAGACCACGATGAAAGGATTCTCCTTAGGGTTGCAAATTGTAAGCACTTACCTTATTTGATCATGGATTACACTAATGATCAATAAATTGTGATTTAAAAACAAAAACATAAAAAGTTTGCTTATAGCAAACAGAATCAAATGAGTTATCTTTCCTCAACCACATCAGAGGTTGAAGCAATGTCTTGCATATTCTGTGACAGCATTGCAAATCCTTTAAAATATAAAAAGATGTAGAGAGCTAGAAATGTGAAACACATTAAATATAACTGAATAATGCCTCGCTGTGCCCACTTCATTTTCCAGTGTTACCACCACGCTCTTCTTCCAGACCCCGATGATGGCTGCCTTGTCATAAAATAGTTACATTTTTTGCGAATGCAAGTCATTGAAATGTACTTACAGACACACCATTCTACAGATAGCTAGACTGTAATAGTAGACTACTCATTGTTCATATTTCAGAATCAGATCTCTATTTAAAATATTTAATTTTACATGTTCGACCAAACCATTAACGACCAGTTAACGACCAGATTGCAGATTAATCATTCTACTTTAAAGATACTTTACTTGATTAGAATTTTACATATAAAACATAGGATTAGCTTGTCTTATAATATAAATTATATATAATTGTTTAACAATTACAGGGAACATTTTTCAGTATTGAGTAATTTTACTTTTGATCATTTTAAAGGCTCTGTTCACCCTAACATAAAAAAATATATTCATTTTTCCTCTTACTGTATCTGTAGTGCTATTTATCAGTCTAGATTGTTTTGATGTGAGTTGCAGAGTGTTGGAGATGTCGTCCGTAGAGATGTCTGCCTTCTCTTTAATATAATGGAAATAGATGGCACTCAGGCTTGTGGTGCTCAAAGTGCCAAATAAATACATGATACATGTGAAAAACTCAACAGCAATGTCTCTTTCCTGAAATCATGACCTGGTCACTCAAGATAATCCACAGACCTTGTTGTGAGCAGTTTCATGTAGGAATTATTTTCTTTCTACTGAACTACACTCTTCAACCGCATCACTGTGCAGAAGGAAGTGTGCATCTACTGCTAGCTCACCCAACACCACTGAGGCTACATCCACACTTATATGTTTCCACCTAGCGTCCACTCTTCTGCTACTACCCCTGATAGGGAGACCTTTGTAGATGCTGCTGATCCCATTTTAGTTTGTGAACTCTGGAGTTGCATTTAGTCTGGACGGGCAAAACCATAGACTTTTGGAAATGATGACGCAGACAAAATCTTTTGATTCCTAATTTGGTCAATGACAGCTTCTCAAGTCAAAACATTATAGCCAGGCTAACATACCTTTTGTGTTTTTATCCTTCTGTTGTGGGTACCTTTTTAACATCACCTCAACTTCCTGTGGTAATGGATAATGCACCCAGCCTGCGCAGCTCTAATATGTCACCATATTTGCTTTGTAACAACTTATTATCTGTTTACTGCCACCTTGACCACCTTATACTAGTATGTTACTTTCATTAACAGTTTCACCTCATCGTTCGTCCAGCAAAGAAATATCTGGTCTTACTTTTTGCCATCTTTGTAATATTTTCTGTATCTAAGCAAACAATATTAGAGATGTTTTTTCTCTCCCTGTAAAGTATCTTATTGACTGATAACTACCAGGTGTGGATACAGACGGATTGGTACAGGACGGTGAGAGTGGAGCATGTGTTTTCACTCTGCAGCTTTATCTCTTGTAATGTCAACGAGGTTTATCTGACGTCTGCTCTGGCTCTGTGGAAAAATCCAAAGCTGGCTCAAAAACTCCACCTGTCATTTCACATTGCTTTAAAATTTGACTTGTTAATGCTGTGAAATGAAAAGTACAGTTTTACTAATGACTCAAAGTAATTATCTTGTAGAAAGGAGAAACACCTCTGAATGACGGCCAGTTTAATTTCTACATTTCTGTTTTGCTCGTGGATTCCAGTGTAACATGCTTTTAATGATGAACATTTTCAGAAAGTGGTTGCACAGCTCTCATGAATTATCCAGTATGCAGTCTTCTGGGACTTCATTAGTGCTTTAGTTCACCAGAATTTACCGTACGTAGCTCTGCTCCGTAAACACACTTGATTCTCGATGTTTAGTTTAACAAATTGTACTTGATTGTATGGAGGAGTGCAGTGCCGCTCAGTTGTTGCAATAAGGTGAGCTTTCTACGTCAAGGCACACCCCTGATTGATGTATCGTCACATTGTTTTCAGAGTCGCCCCGTCTGTCTGCTCTCACACTCACCTTCCCTCCCTCCTCTCTCCTCCTCAGGGGCGCTGCACCCGTGAGAACTGTAAATACCTGCATCCACCGCCGCACCTGAAAACCCAGCTGGAGATTAACGGGAGGAACAACCTGATCCAGCAGAAGGCCGCGGCGGCCATGTTGGCTCAACAGATGCAGTTCATGCTGCCCGGAGCACAGTTGCAGCCCATAGTGAGCAGCCTCCACTAAAACTACGACTCTTTAATCAACACATTGTGTTTGAAAATGTCATTTATTTATCAAAACACCAACTGCACTCTGAGAACTATGAGTGATGTTTTAACCAGCAGCAGAGTGACAGTTGTTTTTGATGATAGAGTAAGATTTGACTCCCTGCTCTGCTCGCAGTTTAAGTTCTTCTAGCTTCTGTCCTCTGAGAAGAGCTTGGCAATATGGAGACAATCAAATATCACAAAATGTTTGACTAAATAACTGGAAATTTATATTTTAGTGTTGACTATTACACAAACAGATTTTTGGTACATAATCATCAGTAATGTGGATATAATGACAAGATGGATAAAGGCAAATAATAGAACAGCTAGAACAGTCTGGTAAGTTCAGAAAATTACATCACTTTACTGTAATGCAGCCTTTAAAACCAGGAAATGACGACACTTATGATAGTAAAACATTCAGATTCAGACAGCTTTATTAATCCCACCAGGGGCAGTTTGTTTGAACATCTTGCCTTGCACACATACTATAACATACAGTAACATGTGGACACATAAACAGATGAGTAATAAATAAAAATAAAAAATATGCCAAGGAGGTCAGTGGAATAAAGGAATCTATAAATAATAATAGAAAAAGTTAATAGACTGATTATCTATAGAAGAGATAAAAAAACAATTTTAAAAAATGTTGACCAGCCCTGCCTTTAATAAAGGTTAATATAATAGGGAATAAATAAGTCTATTTAAATATATTTAAACCTTGTCTCCCAGTCGGTTTATATTGAAAATGATGATTCAGAAAGAATAGTCTCAGTAACATTGTTAACACTGTGCTACATTACAGAGAAATACAAAACCGTACTAATGAACCTTCGTTAATATAGGCCTATATCTTATCTACAAGTGCACGTCACACACTGAGCGAGCCGCCTGTTAATGACGCTGTGGGCTAATGGGCATGTAGCTACTTCCATGTTTCAGATGATACGTCATGTTTGTAGTCGACCAATGAAGATGAGTTTACATATCACCTTGGGTTGGTCCTTCACCTTCTCAAAATGATCCCACACTTTGGATTTCCTGCCCCACATGTTGTTAACTAGCCTGTGGAATAACCGCAGGTACCAGCCCTGGAAATTAACGGGATTGCCATCTGACTACTGAGTATGGCCACTTCCTGTGTCTGTCCTTTCAAATTGATTGCAGCCTATCCAGTGACATGGGTTATATACAGATTACTGGCTCATGATTACTTGTAATAGTTATACGTACTAACAGTGCAGGAGAACAGCCTGCTTTGATTAAAACTCTTAGATAGTAGATGATGAAGCAGAGAAGTTTTTCTCAGCTTCAGTGAATAAAGCTTTGTTTTATTTGACTTTGTAAAAGGGAATGTGAAATCTGCTGAATCATAAGTGACGAAGTGCAAAATCTTACATATATTATTCATGCAGAGGTTTTTCAGTGTTGAAAGTACTAGTGGCATAGCAGTGAAACCCACAGTACTGGTTATGTTACCACCAAATCCGTTTCCTGATGCCAGAGAAAGCTCTGCCATAACTTGTTTTGCCTCTCTCGTCTCTGCCCTTCTCTCCCTCCCTCAGACAACATTCCCAGTGACGCCCTCCCTGGCAACGAGTCCTAGTATGGCGTTCAGTCCATATCTGAGCCACATGGGCCCAGGCATGGGCCTGATGCCTGAGCTGCTGCCCAGTACTCCCCTGCTGGTCCCTGGGAGTCCCACCGGCCTGGCAGCCATGGGCAACGGCACCTCCGCACAAAAACATGTGCGCACAGACAAGCTGGAGGTATGCGGCCCGCGCACAGTTGTTGTGTTTCTATGTTTGGCCAAAGTATGATGAAAGGTAAATGTTGACCAGTGCCCCCGCTGGCCCTCCCAGGTCTGTCGAGAATTCCAGCGCGGTAACTGCACACGGGGCGAGAGCGACTGCCGCTACGCTCACCCTCTGGAGGCCGGCATGGTGGACTGCAGCGAAAACTCTGTCATCGTGTGCATGGACTACATTAAAGGCCGCTGCAGCCGAGACAAGTGCAAGTACTTCCATCCCCCGGCTCACCTGCAGGCCAGGATCAAGGCTGCACAGCACCAAGCCAGTCACAACACAGCGTCCGCAGGCCTGGTGAGTCCAAACACTGAGAACTCTTTGTTCTTTTCACCAAAAATAAACACAGGATGCTTCTCTGTGATACACACACAGGCGTAAGCCAATACTCTCCTTCTTCAAGTCATAATCAACATTCACCATATCGTCTTAACGCAGCAGAGAAACAGTAGAAGATTTTCTTGTTCTCTACTTGGATGTTGTTTACTGATGCAATGAAGGATCAGGGTATCACAGTATCCCTCAGCCAGCTTGAAATTTGATAATGTAGTCTGGGGATTATGTTTTTTCATGAATGTCTGCTACTGTGCATGTGTCTGAGTCTGTACTCTCAGCTACAGGGGCTAAAGTTAGCATTGAGAGCAGCTGTAACATAATCAGGTCAATCTGCAGTGCTGATGCTGAAAAACAAGAAAGGCAGTATCGGAAAAAGATGCAAAAATAGTATAATTAGAAACATAAGTATCCAAGGTTTATACATCCTGGCATCCACCTAGGATTTTTTTGGCTGCTTCTGTTCTGTTCACCTATTTAATCTTAAATTAATCAGGATAATTAAAAACATTCATCTATGAAATGACAGCTTGGCATCACGTCCCTAAAATGTGAAATATAAGTGTGTTTTCATGTTATAATGGTATTTCCCTGCTGTGAGTCAAAAGTTCTCGAGGTTATCTTCCACTGCAGTTTGATGTTTCAGCACCGGCCCCATTAGTGAATGAAATCATAGCAATCCCATTTTGCTCTTGGCCTGACCTCTGGGCTGTCCTACATCACTTCAGCTAATCTCAGATACTGCAGTGTCCTCTTGTGGCGGTAAACAGAAACACCCACGGTGACTGGATGTTGACTTTAAGGCTGAATCCAAATGTCCAGACTTTATAGCACTCGTCGACTCACAGATTTTGCGGGCACATTCCCAAGAAGTCTGGGAGTGCTTAAGGCTGTTCTTATCCACCTTTCATCCAGTCCACAAGGGGCCTTAAGCAGACTTTCTGCAGGCTTCCAGAGAGTCTGCTTGGGGTGCAGACTTCGGCAGACTTGATTTCATAACTCACAAATTGCCATACAGACATGACATTGTGTTTTTTTTCAATTGCAGAAAAAAACCCTATGAATGTGTAAAATAGTTATTGATAGTCAGGTCTGTTAAAATGCTACTTGAATTGTGTCGGCCAGAAATAATATTCAACCACATCATGATACAGATGTATGCATAGGCTAAATATAGGCTGTAGAGGGACTGAAAATGCATTTTTTTTATTGCAGCCTATCAGGTTGCATAGTGTAATAGGCTAAAAAAAATGGCCGAAAACACCAACAGAAGGTTTCTAATGTCAGTACCAATTTATTGAGTTATAGTCCTTACTCACAAACATTTTTGTTCAGTCACAAAAAAAGGTTATACATGGGATTTATATCTTGTTATCTGCAGGGACAGATGAGTAGGCACTATTCATCAACTTCTATGACACATATATATTAATATGACAGCAGCGATAGTTGACCGTTTCCACAGCAACGATTAAAACCGTCTTGAGGGCTGTCTATTACCTAATTGCAGTCTCTGCCCTAGCAGACTGACAGTGAATACACCACACGGACAACTGAAGTCCGCAAGGGCTCAGTCCACAAGTCCAGAGGGTGAACATTTGGATTCAGCCCGAAACGTTGCCTGTGTATTTACTGTGCGTTCCAATACCCATTCTACCATACTATATAGTATTCCAGAACATAGTGTGTTACATGCAGTATGCCAGAAATACCAAGATGTCCTACTCCATCTGGTCCGTTTTTTCAGTATGAATGCTACCGTGCTCTCCTAGCCGTTCTGACACACAATCCTCTGCACGGTAGAAGATACGTCACATCTACTGCAGACAGATGACAGTTTGGCAGCTCGCTGACAGCTGTCAGAAGCCACAATGATGGATGACAGTACTGTTCAAGTAACTGATGACCAGTCGCATAGTTTGTAACAACAGGAATATTAATTGTTAAGTTAACATAATAATCATTTAGCTCACAAACAACAAAAGGACAAAACTATTAAGATACAAAGACAGAGAAATGAATATGTAGCTTGACTGTCATGAATATGTTAGACTCTACAATGTATGCAGTTATTACCAAACTACATACATTGCAAAGTAACAACAGCAGAGCTCTCCAGGTTGGCCTCCATCTCTGGTGAGCTCAGCAACTGACATCTTCTTTTATCTCCAAGATTCCAAATTGCCTACTTTTTCTTCTTGCTTCAAATTTCATGCTCTGGACTGCAACTGATATATGAACAAGAGTGTCAAAGTTCAAGGCGCAATGTTAGGATGAAGCAGTATGTCCCAATTGTATGCATACACTGAGTTAAGGCCAGATAGTAGATAACATCTCCTCTCCTGACCAGGCTCTGGCTCCTGGTGCCATGCAGCCGCTACCAAAGAGGCCGATCATAGAGAAGAGTAACGGAGCAGCTGCCGCCGTCTTCAACCCCAGCATGTTCCACTACCAGCAAGCCCTGGCTAACATGCAGCTCCAGCAGCCAGCCTTCATCCCCACTGGTGAGTCTCTACACACACTGAATACACACAGAGCTATCACACACGTAAACTGGAATCATGGAGCTTGATTCTGGGCAGACAGTGCACGGGTTATTATGTGGGACGATGAAGTAGCATTGCGGGATACAGAGTGTTACAGGTGTAGGTGCAACAGAATGCATGTTGTGTTACTGCTCGCCTTTATTCCTTCGATTATGCTGTCTGCTTGCATTTGCTTCACTCTGGCTTGACGACAAAGTTACATTAGTACGCAGAAACAAAACAGTCATTACGTGGGACTGTTTGTCAGTCCCAAAATGTAAGTAAGTACATTTACTCAAGTACTGTACTTAAAGGGATACCGTGTCAATTTTCAGCCAGCTGTGTATCATAACAGTGTGGGTAGTATGTATAAATGAACTGTGGTAAACGTCCTCCATCTTACCAGCGCCCAGATCTCCCTGCTCATCTCTTAGCTGAAATCCATGCGATGGATTTTCGTTGGCTCCTGGGCTGTCGCTGGAACCACAGATTGTACTTCCACATTTTCGTATGCCTGCTACCACGAACACAAAGAGTAAAGAAACAGATCAAGAGACAGACCCACCTCTCTCTGACTTTCTCTCGTGCAAATGCTGACCGAACTCTAAACTGTAAAACGAAGCCGTGCTGATTAAATATGAATCAAGATTCTGTTACTGCGTTTATTTCTCACCAAAATGTTTTCAGAAACATTTATGTGTACTATTCAGGGTTCCCCCATGAATGTAGGAGATTCAAATCATCAGTCAGAGACCCCTCAGTCGACTGAGACTGCTTGAAGTCAAGCAGTTTTTGCTAGTCAGTGTGCTGTGCAGTACACTTGTGCTGCGGAGTGAGCACTTTTGACTTTCATGCTGCTCTTTGGTTCAGACATCTGCAGATGTGATGCAGCAGCACAGAGGAGGAGAGACTTTCCACTGTAAGGCTCTGAGATATCTCCTTTGGCTTTCATTTGATATCTAGTGACAGCAAAAAATGTTGGTGCACATTTCCGAACCATCGTTAGCGCTGTTAGGGTCTTTACTATATCACATGAATACATGAATTTGTATAATACAGCTGAATCTGATTTGACTGACATAATTCTGAGTGGGGTTTAGCCTTAGTACTGTTAAGCTGTAAAAAAGAATGTCACCATATTGTTTCCTGAATCAGAAAGGACGAGCTTGCATTATGTCACCCACCAGCGGCAGCATTTATGATGATGAATGCACTGATGCAGTTACCGATTTTTCACCTCTTGAGGAAAAGGGATTTCCACAGCCCTTCTCCTTGTTTTTTTTCTCGTCATATCGCAACAGTGTCAAAAGTATCTGTCTTCTTATTGTATAGACACTCGTAACAGCTCTCTCAGCCTGTCAGCGGTAAACACACAGACTTACAGTGGACGTACTCTGAAGGGACACACATGCCCAGAGCGGTTACATATTAGGCTGTTTTACTGTTGCTGGCTGCAGCACTCTCACTTAATAATTATTTGCATTTTAAAATATTCTTTATATTATATATTATTTAATTTCAAATATTGTTGTTCTCAAGAGCCACTCACACACAAACCGTAGAATAATACGGGAGTACCCCTTTTTAGAAGCTTGATTTGAAGAGTTTAATTTAGATTTGAAGGATGGGTTGGCTGGAAATGTATCGTCATATTTTAGATTATATACAGATATACAGACAGCATTCATTTCCAACAATTTTTTTATTAAGCAAAAATACCAAATATTTGTTGTGTCTAGCCTCTAAAATGTGAAGATTGGCTGTTTTATCTGTTCCATATACTAATAAGTGTAGTGAAAAAAACATATAGGGGCATAAAACAGTGTTTATGAGAATGCATTTTGTCGACATGTGTTTGGCGTGTAATGATACCGGCGACATTCACAGGTATCAACACTGAAGAGACATTTTTCATGTCATGTTAGCTGTAAAGAAACAGTGAGTGGTGAAATGCTCGGAGGCTGTCAGACATGAATAATTGATACACCACATTCCTAAATTATACAACATAGAGGCCAAAACACCCACATACTATACTACCTGGTCTGTGCTGACGACACTGAACACTCCTGCACTCACTTATCATACACAGCTTGCTGCGTGGCTGTATCTCTCCTACAACATCCTGATACTGATCAAAGCCTCGGTGTCTCATCAGCTGGAAGCAGTTTGCTTTTCACTGATCAACTTGTTTTTGTGTGTCTTTACGTCTTTGCGTGTTGGCACACGTGTGCACTAACTGTGACAGCCCTGTGACGACTGCACTAACCTGAACCTGTCGACTTGGCTCGACCTGCTTTTTCTTTACCTCGAGTCTTTGTTTTCTCTTTGTTATCCTCCTGCTGTCCTTCTCATCTGCTCTCATCCGTCTCTTGTTTTGTGTCTTCACATAATGTGACAGGCTCTGTTCTGTGCACGATGGTGCCCTCAGGAGACATTGGTAGGTCAGCTGTATCATAGCTAGAGATCAGATCACTGTATGTTGCAGTGGACAGGAGTCTGTATTACATGACTGAATGGTTAATGGCAACTGTGACCTCACTCTTTAGCATGTTTTCAGCCAGTTAAAGATATAAAATGTGACGTCATTTTTAATACGAAACCGCCTCACACAGTGTTTAAATCACCTACTATGTTTGTTTTTTGAGAAGATGAGACCTCTGCAGATAATTAGTCTCCCAGTATAAACTTCCTGAGCATCTGGATCTTAAGTTATCAGAGGAAAAAGGTGAGCACACATTAGACGGCTCTGAGCTAGCGGCCCCTGCGCGCCGAGCCTGAACAGCATTGTAGAGACCCTGATTTTTAAAATAAAACTGTTTCATTCAGTGTTTTTATTGGTTTTAATCACTTGCTCAGTTTGTTTTGGAGAGGAGGAGACCTCTGAGAATAATTGGCCTGGCCAAACTTAAACAGGGGATGTTGCAATTACATGTACTGCGCCTTAAACTCTTTGATCACCAGGGCGCCCACAAAGAACTGATAATGTTTTTAAAACTCTTGAGAAACAAAGATAGCTCTGATATTAAAAATTTAAGTTTTGACTGCTGTAGAACATGGACTAGACTGACATGCAGATGCAGCTGTGGTCGTGGCTTAGCTTTCGTATCTGTAATGTCACAAGTATCTACATTTCATGACAGTAACGTCACTGTGATGGAGAGTAAAGGGGGCTAAATGTTTACTGTGATGGAGCACCTCTCTCTAACAAGCTCCAAGTTTCTATTGTTGGATTTTGACGCCATCTTGTACTGGAAAATAACCAGTAGTAGGTCAGCAGTGATATTCAGTAAATTAAAATTGCAGTTAATGAGCTCAAACTGCGATGATCCTTCGAGGTTGTTATTACAGAGAAACTCACCGCACATTATTGTGTCAGCTACTGAAGACCATCTGATAGCTCTCAGCCTGTCGTCTTTGTCGTTGCATCATGTCTGCCTGTCTGCAGTCACATTAACGTCCTGACTGAGTCGTGCTTTGTGTAAGCAAGTCATTCATTATTTTTCTGTGTGAGCATGCCTGGTGTGTGTTCATGTGTGCATGCATGTGTGTACTGTGTGTTTGCTGTATGAAAACCTTCAGTGCCTGAACTCTGTGGTGAGAGGACTCCCTGTAGTTTATCTCTGCCCAGACCCCACCTGCACCAGCCCCCAGAAACCTCCCCAATACCTCATTCTTATTTGAGTATAGAGAAGCGTTACGCAGTTTTTGTGGTGGCTGTGCTGTGAAAATATTCAGAAAACTGACACTAAAAATGTAAGAATAAATTGAATAATCAAAGAAAACAGGATGATCGCCACTGCAGCTACTTTTTAAAAACAATTTATTCAGTTTACATGTTTATTTAAGTTTATTCAGTATATTTAACCCTTAACCTGAGTCTATTTGCCTGATTTCTTTGAAAAAAAAACATGGAGAGAAGGCAGTGACAAACGTAAGCGGAAGAAACGACCCAAAAAATTTGCAAAAAAATTAGGAAAAAAAAGAAAATTAAAAAACAAGAAAATTAGTAAAATTGATTAAATAAATTAGGAAAATCTGTCATGTCTTTGTAAACATCCCATGACCGCATATTTGTATTTGTCTTTTTTTCTCTGTGTGCTGCTGTCTTTTATCTTTTTCTTTTCTTTTGTTCCTAAAAGTAAAAAATGTTCGTAAATAGAAGTATAAAAAAAAAAGAAAGATAGTTATTTATAAAGAAAGTTATTTTTAAAATTCTGTTACATAATTTTAAAATGTAATAATAATTATTATAAATACAGTTTTCCCTAGCTTTTTACCTTTTTTTAAAAATAATTTTCTGAATATATAGATTTTTATTGCGGTTTGTGTGACATTTCTTACCAAGTTGCTCATTGCTTTTTTCCCCCCTTGTTTTGGAAAGAAACGGCACCAATTAGCTCAGGGTTCAAAGGCTTTAATACTGCGAAAGGTGTCTGAAAGCAACACAAGAAAAATGATGTGGTTCCAGGTTTCAAAGGGTTAATACAGCATGTGTGGACCTAAGACCAGTGAGCCAGGCGTCTCACCTGCGATAATCCAGTGCTGAGGTGTTAACAAGGATTACAAAAAATATTATATACCGCTGAAATATTCAAGAGCCATCAGAGTCAGGACACACACACAAGAGAAGGAAGATGTGGAGTAATTTGTGCTGATGCTGATCTTAATCTCAGTCACGAATCTTGTAGATCGTAATCATAAAAGGATTCCCTAAAGACATGTTGTTGTGTGCGTGTATTTGTGTTCTCCATCCATATCACATTTACTACTGCTGCATGCTGATATTATAATACACCACATTTAAGAAATAATTTCACTGTCAGTAAAACTAGACACTCATATGTGTCTGTTGCCGTTTTAAAATCATGATGAAATTAAGTTTCCAGGATGTGTTGTCATGTTTTGCTCCCATTTTTCCCAGGGTTAAGTTAAAAATCTAGCACTGTTTTTATGCTCTCAGTAGATAAATTTCTCTGAAATTTTGGTCACAAATTTGCTAATATCCTGAGTGAGCACTTCCTCTTCTCCAAGATAGTCCATCCTCCTGACAGGTGTGGCATATCAAGATTAAACAGCTTCATTACAACACAGGTGTGCCTTGGGCCGGTCACAATAAAAAGCCCGCTCTAAAATGTGCCTTTTTATCACACAACACAATGCCACAGATGTCGCAAGTTTTTAGGCAGCGTGCCATTGGCATGCTGACTGCAGGAATGTTCACCAGAGCTGATGCCCACGAACTGAACACGAAACATCAAACACATTTATTCTCACCCACATTCCTGAGAACAGATTTAAATATGCAACATAAAGAAAACACCTGTGTGGGTGTACAGGGGCCTGTAAAAATTTATGGGCTGTATCTGAAACTGCCTACTGCATACTACCGATGAGCGCCATATGCAGTATGTGCGTTAGTAGCACGCAGTGTGAAGCTGTTAAATGGATTTTTTTTGCAATACGCTCAGCTAGGCTTTGCCGGTTTCCGGTTTTGGAAAGTGGAAGTAAACAATAGCACGGCTACTAGCCCACCACTGTTACTGTACAGTATTGTATACCAGCAGATAAAGACCTCTGTGTATTGCTTTGTCCCTAACAACAACAAAAAATTAATTTACCATTAGATTTAAGTTATGCATGTTGTGTTTTGTTTTGTTTTTATTGACAACTTGCTATGGTTAACATTACTGTCTTTGTGATATCTAGTGTTAGCTTAGCAGGCTTAACTTAAATGTTACTGCTCTGTTTAGAGTTGGACAAATGTAGTCATACTTTTGTTACAGATGAAGCCTTGTCGTTATTGTGAATTGTGAATTGACTAAATGTTAGTTGTTATGACCGTTCCAGCGCTGTGCATTGTGGGATGCCTCAGGCGAGCTAGACTGGTTAGCTGGATAATGAAGATTTTTTTCTGAACCAGTACAACATTCAGGTCTTTTGCTTTCTTTTGCAAACTGCATACTACGCTTTGGCCAAATCAGTACGTATCAGGGCTGTAATCAACCAAAGAAAACCTTGTTTTAATAAAATTCTACCTACTCATCAACCAATCGCTTGGGTCATGGGGAAAAATTCTACACAGTAAATCTAGGTAACTAAATTGGCCACACTGCGCTGAAAGTGTACTCATCAAAGCTTTTTTTTTCTGTCACAGGGGCAACAAGGATGCCTTAAGTGAGAAATAAATGTGATGTTTACTGTAATATTATCTGAAAATAAACTGTGCACTGTAACGCTGGGAGCATCCAGCTGAGCCACGTGCTCGCATCTGTCTCACTTCTAAACCTTGAACAGGACTGATGGGAATAATTTGACATACTTGACACTATAGAAGGTAACTCTGAGGTTGACAATGTCTTATACTACATAACAGTACGAACTATCTCTGTGATGCTACATGCCAGAGAGAGACTTACTATTTTTAGCCCAGAAGCTAACGTTCAGCCATCCTGCTGCTCTAACAAGAGCTCCGGTGTGATTGTATCCCTCTCAGATACTTTATAATCCAGCCTTGAGCTGCAGTGTATTTTTGGAGACTTAGTAAAATAAATCCATAAAGATAACACTTACACTAAGTGTGTTCTTTGATTATATTTCCATTTTCCTGACTAAAAATGAGAGTTAATTTTGGGTAAAAGGCTTCACTCATCACTGTCACCAGCTGTCCAATCACAGTGCAGAAGGGGTGTGACAAATACCCCAAAAAAAACAACCATCACGTAGGACAACAACAACAAATGCTGCTTTGTGGACATGCAGCCTCATTAAAGTAACAGCAGTGTTTGTCCTACCAGTGACAGTGTGGTCGAACAAGGGCATATCGACCAACCTGACCAGAAAGTGGTGTGTGTGCTGGTAGTATAATAGGCAGTTTTGAATACAGCCATGGTCTCTAAAGCCCAGTTCAGACCAAAGATTCGCAACAAGACGAGTTTAAACATGCAACTACTTGCAATGCGCCGTTCTTCAGCGTTCTAAAAACCAGCTGGTTCACACCAATGCCATTAGATGAGAGATGAGGTGTATCATCTCTATGAAACAGCTCTCTGTACTTCTGCTCTGTTTGCAGCTTTTCAGGCTCATTTTGTTGCTGAATATAATTTGTAGCTTCTTAAAATATGAATGAGGATAGTGATAGTGAGATACTGGCTACAGTTACATTTGTAGTAGTGATGAAACGGCAAAAAAACAGAAACAAAACAAGCATCAGATGGACTGTATCCATGATAAATACGCCATAATGATATAAATAACCAGTGCCAATTAGTTAGTCAATGAGAATGTGTGTGTGAGGGGGCACAAATACATATGGTGACCTGCAGTCCGGCACCGGCACACCATGAGGACGTAAAGAGGGCTCAGCGGGGACAGAGCACCTGCCGCAGCGAGCGAACAAGCTTTTTGCGGCCATTTTGACTTGACCAGCGGACTTCACTACAACATGTTTGGCTGTAGAAACAGGTGACGTGCTTTACGCTCTAAAACCAGCCACGGGCGATTTAAGTTTCAGGTGACAGCATCAGCTGGCTCGAGTCAAGCTCAGAGCGGCCAGTTCACACCTCTGCAACTTTTCTCTGCAAACGGTTGCGTCTTGTCGCAAATCTTTGGTCTGAACTGCTGACATCATTAGTGGTTATTTTATCAGGCTTAACAAAACTCCAGATACAGAAGACATAAACAACTGTCAGGGCGACTGTAGCTGTACTTCCATTGACCTGTAAACTGACCTGAGTTTTCCTTTAATTCAATTTTTCTTTTGGTAATTCCTTTTTACCTAAATGCATATAAAGATCAATCAAATGAGTCTTAAATCATCATACAGATATCTTATTTTGTAGTTTATGTGTCAGTGCTGTGTTTGTCCAAAGCACCTTCATCACAGGACATTTATGAGCTGAATAGAAAGTGTAAAGCCAGTCAGTCACTAAATCTGACATAATCACTTAGGATTATCAACTCACAGGACTCTTTCTTCAGAAGCTACGAACCACTGTCACATTAAAGCTGTGACGTTATCAATAAAGTTTTTGTCTGTTATGGATCATTTGCTCGCTCCATACACATGCCTCGTCCATTTGAATACAATATATCAGATACTCCAGTCTGATTAGATTGTATGACTGTGTATTGTTTGTTTAACGACCATTTGTTGGTGAAACGGTGCATTTTCTTTGGCTAATTAAATATGTGATTTTCTTTATCTCTTATTTCGTTTGCATGTGTCTTGATTGTTTGTTCATCCTGGCAATATCACTTGACTTGTGCCATGACTTTTGATCCGACACATTTTGCCATGGTAACCATATCATTCCTGTCCCTCCCTCCCTCCCTCCCTCCCCCTTCCTCCTCCTCCTCCTCCTCCTCCTCCCTCCTCCTCCCTCCTCCTCCCCGCCCACATCCTCGTCCTCTGTGTTTCGTCTGACTCGCCTGAATAAAAGTTCCCATGATGCACGGTGCCACCACCTCCACTGTTTCGTCGGCTTCGACCCCAGTCACCAATGTTCCTTTCGCTGAATCTGCCGCCTCGAATCAGGTTTGCTCTTTCGTTTCAGTTCTTTTATTTTTAGCTCAGTAGGTCCTGAGTCCTGTTCGTAGTCCTCTTTCATCAGGTGCCTGTAGTGTCACATGTATTATGTTCACATTTCATCTGTCCTCACCCTCCAGTCTGTTGTGGTGTGAGCAAATGAAAACAGTTCAGATACGTAACTGTTTTCATCTGAGTGTTGTAGTTTGGTGTGTCATGCCTCACTGTCTTGTCTCAGTGTTTTATGTAATCTATGGACACACAGTATGTGGTCTGGCATCAGTAGCAACACCGCTGTAATTTAAACGCTTCTGCTTTACTTTTTCCTTTAACATCCAGTGTTAATTTGCCTTCTGTCGCACAGATTGGGACACATGTCATGGCAAAACTGTCCAAACAGCAAGGGGGGGTTTAGTACCTGCCTGTGGCAGAGCAATATAGCAAATATACCTTTGTAATATATATTATATTTTCCAATATACAGTGTGATATGCTTATATTATATGTATTTACTTTACAGAGTTGTTAACCACCAATCTAATGTTTATGCAACTTTTTCAAGGATACCTGCACACACAAAATTATTATTTGTATATCAGTTACTCACCTGGTGTGAATTTGTAAAGAGACCTTTGTTTTTCATGTCTTCATGGTCAACGAAGAATCCAAAAACTGAAAAAGTGCTTGATGAATTCTTGATGAATTGAAGTACTGAACAACAGCAAAACTATTTTAAAACATCTGTTTACAGACTGTTACACAACTCATCCAAGTCTCATTTATCCAGTCGTATGCAGTCATATACTTCCCAAACACATTTATTTTTTGCTAAAACCTTATTATTTTAAACCCCCCATCTCACATGTGGACAAGTAGTACACCTGGGCAAATGTGTGTGTTTGAACTCTGCTCAAAGAAAAGCACATGCGGAGTTCAAATGCACATTTGTCCAAGAAAACTTGTTTTAAAAAGTAACGTTTTACTGGAAAAATGTATGTGTTTGGGAAGTACTAAGCATACGACTGGAAAAATGAGACTTGGATAATACTGCACGAGCTGTGTGAGAGTTTGTATACTGATTTTTTGTAATTAATGGTGTTAAACTTGGCCCTCTTTTACTCAAATTAATCAAGAATATTCTCCATTTTTGGATTCTTCGTTCACTGTAGAGGTATGCAAGAAAAACAGCGTAACACGGGGTGAGTAGCTGATAAACACATGATCATGTTGTGGGTCAAGTATTCCAGTTCTCCATTACAACCATTTATGCTCCCTTTATGGCCTGAATGTTTTTGTACCTAGAATAAAGAACGAAATGTAGAAGGAAAAATATTAATACACACAATTCGGCAGATTTTTAAACTCTAACATGATGGCTGGTCAGCAGCTTCCTTTTCAACAATGATAGTAGCAGTTATTCAGAAATATGAGTTCTTATTGCACCTTGACCACTTGCTGTTGAAAACCAAATACTGTCATGTTTTGGCTGAAGTCCTGGCTCCACATTATAAGTACAAACTTACTGAATCAGAGCAGGCTGCTGTTTTTAACTGTGATTTCACTGCTCCTCCTCTCACCCCTGCCTCTCTCTCTTCCAGTAGACCCGTCTGAGCTCCTGACTCCTGATCCAGTGGAGCTCCAGTGCGTTCCCATGGAAACCCATTTCTGTCCCGTCCCCAAACTGCTGGTGGCGGCTCCAGTGGCGCTAAACTCAGTAAGCCTTTCCCGAAACCCCAGTTAAAGTCCCTGACACCTGCGCACTACCAGGGCGGTCATCTTTTCTGAATGCAGCAAACATGTGCCTCGCCTACAGTGCACACTGACTGAGTGTGAAACCTCTTTACGAGATATTACGAACGTTAACAAAGCTGCGATGACGCAATACAAGCCTGGACGTATTACTGTTGCTTTAAAGCAGCCATCCTGATGCATACTGACTTGATCAGGCTGAGCAATAGAGCTCCCTCGTTCTTACAGCCATACATGCCCACACCTTAAAAGTGCAGCAGACATGTGCACACACACAAACACACACACACACACACACACACACACACACACACACATTTAAGACTACATACCCTTTATGGGTTGGAGCCATCACATGAGGCGACCCAACACTTTTGACTGTTCCAAAGTCAGAAACTCTGAAATCCTGGAAATTGAGACCATTTGAGCGGCAAAAAAACGGACCTGCTGCTGGTCTACAACCAGTACGTGTTGTCGAAACGAAAGAGTGTTTCATATCATGTCATGTTTACGTTTCAAAGATGGCTACAAATGTAACATTTGTGTTGTACCATGTATACCATTAAGTTTGTTCTCATGGTCTCATCTTGCCTGATGAAACGCCAACGAGTCGTTGTTAATTTGTTTGTGCCTTTGATTTATCTGCTCAGCTGCAGAGGAGACTTAGTTTCCCGACATGATTCAAAACACTTGACAGCATACACTGAAAGATTAAAGGCAATACCTGTTGTCACATACATACTGTGTGTCGACCTATCGGAAGAAAATCTAGCAATTACAGTGATCGCCACTTTAAATTTATATTATTTTATGAATGTTAAGTTCAGTTTTAATCAGTTTTTTTGTCCCCAGTATCTGGTACTTACTGGATAGAAGCAGCAAATGAGACTTTACTTTTTGTTTAATGCAACAACCTTAAAGAACTACAAATTGACAGTGACATAAAATTAGGATACAATCAGTTCTACTTTTAAGAGGCTGAGTTGAGAGATTTCTACGAATGTGGCTCTTGATTTAAGAAACAAACTGCCTTAAAGCAGGTGAGATCGTGTCATTAAAGCGGTTGAATTTGAGTGATGCAGTGTCTTTATCAGTGGTTGTTTCTTGGCTGTGATGGGTAAGGTTTGTTTGTCCTGTTTCCTCCGTGATTTGATATCCAAATATGGTGTAAAAAGAAAGACAATCTAAAGGCGATGAGTCGGATTTCCCGTGTGAAATCGTAGTGAAGACAAAGAGATGATTCTAGGAGTCAGATCTAAGCTTACAGACTTATAATTGGCACTTCTTAAACTTCTACACCTGATGTCAGAGTTATTGCACAAGATGGGAGCTGGGTTTGTTTCCTGATGTTGTGCCTAAAGTCTGTGTGTGCCAAGCGGTGGTTGGTGTATGCAAGGAGTTTCCCCCCATTCGATGCAATACCTGAATAATTCCTCTCAAAGGCAGAGATGTGTTTTAAAAAGGCAGTTTGTGTAATTGTCTCCTTTCACGCGGCTTTTGGATTGAATATGTGGCACAAGATTTTTATGTTTCTTTTGGCTCTTCAGGGAGAAAGCTTAGAACTTGAAAATGTCCTGTCTGACTTTATAATGTGTCGTCTTTTCTACTGATGTGTCCTTTTTGTCAAAAGTAGTCAGACTCTGAATATTGCAGCCACAGCTGTTAGAACCAGAATCGAGTTATGGCGAAGTCGGGAGATGGAGGAATAAATTTCTCGTTTGATGTCTGATGGTTAAAAAAAACGGCAAACCAGTTGGGTTTTTGGTTTTCAAATGTCTGTAAAGAATTGCTTTGTAGGCGCGAAAAATTGAACGTAACGGCTCTGGAAAGCGAGCTGAAATCACTTTTATCCAAATTCAAATGTGCCTCTTTCAAGTCTCCTCAAACCACCACTGTCAATACACTGTAAGAACAGACCAGTGCTCAAAGATAGATGTGTTATTTGGTACGTTATTATGACAGTAAATCACATCTGTACTAGTTTCTTCTCTGGGACAGCTGTGCTGCCTCGTCGTTTATGTAAAGAAATAAATTAGTGACTTGTGTGCATACTTAAGTGTGTTGAAAAAGACAATGAATCACATATTTGGTTAGTTGTAAATGCTGCAGATATTACGGCATTTCCCACTGAACATTATTCATTTTAAATAATGTTATTGTGTCGTGAATGTATCTAATGCAAAAACTCTACACATGCCCTTCTAAAAGAGCGGCATGTTGAAATGTAATGATTCACTATATATAGACTATTTCTGAGGTCACATAGGTACCATGCTGATACTGTGTTAAGACATATTAAAGTATGTGTATTGTTATATAGATTTATATTTAATGTCAATGGATGGTGTGACTACTTTTAGAAATATCTTTCACTCTCGGAAAAGGTAGAGCAGAATTGTACTCTTTGAAGTACAAACGTACACCGTACAGGTACATTGACGTACCATTTCTTGCCAGTCAGTTGTTGTACCCCTCCCCTAAGCAGTACCCAAAGTGCCCAAAATGCACCTATAAACATTAATATAATCACTGGGCAAAATTAAAAAAATCAGCATTCAACCTTTTTAAGGCTTTTTTATTTAAATAATCTTGATTGCTCAGAACTCCTGAGAGGCTGCACACAGAGGTACCAGTGTAGACAGACCATCCAGTAGGAGCTCTAGTGCGGCTTCCCATCCATTAACACTTGCAGCTGTGTTCAATGGAGGCAGCCTGGAGGCACCGCTCCCTGGGAGTGACCCTGGGTTTGAGTCGGTGAATGCTTTTCCCCCTTTACCACCTGAGCACCTTGATTAGTCTACGTTCATGTTGAATCAGTATGAATGTGTCCCTCAAGGGAACAGAGCGCTAATTCGCTTTCTTTCCAGGTTAAATGAGAGGATCATAACTGCTCTTATGTTTGTGTGCTACAAATGAAGCTGCTGCCACTTAACGTAAAGACTGGAAACAGGGGAAGGTCGTGTACATACCATGGAGAATAAATGATTTACACACTACACAGTAACCAGGGAGTGATTCGGTCAATGAGTGTGTTTACATGGGCATGAATAAAGATTTATTTGAGCATCCCATTTATGATTTTGAGTATGTAAACATCATATTCTGTCAATGTGAAGCCCCATTATGCTAGCTGGAGTGCTCCGAAACAAATTGGGCTGTATACCTACACTGAATATGAATAACTGGATTTCTCTGTGCTCGTGTAGACATCATATCCCAAACATAATCATGACCAGGATAAGCCTGATAATAGTGTTATTCATGTCCATGTAATCGCACTCAGGACCACCGACATTCATGGTGAGGATGCCAGATACCCAGCACTATAGCCAGCTAAGCTCTGCACAAACTACTGAGTAGATTAACTCTGTCTAAAAACACAAATTGTCGTACATTTACATTTCAGTTTTTGAACAAATTAAACAAACAAGATATGATATGCTAATTAAGTGAGTGTTGAACTACAGCTTGACCGTTGCTGCTGATTTTGAGCCCGATACTAGTATCGATTTAGGGCCTGTGTCCACATAGCGTTTTCTTCTGACTTGTGTCATTTTTCAGTGTGTGCCTGCTGCGTGCGGCCACCTAGAGAAAAAGCGCAGTACCTAGCGTACCAGCGGACACTGTATGTTGCTGGTGGTGTTGTGCTTGTATCACCATTCACTTTTAAGCTTGTTGTTGACTGTGTAGTCAACCCTCTCTTAATGTAGTTATGTTAGCCACCTAGCTAACGTCAGTGTCAAGATATTGTTGTCACAGAGGTATACCCATGGTGAGCACATCATTTTTAAAAAATCACTTGGAGCGTTTCTCATGAAGCGGTCGCCGGCGCCCTGCCAACGCTTTTCTGCTGAAGAAAAATATTATGTGGACACAGGCCTTTAGGAGTTTAAAACGTCTGTTAACAATGTATCAGCAGATATAAATTTTGTTAGCATAAAAACTAACCATAAAAAAATAGATTTGGATCCTTTAATTTTTTGACCATTTGAAGTCCTGCCCCTCTTAGTTACTGTTGCTTGGTCGGACAAGCTAGACAAAAGGAGACATGCCGACACTGGTGTCGTACTGTGCAGGATATCTTGACAGTGCTCTCTGGTGGACAAACTATGTGATATTGACACTATTTTTAAATGACCTCAAACTTAATTTGGTATTTCTGTCCTGCAGTTTTCTGTTTCTTACTGGCCGACATGTACACCAGTACAGTATATCTACAGTAAGCTAATATTGGCTGACTTACTCTACAGAGCTAGGCTAACTTGTTCCCCGTTTCCACCGTTTCCAGTCTTTATGCTAAGCTACGCTAACTGTCTCCTGGTTCAAGCTTCATATTAACCGCACAGATGTGAGGTTGATATCAATAAACCTCTAAAAGAAAACAAACAGGCTGTACTAATTTCCCCAGAATGCTTAAGTTTATATTCAAACTATCATAAACATTTTTATCTACATGGTGAAACAAACTGGTCGCCCGTTATATGGCAGTTATTGAACGTCTTTAAAGAAATATACTTTCTGGTACAGAAACGTACTTCTCCTTTACCCCTGTTTTTGAGTGTGTTGAGCAGCTACATTCTCTCACGTCTTTGGACAGATATATTTCTCTCCTGTTTAATGAAATTGATGATTCGAATGTCCAGACAATTAATTTTGTCTAAATCTTACAGCTTTGTCCAGCCAAGAAGTCCCCTCCCTCTAGCCTTCGTCTCCTCCCCCCTTCACATCATTATGCCTTCACTAACTGCTGTCCAGCTGGAAAAAAAAACAGAATACTTGATTAATAAATTGTGCCTCTAGAGGGCATTTGAATTTTGAAGTACATATATAGACGTATGTATTGATGCACAAGAGCGTGGTCGGGGAATTGCGGAGCGGCATGAGAAAAATTAGTTTTTACCTCTTTCCCTTTCTCATTCTCTTGTACTTGATTTCCTTTAGGCCTCACTGTATTTCTCCCATACAGTCATGAAACATTACTCTGGAATATGCAAAATGCTCTGATCATTGCGTCCAGTGACCAGATCCTTTAGCATGCGGACAGTCAACGCGGTCCTGAGCATACTTGTGTTGCCCGGGGCACAAACAAAGGGCCTTATTTCTCGATCACTGTATAAAGATGTGATAGCTGTGTATGAAAGTGACATGTATTAATGGTAAGTTAAGCTTTTTTTTTTTAAACTGACATAAAAAACACAGCATGGAAATAAAAAAAACTCATTTATACATAGTAATAGTTTGTGTAGACCAAGAAAAAAAAGATATAATATGAAAATCATTTGTATACAATGATGGAGTCATTGTTAATGGTAATAGTTGCTGTTGCTGTGGCAACAAAATGACAACATGGCTACCTTTCTATTACCCTAATTGTGATTTTTTTCACATTAATTGAAATAACATACATCACTAACTTATTCAAAAAGGGAATGTCTAATTAGTTTGTCTTGTTATTGCGACGTGATTAAATATTTTGTATGGAAAACTTAAATCCTTGTAATATCCAAAGGTCCTTAGGGGAGATCAGGTGTTTATTTTGTTTTGTTTATTTGACCTTAATTGTTTTTTTTTCTGTTCTTGTACATGGTGTTTTTGAGAAATAAGAATGGACTTTGGCTTTTAAAGCAAACACCTATCTGTCAGGAAGGTTAAAGAGGCTTTTGGACTAATAGAAAGATCTTCATCTTTTTCTGTAAAATCAAACACTCCTCACTGTTCACCTCCTGCAGACGGAGCGGCCCTCGCTCAGTCTCCTCTGTACGGAGCTTCATTAGTGGGTTCTGTTTTTAGTTTTCGGCCCAGAAGGTGGTCCAGAAGTCTCTTTGTGCCCAGCTGTGCTGGGTGATGTCGATCCTTGCTGAGGTGTATACGAATGTGTGATGTTCACCTTGTTTGCACTTATGTACATAACTATGTCAAAATACTCAAAATTTATTTTGAATAAATATAGATAAAAGAGTTGATTAAAAATCAAATCAATGTATTGTTAATGATACGAGTATGTCTATCATTTTATTACAGTATAAAAAGATTGCTCTGAGGGATCTGTCCTTTTTGTTTGTTTGTTTGTTTGTTTGTTTGCTAGAGCCCTGTTCTTTGCCAAGCATGACATTGCCTAGCTGTAAACCACAAATGGTTTGCTTTATAAAAGCTTTTTTTTTGTTCATTTACAGGGACATTTTTGTTTCTATCATATCATATCTGACCCTGACATCAAACAATAATGGTGGAATAGAAGATTATAGACAGTCTGAAATATATATAATAAACCAGTACTAACCTCGTCCTTTAAAGGGGAACAACACCAATCTTCGAAATTCATACATGTTATTCCTGTGGTCTAAGGCAGTGCAAAAATACAACATGAATAACTCTCTCTCAAATCCCAAAATGAAAGTGCACAAACTCAAATTTGTGATGTCATCAGTATAAAGTCTGGAGCTGCTCCATAGACAATGAACTGTGAAAGATGTCCAGATCACTGGTTCCCAACCTGGGGGCCAAAAGATTCACTGGGGGTCGCTGGGCCTTCTTGATTTTAAGGGGTATAAAAAATATTATTTTTACAAAAACACAGGCCTATATGTCAGCTTTTCAAACAAAACACAAAACACAAACGAAGTGAAGCTTGTAGAAATTAAATAAAGTTTGCAGCCACACTGACACGGAGGTGCAGAACGCTGCAAGTGTGTGTTCCACCAATCAGCGTTCTTCAGCACACAGCCCCGCCCCTCAAGAATTCAGGGGAATCTGAAAAGTCCAACCCCCCTACTAGGTACTTTTTTCAGGGAAAGTTTGGGGTTGAGGGAAAGTTTTTCCCTGGGTAATTTTAATTTGGAAACGTGCCGAGATTTTTCAAAATCCCAGGTAAATGATAAAAGTTCCTGCAGTGGAAAAGGAGCTACTGATCCGACAAAAAAGACGCCTATAAAGAAATGCATAACACGGACAGAACTGTGTCAAAAGTTCCAGAGACATGAGGAAAACTCATCACTGATATAGTATTCACAGGAAATACTCTGCTCAGAATTCATCCAAGACTTCCTGCAGTTGTTGTGTTCACTGTTTGGGTTCTGTACTGTTACTGTTAATATAAAATATCCATAAAATAGGTCACTTAGTCAGGGCTCGCCAGTTTACTCAATGATAGAAAAGTGGCTCCCTGAAGGAAAAAGGTTGGTAACCACTGGTCTAGATGACACTGAGAGCACCCAGGGGAATGATCTCAGTATATGGGTACATTTATGTTTCACAACTGAGAACACGACAACAGAATAAAGCTCATTTGGGTATAAAAAAAAGAGAACATTGTCTATGGAGCAGCTCCAGACTTTATATACTATGACATCACAAGTTTGAGACTTGCTTCTCTGCTTTGAGAGAGAGTCGCTCATGTTCACAGGTATTGATTGAACTTTCCTAGCATATGGAAATAACATAATGTAGGTGGTGTTCCCCTTTAAACGCAGGTGCATTCCTCTCTCCAGTAATGCACCAGAATAAAGCACAGAGCAGCTCCACCTGCAGGCTGAAAAGCGGTCAGGACTAAAAGAGGAGCAGATATATAAAACTCAGACTGTGGAGGGACGTGGATGTGAGATGTCTTCACAGGGTTTTAACCTCACTTTACTTTTGTCATTTTGTGAAATGGGTTCTTTGCTCCCTTGTTGTCATTATCCAAAACAACAATAAATCTGAATTCTCCTCAGGATTTTAGTCAAAAATTGCAAACAACCTGGTTTTCCAATGTTATCCTTGCAGCAGCAGCAACATCCTTACGCAACTATGTTCCTGCAGATTTGGACATGTGATGCTCCTCTATTGCTATTAAAGCCAACGATTTTGTTGCCATGGCACTTGTCCTAGCGGTGGATTGACTGAGTCATCCTGGTGAATCGGTTCACAGCCCTCTGACTCCACACGTGGAGTGGACTTAACATACTGTGGGTTTCCAGTCGCCAACAAGTGAATAAGACTGTGATTTTGTTTTGAAATTTGTTTGTGGTTGTCATTATTTTAAAACAGTTTAGTTGTAATCGTGCCTTTATCATGCAAGATGTAGTTTTCCTTTTTACGTTCTACATTTAAATTGACCTAAAACAGCACATGTACCGAGTGTGTGTAAAATACATCCCTTTATTTAAACTCCTTCGTTGGTGAGTCGTTATTAAATTGGGTACAATCGCAGACTGAATGGCAACCCGTGGAAGATGATGAGGGCCAAAGACTGTTCAGGACTAAGCCATATGAAAAACTCTCTCTGACACTCTAGGACAGACTTGAAAGTGACTGCTGTTTCTTAGTCATCTATCGTTTCACTCTGTTTTCTGCTTGTGGTGCTTGTATGTGCTGCTGTGCTACATGCCAATTTATTTTGCAGTGTAAAGCTATTAAGAGTAAGTTACTGTGCCTATGATGAGTTCTGCGATTTCTGTTTGACCTTTAATAAAACACATAATTGTGATCCTGCTGTGGTGTGTTTTGTTGCTCGTTATCTTTTTGTGTCACCTGTTAAAGGGACCGTTTATCTCCTGGATTGTGAGGTTTTGTCCTGTGTATGACATGATGATATCTATATGAATAAGTGTTAGATTCTCAGTTTAAGTCATGGACGTCACATGAACATAATCTTGAAGTGTATTAAAATATTGAAACTGCAATGCCCCTGGGTTAAAGCTAGTGTTTTGTTATCGTTTCATTACCTATACCTTCAAAGATCTTTCAGTCGACAATGTTTAGTTTAGTTAGTGTCCCTTGCAAATTATCAGACCAAACTAAACAACTTCTTTTTGACAAAACAATTGTAATTTTGGAAGAACTTTTCCAAGAATTGTGCTGAAAATGATACAAAAAACATTGATAACACCAACTGTAACATTTATTTGTCATAAATTTTGTAGAGTACCTTAATAGCAGGCTGTATTTTATTGGCCTCTCTGGTTCAAAGTTTGTGTCTGTTGCATCTGTAACCACACTGCACAGTGATGTCACAGTGTACTCACACACCCTTGAGTACATTTAAACATCATTGTAGCAGGGTGAGAGAAGGTAATCCGTTAGAGGACAGGATGTAATCACTTCCTGTGACACATCTGCTCACTTAGTTTTCATAAATGAAATATGGATTGAATCACAATTATTGTTTAGCAATAGTATTGATATTAATCATTCAGTTCGTAACGCATTAGATTTTTGTTAAGATTATTTCTCGGTAGAGGTACAGACAGGAAACATGGAGAGGAAGAGATGATTGGTATGGCCATGGAAGATCTAGCTGAACAGGCTCAAGGGCCCAAAGTGTGAAGGGTGGCCTCCTTGGCTGTCACCTGCAAAATGTCACTCAAATAAGCACATACGACCAGAAAAAGATTTAAAATGATCACAGAGTTATGCAAAGTAACTGCAAAGAAACACAACATAACTACAAAATGGGCAAAAGGACCAGAAAGAGACCAAGAATAACCAAAAAGGAGACAAAATTATCTCAAAGACATGCAAAATGACACAAAAAGAGGCTAAACAACTACAAACTATGTGTATTTTCCTCTTACTTAGGTGAGGTGGGGCGGCCTTAGCATATCCATGCCTAGGGGCCCATTGTCTGATAATCAGCCCCTGAATATGGCATGCAACAAACTTTCCTCAGCCAAAATCAAATCAGGGACCTTGCAGTTACATGGTATGTGTATTAACCACTAGCCCCATAGGATGCCACCTGAACTGGATGTATATCAATATGACATGCAAATGGCTAGTTGTAAAACTGTTAGCCCTGTCATCTAGTATTATTTTCATTCCTGTTCAGTAGTATTTTATTGCATGACTCATAATCAATCAAAGCAGTCTGACTTGTGAATGGTTAAACATACAGGCTATATTTTAAGTAAAGGGTTTGATGGGATTCAAGTGGAACTAAGCCAGTTTTAAAAACTCATACATGTTGTTTCCATGGTCTAAGACAGTCCAAAAATATTGGTAAACATAAACAACATTCTCCCAAATCCAAAAACTAGAGTACTAAAACTCAAATTTGTGATGTCATACAGTATAAAGTCTGGAGCTGCTCCATTGACACTGACAGCACCAAGGATAATGTTCTGAGTATATGGGTACATTTTTTGTTTCACATGAGAAAACTACAATAAAATGAAGCTCATTTTCTGGGTACAAAAAGAAAATACAAACATTGTGTGGGTCCATTAAATCAGGATCCCATTTATGGAGCAGCTCCAGGCTTTATATTTGACATAAATTTGAGACTTACTTCTCTGGTTTCTGGCTTTGAAAGACAGTTTGTCAAGTTATAGGCCACTGAAATAATAAATTTGAATTCTCAATTTAGGTGGTGTTCCAGTTTTATGTTTGCAGCAGCTGTTAAGCTTTTTCCAATCCTCTAGAGGCTTTTATTCTGAAATCAGTCACACCGGAAGTCTTGTCGTCGCTAACGGAAACCAGACTGTTAGCTTCAGGAAATCAGTTGGTGGAAAAAGCTTTCCTTTCTGTAATCAAACCTCCTCAGCACAGAGTCAAACATATACCGGGGCACCATCAAACTGTAGCCAATGGACCCTCGGATTATGATACTGAATCTGCGGTGTGTCCGTCGATAGCACACCCGGGTGCCGAGGTGCCGGCCGGGCCGGGCCGGAACCAGAACCAGGCCCGGACGGACGGACATCTCCAGCGCTGCGTTTTGCGACACCGGCGGGCTGGTGTGTGTGTGTGTGTGTGCAGGAATTGGCATGCTGTCTTTAGGGGAAGTGTAGTGTGTATCACTGAGACTTGCTGTCAGTAGCTAGACAGCAAGTTCGTGAATGAGTCGTCGGTACTTGTGTTTTATCAGATCGGATGTAAAGGCTTGAGGCTCGAGCATGGGACAGCGTGAATTTAGCCAGAAGCGAGCTAGCTTTAATGCTAGCTAACACCAGAGTTAACGTTAACGGACGTCAACTTTTACTCGTTAAATAGGAGGCTACGCAAGAAAAACAACGAGCATGAGCGCTACACTCGGGTTTATGTGAATAAGAGGAGTTATTATATATCGCCAAACATTTGTCAGTTCGCTTGTTAGCTCTTTAAAAGGCCTGATAAATGTTTCTGGAGCGAGTATAGCAGTGTAGCTAAGTCGTTAGCTGCTAAGTTAGCCTGCCTCGACCGCCCCAATGAAAGAATACAAAGTGGTCGTGCTGGGCAGCGGCGGCGTCGGCAAGTCCGCGCTGACCGTCCAGTTTGTCACCGGCACCTTCATCGAGAAATACGACCCGACCATCGAGGACTTTTACCGAAAGGAGATCGAGGTGGACTCGTCTCCCTCCGTGCTGGAGATCCTCGACACGGCGGGGACGGAGCAGTTCGCCTCCATGAGAGACCTGTACATAAAGAACGGACAGGGCTTCATCCTGGTCTACAGCCTGGTCAACCAGCAGTCATTCCAGGTACCTGGTGTCACCTCACACACCTGAAACCACACACCTTAAACACTGCATAGCAAGGTGGTTAATCACAGCATGTATATGCTATATTTGGGTGTGATTCACACTACTATTTCTAGAGCTATGCACCATTCACCATACTTTATCATTCACAGATAGAAATAAATTTGAAGCAAAACTTGAATCCAGTGCTTTAATACAACCATTTTAAGCTAGTGGTGCTTTAGTAATCTCAGGCTAGTTAATAGTATTGTACTCTCATAATGAACTGGCATCATTATAAAGACTGTGGGTGTACTGCAAAGCAATAATTGACTGTACAGGCACAATATATTTGTCATTTTGGAGCACCAACTTGTAAATAATCCCAAAAATCAGGAAGTTATGCTACAATTAGTCACTGCACAATTAAAGAAAGAGCCCTTGTGTAAGGAAGTGTTTTGAAACTTCTTAACAAAACATGGAAGTGTGTCATCATTCAAATGTAAAACAGGTGTAAACTAAATGTCAGCTTGAGTTACCAAGCGTGTAAAACAGGTTCATAATTAAAATGCATGCCTGAAAAGGAGGATGCATCTTCACGACAGAGTAACCAAAATCTTTTAATCAGGTCAAACTGCGTTTAACAGAAAAGGCAAAATGGTGACTACCCACAAAAAGCTAAAAATAACCAAACAAACATATCTCATAGGTTAAAAAACGACTGTAGTACTTGTGTAATAATTAAGCAATACAGGGAATGTGTAATGATTTACGCTGTGGCCTAGTTTTCATATTCGTGCTAATTTTATACAGTCTCATTGTTTACTGTTTCGCAGTTGGTGTACAAAAAATAGTCCACTTAAGTCTTTGCTATGAACAGGAAATGATGCAACACCAACAATCTAATTGCAACTTTGGAAACCCGTTGCCAACTTTACAAAGAGAAAGGAAGATGTTAAAAACATATTCTTTATTTGTTGTCTGAAACCTTTCTGTAGCTGTTTCACCACCATACTCAGTTATTGGCAGCTGTGTGTGTGTGTTTACATTAACAGGATACTCTAAAGTCAACAGTTTGTAGTATGTACACAGACATTTTAAACTATGCGTAATTTTCTCACTTTTCCCTTGTGACCTGCATTTTGAAAATCTGATAAGAAAACTTTTGTAGTTTGGAATTGGAAACGACTGTGCTGGGGTACTGATTATTTGTTCCAATGCTACACACAGCCTGCAGTTTTCCAGAGAAACCACACACTCATATCCTCTCCCTCTTCATCTTTCAGGATATCAGACCAATGCGAGACCAAATAGTGCGAGTGAAGCGCTTCGAGAAGGTGCCGTTGATCCTGGTCGGTAACAAAGTCGACCTGGAGTCTGAGCGCGAGGTGGCCGGGTCAGACGGGCGAGCTCTGGCTCAAGAGTGGGGCTGCCCTTTTATCGAAACTTCCGCCAAGAGCAAGACCATGGTGGACGAGCTGTTCGCAGAGATCGTCCGACAGATGAATTATTCCACGCTGCCGGAGAAGCAGGAACAGTGCTGCACAGCCTGTGTGGTACAGTGAGGAAGAGGTACAAGCACCGCCATTCCTATCCTTCTGTGCATGGCTGCGTTCATACTCGGGCTGCCCCAAAAGAGCTCACGAGCACAGCACAGTTGGCCACTCACTAATTTTACAAAACGTGATAAAATGTCCCTGCAGTGCCGGTGTAAAATGGTTCACAAGCTGTGGAGAAATGTGACAAATGGATGACTGTGTGGCGTTTCAGTGCAGTGTGAGGGAGAGGAGAGGTTCGGCTGGAAGTGAGAAAGACGAGTGGGTGGTGCTGCTCTGTGCAAACCGTTGGTTTAGCTTGTTATCATAAGATTGCAGAAAGTATGTGGCATGAAGAACACAACTGTATGAGCAGCTCAGGGCCGTAAATGAAGCAGACAGTCCTGTGAGCCGAGCCGGAGAAAGAGGAAAATGTGACATCCTGAAAAAGTTATGTTCCAAAACAGGAAGTTCACTTTAGATTCTGTGACAGATGTTGCCTGTTATAACCACACAGATGCACAATGAGAATGCCAGTTTTAGCCATTTAAACTCGTATTAATGAGCTGTTTTTTCCTCTCTTTTTTTTTTTTTTTATAGATGCATCGTTGTCTCGATCACCACAAGGATTTTGATGAACCATGAACCTGGGGACAAACTGACAAAAACTTACCGCAGCTGGTAAAGTCTCTGCTCAATGTGGTTTCTGACTGTCTCACAGAGCATCTGACAGGAAAGACGTCGGTCCTATTTTTGATATCATAACTGTTAGAAGACGTTTCTGCTGCAACCTTAACGGCCTTTGCGATGATGACCCTGGATGGAGTCGGACAGACGGACTTGTAATGAGCGAGAACGGCCATCTGTGAATTTCAGTCTTTTTATTTTTTTCTCTCCTTTTAGTCGGCAGTATCCCTGAAATAATAAGCAGGAGTGTTTGTGAGGTTGCAGCTTCTTTCTAAAGCTGCTTTAATCACTATTATATACTTTATTATTACTTGTATTATGTCTCAAGTTTGGAATTTGACAAAGTATTTCATAATATTGAAGCATTTTGACTTTTAAGCATGCATACTTCGACCAGTTTGCTGCCCAGGTATGCTGCTCGCTTTATTTTGAAAATCTTGTTTAATATAGTTCTTATAACTGACACAAACTACAGCGGAGAGTTTTTTAGCATCAGGAAACGTAGACAGGATGTATGCCTTTGTGGATTTAAACCTGTAACATCAAGAATTTACCTTTTTTAGTATCGCAGTAGCCTGAAGCAGCCGAACTCATCTGAAAACATGCATGCTCAAAATTGAAAATGTTCTACTAAATCAACTTGAAGTGATAAGGAAGAGCCATTTTACTGTTTTTAGCCTGAATTCTGTCAAAGTCTCTACAAGGCATGAATCGCGTGGACGCAGGTCTTCCATTTTCAGTTTTCTCGTGGAGTCTCTGTGGGAGAATGATTTTGGAACGACCAAAGGAAGCTCACAGTGCATATTTGTGTTTGACTACATGACGTGTGTTGCTTTAAAGTTCAGGAGACGCTGATTTCTTGTCATCAAATAACTCCCGCTGCAATGTGGTTTGATAAAAGTTCTGGCACAGTTAATCAGATTTAACTTTGTATTTTTTTCTTTTTCTTATAGTAACCTATTTATTAAAAACTAACGACATGGGTAGCCAGTTTTAAACTTTTAATTTTATACTAGTTCTTGCTTTCTGTGACTTTTCAGGATACATGGTACATTGTTTTGTTTTCGAAGCTGAGGATTTAACAGAGCCTTAAATAATTTCTGTTGCACCCTGGTCTCATGTTTCTTCTGTTTTTTCTTCTCAAAGATATAAAACGCTGTCGTCATTTGGTAATAAACATGCTGGCCTTTCTGCTTTTGTCATTGGGCACAGTTACAGTATCATCTTTCATCACTTGCCACCAAAGTTCAGTTTGTGTGATAAGTGTGAACACTGTGTGTCGTACATGAGCCCACATCGCCATACCGTGCCTGCGTCCACTTGAAAGGGTGGTCATGAGTACAGTTCATGTGTACTCGGGTACATTACGCTTCAGGTGTGAACACCAGCTGTTACTACGGTGGTTTCACTGCCATTTCTGCTACTGATGATAGTAACTGCAGAGAACTTACTGATACTCTCTGGTAACTGGGGATCGCCACCTTCACCTACTGGGGAAACAAAAGCGCTGTCCTCTTCCTGTTTTGGTTGCACAATAGTTGAAGCACTTCCTGTGTGCTGTAAATTAACCTTTCATTTCCCCGAGAGATCGTACCCGGAGGCAGGCAGAATTTCACGGTGAAAGTGCAGCTTATAGAGAACCAAACTGTGATGGTGTCATTATTCTGTAGCTAGTACATTGTGCAATCAGAATTTATTTCACAATAGAGAATAGGGTCATGTTTTTAAGCTTTGTCTTACAGCACTCTCGTGTCCTTGTGGGGCAGAGAACCCAACTAAAGTTTAGTGCAGGAGAAGTGCACCTGTTTCCTCTTATTAACTCATTAGTCACATCATCACATGTTTATCAGAGCAGATTTTGTTTACTGTATTTGTTCCTCTCGTCCACACTGGCCACAAAGAGATTGTTTTATAATGCCAGTCCAGTGATGAGTGATGAGAGAGAGGAGAAGAGAAAACAAGGAGTTAAAACTTTGTCTGAAGCCGCATCGTCTAAAAATACCAACTCTCAGAAACAGGCTGCACTTTCCACTTCCTCGCTGCTGTGTGTGTTTTCATGCACCAGGCTGGCAGAGTGCAGCAGAGTTGGTGTGTGCTGTGCAAGTTTTTTTTCTTGCATTTGTCACACATGGTGCTGCTGTAGTTTTCACATCCCACAGAGCACAGAGCTGGCTCTTCTTCTTCTCGCTCTGCGGTTGTCAGGTGGAGCTGCTGGGTGCTCGCTGAGCCTCTGCATCCTTCACCTGAGCTGGCAGCAGCTGCTGTGTGACGTCTGTGAAGCAGCGGGGTCACCGCAGCTCCTCCAAGCTCCTTAAGGAGGAAAAAAACACTCATTTTGAGTGTCTTGTCCTGGTTCCTGCTGGGCCGATCTCTGGCCACACCACAAGAGAGTTGTAGGCAGAGGCATCGACAGAAACAACCACAACAGTGTCGCTGGGTTGTCAGCTGCAACAACACAAACACACCTTGAACAAAAATATGACTGACGGTACATTGTAGCTCAGGAGACTGGAGCCCTAAAGGGAGCAGCTCCATCTTATTCCTTCACACTGTTCATGTTCAGGTTCCCAGTGAATATGGAGGACCACAAGTGTCATGGAAACAGTTATAAAGTGTTTCTTTAATCTATACGTAGTTGGACAATGAAATAACTATAAATATTACATAGTAATTTAGTCCGTTTATCAGCTTACCCGGTACTTAAATTGTAAAATATTTGACATATATTTCTCTTTTTTTTTTAATTTTATTTATGAACGGGCTAGCATTGTTGCATTGCATTTCTTCTTCAGGTACTCCAGCTTCCTCCCACAGTCCAAAGACATGCAGGTTAACTGGTGACTCTAAATTGTCCGTAGGTGTGAATGTGAGTGTGAATGGTTGTCTGTCTCTATGTGTCAGCCCTGTGATAGTCTGGTGACCTGTCCAGGGTGTACGCTGCCTCTCACCCAGTGTCAGCTGGGATAGGCTCCAGCCCCCCTGTGACCCCTAAGAGAATAAGTTCTTACAGAAAATGAATGAATGAACTCCCTGAATTTTTTTGATATTCAAGTTTTATTTTAAAAGTAATAAGAAACCTGCACCTCAGCTCAGATCTTTGTTGCCTCACGGGAGGACAACAGCAGCAAGATGGCAAAAAGATGCTTAAAAGATTTTAACAGCTTTATATGTACTTTAAATACGCCTCAAGGACAAAATAAAATATTTCCCTTTGAAATGCAGGGGAATGTGAAGTACCACTAAATAGAATTACTCTCATTAAGTATTAAAGAACAGTGCACGTTTCTCAAAATAACGCTGCTTCACACTTAAATTTAGATATTCATATTCAGACATCTTTATTGATCCCACAAGGGGCAATTTGTTTCAACAGCTTGCCTCACACACATGCTGTAAAATACAGTAACATGTAGACACATAAATAGATAAGTAATAAGTAAAGATAAAAATAAAAAATCAATCAATAAATAAAATTTTAAATTTGCTAAGGCATTAAGTGGAATAAAGGAATCTATAAATAGCAAATAAATAATAAATAAATAAATGTAAAAATAAATAAATAAAAAAAACATTTACAGATAATTTCAAAGACAAATCGCAGTGGGAATAAAATGTTTAAAATATCAGCAGGAAAAACGAAACATCGTCCTGATAGCAATAAAGAAAATTCACCCTTAAGGACCAGTCGAGAAAAAGCTAAGACACTTGTCACTCTCTGGAGGATTTGTTGATTGCAAGAACAGGTCAAGTCCTCCTCACTCCTTTTAATAATGCTGTTTAGAATGTTTGTGTCTTTCAGTGTGAGACTGTGAAACCAGCAGATAAAAAATCAAAACTACAGGAGGCTCTCAATGAAGGACTGATAAAAACAGCAGAGGATGACGGCGCTGACAGAAAATAAATTGAAGTAATTGAAATGCTGTTGAAACAACAGTTGTACATCCATTACTGCTGTTTTAAACTCTACACACAAAGAAAACTCACATGTAAACACATTTAGCCCAGGTGAACTCTGGTGACCTCTGTTGACCTACAGGTTCTCACAGTCGAACATATGAAGCAGCTCGTCACTCAGGTCATATGAAGTGAGAGTATCACCACAGTGGTGATAATGCACCCAGCTGTCGGTGTCATGTACAAACTTAAATGCCCTGATTCCTCTGTGCGGAGCTCCGTCAGCAGGTTTGCTGGTGAACACCTGCATGTTCCACATACAGGAAGTCTGAAGTTTTCACATCACACACTGCCCAGATTTATATGCCCTGTTTTACAGGCGTGCTCGCATGCCACAAACTGAAAGGAGACAGGGCACTTAGTCACCTGGACATGGTGTGAGACGTCTGGAGCAAAATATATATTTATATATTATGAATTATGCTTCTGTCTCACAGTTGAATCCTCCCCTCTCCAACCTGAGTCTCTTTCCTGTCAGGTGAACAATCCTCCTTAAATGCTATATCCTCCTGAGACCTGAACTTTTTCTAGTATGCACTTTTAATTTCTCCTAGCTATTTGGGATCAGTAGGACCTGATAAGTAGAAAATAATAAACATTATCAACATTAATAAAGTCTCAATGTCCTTAAATGAGCTGATGATAAATTCCTAATGTCCTCAAACAAGTGCTGTCTAATTAACAGCATCTTAGCTTGTTACTGTCGCTTTAAGGAGGACATAATGTGGATGAACTTTGTTGTGGTCCTGGACTTTTCTTCTTATGTCCTTAAGCTTCTTGTCTGCTTCGTGTCAGTTAGTGAAGTTAGTTAGTTACTTGAAATATTCATGTGTAGAATTTGACACACACTTTTGGAAGACTGCAGAAGCCGTGTCATTTCTTACCATAGTAAAGAGGTCAAAACATCCTGCAGCACTTGTAGTTCAGGCCACAGGTCCAAATGTGTTGGTCTGTCCATAGAGTTTTTCTACATACCACAAGTGTTGCTGGAGTTTTGACCTCTTTAGGGTTCTTTCCCCTTCTGTATGCACCTCGGAAGTAGGTGACGTTGTGCCAGAAACCCCAACTCTGTCTTATCTTACTGCCAAAAACCAGCTCTAAGTCTTACAGTAGGTATAAGTCAAACTGTCATTGCAATGCTGCAGATAGTCAGAACTTTCAGACAAGCGTGGTGCAAACTGAGGACAAAACCACAGGAGGAGTTCTGCTGGTGTGTGTGGTCGACTGCTTGTATAATCTGCGGTGACATACTGTAATGTTCCCATAACACAGTGTCTTTGAAAATATGACAGCATTTAACAGTATGAGCTCAGTTCTGTTGTATTTTGACCATGAATTAAAAGTTTTTATCAGACGACAACAACTTTTTAATAAGGATTTTAAAGGATTTATTATTATTATTAGTAGTAGTAGTAGTAGTATTTATTTATTTTGCATTTTGATCCTTACTTGGTTTAACCACATGGGGCTCTTTCTTTTTGTACCCAGTAGTTCTGAGGTTATGAACACCAATGAGACAGTGGACCTCTCCCTAGTTGACAGTTCAGTCTTACCCTCAGTTTAATGTCTTATGTATTAGTCATACTGTCATTATAATACTGCAGACTTTCAGTACTTTTTATACAAGTGTGGTGCAAACTGGGGCCGACACCACAAGAGGAGCTCTGCAGGTGTGTGTAACCAACTGTCACTATAATCTTGCTGCAGTGACACACTGATATGTTCCCCTAACAAAAAGTCTAATAGAAGATTTGACATTTTACAGTGTGATCTGAGTTCTGTTACATTTTTAGCTTATTAGGCCACGACACAACAGCAGAGAATCCATTAAAACTGAGGTAAATAAAGCTTTTAAACTAGCACTTTTTAAATCATTAAAAATGTTTCTTTTACTCTTAATAAGTCGTATTACGTTACTGTTGTGTTTCAGGTATGACTGTGCAGAAAATAAGCTCAGAGGCATTAAAACTGGGCTTTAAACTGGTGTTTTTCCACAGTGCAGCAGCCTGCCAGTATGAAGCAGTTACAGCTCCAGGCCTCGAGGTGGCAGCATCACGTGTGTTCTAGGGCTGTGACGTCACTGCGTGAGGCGGAAGTAGCTGTCAGCTGTGTGGCAGCAGGATGAAGATGAGCTGTGAGAGGAGTCTGTAAAGTGTCTAAAATACTGAGAAACCCTGAAAACTGACAGTTTAAAGTTGAGCAGACATGAAGACCGTGTTTGTGACAGTCGGCACCACGAGCTTTGATGAGCTCATTGAAAGCGTCACGCGCCCAGAGGCCGTGCAGGTGAGTGAAGCTGGTTATTATTAAGCTAACAGAGGGCTGCTGCTACGACCTGTTATAAACACTCAGTGGTCAAAAAAGTATTCAAGTCACTTACTTAAGTAAAAGTACACACTATAAAATACTTATTTACAAGTAGGAGTCCTTCATCAAATATTTTACTTCATTTAAAGTGCTGAATTTTTAGCAACAAAACGTACTCAAAGTAAAAGTACCAATGCAGAATAGCACCTATCAGTGTTTTGTTATTATATTATTTGACCATTATTGATGGATTAATGTGTAAGCGGTACATTAATGTTACTGTAAAATAGCATCACTGATGTACAAATCATACAGTAGCGTGTTACCAGACTATGTTCAGAGGTTGTTTCAAATAAGGGGGTGTCAGTATGAACTGAGAGGGAACTGCACAAACAAAAACAAACACCTGAACAAATGTAAATCATTGTGTTTCAGTATGTGGAGTAAAATTATAGGATGGTTAAGAAACAGAAATTAAAGTGTGTAATAAACATTATAGATTTGAAAATATATTTAAACACAAGATGATTAACAACTATAAAACTACTAAAAAAGTATGAACACCAAAGTGTACATGACGTGTTTTGGATTTTGGGGCAGACAGTAGGCCAGTCTTTTGGTTCATCTTTTGTTTGTTTTATCTATTGTTTTTAATGCTAAAAAAACAATAACTTAATGTTTATTTATTTTCCACCTACCAGTGTATTTGAGTTTTATAAGTTGTAAAATTACTGAAATAAACAAAATGAAACTAAGGTTAAGGTTATAAAGTAGCATAAACATGGTCATACTCTATTATGTACAAGTATCTAAAATTTGCACTGAAGCACGGCAATTTGGCAAATGTACTAATTTGGTGGTGCCAAATTGGTCCAGCCACAGGGTCCAGATTTCTCCTTAGTCATTAGTTCAAAGTCCACACAGTTAATACATTCAGCATCACACTTGTGTTTGGCTGTGTAGTTGAGCTAGTTTGCTGTCTTTATTAGGTAGCTGTCTGTTAGTCACTCACTCTACAACAGGAAATGGCACTCAAAATAAAAGCTCTGTGCCAGAAATTCACTGTACTCTGCACTAAATAAAGTGTGTTTTTTACAGACCTGACATGTTTGCGAGTCACTTGCAGTCTAATCAGAATGGACCCACAACCCACTTTCCACCACCATGTAAACTATTAACTTTATTTTTAATAACAGTCAGGGTTGGAAATCAGCACCAGCCACCAGCCAGATGCTGTAAAATGGCTGCTAGATTTGCTTCGCTCACCACTCATAAAACAGTGGTGATCTCATTTCCAACCCTGGTGCAGTATGTAGGAAATCCATAACAATAAAAACTATCAAATTAGACACACCCTTTGGACAGCAGATCTTTTGTCACAGTACTTACAACACCATAGGTGTAGATTTTAGCAGGAACACAGCACCCCCCTCCCAATTAAACATGAATGTAGCAGAGGACTTTTATTTGAACAAAACTTAAGACATTAACACAGAAAAGGCCAAACTGATGCATTAACATTCATCAAAATGCAGGAAATTATAAATATTCTGGCAGAGAGCCCTCAAACCCCCTCATTTTATATCTTTCCCAATGTTGAAACAGAACTAACGCCCTTGTGTAACATTAATGACAGTTTGGCTCAGTCCTTGAACTGCAGTGCTTGACTGTAGCGTGGCCACTTGTAATGTTATTAATAACAACATCCACAAAATAAGAAACATGAAACCAAAATTGTGATGCTGCCAGGTGTCAGGTTTTAAAGCTGGTTCTTAGGAAATAGATTTAGAGAGTCGGTTCAGACATGCTCTCTCTCTCGTGGTTAGTGGGGGAACTTCAGAAAAATAATCACCTGTTCAGTACTTAACAGTGGGTCTGAAATGTGAAATACAATTTCCAGTAACGGCAGTAACATCAACAGGTGAATTTGTAAACTTGTGACCAGTTTGTAGTAACTTCTTTTTCCTCCCTGCAGGCTTTAAAGGCTCGTGGATATGAGCGTTTTGTTCTTCAAGTTGGAAGAGGATCTCTTCTTCCAGATGCTGACAGCTGTCCACACGTCAAACTGGAGGCGTATCGATACAAAGACTCTTTAGCAGAAGACATGAAGCAGGCTGACCTCGTCATCAGCCACGCAGGTGAGTTAAATATCAAAAACCTCCTGCTGCCTGACCACTCACTCCCTCTGTTAGTCACACTTCAGTTCAACATTCTCTTTGTTTCATCAAACTCTTCCGATGCTGTTTTATAAACCAAACTACTGTCTGTGTTTTTGTTGTTTTGTTTTTTTAAATGCACATTTAAAGTTATTAAAAGCATCGGCCAGATCAGGTAGTTTTCATTTCCTGCCCAGAAGACATCAGTGACTCTGTGGAATTCAAAGCAAAAACAAATACAGGTATGACGGCAGTGTGCAAACATTGAACAGAAAAGTCATGGTTGATACAGCAGAGTGTCGGCAGCGGACAAATACAACATGAGGACATCGAGCAAACTACTTGAAACAGGATGATACTGAGCAAATATTGAATATTGGATTGGATTGTGGTTGGGTCCTGTTTGCATTTGGGCAACTGTGCTCTCTCTTTATTAAGTGTGTTTGCTCCTTTTTTTCTCAATTCCCAACAACTGTATTTGTTGTTGATGAGGTAAGATCTTACCCGAGTGTGTACCAAAGGATCGTAATTATGTTTTTGTAATTTGATCCAGTTTATCACTACTATTGTTCACCACACATTATTGCTGCCGACCATTTTAAAAAGCATATATTAGGTTTCAAAACATGCTTGCGTCATGCTGTCCCTGTTCATGTTTGCTAGGGCTTGTCCTCTTTTATTTTCCAACACTGTACAGCAAACACCCTTTGGATTCACACTATGTTGTTGAAATTAACTTTATTATAAGCTAAACTATCACTACCAGCCTGCGATGGTTGGGATAGTTGCTGCCTCAAGCAAAGGAGTTCAAGTATCTCAGGGTCTTGTTGAAGAGTGAGGGTAAGATGGAGCTTGAGAGGGACAGGCTGTTTGGTGTCTGCAGTGATGTGGGAGTTGCACCAGAGAGTCATGGTGAAGAAGGAGCAGAGCTGGCAGGCAAAGCTCTCAGTTTACTGGTCAGTCTACTTTCTGACCCTTACCTGTAGTCATGAGCTCTGGGTAATGACCAAAAGAATGAGACTGCGGATACAAGCAGCCGAAATGAGTTTCCTCCGTGGGGTGCCTGGGCTCAGCCTTAGAGATAGGGTGAGGAGCTCGGACATCCAGAGGGAGCTCGGAATAGAGCCACCACTCCTTCGTGTCGAAAGGGGTCAGTTGAGGTGGTTCAGGCGTGTGTTTAGGATGCCTCCTGGGCGCCTACCATTAGAGTTGTTTCAGGCATGTCCAACTAGTAGGAGGCCCCAAGGCAGACCCAGAACATGCTGGAGGGATTACATAGCTCATCTGGCCGGGAAATGCGTCAGGATCCCCCAGGAGGAGCTGGGAAGTGTTGCTGGGGAGGGGAACATGTGGAGTCCTCTGCCTCCACAACCCAGCTGTTACTAAAAAAAAATAATAATGGTGACTCTAACATCTCTCTAACATCTCCACTGTGTTCAGTACTACTATATATCAGGACACGTTGTTGCTTGTTACTGCTTATCTTGAATGGCAGAGCTTCCCACTTGCACATGAGTGGACCAAAAGACCTTTTTAAAATCTTTCATTAATGCAACTGACAATAAAAAGTAGACACTAAATTGACTGTAATGGATCATCAGTTTTAAGCTTGTTTCTTGTGCTTTATTTATACCCAAGTAGAAATTCAGTTTCTTCACTCTGTTGTCATACACACACACAGGCCTGAAATACACACACATACACAAACAGGACCTATACATGCATTAAATGGAGAGATGTCAGAGCGAGAGGGGCTGCCCTAGCCTCCCTCCAGTTCCCAATCCAAGCCCCTACGGACTGAGCTACAGGCTTTAAAATGAATAGACACCAGCAGTTGGACAGACACAGACTGACTTTAACCGTCAGTAATGAACTTGATATTGTTTTTCTCCTCAGGTGCAGGAAGTTGTTTGGAGGCGCTCGGTGCAGGAAAGCCTCTGCTGGTCGTCGTCAACGACAAGCTGATGAACAACCACCAACTGGAGATGGCCAAACAGCTGCACATGGACTCTCACCTGTTGTACTGCACATGCAGGTAAGAGTTACTCACATGTACAGTTAATATGTGTGAGGTTATTTAGCAAAACTTAAGTAACAAGCTTTTTTTTTTAAATACATCTTTCAGCACCCTGACAGAGACACTGAAGACGATGGATCTCTCTGTCCTTCGGCCCTTCTTACCTGGACAGCCAAAGATTTTTGCAAACTTTTTAGACAAAGCTCTCGGTGTTCAGTGAAACTTTTACTGTTTTTGTCTGTTACATTGAAGTTTGATTATTTTTAGAACATCATGTTGTAGATTATCACACTCAGTGACATTAAGATTGTTTTCTATTTTTGTATGCTATAATATAATAATATATGAGTGACTTTAAATCCTCATGTGTGCCGTGAGTCAGTTGTGTTTGTGTTAGTTTGAGTTTTTTTCAAAGGTTTTATGAAAGTGAAAGAAAAACAAAAATTTACCAGGTGTTGAGTCAAATAATAGACGGCCGCTCAGACAGCTGAAGTCATCTCTGTGGTTTGCGGTGGAACAAAGGCTGCAGCACTTCAGTGTTCGTCCTGATCAGAGAGTAAATGACTCTGCTACTGATACATTATATGATTTATCTGAATTATAGTGCTTTAATTTTCATGTTATCAAGTTGAAGTGCTGACCTTGCTGATTTGAAATTCTAGACAGACGCTATGGAAAAGCTTATGTTTGACACTAACTCCTACTTTTAGACAAAACAATATATGGCACCCATTTTATGAAGATGTGCGACATTTAGTCATTGTGGCATCAATAGAAAGTGGCAACTATCACAGAAAATGGCTCTTAAATACTTTGTTAACATAAAGTATTCATAATAATTCCATTACAATGGTATCTGCAGGTCAATTTAATAAATATTAGGTCTAAAAAGTCATTAAATAATAAATTCATCTATCCTTATCTTTCATTTACAGAGGTGGAAATTAGCATCAGCCACCTAGCCGCTAGATTTGCATCACTCACCAGCCAAAAAACAATGATAGTCTATTGGGTGTCAGGTAGTTTTTGGAATCCACCAGCCACAGTGGCAGATGAACCAAAAAAGTATGTTTTCCAACCCTGATTGTTTGATTTCTTTTTGCCAAAATGTGGCAAGCTCATGTGCATATTGAAGTCAACATTTCTGACGTTACAAATCTTTAAACAAGAAATCAAACTCACTCTAATAACCGTATTCCAACATAAAACCTTCCTCTGCATGGGACCACAACTTACCTTCATATTTACCTGTGATGCTTTAATAAAATAGAGATGATTTGTCCAAAAATCAGTCTGAAATTTTGTTAAAAATGATCTTGAAATTGTTTTAAAAAGCATTAAACTTAAGTCACTTACACCATGCATCAGTAGTTTGTCCAGACAGTATAGTGGTGTACTTGTTTTGTTGTCTTTATTTCTTAAATGTGTATTTCTTGGTTTGAATGTGGCATGTTTGATTTATCTCCAGTCTGCTATGTATTTTTATGTCTGAAGAAGACTGATCAGCGTCTCCTCTCAAGAGGACAGACATCTGGACTCAGACCAAGCTCTTGCTTTAAGTCTGTTTGTGACTCTGCGTCGCTGTAACTCTTTTGTTTCCCTCTGTGTTTGTGTAATCTCTGCGCTACAGTCGGCTCTTTATTTATAGACCAGGGGGCCGTAGCCAAGCAGATCCTGGAGGAAACAAACATCACATAAAAATGTAAATTGTGTACTGTATATTCACTTATGGGGTCTTTCATCAAATAAATATTTTGTATCACATCCCTCTAATTCCCACTTCATTTAAAAGGCAGAGAAAAGGCAGTTTTCTGCTTTTACAGAGACACTGAAGATATTTGCTGCATTACAGAGGAGTGAGTTGTACCAGTTCTTGCCACAAGGGTGAGATGATGTTTAAAAACTGTGACCTTGCGGGTTGATTATCATTTGTCCTCCCAGCACGTACACTCCAACTTCTCCTGCTCCAAACTGGCAGGAACAGATGCAGACATTAAACTCTGAGTCATTTCTGGGAGAACGTTTCTGATGTAGTATCAGGTCACGTTGGTCATGATGTTAATGCAGAATCAGTCTGTATGTGCCATGACTGTGTGACTGTGTGGACTCAGGGCACTGCTGTAAAAGAGCTTAATGCTCAGTCAGTTTTTCCTGAATAAATACACCACCACCTTTTTCCACCTCGATCTGTCACTCTGCTTTATTGATCAGTGTATGAGAAGCTGTCTGCACACTGTATGTACACAAACAGCCTGAAAACTGACATTTAAAATACATCTCTGTGCTTTTTCTGTTGTTACTGTTGACAGACAGGTCATTTGTTCAGCTGGTGTAGAGTCACCACTTTAGTGCAATTTAGAGACCTACTGTACAATTTCAGGAAACGTGTTGATGTTGGCCAAACACTGCTGATTCATCATTTCTTTGAGGTACAGTTTCTTCACCAGGAGAGTTTTTGTTGAACAGGAAATGATGGGTGAGAGGCAGCACGTAGGCTTGCTTGGCTTCTCAACCTCTCAGCAGTGTTTAGAGTCAAAGCGGTAAACATTTTTATCCACTTTTCTGTTTCAGAGGCAGAACGTTTCTGCAGCAATGTTTATTAAATTACCAACCAGATGTGTTTACCTCATAAACAACCAGCTGAACAAGTAAACAGCCTGGTTTCACCAAAATTTAGATCTGATACTCGAGGTGTTAATTTCCCAAATTCCCTGAGGTGTAGCTGACATTTCAGGGAGCTTTAAAGAACACATTGTCTCACTGTACATCAGTGTTGTGCAGGAGGAATACACAAGAACAGTGGCACACTTCCTTCTTAGGAAAGTCCCTCCTGTAGGAGAAGTTCAGTGGAAACTGTGCAATAACTGAGGCATAGCAGCTCTCTGATGCTGTGGTTACACCAGACAGCTGCTCTATCACATCAAGCTGATAAAGGAAATGGTAACTTTAAACAAACAGCAGAAAAAAAAGAAAGTAGGGGGTCAAACCACATAACACAGCTTGATTCTAATAGATGCAGTTAGAAAATACCCTACTGATGTCATTAAGTGCTGCTTCTGAAAGGCCGGCATTATAATTTGTTTGGCAGACTCAAAATAATTGTATTGATTCCAGCTAAATTCACCAGGGACGCAAGCTACGATTACTTTATTGGCAGTTTCTGATATTTACAGCCAGTTTCCAGACAAGAATTAAGCCCAGTCTTAGACTTGAGATTGTTATTCAGTCAATATCTCAACTAAAGATTGTAGATCTGAAACTATTTTGATTAACTGTTTCATTCTTAAAATGGCAAACACTCTTTCTCCAGCTCCAAAAAGATTTTTTAAGTTTTATTTATAAAGGAAAGGAAGTAATATTGTGTGTTACAGTTAAAGCTGGCCTGACGCGGTTAAAAAGTGGTTTTCAGCAGGTTCCTGTTGTACAACAAAAACACATTACAAAATAAGCTGAAGGGAACTCCAAGTAGAGCCGCTGCTTCTTCGTGTCAGAAGGGGTCAGATGAGGGTTTGGGCATCTGATCAGGATGCCTCTTGGGCGCCAGCCGCTGAAGGTGTTTCGAGTACGACCCACTGGTAGAAGGCCCCGGGGCAGACCCAGAACACGCTGGAGGGATTACATATCTCATCTGGCCTGGGAACGCCTTGGGGTCCCCCAGGAGGAGCTGGAAAGGGTCGTGACCTGGCCCTGGATAAGCAGATGAAAATGGATTGATGGATGTCTGCAGGTATTTCCTTCCATCAGATAGAGTTTATATGCATGTTTAAAAGGTGTAACAGAGGTTATTGCTCTAATGTAGTGTGGGATGTCATCCCAGATTTTAGCGCAAGTGTGACAAAATGATCTCTGACCATAATTGTTTTTGTAAGGCGGTACAGGAATAAGTGCATGTGAAATTAATCTAGTGATGCGTTTACTGTCTTGTGTTGTGCTTTGAAGATGTCACCTTTGCTTTGAGGACGCTTTTGATAAAAAAAAACATAGTCATTAGTCATTAGAATCCATGAATGGAGAAAACTCTTGATGGATTTAAGCAAAGAGGGGTACAAACTCTCACACAACTCCTGCATTATAATCTAAGTTTCATTTATCCAGTCGTATGCTCAGTTCTTCTCAAACAGAGCCCTTTTTGATGGGGAACGGAATTGAAAGTGAAACTTATCTATGCTCTCTTCAAAGCCACACACCTTTGACATAAACAGTAAATGTACCTGCACATGGGAGCTGCTGCTCCATCACTGCCTTGGTCAATATAGTTTGTGGGCCTCTGGTGTTTTAAGGGTTAGTTCAGACGCACACAAAGTCACACAATAACACAAACATACTAACTGATCAGGGTAGCTCCTGTTCAATGAGTTAAAATTACTGGTTTTGTTAGCTGAGTCTGGCTTTGAAGAAAGCATTAATGAGTTTTACTTTCAATTTAGTTCCCCATTGGAACCAAACTGAAAGTTCACTACTTCCCCATTTTTAGGAAGTATTGAACATACAACTGGATAAATGAGACTAGGATAATGCTGCAGGAGCCGTGGGAGAGTTTCGTCGGTGTTTTTTGACTCTTTGTTCACCAGAGGCATCATGAAAAACACTCCAACAGTTCAATGTAACACAGGGTGAGTAATTTTTACTCAAATGGTCATCAGGTGGGGTGGAGGTATTTCTTTGATCTCTGTCTGAGAAACTCACTTATTGCAGATATTCAAAAAGAGGTTGCAACCTTTTGGTGTTTTCCCCTAAATCCATTAAAACTGTAGCTAACTGGTTTGGACTGGTTCTGCCTGCCACTTCAGTATGATTCACATGATGTTTGTGCAAACTGCATGCTAATCTAATAGAGATGGGCAGTCTAGTCTAGTGTGACTTGTTTTCGCCACCAGAGCCTCTCTGTCAGCTTTATTTTTACTCAAACTTGTACTGCTCAATACATCACAGCCAAGATGACCTCTCCATAATGTAGTTTAAGTCTTGTACATATACTGTAGATATATACCAGTCCTCTGATGCACAAGGCTTCAACACTTGTGGGTCATTTTAGACATTAGATTTAGACTGATCAAAATTTTGATCTGAATTTTAAGCACATTTGTTTAATTTTAACTTTCACAAAACAGAAGTTTCCACAGAGCAAACAAAACCTCAAAAAAGGGGAAAAGTCCCAGTAAGCAATGCTAATTTCTTAAGAAAGAGGAGCTGGTAACATTAGAAGTGATATTTACATCATGATGTTGCAGAGATACTGTACGCTGTCACGCCTCACATGTGATCTGATTATCTGAAGCAACGAGTTCACAAGACGGTACAAAAACACTGAAACGAATTGATATGAAAGTCGTGATTCTCAGACAGAAAAACAACTTGATTTGTATGAATTCAATTCCAAGATGTCTTATAAAGAACAAGCGTCCTACTCATTTAGAGAGGCCTGAATAAGTCCATACAAGAGTGACAAATGGGTCGAAGCAGAGGGTCAATCAAACAGGCCTGAACGCAGCGGTCAGTTGTGGACGTCTCATGTTATCAGTGCTTAAGTGTTGAGTTTACACCAGGATACAAGCATGAATGTTGTCTTTGGCTTCAAGATGTTTTAAGACCCAGAGGTGTTGCATGGGCTTGAGATTAAGATCATCTGTGCAAACCAAACTGGGAAAACCATTTCTTCATGGCTTTGCATACAGTATCACTGTCATGTTGAAACAGGAAGGGCCTTCCCCAAATTTCTGACTGATCATTGTGTGCTCTAGGATGAAATGAGAACTCACTTGAAGGTCAGATTACTTCTCACTTTACCGATCAGCCCATGAAAGGGAAATGTTTGTTGTGTGTCGCTGAGGGAGCTTTAGAAAGTCTCCAAAAAAATCTTAGCTCTGCATCATGGGGAGTGTAGGAGCCAGTGTTTTTACTCTGAATCCTCTGTTGTATCAAATTTGCAAAGAAGTGCTCTTTAAGTTTTCACTTCAAGGCCCCATATTGTGAAAAGTCAGATTTCCATGTAATATAGAACAGGTATAGGTATAGGAGTATATAAAATGCTCAGTCCACACAGTCTGAAGAAGAAGAAGATATACAGGACCTATACATACATTATATGGAGAGATGTCAGGCATCCTGCGCAGTTGGGGGTTCAGTGCCTTGCTCAAGGGCACCCTGGCAGTGCCAAGGAGGCAAACTGACACCTCTCCAGCTGCCAGTCCATGGTCTGGACAAGGACTTGAGCTGGCGACCCTCCAGTTTCCAAGCCAAGTCCCTACAGACTGAGCTACTGCCACCCCTGTATTCAGAAACTGAGCCTTAAAGCGAGGACTTTCATAAAGTTGTGATTTACAATAACAGAATTTCAAACCTGAATCATAAATATTGTAAATGGGTCCCTTTGTATTACCTGTTGGCAAATATATGTTTCCTTGAACTGAAAAGGCACGACCCCCCCTACTCTTCCTCTGACTGACCAGCACTTGTTGACTTTGTTGTGTGGGCAGGTTAGGTTGGTTGGGTTTAGGCATGAGGAGTGGGATTGGTTCGGGTTAGGGTAAGAATGTCAGGATAAGCCATTCAGAGCAGGGTGAGTCATACCTTTGCTATCCTAAGAAATGCAAATTCAGTTCCTGTTGGACTGTTTTGGTGTTTGTGAGTGACTTCAGTTGACAGGAAAGTGAACATGGACCCAAGCTATGCTACCCTAGCAATGCAATTCCAGCGAAATAGTCTGTAGACCGAATCACGTGATGTTGCCCTAACAACAAAAATCACTTCTGGGTAAACAGCTGGCTACTGTTTTTAATCGCAGAGATATGTGAAACTTAAATGTATATAGTTAAACACAGTAGTCTGACCTGTCTGATGTTTCTGCTGTGTTTCTTTGCTAGTATCTTTGATAAACCAAATTGTTTTGTCAATGGAGTCTGGTGGCTTTAAAATAACAGCATCAGCTCCCCATCAGACAGGGCTGTAACAACAAGGTAAAATATTTTAAATATACTGTACACTTAAAATGATATTTTTTAGGTAAGTAGGCCCTTTTTGGCAGCTAAAACATAAACAATTGCAGCACCATTTGCTCAGCACTGTTTCATTTTATTTATGTGATGCAGGAGTTAATGTAAACAAACACCGTGATTCAGGCTACAAAGATAGCAAGTGCCGTTACAGTGCTATTACTGTAATTCCTCAAGCTGCAATGACGATGCAGAGACACTGGGCCTTTTTACACAGAGATCAAGCTATAGGGCCTCTATGAAGCCCCTTCTTTATGTCTCTTTTGTATTTTTACACAGAACCAAACAACATCATTGTGCTCCAGTGTGTGATTATACACTGCATTGTGGCTTTGCAGAATGAAAACAGGCATGATGGGCACGAAACATGTGTGTTGGCAGTGCTTTCTAAACAACAACGATGGCATTAACGTGTCATTAACAATCATTTACTGTCCCTGTTACATGGAAATTGATCTTGTCCTCTGCTCGGAGGGTAAGGAGCTTCTGAATCTCATTGTTTTCCCATTTTGCAGACATTGACGGCAGCTGTTCTTCCTCTTTGAATTAGCTGCTAACTCCTAACAGCTACTTTTTAAATCTCCCACAGTGGGTTGCATGCATAACACACTATCAAAATGTCAAACCCATGCCACCCATGATCCCATCTTGCAGGCTGTCCTGTTTGTACAGATACTGCTGTTACTACATCCCGCGGTGGCTTAAAGGTGAGACCACTCTGTCCCCCCACTCCACAATCGTACCTTATACAGGGTGTGGAACATAACATAACATAACATAACGTGATATTCCCATCCTGAACAGAGCGACTGAGAGTGCAGATGTGGAAGACCCAGAAATGCTGACCAATCAGAGCAGACTTGTCTTTTTTAGGAGAGGGGCTTAAATTGACGGGCGATAAAACGGAGTCTTTCAGACAGAGGGTGAATACAGGTACATTCAGGCAGACTGTGTGAGAGAATTAATGTGTTTTTCTGAACATTAAAGCAGTGTAAACATGTTCTAGCAGAAACTAAAAATACGAGTATGTAACTAAAAATTTGCCTAATATAGGAACTTTAATTGGAAATATGGGGCCTCACCCTACTCACACCCTAAAAACAGTCCCAGAAAACACATTAACAGAAGTATGTGTCTGAGTTTGTCCCACCAAGCAGGAACACACTGATTCTTTTAGTCCAGTTTGCAGATTTCAAGGGCTTCTGGGTTGTATTAATCATGTGCAAATAAGAAAAAATAAAGGTAACTCTGCTTTGTGACAGAGGCCAGATGTTAAGGTTGCCTGACACTGCATTTCCTTTATTGTAAGTGTGCATTATGTTGCAGCTAAACCAGCGCAGTAATCATTGTACAGGAGTATGAGAAAATTAATGTGTTTTCCTGAGCATGTACTAGTAGAAACCAAAAATACAACTATGAAACTAAAAATTAGCCTAATATGGGACCTTTAATTGGAAATATGGGGCCTCACCCACCCACACCCTAAAAACAGTCCCAGACAACACACACACAGAGGTATGTCTGTAACTTTGACCGAGTTACATATCATCAGATCCCAGAAAAGCAAGCAGGAATATGCTGATTATTTTGAGTCCAGTTTGCAGATTTCAGGGGCTTCTGGGTTGTATTAATCATATTCAAATAATTGAAAATAAAGGTAACTCTGCTTTGTGACAGAGGCCAGATATTAAGGTTGCTTGACACTACATTTCCTTTATTGTAAGTGTGCATTATGTTGCAGCTAAACCAGCACAGCTATCATTATCTAGGCTGCACACAAATCATAATGCTGCCTCTTGACAAAAGTCTGGTCCCATGAATTGATATGAAGAAGTTAGTCTGACCCTGTGAGTGTCTTTTGGTGTGTTTTCTCCTCTCTGCGCTGTTGTTTGCAGATGTTCATTAGCATTTAGATATTACCCTGTGTGAGCCAGCCCCGCCTCCTGCGCTTTGATTGGGCACACTGTTACTGGAGCTGTCAGCTCGGCTCCGGGAAGGTTTCCTCTGCTCTCCCTGCACAGTCTTCAGCCACAGACCCACGGACCGGCTGCAGCTAGCGGCAGGCTCGTCTTGCCTTTTGTTAGCTAGCTTGTGGAGAGCACCAAGAAAGAGACAGAGCCGCATCCATGCAGTAGCACACTTTGTTGGAAAATGATCATCTGTACGAATAAAATGGAGTACCCCCTAAGAACCCAGCGTCAGCGAGTCCACAAACAGGTAGGTTAAAGCTGACGATAAGGGACGAAGCTGTTGGAAACAAGTTAAGTTAGTTTTAACACAATTAAAGCTAACGGCTAACTGGGTAGCCTGAGTAACGTTCATTCATTTGCTGAAGGGATTATGTTGTATCAAAGATAAAATAATATCTCAACTACCTCTTTAAGCGCTGTCTTTTATAGCTTTGAACGACATGTGTCGACAGCTTACCCTTCACAAAATAAAAATTAACATTTACAGTTAATTAAATCTGTAAACTTTTTAACTTTGAGTAACGTTACAACGGCTGCGAGTTAGCTAGCTAAAGAAAATAGCAGTACCAAACTTCTGTTCTAACGTTAGCTAGCTAACGGTCTGTCGAGCAAAAGACGTTAGAGTTAAATTTAACCGAAAAGGCTAATAAAATAAGTTTTACCTTATTATGTGATCCAGTCTAAGGTTATGAACTGCCATCTTTCATCATAGCCGAGAAACATTTTGTAGTTTCCATCTCCAGCCATTAAAATGTCTCGTTAAAGATCGCAATCTGGTCAGCGGTTAATAAGCTAACGTTAGTAAATGTTCGTTTAATGTGAATGTAATTAGCCGTTTGCTGTCATATCTGCGTTTGTACAGTCATTGTGATGTTCAGCCTCACACACAATGAAGCGAAGACTCTTCCTTTCTTTGTTCACCAGTGATTATTGAGCACTTTATCATATATGTGGTTATTAACTTTCACACCGGTTTAGTTAAACGTTAAGGTTTGAATGCAGTAACTGTAGAGAGCGTTGCAGCATGAGGAGAAATCTGTAGGTGACGATGACATCATCTGAGGATTTGGGAGAAAAGTGTCTGTCAGTTAGGTGGCTGTGAAGTAATGCAGTGCCATTTATTCACCATAAATAAAATATAAGGTCTGCTCGAAAGGACACGGCGGGGTAAACGCTGTGAATGCATGAGGACAGATGAGGATTGTTCAGGCTTTTCTCGCTTGCAGTCCCCTCTAAATGTTGGCGACTTGTATTGTGCTGTTTTTTGCTGGCTGAACTGGACTGCCAATCAAAGTTGTTTTTCTCCTCTGTCGCTGTTTTTCCATTTTGCAACAGAAAGGGGGGCGCTGTCTCAAGTGCAGTCCAGAAAGACATGTTTGCTGCAGATTAGAGTCCAGAAATGGAGCAAAACAGGGAGGAATGTGAGCAGCAAGGGATTCAAAGCCCTTTACTCTGGTTTCAAGTTCAAAAATGGGTTACATTTCGCGATCCCTTTCACTGTTTTGCTGTTTATAGTCATTATCATTCAGCTGGCATATTTTCCTGCACATGCCATTTGACTACCTAATTGAGTATGGGGACACACAATCAGTATTTGCATTGAGATATATGCTTTTGCAAAGCAGAATAACCCTGTGAGTTTTAAAGCTCTTGCACCTCAAAGCAGCCTTTTAAGATAAACAAGTATTTGGCAAGCATTTGAGCACCTTCCTTTGATATGATAACCTGCTCCCCTAGCTTGTTTGTGAATGAGACTAGTAATGAATTACATTGTTATCAGTGGAAGTCTTTTGTAAATGCATCTCCCTATTGCTCTACCTGCGTGCCATGTTTTGTGACAGGTCCAATCACTCATCTGCTGTATGTGGGCTCGGCTTTCTTTTTTTTTTTTTTTTCATCCTGCAGCACAGTGTTTTGTTTGTCTTGGTCGTGTTGTATGTGCTGTCCTATCCAGCAGCAGCTCCTTTCCCTCCCCTCTTCTCCTCCCCTCTCCAAACATCTTTGGGCTGCAGCTGGTTTGTTTTGCGCTACTCTCTGAGTTCAGGTTGCAGAGCCAAAATCGGCCCCGGCTGCTTGTGTTTCCGGTGATTTTTTTTTTTTTTTTTTTTGGAAGGAGGGGGGGGTGGTTAATGCCATCAGGACGCCGGCGCATGATAAGGATGGACCCCCTCCAGGCTCAATTGGAATGCAGATTGAATGTCCTTCTCCTGTATCTGCAGCAGCCCCCCTCCTGCAGCCCACCAACACCACACACATACAGACACTACATGCACACATGCACGTCTCGTCTCAAGCTGACACATTTACCCTTGAAAGACTGCTGGCATCATTTTCCCACTTCTTTGTGTGTCATGTTAGTCCGTCATATTCCTGCCCGTACAGTGCTGCTGTTTTGTTTGTCAGCCTGCTATCAAAGCCTGTCTTTGTCTCCATTTACCTTTCCTCCCCTCAGTGACGTCACCCCTGTTTTTCATTTCATCCCTGCCTCTTGCTCCTCTCTGATCAATAAACAAATGATCTCTCCTGTGTTGTGAAGGGAAGTTTTTGTTTTCTCTCAATGCCAAATGATCTGGTCCTGTGAATTTTCGCTCACAACACGCCCTCTTTGAGTTGTTTTATGACTTCTATCCTCTGCAGCCAGGCCACAAGTTTAAATCCATCTTGTGATTTGAATACAGCCGTACTGTTATATCAACATCGCCATCTCGCTTTTGTCAACCCCCAAGCTAGTTTTTGATTAGGGAAAAAAAATGGCTTTGTTTCAAAATCAGTAGCTGCTGGGCGTACTGGAAGCAGAATTAATAGGTCTGTGTGCACAAAGCCCTAATGTGCCTCTCTATCAGACTGTTTGCATCTATGTGAAACCAAAATATGCTTTGTAATACCATACACAGTCGCCCAAATGATGATGTGTGTCTTTTTGCTTTATATATCCACCCACACACGCTTGTTAACAGCTTTTTCTCTCTTTTCATGCGGGTGTTTTTTTCATGTGGGTGGACAACAAGGAGCGTATCGCCGTATCAAAAGTACTGCTGTGTGCAGCATTTGTGGCTTGTTTTCAGGCAATAAAGATGAAGCAGTGTGGACGGGTGTCTGGACACAGCTATGACAAAGACGTCTGTCTAAACCTTCCCCTAGTGTATATTAATCACACAAGTATTGATTAGAAAGTGTTTGTTTCAATGATGTGGGATGGATCACTTGTGAAGGGAAACACTGAAATATTAATTACTTGTTCAGTCTGGCAAGAAAAAGATGTCATCCAAGATGGACTTGACCTTTTTCAGTTTTTTGTGTATTTTTAAAATCAGGAATTTTTAAAAAGTTTACACTAAGCACCGTCATAAATTTACTGTATGTTGTCTTGAGCTGCAGACTTAGATGAGCTTTAATTTTGCTTTCATGTTAGGGGTGAGCAGACTCTGTAGGATGTGTTATTTCCTGCTGTGCATCTGCTCACGTCGACTGTAGTTCCTGTTTCAATTTGACTCTTTCAGTCGTATTTGTCCAGACATGTTTATGAAATTTAACAAAACGCCAATTTCCTTTTCGATTGCGTGATGCCAGTGAGGACAGATCCCATCTCCTCGGTCTGTACCAGAGTAAGTGTTGTCCCTATTTTACTGGAAATTTGACAGTGGGCTCAGACTAAACAGATGACAGAACCAGTCAGTTAAATGGTCCTTGTCATGTAGAGATTTGACTTATGTTCTCCTTCCTCTCTTGTCATTCCTACTGGTTGTATTTTGGTTAGATTGGGTTCATTACCTGGCTGTGCAGCCCAGTAAAGCCTAATTTGGAGTCAGGGACTGTGTCCTGTGTGGGCGCAGGGTTCCCTGTTTGATACAGAAGTCTGTCATTTCAGCTTTAACTGGTCTAACAACAACAGTAACCTTTTCCTCACATAGAAATTTAGTTTTCCTTCACACTCTGAACAAGGAGTTAAAGCACAGCCTCTGCTGGAGCAAGTAGAAGCTGAACGCCTGTATTGTGCCCAGACTCATTGCGTCAACTGGTCGCTCATGATGCCCCACTTTGATAAGGTTTTGTTATATCAGTGGGATCTTAAGTGTGTTTTTCATAACCAACTGGCATATTTCCAGTTTGGATTGTTTCCATACAGTATTGGTATTTGGGTTGTTTCTGTGCAGTTACATCTGGACTCTGTAAAACACAAAAGGCAGACTAATAGTAGAGCCATATATCAGCTGGCTGATGTAATTGGCACATATGTGTATCTGCTTACCATGTAAGTTTTCCCTAAAGACCACATTTGAAAAAATGTAAAATAGTATGTTCTTTAGAGCGAGGAAATACATTGATGTGATATAGATATCGTGATGTGAGACTTAATATCTTAAGTGTTGTCATTTCCTGGTTTTAAGGGCTGCATTACAGTAAAGTAATGTAATTTTCTGAAGTCAACAGACTGTCCTAGCTGTTCTGTTATTTGTCCAACCCGCTTAGTCATCATATCCACGTTACTTATGATTTATTATTATTTTATTTTTTTTTTTTTTAATCTCATTATGTGAATATTTTGTGAAAGCAACAATAATCAAACCTACAGTGTATAGACCTATTTGATCAAAGACTGTTTTTATTTTTTATTTACCCTTGTATGCATCTTGGTCACCATTCTTCAGTAACTAAATCCTTATTAATGTTAACTTTAAATTCAAACAGTAGTAGTAAAATTAAAATTTTAATTCACAGATAACATAATGTCAGTCAGGCTGTAGTAAATACACAACAGCGACCATAATTTCTTACACATCATATTCCAGGAAAGTTGCAAGTTAATATTTCATCTGTAGCTTATTCTGTGGTGACAGAATGGAAATAATAAGCTAACTGGTCTTCTTACATAAGTCCTTCACAGGTCAAACTCAAAGCATGTTTTCTGCACAGTTTGGACCTTTGAAATACCTTTTCCTTTCAATAACCAAGCCAGTGAGTGCTTGATGGAGCAGTAACGTAGATTCTGTCCCTCAGCATACAGATCAGTAGCTCTTGTGTTTGCAGAGAGATACTTGTGTGAATGTGTTCTTGTCAAGAGGTCTTTCATTGGCAGGCACCTGTGCGCTCTACGGACCCTCCGGCCTATTTCCCATGATCGCTGACAGACAGGAGTGGGTCAGGGTCTGTGTCCGAGCATGTTTCATGTAGTGCCAGTCTTCCTTGTTCACTCACTCTGTCCTCCTATTCCTGTTAGATCTCTGTATGTATTGCTTTGTATAAACTCTGAGATTAGTAGCTGTAGATTAGATTGATTTGATTAATGTGTAGTATGTTAACCGTATGGAGTGTGTCTTTCAAGGTCTGAGCGCATGTAGGTCAAGAGGTGGAGCCTCTTGCAGGATCACAAGGAAACTCTCGTCCACCACAGGGAGAAGTGAAATATCACATGGAGCTACCAGCCAGATAAACATGGTGATGAATGCCAAAGAGCCGTACAGGATTATGTAACCAGGCCCGCTACTTGACATTTGCTCTGACTATCTGTGACATAAGTTGAGGTGTCCGTAATAGAAATAATCCTAGAGAGCAGTTTGTGCTGTGAAAAGGAGACCTCTTTGCCAACATTCGTACAGTTCAAACTGCAGTGAAGCATTTGGCTTTGATCGGAGCTGTGCGCTCAGGTTTCACATACAGGGGAACTGAGTCCTCGCCCCAGGCCGAGCTCCCAAACACCTTTTCCTAGAGGCCATTGTATGATGGCGAGAGAGGTAATAAATGGCTGTGCCTGTGAGGGCAGGCCAGCTTCCCTCTCTGCATGGGTCTGTTTCTCTTGGCTTCGGTTTCTCAGGCTCCTCAGCCCAGTCGCACCGATGTTTGTGTGTTTGGTCTCATCCACTTCTTTGCTGCTGCACAGCTTCCCTCTTTAAGGCCTCCTAAGCCCAACTTTCACATTAGTTTCTTCATCTGTGGTTCCTCTCAGTGTTTAAATCCCCCGTTCAAAGGAAAACTTTTGGTGTTTTTTTCCTGGTTTCAGTGTTGTATCAGGGTGTTTACTGTTTTTGACCACCACATCCACTTTCAATTCACAGAAGTGAATACCTGTAAATTCATGGTGCCTCATCTACATTTGATAATATCGTGGTGGAACATCAGACCCTGCTGCAGCCAACACCAGCTGGTGTCTGTGTGCCTGTCGAGTCCCCAGCTGAGCGCTGTTGTTTGCCTGTTTTATTTGCAGAAAGAATAATGTAAGGAATGCACTCACTTGCCACTGGCGCCTCTATCACAGCATCGCGACTGCTGTTCTTCCAAGACTGCCTCTCTTCAGATGATTTAAGGTGTGGAACATGACTCCGGTCCAAAGCACAGTCTGAGCCCATCATCACATGGTGTGGACGCTGAAGTCCAACCTCATCTTGAGCCAACCTGCTTTGGCTACAAGATGAGTTCTAATAATTTACCCAAAGGACAGTCACCCCTGCGTTGCGGGCTTTTATATGATGTTATTCAAGGAGCATTTGTACATGCACAGCATTTTGAGGGACACTTTTCACACAGAGTACATGTTTGTGATCATTATACATAATCTACAAAATCATTGAAGACATTTATCACTGTCACTCTGTGACCACTGACAAAGTCGATGGCTGCTTGGGCTGCAACCAACTTTTTTTCGTCAATGCTTTATTGATTAACTGATGAAAATTTTTGTCTATAAAACGTCACATTTCCTCTTGTTGTGTCTAACCAACAGTGCAAAACCCCAAAGATATTTAACCTGCAGCAATATAAGACACAGAAAAGCAGCAGGTCCTCATTTTGGAAAGCTGGAACCTGCATAGTTTAGGGATTTCTGCTTAAAAAAATGGAATCTATTAATGAATTATCAAAAGTTATGTCAGTTATTTTCTGTTGCTCGACAAATCAATGAATCTGCTTTTCAGATCCAATGGCTTCATACTCAGTGATGAAGCAGAAACCAACCCTCTCCCTCCCCTCTGTGCTTGTTTCTGCAGGTGATGGTAAATGGTGAGAAGGAGCGAGTGTCACTGTTGTTCATGAAGGCTCTGGTCAGCAGGGGGAGCGTGGACGCCGTGTCCCAGCAGATGGCCTCTCACCCTCAGTACTTGGAGAGCTTCCTGCGCACACAGCACTACATCCTGCACATGGACGGGCCCTTGCCTCTGCCGTACCGCCATTATATTGCCATCATGGTCAGTAACCAGGCTGTTCTCCTTTATTATACATACCCAGGATCTCAGCACCTACTGTACACATAGCTACACAAACACAAAGTAGTCCAGGAAGCTGTTTTTTTTTTTTTAACCAGGGATCATGTTGGTATTATCCAAAATTAAAGAATAACAAACTGTAAGGTTGGAGTCATTTCCCTGGATCTGTGTGCTCAGCTTCCTCTTCCTGTGACTTTCAGGCTGCGGCAAGACATCACTGCAACTACCTGGTGTACCTGCACTCAGCACAGTTTCTGAGGGTGGGCGGGGACCCTCTGTGGTTGCAGGGTTTGGAGGCAGCGCCCCCTCGCCTTCGTCTCCTTGACCATATCAACAAGGTGCTGGCCCACCAACCGTGGCTCACTGCCTGCTCACACATCCAGGTACAGCAAAGGAAAACACAGACAAACGAATCAAAGTGTTCACAGAAAAACAGTATCATTTATATCTTCAGAACACACAGGATGCAGATTATCGTGTATGATAAAAGTCTTAAAATGATGTCTGACTCTGAGCTCTCGTCTCTGTTCCCTCCAGACGCTGCTGAAGGCGGGCGAGCAGTGTTGGTCGCTGGCTGAGCTGGTGCAGGCCGTGGTGATCCTGGCCCACTGCCACTCCCTCTGCAGCTTTGTGTTTGGATGCGACACAGACTCAGACTTTGTCCCTCTCTCCAAATCTCCTAACGGTACCCCGCCGACTTTCTGCCCCTTTGATGCTGCCAACGGCAACACCAACGTGCCTCAGTCGCTCGCCACTCCCTCCGAACACATAACACGAAGACGGGTAACAAATCAGACTTGTATTTTCTTGAAATAAAAGTCACAGAGAATAATAGAGCAAAATGCAGAGGTATTCCTCTTGTCTTGCCTTTTAAACATTTGAAATGCAAAGAAATCTTCAAAGTGCATTTACTATTTTTTTCTGCAAGTATAAGGTTATGATTGGTTTATGTTTCATGCAGTCTAGGAATCCACACGGACTGTTTACCTGCATGCAACAAACATTGTCAAATAAGTTTAAAGATGGTTTTAGCATAATTATACTGTGATTTAGGAGTTTTTGTGAACATGTTAGAAGGATTTAACACTGAGGATCATTTTTGCTTGAGAAGAGAATACATAATCTCTTACATAAGATTCAAATTAACCATAATTCATAGTGTGAAATAGTTGGTTCGGTTAGTCAAAGCACGTGTTTCATAGCATTAAATTCTCACTGATAAAGCACCACTGTGAATTAAAAGAGCTCCTTGTGTAAATATGAGATTAAAGTGGGAGAGGGCATTTTCTGATAATAAATGTATGATTGGATTATGTCTTATCACAGTAGCCGTAGGTTGTATTCGTCCATGTAAGACACTTAAAGGTTAATTTTACTTCCTCATGGAGTTTTTTTTTCTGCCGTTTGTGTCGACAGTCTCTGGACTCCAGTTGCGACATGGTGTGTCTAAAGGAACGGATCCAGAAGTCCCAAGAGGAGCGAGAGAAAAGAGAAGAGCGTCTGCTGCAGACACAAACACTCCAGCAAACAGGTAACTGACATCTGCAGATAAACAAGCTAACGGCGCTCAGATGTTTCCACTCACCTCTGATGGTTATCTTGAGCGTTAACATTTTAGGTCACATGGTGTGAAACTTGAGCAATCGCCACTCATCATCAGCCACTTATTGACGCACTCTCTCTGCCTCCCCTCCATCTCCTTGTCTTTCACCATCTCTTTTTTTAGATATGGAAGAAGAGGAGGAGATGATTTGCTTTGCAGACCCGACGCGTTTTATCACAGACCCTGACTTGTGCTATCAGGAGTTTGCTCGTAGGGAGGAGGACCACTTCCAAGTATTTAGGGTTCAGGTGAGGACGTTATGTTTGTTAATGTGTGTTATTGCCACAGCGTTTATACTTGTTTCTGATTGGCTGGCAGGTGTCTGTGTAACTGGACGCATCAAACGTCCAGTGGCTTAACACAGTTTTAAATCAAAGCTCCTGATGTCTGCAGCCTTTAACCAAACCAGTGCTTTTTACAATACATGTTGTGCTTTATGATTTAACTTTAATAGCAGTTTATCTACAAACACTTATCAGGTTTGGTATTTGAATGGCCCACTTCCAGGCGGTATCACAGTCAGAGGGAGGTTTAGCGGACCTCCAGGTGGTCAGTGACAAAATAAAGATGTAAATTTGGCGACAGAGCAGGTGTATCAATAACAGCTTTGACATTTAAACATATTAGTTTGTCTCACAAACCCAAACCAGAGAAAATTTCAAATAATAAGAGCTGAAGTTTCCCTATTCCCTCATGTATTTGCAAATGTGTGCGTTCAGCAGTGTTGGGAGCAGCACATTACTGTAATTCCAACATTTTTGGCAGCAACTAGAAATCAAATTAACTTTTTAAATTAAATAACGCAATTAAAATCACTGGAATTTAAATGGCCTCATTACTTTTGCCTTGATCACAGCAGACAAATGCTGCCTGCCTCCCGTTTTTTTTCTGGGTTATGCTCTAACGTCACCATACCTTACAGTGGCATGATGAATCATGTGAACCAATAATCAGTGTTAGATTGTGGCTGCACACAATGACCAACAGTTCAGGCAGTTTAACTCGCTGTCCCGGAAATTCTGAGATAATTTTTGCCTCTTTGAGATCAAGGACAAAAATATAGTTGTGAGTCTGTGTGCAGGTATGAGAACTTAATCCACATCAAAGAGTAGAAAATCTAATCTTATGGAGCACTTAGTAAAACAACGTGCTTCTACAAAGCTAATCTCAAATGTATAACATATCTATTGTGTTTTAATGTTCCACTACTTGCTTTTCGTCACAGTGATAATGGATACAATTACAGATAAGTAACAAGATGATTTAGGGAATTAGAGGAAAACATTTCTGCTACAAAAAGTTATGTTAATTTTACCCTTTACCTTCAATCTTTGGGTTTTTTGCAAACATTTCACCTATTCATGCCTCTAAAAACAATTCAAATAAAACAGAAAAAAATATTTTGGTGTTTGAACTGGTCACAAACAGTAGGCGTATCAGGAGGGTTCAGAAGCATTGCTGTACTTAAATATTTGATAATCTGAACCAGTCAAAGCCTCTCTGACCTTGAGGATGTCTTGTGTTTGCTCTGCAGGACTACTCATGGGAGGACCACGGCTTCTCCTTAGTCAACAGGCTGTATTCTGACATCGGGCACCTCTTAGACGACAGATTCAGGAGTGTGACCACCCTCCCCTCGATGCACAACCCCGACCTGAAGAGGGCGATCTGGAATTACATCCACTGTGTGTTAGGAATACGGTGAGACTCCTGCTAAACCTTCCTTTTTGACTTCTACAAACATTTCTTTGTGTTAAGTAGATAAATAACTGTTTGTTTGTGGTTACAGGTATGACGATTATGATTACGGAGAAGTGAATCAGTTGCTGGAGCGGGATTTGAAGCTCTACATCAAGGCCGTGGCCTGCTTTCCTGATGCCACCAAAACTCCAGTTTGTCCGCTGAGTTTGGCTCCCATTAAAACTTCGGAACGGGTAAGAACACCTTCACTTTTTAAAGAGGAAATACACAAGATTTTTGCTTTAACTTATAATTATGAAGTAAATGTTGATTGCACAATGACAGGTTGTCTGTTTCTACTTGAACTTTTCAACACTCTTTTGGCACTGTGTAAATCACTTTTAATTTCTTTCCCCTCAGATACACATTAATTTACTAATCATGGAGGCGCGGCTGCAGGCTGAGCTGCTATATGCTCTGAGAGCCATCACTCAGTACATGATCGCCTAAGTGCTCGGAGAGGCACGAAGCTTAAACTCTCCGCCGGTACAGAGAGACCCAGAGACACGAGGACGAAGAACTCTTAACAGCAGACGGCGAAGTGGGACGAGAGCGGCACTTTTAAGGACACAGAGCTCCATCGTTTCGTAGCTGTGCCTCATGAATGTGCTTTTGTTTTTCTCAGATTTAATGTATTTATACCATAGTGTGCCACGCCCCCCTCCTCCTGCAGATTCTCCTGTTGTGACGTCCTCTTGTCAGACATCTCGGCTCTCAAACGTTATGTGCAATTATTACTAGAGTTGTTTTAATTTTTACCTGTTGTTTTGTGTTCCAGCTCAGTCTGAGAGAAACTGCTTGGTTGTAGCAGTGTGTTACAGTGGCCAACACTCTCCTCCTTAGTTTGATCAGTCTCCTTTTTGTATTAACTATGCTTTCCCCCAAAATATCTTTTTGTACATGTTGAATGTCAGTGGGAGACCAGGGCCTCCGTTATTTTTTTTGGACAATCCTCATCAGTGTTGGAGGACGACATGAAGTGGACCTTGAAGGATGACAGTTTTTCTCTCCTAAACATTTCGTATTAATGCTGGTCAAGAACAAACACAACAGTGACACTGCTGGAAGTTATCACATCACTATAGTTTCTTTTAATAAGCACTTTTTTAAACTTTATATATTTATAATGCAAGGTAGCTCATTAGTAGACATTGGGACGCACAGTGTGTGGGTCTGACGCCTTTCCTCTCCACTGTACGACGTGTAACGAAGATTTTAGACTGTTTGTCCTCGAACCTTCACTTTGCTTTTGTTCTCAACCCCAGATTTCTGAGTGAAGAAACTTGATCCGACATATTTCAGAGAATTATTGCTCCTATTCAGTTCAGTGCTGATATGCAGAAGGATTTTGAAGTTAATGATGTTTTCAAAACACACAATTTAAACCTGATAGGAACATTTATAACTAAACTTAAGAAGTCAGTGAGCTGTTTCCTTCAGTGAAGATGAAGCTGAGCCATTCTCTCAATGATTGTTGTGTTTTTTTGTGCTTCAGAAGTGATCAAATTAGTGACTGAATTTCAGACCAAAGGTCATTATTAAAAAGTAACTGTAAAGTGATTAATTGGAAAGATGAAAAATGTAGATCTGCACTGGTCATGAGTTAATGTTGAGTTCAGATTTTTTGCTCAAAGCTTTTTTTTGTGAGCTGTATCAAAGCTGATTATTGAGTCAAAATCCGCAGAACAATGTGCAAACCGGTTAAAACACTTGCAGCTTTTTCTCCTGTCTTTTTTTTTTTATTTTTATAGTTTTTTTGTAAACTATAGAGTACTCGTTTGTTTTGTTTTTTGGGTGTGACGGTAGGACCTGCTTGTCGTGCTGCAGCCTGGGTAGATGTAGAGGTGTGACAGACTGTTTAGAGTTAGTAGCTGCAGGATGTAGAAAAGAAACAAGTGCATATCGAGCATATAAAGCAAAAGCGCTGTTAACACAGGTGCCTTCAGGCTAAAACTGGAGTGCTGCTGAAGTGGAGGGATGTGACTACTGGAGGCTGAATGAGGGCTTTGGTTGCAGCTGGGAAACTCCCCCCGACTGACAAGTTTCAAACTTGTGGCTTTTCCCTGCATGAATGGGAACTGTTCTTTCTTGGTGTTGGTCAGCAGCGTTTCTGATAAATATTACGGCTGTGAACGTCCGTGCTTTCTATCAGACACCTTCTACGAGCCCCAGCAACTCAGCAAAGAGCCTTTGACACAGATGGATGTTAAAAATGTTCAACTTGAGCAGATAAAAAAAACGGACAGTTATCTAAAAAAAATAATAAAAATTAAATAAAAAAAGAGAACAAGTGAAAAAGCAAAAAAATGTTTTTTGAAAATGTGAAGAAATGTTTTCTATAAAGACGCTCTATGAAAATAACCGCTGTCTACTGTTTTACTTTCTTATGTCTTAATCATGCAGTGTTTTTGCAAGTTTGTCCATTTACTAAATCACATAGAGTTTTTAGACTTGTACCTTCCAGGAAGCCATTTTGTATCATTTGACTATATGAAAATCCACCATTAGATCTGATTTAACCAGCTAATCCATCACAGTGTAACACATAAACTGTTGTCAGTCAGTTTTAGAGGAATACAGAGGCAGAAGGGCATTGTGATACCTAAAACTGTGATTTAAACACTGTTAGACAAAAGAATGTGTAAGGGAAGACACAGCAGATGCATAGGTTAAGATTTCTAACCAACAGATAACACCATGAAACCTCCCCAGCTGATGACTTACATTAAATAAATGTACTTTTTGTTTTAAAAATTTTGTAAAAAATCCATTTTGAACCATATTTGAAGGAACAGAAGTTGTATAAATCAGGCTCTGAATGACCAAACTCCTCTGTAAAAGTCTTTAGAACATAGATAAGAATCAAACAGGAATGTTTGGTGTTTGTAACTGATACTGACAGATTTGGCTCGGAGTATGAGAAATAACTGAAAAATGGCCTTTAATATCATGCATTGTAAAATTGCATACACTTTAAGTGCAAAATGAGACATTGCATCAATCACTCACCATTTGTATTGCACAAAATCCCATAACAAAAATCTGAACTTAAATAAACAAACAAAAACAGACATGTCATGGTGGCAAAATAGCCCAAACTCAAAATGGTTTCACATGGTGTGTCACCCATAACTAGTAAGGTCTTTATAACACATTCAGGAAGGAAACATCAGATTTTTCGTCAGCGCAGCTCACGTTTCTTTGATCAAAATAAGTTTTCAGGATGATGAATTTATATAGGCTATTTATATTATTTTATTATTATTACATCGTACCAACCAGCAGTACATTGTTCAGTACATTTATATCTGCCACCCTGTAGTTACAGCAGCTGTATAACTGTGCAACAGCGCTCCCTGGTGGCAGACCTTTAGAACAACAGTATGACTTGAAGCAAACATTACAGTCCTAATTTGCTTTGACACCTTTGTTTATTCAGAGGTTACATTTACAAACAAGTTCACACACAGGCCTAAACTTAAAGCCTCTGGCCAAAATGAGTTTGTTTACAAAATGCTCCACACTCTAATCATCAAAAACATAAAACAAAAGCACATCAATTAGCACAACCTGTGTTAAAATACATATATATATATATTATTCCAATCAATCATTACACAATGTACAACAACACACAGCAGGTAGTGTGGACAGGCGACACTCCACGAGACGACTTTTATACCACGGTGTGGGCGAATACTCGATTCTGATTGGCTGCAGAGTGTCCGTTAACAACTAATGATGCACACTAAGTAGTTCCGGTGAAACCGTCTGTTCACTGTTCTAAATTAATGCGCCGGCAGCATAATAACGTTAGCCTGACTCTAATGTGAGTAATGGACGCGTTAAAGCTTCTGTTTACAATTAATTTCCAACACTGAGTGTCGTCTTCAGTGCCTCATCCTCTGAACACCACAGGAGGGAGACTGTAACACACACTGCAGGTACCACACTGCCTCTCTGAACTTCAACAGTCACCTCACACCCCACTCTCCGTGAAACTTGTTACTTCAGGCTCCGGCTGACAGCAGCTCTTTGCATAACTTATAGTTTGTTCGGGAAAATCTTGCCATTGATTTTGGGACAATGACACGGCTGGATAGCTGGATAGTCTTGCTGTTAAACATACTGTCAACTTATATTTACTGTTTGTCAAGCGTACGCAACGTAATTGACTTTGAATCGTGCTAGCATATCGTTAGCTTTCTGGCTAACAGCAACGCTCAATAGGGGACTAGAATTATCTCCCGTTGCTAGGTTGTATCTAAGGTTTGTCCTATTTACTGGAGTAGTGAATAACGTTTCCATTGCATTAGAATCCTAAGGGGCGGTAATGATTGTCCCAGGTATTAGTCTAACCCTCAGGTGTTACCAGGGAAACCGAGTTATGGCTTGTGAAAAACTTTACATTTTGATTGCAAAAAGCACAAAAATATAAATTAATATTCCTACTTTTGATTTTTTTTTTTGGTTTAAGCGGGATAATGTCCTTCTAGGTGTCTACTATTACTTTTAAATGGCCTTCGCGGAGGCAACAGCAAAAAAAGGCAAAAGGGAGCATATTTTTACAAATAAGATTGAAATTAAATTAATAATAGTTGTCAGACAAGGATAGAGGGAAGTAAAGAAGAAGCCTGCATACTTCATGCAAGTCTCCAGGTGACAATATACGCCATTAGAAGATGTCACAACATATCAGGTATGCCTCAAAACTGACTGTCAGCATACTCTTATTTCACTGGTTGCACAATAAATGGAAACATACAGATAAATGTACATGGTACAAAGTAACTCACCTGCAGTGATGTGTAGACCTGCACTGTAGCAAGCTAATGTGCAGGTGTGTCAATTTGTTGCTAGGTAACGGTCCCAGGTCCATTTGCCTAAAGTATTTGTGTTACTGGAGCCAAATAAATCAGTAGGTCCCATATGGTGGAAAGTTTCCGGGATTTACATTTCTTTTTAAAAATAAAGCAGGTATGGGTGCTGTATAGATAGTGTGAAAGTATTCAAATGCTCAGTCCACCCAGGAGTACACACAGTTCATATTCAGAAAATGTGCCTTTAAATAAGCCGTCAACATTTCTGTGAATTTGTGATGTCGCAAGCATACTGTGTAGACCATTTATAGCATAACTATTCTAAATGGGTCGTTTTGTATTCCTTGTTGGAACATTTTCAGTGCATGTGAGGGACATCAGTTGACAGGAAGTAAACATGGACACAAGCTGTTGCCTAGCAATGTTGTTCCAGTGAAACGGCCTATGAGATGGACAAAATGGAGCGTTTCAGACAGAGGGTGATGACAGGTATGTTCAAACAGACAGTATGATAAAAATAACGTGTTTTTTTTTTTTTTACATTAAAGTATGTAAACATGTTCTAGTACAAACTCACAGTGCAGGTATGAACCTGAATATGAGCACAATATGAGCCGTTTAAATAAACAAACAAATCATAATCTGTCCACACACTTTACCATTACTTATAAATGGCGCTTGCAAAACTGTTGCACAAAAGCCTGCGGCCTCATGCCCATGACTGAATCTCAGCTGTGCTAACATTCAGTATGACAGCACTCCCCCTGGTGTGATATTGCTTAATTACGTTCCTCTTTGATCCATGCTTGCAAATAGCAACACAGAGGGAGCATCTTTTATAGATGGATAAAAACTGATTGCTGTTTGAAGAGTTGTGCACAGGAGTTTCACATAGGTGCATTAGGGACAGTTCTTTACTTATCAGAGTAGGGAGGTGGTATCATTAGTTTTTTTGTTTGTGTTAATTGTCCCCTACAAGGCAACAAACATTTCTCCCGAAGCCTCCCTGAGTTACTGGCAGAAAATGCATGACCGTCTGTCCACAATTAGTAAGTTATTAGATTTTTAAATCTTACCCTTTGACGTTTGAAAGTTAAAAGTTAAAAGCTGGCAATGAAATTCTGGGGTTGAAAAAAGCCTCAGTTTTTCACTGTTGTTGTGTACACTGCTTAGTTTGTGCAGACGGTTTATTTTCGGCCAAATATGAAATGAGATCCAGGATAAAGGGATTTTGATGAAATATCACGATTCTAAGCTCTGATATATTTATTTATTTTTTGCTGACAGAAGAATTTCTTGCACATGATGAATCTGAGGGTGATTGGAAATTTGAAAATCCAACAATAATTTCTATTTTTAGTTTTTGGCTATGATAAATGGAGTAATTTTGGCAAGTTTTTAAAGAAAACATGCTGTCCAAACAGGTTTAAACGACAGATTAAAATCTGTGGTAAAATATATCCAAATACAACTATATAAATTTGTATGCCCCTCTCCTTATTCAAAAAAAATCTAAGACCCTCCCCAGTGCATAAAAAATTATTTATCATGCCTTCCCCTTTTAGCACCTCACCCCCGCCCCCAGAGGTGTAATTAGGCAAGTAGTTTCTGTCAGCTGTTAATAGATGTTTTCATTTTGTTGAACACATCTAATCCAATAGAGTTTTTATGAGATCTGTGATCTCAAGAAGTGTGAACAGTGTTATACCAATGAAAAATTGTCAACACATTTGTCACAGAAGACTTTAAGCAGTTTGTCTGCTGCGCTAAGAAGGTGATGATGAAGATCAAGTGGACCCCAGTTTCAATAACCAGTCAGTAGCTCAGTAACTCTGCACCAAAGACTCAGACAAAATGGGTTAAACAGTTTATTGAATTTATTTCTGCTGTTCAGAACTGTTTGTCATCTCTGGCTGACTTTACAATGTGTAAAGAAAGAAAAAGACTGAGGTGGTGGTGGGGGAAGAAAAACTATCAACATTAATCAAAAATCATAAACGTAATTGGCTTATGCACAATTCATCATTCCCTGTCCACCCCCCCTCCCCTATGGAAGAAAAACCCTTGCCGAATGCTAAAATACTGTATGAAATGGGGCGATTTTCAAAATGTCAAAACAAACATACAGGGACTAGCTGCTACTTAAAGAAAACAGAAAAAATATGTAGATAATTATTACATAAAGGGGGAGATACAAGGGAAGTAATAACACCACACCTGCCCTTTTTTTAAGGAGGCAACAGTAAACTAGAGACATCAAGCCGACCACCGCTCCTTTTACATGCTGCAGTCTGTCCTTTCAACTGTTAATAACATCTCCAACACCTGGACAATATTAGTTCAGAAAAACTGGGGGAGTTGTTTCATATTATACAACTTTCTAAAATAATTACGTTATGATTTAAAATAACAAGAAAATCATGCAATTTGAACAAGCTGGTCTTCGGTTTACAGATCTATTTGATGACCAATTAAGGGGGGTTATCATATACATGTATATATGTATATGTAGAACCAAAAGAACAAAGAGGGGAAAGGACTGTTGATCGTGTGCTAACTTCTACTATAACACCAAATCAAGATCCTTGTGCTGTATACAGAAAATCCAAAAGGCCCTGATATGCACCCTTTGCATCATGGCGTACTGCAGGATACGTCACATATGACATCTAGCACCATTCAAAAAGTAAAAAAAAAAAAAAGCATTTGTGGAACAAAAAAGAGAGTGCTTTATACAAATCAGAGGCTAACATATTCACATAGCTACAGTGAAATGATGAATATTGAGAGTTTAAACTGCGGGGATGTTATTTCTGATCACAAAAACATTAACAATTAAATACAAACACAAAACACAAAATTTAAAGGGGGAAGATGATGAAATAAAGTCAATCTCGCTACAGAGTAAAGTCATGCTATAGTGTTTTAAATATTGGCAGTCAAAAAAAAAAAAAAAACCCAAGGGATAGGCTAGTACTGATATACATGGCTGGAGAGCTAGAATACATTTCTCTCTAAAAGTAAAAAAAGGGAAGTCAAATTTGAGGTCAGCTCTTTTTAAGACAGAAACTCCTCCAGGAAAACAAAACAAAGACGTGTTGGTGTGTTGGTTTCCAGTCTGTTGTAACAGAGAAAATCTGCAAAATAAATATACGTTTGTTTGCCATTGTCATGTTATCCACTGACGTCTGTGCAGTGTTGTTTTCCTGTTGTTGTTCTTCAGAGCGACCCTGAGAGGTAACGGTTGTATTAGTCTCGTTTTGAGATGAGAATTCGGCAGCGTGTTGAAAAGCGGGACGATAAATGTTTTTCTTTGCCTCGTGCCACGTTTCAGCACAGATTTTTTTTTCTTTTTACTTGGATACACAATTAATGCAGAAAAAAATGAGGCAGGTCATCGGGAATTTTAGTTAAAGGTCTAGTGTGTAGGATTTAGGGGCATCTGGCACGGAGGCTGCAGAATAAAATCTCCCATGTGCCAAGCGTGTAGGAGAACTACGGTGGCCAACACGAAAATGTGAGTGACCCTATCTAGAGCCGGTGTTTAATTTGTCCGTTCTGGGCTACTGTAAAACAAAATGGCCGACTACATGGAAGAGGACCCACCCCGTATGTAGATCAAGTCCCCAGGAACAGCGCCGGGCGGAATTACAACTACAGTGTCAGTCAAGTGATGCCACTGGGCCCAAAGACTTTTTACCATAGGCTTACATTGGGAACGAGACGTTTGTAAATCAGTGGATATATTTTTTGAGCGAAATGACTAACTTCAATATCACTTCACTACATTTCAAAGGTCTAAAAGAGCTGCAAGATTAAATCAATTTATCCCCATTAGAGTCAGCAGAGCACTAAACGAGAAGTCAGCCGCACAATCATGCTCGGCATCCCTATGTCTCTAGTGTGCTTACTCTATCAGCCAACAATACAGAAGACTGGGGTAATTTCATACCACGGAAATAGAGCTTCCTTGGCTTCATGTGCCACTGAGCAACTTTAATAAGAATGAACAGGGCCCAACCTCCGACGCTGTATCCAGGTCTCTTTGTACATCCAAGATGAAGATATTAACGGCTCAATCTAAGGTAACAAATAACCATTTAGTTTCAGATGATTATAAACTTAATTAAGGATTCTAATATGTTATTCCCATGGCCTCGGGAAATTCAATTAATACTTGTGAACATGAGATACCCCCTCACTAAGCCAGAAACCACAGAAGGAAGTCTCAAACTAATGATGTCATCAAGTATAAAGTCTGGGGCTGCTCTATAGACAGTGAATGGACGTATTTTGTGGATCCATACTATGTTCGTTTACTTTTTTTATACCCAATTACACATTATTATGTTGTAGTGTTCTTACATCTGAAACAGAGAACGTGCCCATATACTCAGAGCAATTCCCTGGGTGCTCTAGGTGTTGTCTAGAACATCTTTTGTCTGTAGAGTAGCTCCAGACTTTATAACTTATGACATCACAAACTTGAGTTTTAGCACTCTGGTGTTTTGGATTTTGGAGAGAGTTGTTCATGTTAAGACCACAGAAATAACGTATGGATTTTGAAAATGGGTGTAGTTGCCATTTAAGGTCTGTGTCCACATTGTGTTTTCTTTGGCAGAAAAGGCAAGACGCAGGGGAACAGTGGGTTTTGTGTCTATGAAAACAATATCAGGACATTAACGGTAGCTGGGTAGCTAGCACTCGGAGCCGCAGCACAAAAAAGCCGGAGTGCTATAGAAAAGAAAAAAGACACTAGGCATGGAACAATTGAAAGGATGCCAGTGCTGAGAAAAACCAATGTGTGGACACAGGCCTTTATGAAATTATAGTTCTGAATATTATCTACCATTTCTACCAATAGATGCCCTTAAATCCTACACACTGGACTTTTAAAACGGTCAAGTACTGATGCAGTTTGCCTCGCTCGACTCTCAAAGTCAGATTTCATGTTACAGGCGTCTTTTGCAAAGCTTATGTACACCGAGATACTGTGTCAGGCCCAAGCGCTCCCTAAATGCCATGCAAATGCAAATATTAGTGTTCCTTTGGTTATGTAAAAAAACAAATCTACATGCATCTCATCCTTTACAAAAATAAAAGTATAGAAAATTACCGTTAAAAATGATCTGAGAATGCTTCCTCCAATGTAAAAAAAAAAACATTGTCATTAGTAATATATTCATATGTATTAATATCTCATTTATTACCTCCATCTAAATTGTATATTAAAACTATAATCAAATATATTCTTTTTTTTGTACTTCTCACACAGAGAATTAATTCTTGAATTAAAATGTGAGAGGATTTTTCTGACGTGAAGCACCCCCCCAACACCCCCGAAACAAAATATCAGGAAAATGTTAAATAACAAAACCCTTCAAGAAGTGATTTTTCAAATTTCCTTCAAGATTTCATTTAGTTCTCCTGATAAATCTGCATAGCGTGTCATCATGTACATGTGCAACGTGTAGTTTACATGTTTTTTTTTTTTGTTTGTTTGTTTTTTGAAAGGATTTAAACTCTCTTGATGAAATGGTATAACCTAACGTGTTTCCTAGTTTGGGGTCCCTGTGTCGCAGGAACCTAAGTGCTTTGAAAATGCACAGGCTCGATGAAAACAGAGAGAAGGAAGAAATAATCAGGTAGACCATGTGACAGTGGAGGCATACTGCTGTCTAAAACAATATAATACTTGGCCAACCAATCACTTGTTGGCAAATAAATTTACCCTTGAATGCCCCGTGTATAAATTCACAAATCACATTTCTTCATTTTGTTAGTTCAACTGCACATCAGGGATTTAAAAAAAACACCCTCTAACAGACATCTACCATAACACACTGGATTGAAGTCAAAATGCCAAACTGCAAATACAGACCCTCTGAACTGTTGAATTACCAAATTTCATTGGAGGAAAAAAAAGCATCTGTTTTTCTCTAAAGTGAGAAATTTAAATCGTACATATAATCTTAGTCCACAAATGGGCGAGATGTGTAGCCAAACATTTTATACCTCCAGTCGTCCAGTCTTGTATCTTCCACCTGTTCACAACACAACCCGACTCCTGTGATGAAACCTTTTCATGGTGCAGCAGCGTGACTGCACCTCAGACAGCATTTGGTCTGGCAGTTCATGCAAGTGTCAATGGAAAACTGGCCATTTCTCCAAAAAACCGCACAGTCCATTGAGTCTTCAATACCAAAGCCATCGAGTACCGTATCCACCCTAAAGCTATTCTGGTGTAACGTAACTGAAATACAAACTCCCGGCTGAGGGGAGTTAATGATTTGTCTTTTCACTCCTAAAAACATCATGTCACACATCTTTTAAAAATCATCAGTTCGGATTAGAAGAAAAAAAAAAAAAAAAACGGCTAGCAGCCAAGTGTTATTTTTAAAAAAGGGAGAAATATTGTGCATAGTAGCCTGAATCTCCTCCCTGTCCCCCGCATGTCTTCTTGGCACATGACATGGCTGAGGTCTGGTCTTATAAGTCCGAGAGAAGCGTTGTGTTTGAAAATAGTATCTTCAGCCAGCAGGGAGGAGGAATGCACCGGTCGTTTGTTGTTTTGTGAGGTTATCTTGATTGGAGATCAGTTCCTGCAAGACAAGATGATAAAACGGTCACTTGTGTAATAATAAATAATAAATGTAATAATTAATAAATCCAAATTATGTGAAGTGATGTTCTAAAAATCATCTACAGACTGAATCACTGTAAATCAAATCCATGTGTAGGGAACTACTAACAAACAATTTGCTACAGCTTTGATGATCTGCATATGTATTTATACCTCGTTTTCACATAGCTCTGTGTACTTATTCCAGTCAACTGGAAGTCCATTCTTTCCTATGAGAACATCTGTGATAAATCCTACACGCAGGACTTTTAAAATGGTTAAGTATTAATGCAGTTTACCTCACTCAACTCTCAAAGTCAGATTTCATGTTACAGGTGTCTTTTGCAAACCTTATGTACACCAAGATACTGTGTCAGGCCCAAGCGCTCCCTAAATGTCAGGCAAATGCAAATATTAGTGTTCCTTTGGTTATGTAAAAAAAACAAATCCACATGCATCTCATCCTTTACAAAAATAAAAGTATAGAAAATTGTGTCTGTAATTTGCCTTGAATATGTTTTAAAAAATTTAACTTTTACAGCAGATTTCGGACAGACCGAATGAAATGTTTTCCAGGGAGTTAGCATAAAAACGAATTAGATAACAGATTGGTGAATGTAATACAGCTCTATTTTATAAGTGAAAGTTTGACGGCATTGTTAGCTGTGTAATTAATAAGGTGCATGCATAGTGAATCATTCCTATTTGAACAAAATATTTTCATAAAACTGGCCACACACTCACTTATTTGTCTATTTGTCACCATGGTATGATTGGTCCTGTTTTTGTCTCTGTACTACTCCATGCCCATATTCCTCAATACTGGATGACAAAAAACACTCAAAATATGTCTGTAATTTCTGTGGTGGCGTCTCAATCCATCCATAAAGAGATGCATTTCCTTGCATTTAACACTGGGGGTGTTAATACAGTAATATGGAAGTGATGCAACTACGAATGATTATTTTCAGTATCAGTTGTTCAACTAATGTATTCATTTTCTTGGTCTAAAAAATATCAGAAAACTGTGATATGCTCATAATGCCTTTTCAAATGTCTTGTTTTGTCTGACAAACAGTCCAAATTAAAAATATATTTAGTTTACAATGCTACAAGACGGAGAAATCCAGCAAAATTCAGATTTAAGCATTTAAAAATAGCATGTTTTTTCTTTTGATAGATGACTTTGAAAAACAAAAACATCATTAAATTTGCTGAAAGTTAGTTTTCTGTCAACCAACTTATCCACTGTTTCACTCTCTTAAATCATTTAATTGTATTAGTTGTTTATTAAAATGAATTTCCAGCTGAAAGTTCCAACTTCTTTGATGTGCTTTCTTTGTAAATTGAATAGTTTTGCGAAAACAAGATGTTTAAAACCATCATGGGCTTTGGGAAACTTTTTAAAGACTAAAACAACTGATCAAAAATATTCAAACACATCTTAATCAATAGTCAAAGTAACTGTTAGCTGCACCCTGAAGGTCTGACAGAGGAGTGATCAGTGTACCTGGCCAACTCCGTGTGGTCAGCTAAGAGATTAGCTGGGCACCCAGCTGTGAGCAGAGCCCTGTGTGGTGGATGGTCCGGCGTAGCCTTGGCCTCCAGGCAGTATGGGGTCAAAGTTGAAGTCGATGCCGTCTCCGTCCATGAGGTCACTGTTGATGATGTAGTCCACATCACAATCCAGGTTTTCGGTGAACATGTCAATGTCCAAGTCTGTGGGCAGTCGGTCTTGACCGGGCGGGAAACAGGAAGCCGCTCCAAACTGACTCATCCCCTGCAGGCTCACGTTGGGATTGGCTGAGGTGACAGGCCCTCCGTGATGAGAGCCCACCGCTGGCACCGTGGCATGCTGGGCTTTGAGGGCAGAGAGCTGTGACGGGTCCTGAGACATACCTGAGAGGATCATCCCCAGCCCCATCTGAGAGTGATGCTGGTGTTGTTGTTGTTGTTGTTGTTGTTGCTGCTGGTGCGGCGGCTGCTGCTGCTGCTGGTGGTGAAGGTGACGCTGCTGCATCTGAGCCTGCAGCGCCATGGGGGCCACTGTGTTCGGCTCCAGCCCTTTACCCAACAGCAGCTGGTTGGGTTTGGACCTCACACCTACTACGGGTGTGCCCAGGCCCATCAGGCCCACTCCTCCAGGACTGGGCATGAGGGGATCCACCTGGGTCATCAGGACATCACTGGGCGGAGGGGAGTCAGAGGTGAGCAGCGCCTCCAGGCTGGAAGGCACGTGGGTGCTGTAATGGCCCCCCCCACGAGAGCTGGAGCTGGGCATGGGGTTGAAGAGGGAGTTGCTGAAGGTTGTTGGCTCTTTGCTGCTCGGTCCACACTGAGAGACGGAGGCCTGGGTCCCGGTGTGAGTGGGGGCCTGTGGGAGGCTGGATGGCTGCAGCTGATGGGGGAAGGAGGGGAAACTGGAGCCACGAGGCAGCAGGGTGGAGGCAGAGGGCAGTGGAGTGGGAGGTGCTGGTGGGGCTGTGCTGGGACTGGCCCCTCCCTGCTGGCCAGTCATCAATGTGAGGCCGTCGATCAGATCCAGCTCCTCCATGAGGGTCTCGGTGAGGGTGGGGGTCAAGCTGCTGGCAGTGTATCTTCCCAACAGTCCGTCCTCAGGCAGGTTATCGTCGTCCTCCTGTCCAGGAGCAATGGGGGACAGACGTCCACTCAGGGTGCTGGCATTAGAGCTTGTGCGTGGGCGGAAGGTGGTCCACATGTCAGTGTCATCCAGGCTGCCGCGAGACGAGGGGCTGCTGCTGTTGACCCCCCATTTGGGAAACTGCTGGGACGAATTAGGGCTGTCTGCGCCCCCTGAACCTGTGCTGCCGTCACCCTGCACCCCTCCAGCGCCACCCAGGCCAGCTGCTCCCGCCTGCTTCTTGGTCTGCTTGGCCCTCATGCGGCTCTTCAGCAGTTTGCTGCTGTTGTCCATGGAGGCGGCCCGGCGGCGAGGAGCCTTCCCAGTCTTCCCTCCCTCAGGGTTGAGCATCCACCAGGAGCTCTTACCTGTCGATTCATTGTGTACCCTCAAGAACTTGTTGTGGAGTGATAAATTGTGGCGAATTGAATTCTGAAACCAGAGAAAAAGACACAAGGAAATTATGTAAGATGGAGGTTTTTCAGATTAAGAGTCGGCTTCTTTCATTAACACTGTTTAATTTGTAGATCAATCACTATTGGTGTTTATACTGCAGCCCTGCCAGTGTTTAAATTATCCTACCATTAAATCATCTTATGCACTATCGTACTCAGTTCAGTATAAATGAACTGTCTTGCCATGTTTTATTATTTCGATGAGAATTACTGCCTTGCAGCTGTGCGCCTTTGTGAATCAGTCAAGTTGCAGTTACAGTTTACTCCTATGTCTGTCCAGACTCATAAGTACCAATGTCAGCTGACAGTGCTTCAAATATGGATGTTGCTGCAAAGATGCTACATATCCTTAAACATGGATGCTTCACACACACATCCACACGCAAGATTAGTGTCTCCAATTCAGTATATGCCCAAATGTTTCCCCTTCTGTTCCTGAGACATTGCGTAATGGCCAGAAAAGTATTTTTACATGACATTATGATGTCACAGTAAAGTTGACCTTTTGAATATTAAATGTCATCACTTCATCATTTTATTCTGTTAGATATTATGTGAAATGTTCTCAGAATTAGCATATGAATTCTTAAATAAAGGCCAAAAACATGTATTTGAGGCCACAGTGACCACCAAAATCTAATCAGTTCATCACTGAGTTTAAGTGGGTGTGTGCAGAATTAAAGAAATTCCCTCAAGGCGTTCTCGGGGTATTGCATTCACGAGAGTGGGCCAAACAGACGGACACGGACAGATGGACAACCCGAAAACGTAATGCCTGCGACCACAGCTATTGTTGGCATAAACTAAAGTTACTGCCCTGCGAACTGATATGCCTCTGCATACCAGTCAAGGTTCTCTTACAGTTTACATCAATGTCTGTGAAAACATGGAGGCTTCACACACATCTTCCCTCTGGCAGCACAGAAGATCTATACCATCAGCACAGTTTCAAGGTGGACACCAAAGATTAGTGTCAACAATTAAGTAACTGACCAAATGTTTCCCCCTCTGTCCCTTAGATATGATGTCGAGTAATGGTCAGGAAAGTGTTTAATGCAAAACGTGACGTCACTGTGAAGTTGACCTTTTAGCTTTTGGATTTAAAATGTCATCACTTAATCATTACATCCTATAAGCCATGTGTGTTAAATGTTGTCCTACCTGGTGAGTGAATTTTTAAATTATGGCCAAAAAATGATTTGTGAGGTCCCACTGACCTTGACCTTTGACCTTAAACCCCCAAATTCTAAAAAGTTTTTTCTTTCAGTTCAAGTGTAAAAAGAAGAAGAAATCCTCTCAAGGTGTTCTTGAGACATTACATTCAGGAGAATGAGATGAATGAGATGAAGTCAAGGTCACACTGACCTTGACTTTTGACCACCAAAATCTGATCACTTCATCGTTGGGTCCAAGTGAACATTTGTGCCAAATCTGAAGAAATTCCCTTCCGGCGTTTGTGAGATATTGCGTTCACAAGAATGAGACAGATGTAAGGTTACATTGACCTTTGACCTATGACCACCATAATCTTATAAGTTCATTGTTGAGTCCAAGTTCACATTTGAAATTTGAAAAAAATCTTGAGATATTGCGTTCATGAGAATGGGATGGACGGACAACCTGAAAACATAATGTGTGTGGCTACAGCTATCGCCCGCATTAAAAATGGGTCAAAACTTAGACAAACGCAAACTGTGATGATGGGTTGCAAGTAGTTATTGCTTTGTTGTGAGGGGTGACACGCCAAAAAAAAGATCGGGAACCACAAGCCTGAACTACAGCAGTATTTACTAAGTCAGGTTTGTCTCAGGTCGGTTCACTTAAGAACTCCTGTGTTTCACAAAAGGAAATTACTCTTACAGTAAGGCAGAAAAAAAGACATGAAAACTTTAATACATAAACAAAAAAAACACAATAAGACAATCACCGACACATTAGTGATGATAATGAGCACTCGATGATTGATTAATTGGTCGTTAAGAATTTTACTGAACATGTGAAACTTAATCGCTCAAATTAAGAACTCATTCAGTAATAAAAACAATGTGTAATCTCCTATTATGTTCGAGATAGGTGTATTTTGAGAGTGTGTTTTAATGACCAGCATTAGCAAACAAAGGGCGTATTATAACTATTTTATGACAAGGCAGCCATCATGGGGTCTGGAAGAGGAGCGCGGTGGTGAAACTGGAAAATGAGGCCGGCACGACGAGGCATTATTAACTTACATTCAATGTGTTTCATATTTTTAGGGCTCTAAATCTTTGTATGTTTCATAGGCTATGTAAGGCTGTCGGAGAATGTGCAATATGTTGCTGTGAGCTCTGACTGCGAAAAGAAAAAGAGAATTTGGTTTTGTTTGGTATGTGCAATTTTTTTAAAATCACAATTAATTGATTGTTAATGTTACCTATGATCGATTAGGCGCTTCCAATTTGCAACCCTAAGACAGATAAAAGCTGCTGATAGAGTATATAAATTAATATAAATACAAATGTATGATGTGAAGGAACAGTAAGATGTGTCTCCATCATGCGGTCAAATATGAAGAGCATCAATTAAATTTTAAGGAGACAGTTTTAGATATTTTACTGTTTTGCATATTGCCCAGCCCAAATAAAGGAAGGGTCATCTGCAGTGCTTGTGTGAGGTCACATGAATTGCAAAGCTATACATCTATGATTTAAATTGGAGTCCACCTTATAAAATGATGTAGTGAAGATGTGCACCACCCTCATACTCACCTTCCAGCCGGCCGAGCTGTTGCTGTCTCCTTTGTCTCTGAAGTAAGGCACTGTTTTCACCATCCACTCGTAGATCTGAGCCAGGGTCAGCCTCTTCTCAGGTGAGTTCTCGATGGCCTGACTAATCAGATCAGCGTAGCTCTGGTTCCCCCACGCGTTGCGCCGGGATGATCCTTTGCGGGGCGTCGCGCCGGCTCCGCCCACGCCGGCCACGACCCCTCCTTCGGCCGCCGCCGCCGCCTTCTCGGGCTCGGACGTGATTTGCTGTGGCTCGGGCTTGTCCTCGTCGGCGGGCGGGGTCCCGGCGGCGGACTCGGAGCCATCCGCCCCCTCCGGTTTGACAACCGAGATGTCGGGTCTTGGCAGCGGCCACGTGCAGGAGCGGGGTCTGCTCTGTGGCTCGAAATCTGGGTCAATCGGGGGCACCGACGACTCCTCCATGGCGGTCCTCTGAACTTCCTCTCAACCAGAAAGATGGGACCACTTAAAGCATCTACCTTTAAAAATTAAAGTTTGAGCGGATGATGCGTTTAAAAAACTTGTGACACAAAAACAATATGCCTCAGCCCCTGCGGGGGTGTAAACAGAGGGGCTTGGAAAGGAGACGTAATAATCTGGACACACCAATAGCCTCGGTTAATCCTCAGATTGGAGATTAGGGAACCCAAATAATCTCCTTAATAGTAACTATCATAAACCTTCCGATTTATATAGAATAAAGAAGGGCTGGGATGAGAGTCCCTTTGTTTGAATGAAATAAAAACAAAAGTGGCAGAGCGGCAATGAGCACCAAAACATCTGGATCTACAGAGGTTTGGGCTCACCTGAAAATGAACACCAAAATATTAAAGATATATGGATAAAAAATAATGCCATTCCTGTTAATAAACAAATAAAATATTTGTTAATTGGTAGATGTTGTAAAAAGAATACTTTTAACTTTCTCAAACTAATATTTTAAAAGTAAATCAAAATTATTTCGTACCAAATTTGTCATATTATACACATATTTTCTCATTCAAACCTAGGAATTTTTTTTACTGCAGGGCTATGAAGAGTACAAACAGGGATTAGCTGGCTACTGTTACAAAGGATCTTCTCAGGAGAGCCCCTGTCCGTCTCCACTTGTAAACAACGTGATGTCTGGACTCTCCACAAGCCAAATAAAAACTCCGTACAAACTTTAAAAAATATGCAAAGTCACAAATCGGTCTGGTGTATCAAAGTCAAGTGTAAAAACACACACCGGCCGATTATCCCAGCAATGGTTTTGTTAGCCAAGTGCCAAAAAGTGTAAAAACCAGTAAAGAGACTGGCCGCCGTCTCTTTGGCCTGTATGTTAAAGCCGCTGTAACTAAACAACCAGAGCAATGTCGAGTGTGGGGAGAGGAGAGGGGAGAGCAGATTTAGATGGCGGTTTAATAGTGTTTTTAAAAGTTAATGAAAATGGAAAATGGGAGAAATGTCCGTAGGAAAAGTCCGTGCTTCAGGTCTGCATGATCCACCACATTGCGGCCAGGCGCATGTCACCATCTGCCATGTTTCTCCATACTCCTGCCGCGGCACACGATGCTCGAAGAAGCGGTTATAAAACCCTCTCGACCGAGGCCCGGACCTCCGCCGATCTTCGCCCCGCGGTCTCGGTGAACGGACTACAAAGCGAATTCCCGGCTGTTGGGTGAAGTTGGGTCGCCTCGGAAGTCTGTCGGCTCCCACTCGCCTCACTTTGAAAACAGCACGATAGCCACCGTAACGCTAGCTGGTTAAGCTCCTGCTACTCCAGAGTTTACAATCCGTGAAAAAGTCCGCCAAAAGCCTCCGATAACTTCCTCCAAGTAGCCGCTTTTAATCAGCGATGAGTTTTGTAATACTTCCAGTCGCTGTGGCTGTCCAAATATTCACTCCTTCAGTATCTTTTTGACTTGTTTTGTTTTGTTTTGTTTTGACTCGAGGCGAAGACTCCCTTCTGACGTCTGTTTACCACTGTCAGGCAACGCGATATGCGCCTGCGCGAAGTGGGTTTCTGGGAAACTGAGTCATTCATGTGACAGCACTAGCGTAAACAGCCGCTAAGGGAGGCAACATGTACCTGGCCGTAATGGTGCATTATGTAACAGTTTCTGAAAGTGTGCTAAGTCTCAGGTACACTTAGGGCAGTTAAACTATTACCGATAATCAGAGTACTGATGCTACTAATAGACTACAACAACTGAAACTACAAAACAACAAAGTTCAATAATTATAAAATATAAATAAAATAAATAATGATGATATTGCGTGGCCGGATTAATGTAGTAATATCAACAACAGCTGTTGGCCTCCTATTGACCCCAACTCACAAAATAAAAACCTTGTGCATTGCGTAGGTACCCTGTCCTCTGTTCACCGTGCACACCTCAGACAGTAAAATAGTCTAGTGACCCTAGCCTCAGAAACCAAACCCATATTCCTATGTCTATATGACCTGGTTTTCATTTAGCCTATGGTAATTTACTTAAGTTATTAGCATGGCTGCATTTAGGAACATGCACCATGTGAGCTGGATATAACCTAAAATAATAACCACTACTACTAAACATTTAGACATGGGACTCTTAAGAAAAAGAGACACAAGATAAATAATAAATAAATAATGCAGTTGATGTACCTTAATGCTGCCAATTCCTATGAAAATTGCAAATAACTAAATGAAATGCAACTTTTTTTAAGATTAGTCTTTTTTGTGGCATTTGCCCCGTGTTTTATGGTGAAAAGCAGTGATTATAATATTAATAATAATCTATTTTTTTAATAATATAAACAAACTAGAATTATGTCCTCGCAATTGTATGCCTCTGCGAACCAGTCAAGTTGCAGCTACAGTTTACTCCTATGTCTGTCCAGACTCATGAGTGGCCATGACAGTTGACAATGCTTCAAATATGGACGTTGCTGCAAAGAAGTTACATATTCTGAGACCTGATTCACACACGTCTTTAATCTGACACCACGGAAGATCTATACAACCACCCCAGTTTTAAGGTGGGCACCCAAGATTAGTGTCACCAATTCAGTATCTGACCAAACGTCTCTGTTCCTGAGTTATGATGTTAAGTAATGGCCAGAAGAGTGTTTTTCCAGAACATTATGATGTCACAGTGAAGTTGACCTTTGACCTTTTGAATATAAAATGTCATCACTTCATTGTTTTATCTTATTTAACTTTTGTGTGAAATTTTGTCGTAATTAATGCATGAATTCCTTAGTTATGACTGAAAACTTTTTTTTTTTGGTGAGGTCACAGGGAACTTGACCTCTGACCTTCAAGCACCAAATTCTAACCAGTTCATCCTTGAGTTCAAATGGATATTGCATTCTGGAAAATGGGTGAATAGACAGGCAACCTGAAAACATAATGCCTCCAGCCACAGCTTTCACTGGCGTGGATACACACAAAAAAAAAGCTATTCTACGATGGGCAATTATCCATCGCTGTCCAAAATAATCATGATTACATTTGTAATGCTATAATAGTAGTGACAGAGGCATGTATGTTTAGTGTTGTCTCTCAGTTCTGCTAAAACTGTCCTGAATTTGGGCTCTTGTGTCTATTGTGCAAGTGTTGGTGGTGCTTTTTGTGGTTGGCTTTGGATGGTGGTGGCGTGTGGCTGAGAGTCACTCATCATGTTGACAAAATCAGCTCACCAGTCTGTGAACTCTCCTTCTGCTGACTTCTGCTGGCTAGATAGGTCGAGATTTTCAGATGTTAAAATCAGTAAGCATCAGGGAAGATGGAGAAGAAATGGACACCAGCTGAACTAGTATCCTGCTAGCTGTTGTAAATAAACTGGATGACCTCTGTTAGTGTTCAATGGGATATCAGGAACTATAATATCCTTTGATTCACCAAAACTTGGCTAAATTCTGGACAGCACCATTCAATTAGGAGGATCTTTTTCTATATGCCGATCTGACAGAGCACAGGGCTCTGGTGAAAGAAGGAGATGAGACCTGTGCTTTCCTGAGGTGAGGTGCCGCTTCAGCCAGTCCTGCTGTGGATCACAGCTATACAACCATTTAGAGGTGGCTGCAGAGCAGTACTGCCAAGTTGACCACGCAGCAATCTTGTTGAGGTGGGGATGTGTGGACAGTTAAAATATTCAACAATCAGAAAGCATGGATCACCAGAACCATCCAGAAACATGGACAATTATAAAGCAGCAGCCGACGGTGTAAGAAGATGCAAAAAAGGACTGTAATGCACAAGTTAAAAGAGCTGATGGGATCACACTTCACCGGAGTTTTACCTTATAAAATTCCACGTAAAGAATAAATGATGAAGTTGTGCACTGTATTTTAGTCCTTTTTTGGCATCTTCTGGTTCTGGTAATCCATGGCTTCTGGTTGAGGAATGATTTAACTGACCACACATCCCAACCTCAATAAGACAGCAGCATGGTCGCTCCTCCTGAACACGCCCAGCGCCACTCTGAATGATGTATAGCAGTGATCCCCAGCAGTAACTGGACAGCACCTCACATTCCCACCATCACACCAGTCCTCGTTCACTGAGAAGCACACGCCTACTCTCCTTCGCTCGCCAGGGACCAGTGCTCTTAGTAGATTGGCATAGAGAAAAGTTGTCCTTCTAGTTGAATGGTGCTGTCCAGGATTTAGCCAAGTTGCAGTGAATCAAAGGATATTACAGCTCCTATGTCCTGTTGGAAACTAATGCGTCACAGAGGTCATCCAGTTTATTTCCAACGCCTGTACAATGGCTAGCAGGATGCTTGTTCAGCTGGTGGCCATTGTTCTCCATCTTTTCCTTGATGCTTACTGATGTTAACATTTGAAAACCTCTGCCTCGCTAAATAGCAGAAGTCAGCAGAAGAAGAGTTCACAGACTGGTGAGTTGATATTCTCAACATGATGAGTGACTCTCAGCCACACGCCACCACCGTCCACAACCAACCACAAAAAGCCCCACCAACACAAAGGCACCACCAACACTTGCAAAATAGACATAAGAGCCTAAATTTAGCCCAAAATTAGCACAAATTTAGCAGAGCTGACAGAGAGGCAACCCCGAGCATACACACCTACATCACAACTATTAAACTATTACAAATGTAATCATTATCACAAAGAAACTTAACAAATCACCATTATTATAATTACTATTCGTTGTAGTGGAATGGTGTGCTGCAGTTCTGCATGTGCTTTGTCCAAGTGGTGCCACTGTGGCCCAGCAGAACATGACTCACAGGCGTATTCAACTAACATTAATGTCTTTAGTATATTATGTTTGTCAGATAGCCCATGTGTCAGTCATTTATGTTGCGCCGCATGTGCAATTTATGTAGACAGAACAAGATCCCAGATCCCCGGCAGATTTGGTCCCTCCCCGTGTTGACTCCATGACTATGGCCTTGTGATAGTGGCGGCAGAGATACAGACAGGAAATGCCCCCGACCAGAATTGAGTTGTAGATGCTGCAGGCAAATGTCTTAACCACCAGGCGACCAGATGCTCCGTGGTGAATGACTTGTGTGTCTTCACACTCTTATCTCTACTTTAGATCTAAATGGGTGATATATCTTAGTTTTATAATCAGTCATGTTTGTGAAACATTTGCATTTCTTTTTTAGTGTGAATGTTATTCTGTTGCCTAAATCAGAGGTTCTCAACTTCTTTTCAGCCAAGGAACCCTTACAACATTGTTACTGAACTTACGACCTGTGGGCCAAATCTGGCCCCCCATTGGCTACCGGGGTGGACCCGAAACTATTTTCTAATTCACAGGGAAAATAAATAAAAAAATATCTTGGTACTTTTAAAATACATTAAGCCATCTTTCACCAGCAGCAGCCTTCCTGCAAGTGCATTCCTCCCAAAAGCACTCTTTAAAGCAGCTGCTGCAACCACAGTCCAGGGCTGTGATGATGGGCAGGTGCCTTACTGTACATCACCAATGAAAGTGCAAGCTAGCTTAGCGCCATGTAAACAATGGCATACTGTAGCAAGACAATGAAAATCACTGAAATTACAGAAGATCTCCACATATTTGGACAATTTACCAGTCATCTGGTGTAAATGTTATCGCAGGCCCAGTTTTTCATCTGGTTTTCCTTATAAGTTGCTAGCGCTCTTCCGGGTATTCAGACACCAACATTATCAGCATGGCACAGCAAAAGCTGTGCACGCTCATGTGAGCAGAGATTGCTTCATACCCCTACTGCTACATCCGAAACTGCTTCCCCTCTGCCACCTTCCTCTCATTGAAATGACTGGAGGCTGTGAGTTACTGCACAACAGTGCGAAAGCAGCGTGAAGTGCTCCCCTGGATCCCCTGACAGACGGCCATGCTAAGCCCAAAATGTCCTTAAATCCCAGAAACGCCCCTGCGTACATTTGTGGGGCTGCGGACTGGGCCCTGACCTCCTGCAATTTTGCAAGAGTGACCCCTGGGCAATGCAAACAGAGGTCCCCCTCATGTATGTTCCTTAAAATAATTTGACCCCCCCCGCATCTCTAACCTTAATTACTTGAATGAACAACACAAGAGAAATATATCAAAAAGATTTTAAAAAGTTTATTTACACCATCTCAACACAGAACACTCATTAAAACAAGGCAACTGTTATAAATTCAATTGGCTGCAAATCAAGAATAAAGGGCAAATTTAAAGTGCATTTCAGGACACGCATCAAGAGGAAGTGTTTTCACTGTTGACTTTTTGTGTCCACTCTTTCTTTTCACAGCCTTATACCTCTGTCAGTCGGGGTCTTGCAATAAATTTAAAATAAATAACAAAAACACTCTGTAAGACATAAAGTAAACTGATGGTCTTCATTACAACTCAGCAATCCCAGTCTGTTGATGAAAAGATTCATGATCAGTACTGGGACTAATTAGCATGGGCAGATTTTTGCATCACCACCTCTCCTACACACACAAACTTTGGAGTTATTCAGACTCTTTTTGGTGTTGTTTTGCATCTCATTATACATCTATCAGTGGTTCTGTGTCTCTTTGTGGTCAGTTTGTATCTCTGAAGTCATTCTGTGTATTTTTGTGTTTCTTGGTGGTCATTTTGAGTCTCTTTGTTGTTGTTTTACCCCCTGTTTGAAATCTCTGTGGGTCCACTTGCAGCTGTTTTGCATCTCTTTGTGGTTTTTTTCTCTCTTTGTAGTCATTTTATGAGTCATTGTGAGTCTCTTCCTGGTTGGTATGTGAGAGACATTTTGCAGGTGAAGGCCAGATTGGGCCCTAACACTTTGTGTCAACTGGGCCTGTGCTCGGTAGACCCATTCAGTAATCCATACATGCTAATTATATCTGTTATAGTGATTTTATGATAAAGGAAATAACATTTTCCTTAAAGATACACTTTGGATTTCATCTTCTTACCTGGTGAGTCTCTGTCTCAGAGCATTATTTTGAGCAGGTATATTGAAATGTGTCTGTACTAACTTCATAAACTGTCTAAATACACATGAGGAATATATCAAATAGGTAATCATGTTTCTGAATGCAGTAGCCCACACCAAGCAGTAGAAGGGGTTCTGCAGCTGCGATAATGTCCTCGCTCAGGACTTCAACTCCCAGAAGCGTTTGCAGTGGTTCTCTGTGTTTACAACCAGCTGACATCCGGCGTCTTCCCGTCCATTAGCCACCGATACCACAGTCAACGATATCCATCTACACTCGATATTTTCCCCATGAAAAGCGCTCCCCGCTGATTCGTCAACCCAACTGAATGCAAAATTTCATCAAAGTCATCAGATGCAGGTGAGCTCGACAGGACAAACATCGCTGTTGCACATTTAGTTAGCCAGCTAGCCCGCAGCTAGTCATGGCATCATAAGCTAACAGGAGCTACTGCTAATGCTAGCTGAAGCCTTGATATTCGCAGTGATCAGTTTCGACATCTGTCAGGACGAAACTCGGTGCTAGTTGCTGTCCTCGGGCGACATGCATTTTCTAGCTGATTAACAGCATCAGCTGTTTTATTACTACAAGGCAGCTAATTAGCAATTATGTATGAATCCAGCTAATATAAGTAACATTAGCCCGCTAGCTCTATTAGCTGAACGTTAACTGCTCGATAGACTGCTAACCTCGTCGCTGCCGTAGCTTGACAAGCTAAGACTGTTATTTTAATCAGCTAAAATATGATGAAGTGAGCCTGCTTTGCTCGTTACGTATACGATTTAAGGTAACTTAATCAAGCATGCTAAATTGACGTTTGATTGGCAATGTTATGACGTTAGCTGTAACATTAGCGACATGTTAGCTCGGTGGATAATGGATTATTTGCAGTGCAGTTATGGTGCCAGGCTGTGGGAAGCAGCTTCACAGTGTTTGTGTTGTTTGTGTCAGGGCTCAGGCCCCGTCTCCAGCAGCTGAAGCACACCAGCCCTTGCCTCTCTGATCCACGTCCACGGCCTTCCTCCACACTGAGCCATGACCACCCAGAGGGATCTTGATATGGTGAGTGAGTTAGGGTCTGCCACCTTTCTCCAGATAGTTTCTTACAGCAACACAGAGCCAAGGTGATAATCTGTGTTTGCTAATAGTTTGTGCTTTCTGCACTGTAGTCTGTCACACCCACTGCTGCTGCATGAGATACAGACATAGTATATTTGACTATTATCGTGCTAACATCACAAAAACGTGTCTCCAAGTTATAGTAATTCAGAGTTTGGGGGGTGGAGTGGGAAGGAGGGGGGATCACGGATTAGCCAGCGTCCACAAACACTTAGCTGGGACAGTGACTGCTGTTACTGTGAACACCATCTGTCTAATCTCAGTTAAAACGTTGCCCTACTTTCCTTTCAAGGTTTAGACTAATTGATTGTACCCTCTTACTAAATCCTGACCACAACCCCCCTACTATAGGAATGGACAGCACTCATGTAGAGACAGATCAGAAATGATAGTAGAAGTTCATTCGATTTTTTTTTTTGGTTAATTATGACACCTGACTTTCTCACCTGCAAGTATTCACATTATAGTAATGTTTCAAAAAGAAAAGCCTGCAAATTTTTGTGTTTGTGGAGCTGTAACCAGCTGAATTGTGTGTCTTTGCTTGATAAATGATTAACAAGTGTAATTGATTATCAAAGATGAAAGTAATAATTTCGGTCAATTAATCGCCGTGTATCCAGTTACAGAAAATTAATCTGCAAAAATTTTGATAATTGATCCATTATTGAAATCATTTAAAAATGCATGACTTCATAATGGGAAGATTTGTTTTTGACTGTTGGTTAGACAAAACAACAAATCTGAAGACATCACCTTGGGCTCGTGGAAATTGTGATAGGAGTTTTAATTATTTTCTGTCAGAACCTTTTTCAAATTGTTTTTCTGAGAAATCCCAGAGCTTAAAAATGTTTTATTGTCAAGGATCGTTGTGCAAACATGAATTTGAGGTGATTTTTTTAAAAAGTCAAATATTTTATGTAGGACACCCTCATCAGGTAAAACCCACAGCGAGGCAGAGTAGGATTTAATGGATCATTTCTCTTGGCAGCAGCTTTGAATGATTTTGTTTTTAGGACACCTGACCAACATCAAGAATGGATAAGCCTTTGGTAGCTCTGTTAACCCTCAGAAAAAGTAACTCGTAACAGTGTTAGAAGGATTTAATTTCCTTCTTTGGATTGGAGAACCTCGAGAACATTTGTGATGCGGGATGTTGCCATGGGTAACCAGGCAGATTTGACTTTGTTTTTACTCTGTTGCGGATGAAAGGGATAGGAACGAGGACGGGGACAAAGCTTGTTAATGATGACATGGGTATGTAACCCCACATTGAGGTTATTCGGTTCAGAGGGGGGATGGGAGGGCAGAGGACCACCGAGGGAGGATTGTATTTGTAAACAGATCAGAGAGTGGGGTAGTCGCTCCCTGACGTCACACCTCGTGGTTAAGTCTCTTTGTTCTCGCCTCTGTGATTTGTGAACCCAAAGAAAGTTCATGTCCCACCTTTTGAAGAAGGGCAAACGTCAGGGAAAATTAATCCCCTGTCGATTCTGACACTTGAGTGGAGACGTCTCAGTAGAAGGACTCAGTTGATGGGATGCTTTTTATTCCTCCAAAGTAATATTTTGGAGTAGCGGCATGATTGATTGGAGATGATGGATTAATGGATTAATAAGGAGCAGTACTTGCTGCAGCATAAATTAGATGACTGATGTTCAGAGTGGATCAATAATTCTGGTCAGAGTGATGTTTCAGTCCTGACCATGAGCTGACTATACATACAGTATAAAATAAGTGGACAGATTGCGATAAACATATCATGACTGCAAATCCTTTGCTATTGATGAGTGACTGAAATCTAGGAGAAGGAGCTGGAAGGACTCCAAACCACAGTTTATTTAAATGGACAACATCTATTAATATTTCAAAATGATCTCATATATATCCAAGATAGATGTATGAAAGGAAACATTAAAATATTGTGCACGATCATAAACAAAACATACATAACCAGAAAATCGCATACATCATATTTTTCTGTTTTCATACACTAACAATCATGATGTTTCAAACCTTGGGCAGTTTTGATGGTTAATCACAGCAGCCTGCACAGAGCCAATCAGCCTGTTGGGACAGTATCTATATGAGTGTGATGTCTATTTGTACACATTTTACCTTGATGACAATCCCATGTTGTCTGTTAAAATACAGAATCAGAATCAGAAATACTTTATTGATCCCCAAGGGGAAATTGTTTTTTCGTTACATTTGTGGTTTGGAGTTGGTGTGCAGGTGTTAGTGTTTTCAGTGCCTGAAGTCAGTGACCCATAGACATCCAGTTAGTGTCGTTCCTGGTGATGCTCCACCACCTTTAGTTAAAGCTGCTCCCACATTTTGCATGTTTCAGACTGGTCCTTAGCTCCATTGGACTAAGATCAGGTGATTGATTGGGTCGTTCAAGAGTGTTTAACTTTAGGGTCCAGAAAAGAAAGAAGAAATACGTTGTTGTCATATTTGTAATCATTAATGGTTATACATGTATGATTGTTAATTGTACTTAAATACAGGGCTGCAATGATTACTCAGTTAATCATTTATTCATTTATTCATTCATTTTCCCAAACCACTTATCCTCTTGAGGGTCGTGGGGGGGGGCTGGAGCCTCTCCCAGCTGACACTGGGCGAGAGGCAGGGTACACCCTGGACAGGTCACCAGACTATCACAGGGCTGACACATAGAGACAGACAACCATTCACACTCACATTCACACCTACGGACAATTTAGAGTCACCAATTAACCTGCATGTCTTTGGACTGTGGGAGGAAGCTGGAGTACCCAGAGAAAACCCACGCTGACACAGGGAGACTCGGCACAGGGGGGCCTCCCCCACCCTGGGTTTGAACTAGAAACCCTCTTGCTGTGAGGGGACCACCGCCCAGTTGTCAGCTATTAAATTAAAGGCCAACTAATTTGATATTCAGTTTGAGTAATTGAAGGGAAAAAAACTCTGATTTCAGCTTCTTAAATGTGAATATCTTCTGATTTCTTTACTCCTCTGACAGTAAATAAAGTCTTAGGGTCATAGACAAAACAAGACATTTGAGTACGTCATCTTGGGCCTTGGAAGAAACTGATCCGCAGTTTCTTACCATTTTCTGCCATCTGATAGACCAGACAGCTAATCGATTGATCAAAAATTACTCAGCAGATTAATTGGCTTTAAAAATAATCATTAGTTGAAGTCCTACTATAAGATAAAGCTGCGACTAATGTTAATTTTTGAGTATCAGTAAACCTGCCAATCATTTTCTCATCATTTTGACTATAATATATCAGAAAATGCCCAACACAGTGTCCTGAAGCCATTTTTCCATATCGCTTAGCATAACATAGTTCACATAAGCAGCAAACCATCACAATCAAGAGGGTGGAACTTGAAAAATTAATGATTAATGAGTTGCACTTTATGTTTTAATCAATTAATTATGTCAGCTTTACTGAAGTGTGTGTATTGTTTTTGTGCCTTGCATGCAGATATTTTTAAATCTTGTAGTGGAGTACCCATATGGATTTCCTGATGTTGGTGTAATATTTAGGCCTTCAAGGCACGTTAGACAAGCAACTCCTTTTTATTTTTAGTTTTTCTTTATTTAACAGATTGGTTTGTGTAGTTGGCCCGAGGATAAAATTTGAAGGAAGCCCCACTGTTAAAGACCCTCCCACACATATGCACAGTCCCCCTCGGGGCTACGCACTGGCCATGTAAATTTAATAACATGGCCCAGAGCTGTCTGGGACACCTGGGGTTATCGCATTAGGCCGACAGCCCGGAGAGGAGCTCGCAGCACCCTGGAACTAAAGGGCCAGTGTTCCCCCGTCAGCCCCACCCTTATCTGTTGTCGTCTCTGGCAACAGGGGCTCACTTCAGTGTAAGCCCTCAGTGAATAAAGTCGCCCAGTCAAAGGGTGGAGATCTGGTGTGGATAAATCTAATTAGACTGGAATGCCCGTCTCTTCACAGCCTTCTGGAGGTCACCTCATGTCTAAAGAGGTTAGAGGAAGTGGAGGGATTCCACCACAACTAATTAAGAAGAACGTTAACGGAAGTTGGTGTTTTGTTTTGGCTGATTCGACGTTTCTGTGGACTACGATTAAGCCGCTTTTGTTTTTTTTGTCTTAGGTGCACCTCCGCCTTATCCTGGTCAGTGGGAAGACGCAAGACTTCACTTTCTCTCCAAATGACTCGGCCACAGACATCGCCAAGCATGTATTTGAGAACTGGCCTGCAGGTACGTTTTTATAGGATTCAGACTGCAGTGTTTTTCTCTGTGTGTGTTTCAGTTTCTGTGTTTCACAAATTTGATTATTTTGCACTGAGCAGTTCTTCTGATTCAGTCACAGTCTGTGCTGACACTGTCAGACTCTGAAAATAATTTACAATGATAAAATGAAAACCTTGTTGACAAAAAAAAAACATTGGCTAATTTTATCATACATTTATGAAGTTAAAAGTACACATGTTAATATTTAAAAAAAAATATTTTTCTTTGTTTTTAATATATATATATATATATATATATATATATATATATATATATATATATATATATATAAAAGTAATTATTATTATTATTATTTTTCATGTTTGTCTCTTATTTCCTCTGCTGGTCTGACTTTCTCTGTTTTTGCGTTGGTAGGTCAGGTTGATTTCTGTCCTTGTTGGTTTTATGTTTATTTGTTGATGCTTTGTGCATCTTATTGAATTATCAATGAAAATACCTTGTTTAAAAAAAAAGTGACCAGATGGGTAATAACAGCATTAGGGTGTAGAATAGTGACAGTGAACAGTACAGCTAGACCGATAAATAAACCAGGAATATTTGCTGATATTAGCTTGTTACAGATATGTTGTTGTTGATGTACATATTGGCTGATTAGTAACATAAAACTGCAGCACAGAGATGCCAAACTAGGTTTAAGATAATTTAAAAACAGTGTCACAAGTCACAAGTTAATTTTTCCCTGTAAAATATTTGCTCAGTATTTACCTCAGTCACCATTTTGAAAACAAACAAATCTAAGTGATCTGTATTAAGATTATTATTTATGTATGTGTTTATGTAAAAATAATACTATGGGCTCATAAATTGTTACCATCTTTTACAAACATCTATAAATCAATATCAGTATCATTTGGGCGGTAGTTATTGATGCACATGTTTCTCTCCTCGACAGGATGGGAGGAGGAGAGGGTGAGCAGCCCCAGCATACTGCGCCTCATCTTCCAGGGACGCTTCCTTCATGGCAACGTTACCCTGGGGGGTAAGACCATCTCTGCACAAAGACACCATCACTGCGATAATTCTGACAATAATATTTCTGAAATTGACAACAAAACAACTCATGAGGTTGTAGCTGAGGTTTCACAAAGCCCTCCTGAGGCTCACACGCAAATGGTCGTATTGAGTCTATTTAGTATCTGTGTGATATTATCATGTTCATATTATAAAAATAATAAAATCAATAAAAAACAAAGTTAATTCACATTTGATGAATACATGCACTGGAGCAGTAACTTCCAACAGCAGTACTGGCTGATTCAGTAGCACAGTTGCAGGATGTGACTAAATTAACACGTTGTCATAGTGACAGATGTTAGTGGAGTCAAATTATTTATTTTCACCTCACCGTCTGCTTACACTGCGGGTCTGAATTTGGCTGAAGTATTGTCCTTTAAGTAACACCACAATAGTTTGTCTGAACATTTTATCATACAAATGAATCTTTCATCATATAAGTACCATTTCCACAGGGTTACCACTGTAGGGTCAAACTGTAACATGTAGCCAAAGTATAATGAGGTTTATTGCTTTGTTAAAAGCTCTGAAGCTGCCACCGGGCCGAACAACCGTCATGCACTTGGTTGCCAGAGAGACTCTTCCAGAGCCCAACTCTCATGGTAAGGATCTTTTCTTTGTCTCTGTTTTTTTAAATAGAACTGCAGGCAGAATTATCAGTGTAACGTTAGCCCCTTTTCCACCGCAGGAACTTTTATCATTTACCCGGGATTTTGAAAATTCTCGGTGCATTTCCACTGATATTACCCGGGGAAAAAACTGTCCCTCAACCCCAAACTTTCCCTGAAAAAAAGTACCTAGTAGGGGGGTAGGATTTTTTAGATTCCCCTGAATTCTTGAGGGGCGGGACTGTGTGCTGAAGAACGCTGATTGGAAATAAAAGTTCCTGGAAATGTTGGTTGAAAAGGGGCTAATGCTGTAGTACACATTTAAATATATGTTAAAATGAAGAATAATACACCTAAACGCAGTCACACAGTAGAAGGTACCTGCTTTCTCTGGAGCTGTACCCACCCATCATCAAACACAATCCTTCCCTCTTCAGCTCCAGTCAGTGATTTACGTCTAGATGTGACTTGTGGAGGCTGCACAGCCATTGACCACTATCAGAGCCAAGTTCCACTGATAAAGATAGTTTGTAAAATATCCTGTTGGCGCTGATTAATTGGCCAAATGGATAAATTGGTTGACCTCTAGTAGTTGCCCTTTAAGTGTAACATGTCTACCCAGGCAGAGCACTGACACAAATCATGATGGTGCCATATTTTTCATTTAAAATGGTGATGAGTTTGCAGCTATGTAGCTAATTAAGTAATGTTTAAATTTTATGTCTGTGGTCTTTAATGTGTTTGTTCAATCAGTCAGAGTAAAATGAAACTGTGGATGTTGATACATTGGGTCAAAAATGAGTTGCTTTCCACTTTGTTTGACCTTTCACGTTCAATGTCAAATGTTGCCACTGCTGGTAACGTCAGCCCACGCAGAAAGTCTGTAGAACGATTTGTGCTTTCTTCCAGTTTCAGCTGGTTGTTTTTATCTCACCTCGTGTCTCCGCTGTTCTGTCTTTGTAGGTCAAAGGAACAGAGAAAAAACCACAGAGAGCAACTGCTGTCTCCTCTTGTAAAGCAACAGAAACGACCCCCTACCCCAACCACACAGAACCACACACGCATACTCACACACACACACACACACACACGCACATATATAAACATGCATACACCCTGTTCTCTCCTGCCTGTCATCCTGTCAGCTGTGGATTTGGAATAAATCACAGGAAGTCTGGTTGGGGTTGTCGCCCGCTTTGGTTGAACGCTTTGTCCAATCTGAGGCTTTTTTTTGTGCCAATATATTCACTTTTTGCCCCCCAACCTTTTACTGTGTCGGCAGAATTTGCTGTTGTTATTCCTTTTTATTTGGAGATCATGACATGAACGATACCCCACGCTCCCTCACGGACCCATTCGCTGCTGGACACGTTTTAAAGAGCTGTCATATGTAGTGGAAAAAGACCCGGGAAGTCTTCTCTCTTCATGGACACTGAGTCGCTATAAAGGATGTGTGGTCTGTTACCCTTCCCTATTAGTCACATGGATGTTTCCCCAGGTCTTACTGAATGGTGTTAACCCTCTCATTGCACTTAACCAGTTTGTTAATTCAGAAATGTTTATCGTGTTTTATCATCTTTACCCACAATGGCTTTTTTTTTTTATTGGTCAGAGGAACAGACCTTAATTCCCCATGTGGTAGAAAATGTGCCATCCTCCTCATGAGACTGTTTCTCACTAACTGAACCGGTCGGTCTGTATCAGCACCAGTGGCGTCTGCGCCATTACCTTACACCTGTTTGTTCCTGGAAATGGACCAATGGAGAAAAGACTTTTATAATTTGGAAGAGTAAACACCTGAGGGGACGTACAGGTCCACGAGAAACGGGAACAGACTCGAGGCTTGTGAAAGATGGAGCCTGAGAATTTGGCGGGTTGCTTATGTGCCATCAGGTGTCGCGTTCGCACCTCTGGCTTTGACTTTATTGACTAGGCTGTTGATGTTCCCTCGCAACGGGAGCCGACACGGCGGGCCAGTTAAACGCAGACAGAAGAAGCAGTTAAAGATGGGAGGGAGGAGTGTCTTCGGTGCGAGCCCCACCTCTACTGGACACTGAGAGCGAGGCACGGGGAGAGTTTCTCCCGCTCGGATGAAGAGTTAAAAGGAAATTTTTTGGCGGTGCTTCACCTCCTTTTCATTTGGATGCTGTCTTTACTTCTTGTTTGCCTTTTATCGTGGAATTCAGTAATATCATTAATATTGAAATTTAAATATATCGATTTTTATCTTGTGTATAGGTATTTGTTCAATTTTAGTGTGGGTGAGTTTGTGTATGAGTGTGTCTGAGGGTGTGTGATGCACGTGGCATACTGTATGAGGACTAGTGAGGGCATGTGGTCTTAAAAAAAGGGTGGTGCACTGGGAGTGTTGATGGGCTGCAGTTTCTTCAGAAACAGTCGGAAACCTTTTGATTCCTTCCATTGAGTGTCCTTTGGTTTGTGTTTTTGTCAATCAATGTCACTGCTATGAAGTTTAGCTCAGTATGAATAAATGTAAAAACTAAAATGCAATGTGGTCTACATAAAAGCTTGTATTATAAATTAATAAATCTTTAAATAAGGCAACTTCTCTTGATTTGTTTTTTATATTTCTCAAATGGCAGCTAAAAGAAAGAGGCTGTGGCTGCAGTGATTTTCATGGTCAATTACTCGATTACGGGTGTTGCAATATGCTGTTATTGATGAGAAACGTGATAGTTCAAAAAAATATTGGTATTGTGTTAATTATACTGTCTTGAAGGTTACTTTTTAAATGTAATAGGTTACAGATTACTAGTTATCCCGTGTACAATGTAATTAGTAATGTAGCTATTTTAATTATTTCATCAAAGTAATGCGATGCAGTATTGTGAATTCTTTGGCCACGATAATCGTATAGTAGAACTATGTTGTCATACCAGGACCATACTCTCAATTCATATTTTTATTTTTGATTAAAATTGTAGTCTTTACAATGTGGGGGAAACTGCGATGGACATTTTGCAGTATTTCCAGAGTCAAAGATAACACCTGTAAATGTCTTGTTTGTCTGAGTTAGAGCTGCAACGATTGGTCGATTAACCTATCAGTCAATCAACAGAAAATAATTGGCAACTTCTTAGATCATCGAATAATCGTTTGTCATTTAAGGAAGAAAAAAACTAATTTACTGGTTTAATGTTTCTAAAATATGAGTATGTGATGTTTTTGTTTGTCACTCATGACAAGAAAGTGTGTAGCTTTGGATTTTGGGCCTGTTGGTCAGATAAAACAAATGATAAAACTTTATTTGGATCGTCCGCCTACTGATTTACAGTTTATAGAGTATTTATATTGTAACATAACAGCTTATTAGTTCAGATTTAACCAGTCAACTGATATGTTTTATTCTGTAGATGTTTACAAAGTGTTGAATCCAATCAACTAATAAGTCCTTGAAATGCACTATAAATACTACTTACAAATACTCTATTAACTATCTGTATGAGAGCTATTCAAGTAAATTTGAAGATGTCACCCTGGGCTTTAGAAAATTACACAAGATACAGTGCTCCGTTTACTGACATTTTATTGACGAACAATTGATTAATCGAGAAAAGAACACAAAACAATGATGAAAATAATTGTTTGTTACAGCCCTAATCAGGTCAACAGTAAATGTAATATCTTTGAGTTATGGCCTGTCATACAGGATTAAGAAAACCAGTGAATAACATTCAAGAGTCTGACAGTGGAATTTCAATCACGTGACTGCAGGTGGTCATTTACTGGGGAGGGGATCATAACACTTGTCACTAGCCAAGGGTCTATGGATGGATTACTGAACAGGTCTACCAGGCACAGGCCCAGGGCCCCAAAGTGTCAGGGGCCTCCCTCACCACCTCCCTTACCTGCAAAATGTGACTCAAATGTAGACATACCAACCAGGAAGAGTATCAAAAAGACCACAAAGAGATGAAAAGGAACTTCAAGTACTACTATAAAGAGTCACAAATATACCCCAGACACACAAACTACTACATAGAGACACACAACTGCTACAAAAGACACAAATATACCTCTGAGACACAAAACTACTAAAAAGTGGCACAAAAATACGCCAAAGAGACACAAAACTACTACAAACAGACACAAATATACTAAAAAGTCACAAATATGCCCCAACAAGACACAAATATGCCCCAATGAGACACAAAACTACTACAAAGAGACACAAATACACCCCAAAGAGACACAAATACACCCCAAAGAGACACAAATACACCCCAAAGAGACACAAAACTACTACAAAGAGACACAAAACTACCCCAAAGAGACACAAAACTACTACAAACAGACACAAATATACCAAAAAGTCACAAATATACCCTAAAGAGACACAAAACTACTACAAAGAGACACAAAGCCTGTTTTATCATAATCTGCCCATACAAGGATCACTAAGAAATCAGTAGCACTTATTCTCCTGTGCTGAGAACTTTTTTGTTAATTTAACAGTCTCCACCTTTGTGATCAACCAACATGCAGTTTTATTTACTGACCTCTAGGTGGCGATATCTCTCTGTGGGCCTAATGAGTGGGGGTCATAGTGGGCTGATGGATGGATGTATATACCTTTTTATTTTGTCTGCACCTACTGCACTGACACAAGTTAAAGTAGCAGAATAAGGCAGTAATTTATGAACTACTGTTTATAAATGGGTCACTTGGTATTTATGAAGCACCTGACAGAAACAACTTAACACTTTGTACAAGCTCTAAGGATTAAAACTATATCTGAGGACAGCTTTCTGATACATGACGTGACATCAGTGGGTTTCTGTTGTTCTAATTGGGTCATAAGTTAATGTTGAGCCGACTTTTCAGCAGCTTTCTTCCCGTCTGCCTCAGGAATCTGCTCCTGACGTGTAGCTGCAAGACGTCCAGGTTTCCAGTTGACACTGGCAGTGTACCTTAGGAAAAGTGCAGTCAACCCACATCTTTCTCAACACACTGCACTCCCAAAACCTGCTATTGTGTTGAAATGACCTGTCATTCTATGTCTCTCCACATTTTCCACTTGCTCTTATCTGAGCTGCTTTTGACACCACGGCTTAGTGGAGAGAGTAAACAGGAGCGTCCGGCAGACCGCAGAGGTGATCAGCAGTGTTTAAATGAGAGTCCGGGGAGGCAATCTGTCGAGATCTCTGCTACTTAAGTCCACCACATTGAGAGCTGCTGCAGGATGAATTGCTTACTGCGGTCGGCATGACTCAAAGCATGCGTGCAGCCAGTTTCTTGGGTGTGCTGCAGAGGGCTGCGGTCCAACCAATACTCACCGTCTGTCCCCGGAGGGCTGTCTGCACTCTCAGCTGCCTCCCTGCAGTCCTGATATGGAGGGCTTAACTCCCACTTTGGCAGCAGCACCTCCTCCAGTTTGGAGTGAAGAATCCTGCTCAAGTAGAGGCACAACTAAATTAGTTAAACAGTGCTTAAGTGGGATTGTTTGTGTTGAAAACAGCTCAAGTACAAACAAAAGTGCTCTCATGTGGACTGATGTGAGGAGGAGTCCAAGTTTTACTGAAGTATAAGAAAGAAGCACACTGCTGATGCTGCATGAACGTCTTTACTTCTGTACTACAGGCTATAATTCAATATTTAGTAATACATTATATTACCTGAAGTTAACACGTTCAGCAGAACCTAAAAAAGAACTAGTTACAACAGGTTTGAAATAAATGTTCAGTAAAAAATACAATATTTCCTTCTAAAATGTGATTATGCAAACATATAAAATCGTATAACATCAAAAACTCTGGTACAAATGACTCAAATTTTTACTTAAGTCCAGTAAATGTAGTAAATGTTATGTAACTATATAATTCACATTGTCGTTCTCTGCCCTCTTCGTCCATGTTGACATAATAACTTTATTGATTTAAACTTTATTCTTGACTTTGAAAACAGCAGCTGATTAAGAGTTTCCTCTGGAGGTCCATTTGATGAAGAAGTCAGTGTGATAATGATCAAAAGCTCCAGGACAGCTACTACATGGACATTTGAATAAGGTTTTTTTTTTAAATTACTGCTGTTTCCAGGGTCAAGAATGAACTTTGACGCTCAAAGTAAAGGAGCAGTTTGTCATTTTGGTAAATGGAGAGTTAAATGAGAAGATTTATACCACTGTGTGTGAGGTGTTGTAATCCAAGTTCCTCTTTTCTTAATGGATTGCCCCAAGAATGACTCCTAAAACCAGGAAATGACTAGATGTTTTGCCACTACCGTTTCCTTTGTCTCAAAGTCAACAGGTTTTTGAATGGATTTTTGGTTAGATGCCTGAAACAAGGTCTGCGCTCATGTGATTACTGCCTGTAATGGTGATGGCATTGCCGCGAAAGCACAAAGCGGGATTTATACTTGTGCAGGAGACCCTACGCCTTAGCCTATGCACGTCGCCTATGCCATTGTGAGCATTTATACTTGTGCGGTGGTGTGTCTGTGTCACTCTGCAGTTACACCTCCAAAACAGTAGTCAGTGGCAGAGCTTCTGTGAAGTGTTGTAAAGTTTAGTTGATTCAAAACACACATTAACATGGCTTAATAGAGACAATGTCAAACACAAGTACACAAATCAACTTCACTGTAACTCGCAGCATTAACAGACAAACACACCCACAAATACAACATGCTAACTTTTCCTCTTCATATAAAACCAGGTACAACAGCAGCATTTAACAAAGGGAACAGCACATAATTTTGTCTCCATTACAACTCACAAGGTTCACTGACAAAACAACTGTCTTATACTAAACACATTTCCAAACAAATACAACATGCTAACGTTATTAGCACAAGCCTATGGCATTTTGCATTGTGGAAATTAGCTTAGCAATGAGCGGAGATTTCCTCTGCTCATATGAAGCCAGGATAAATTACACACAAGACTTAAAATGCTATTTTTGTGGAGGCTTTATTGTCTTCACAATTTATTGTTTCTTATCTGTGAAATTAAAGTACATAAAAGCCTCGTTTCCACTGAGGGAAATGGTTTCAGCTTATGAAAATAGACAGGAGGTCTGCGTTGCCACGACATGTAGTTACGTATCTGGGGAGGTGCACATCAAGCTAGGGCGTAGGCTTCATATCGACGCAGAGGTATAAATTCTGCATAATGCTCACCCTCTGGTTCCTCCCCAGATAAGCACCATTAGCTCTGTCAGCACTGCTTCCACTGTAAGCACCTTCAGCTGTTAGTTGTCGGCTCAGCCACCTCCATGATGAGAGCCGTGTGCAGACAATCCCTCCCCAGACTCTGAAACATATGCTCTCAATGTTAGCTCCTCTCACTACAAATTTTCAATTACATTTTGGCTTATTTGCTTTCATTACTCTCATGTCTGTATGCTAAATATGCAGCTGCAGTCAGCAGCTAGTTAGCTTAGCTTAGCATAAACACTGGGAACAGGGGGAAACAGCAAGCCTGGCTTTGTCTGAGAGTTTATAAATACACATACCAGCACCTTTAAAGCTTGATGATTAAGTTTTATCTCAGTGGTTTGTCCCAGGTCAGCTGTTTCCTGTTGTCATGCTAAGCTAAGCTCACTGCAGTGTGACTTCTTTCTCTGCTCAGGACGCCATTACTCCACCATATCTTTACATAGTAAATAGTTGTTCATATATATTTATCTTAATGGTCTGAATGCCAGTACACAGAACCTAATGAGCTTGGTATCGTTTTTTAAAGTCTTCACTGCTCCTCTGCTCTCTGTTTAACCTCAGGCTTAAGGATAGATTGATTATAGAAAGTAAGTGAACGCCTGAGTCCAGAGGGGGTTGTGATATATGGATTATTTTCTGTTTTGGCTTTTAGCTCCAAATCCCTTTTTCCCTTTCACTGCTTCTGACTATTTTCATATCTGCCAGTTCCTCCTATATTAAATCCAGCTGTGAGCACACACACACACACATGAAGCCCAGCACGTACAGTAGACGGAGGACAGACTCCTGATACCACTGACTCCTTACTTGACATTTTGAATTACAGGAATTTCACTAAAAACAGAGCAGTTATTACAAAAGGAGCGTCTTGACTCTGCGATAGAGTGTGAATGTGCGGTCATGACTCTGCATGTGTATTATCATGTGTTCATTCCTTCGAGTCTATTTATCCACACCAGAGGTCCTCTGATGGCACGAAATGAAAGAGTTCAGTAGGCCAGTGTGAAAACATACACACTCATGCAGGGGTTGAATTAACCCAGCAGGCTGTTAGCAAATGAGCAGCTTTCATGCTGACTCCAGAAGCTGCCGCTGTCTCTCCTCATCTCGGGACCCCGTCTCTGCTCCTAATTGGGAGAATGACACTTGTTTATGTGGCTCTTTGTTTCCAGACGAAGGGATCGTAATCAGGACGTGGACTTTTGACCAGGTGTGTGTCGAGGAGGAGGAGGAGGTGTCATAGCTTTAGTGTTTCCATAACAAGCTGTAACAGAGGGGCTGAGGGCGCGGCCAGTTAACCTCTTTTTATTTGACCGTTTATGTTACCAGATGGGCCCTCAGTTCCTTGTAATGTGCCACTGTAAAGAGCCACAGCTTTGACAACAATATCAGCTTTGTGTTCGAGACAGGGAGAGATGGAAAGAAACGTCCAGAGCTCATGCAAAAATATATCTCAGCATTATTGTGCAGCAGGGATGGAAAATTTAAGGTCAACAAAATTTACTGCTAACATAGTCCTCTGTTGCAGTCTGTGAACAAGAACCTTATGGCTCAGGAAGAGTTATTTATTTGTATTACCTCACTACTGCAGCAACAGACTATTCCAGCTTCCAGCAATGTATCTGTCACCACTGCGACTTCATCACATATCAACGTTTGGTCATGGACCTTCCATATCCAAAAACAATATGCAAGGTACCCTGGGTGCGTTGGTTGTTGACGTTCTGGGACGCCGTGTCAAGTTCTGCTTGTTAAATGCATTGTCCTCTTTCAAAATACACTTCAGACTTGACAGGAAATTTTTCCAAATGTTGGTTTTTGAAAGGGGGCCAGATTAGATCGTCTGACAGTAACTGGGCCAGCTGCGTCTCACATTGTGTGGATAAATAAATAAATAAGTCACAAACAAATGAGAAATGCAACTGTTTCATCTTTCAGTGTAAAATCAACTCACCATTGCTCGTGGTGCCTGGTCTTTTACAGTCCTTCACACTGTCCTGCACAGTGCATATTTGCACTTGTGGCATATACACATGTTACATTTCTTTTTTGTCTCATCCTTATTTGTCACGCTTAAAGCACAACCTTAGGAGCACACTATATTGGATTTGACTACTCAAATGTCCTTCACAGAAGGACATCATCTTGGGTTTGTTCCTAAGGCGAGGTATTAAAAACCTTTTTTTTTTCTAAAAGAACATAAGCCATTGAACAAAGTTTTTACTGAAAGAACAATGTAAAAATGTTAGCTGTTAGTTTATTTATTTAATTTATCTAGAGACTAGACCATGTCAGTTATGGTCAGTTGTGGTTGTATGTTTGATGTTGCATGAGAAGACTGATGGGTTGAGATTTGGGTGAATGTTATTTGGGGGGGGGGGAGGAAAAAATTCTTTCCATGTACACTGACTGTTTTGTCCATTATTGAAAAGTAATAAAACAACAATTTAAAGAAAAAGAAAGTGCATTATTATCACTTTATATTAGCAATAGCAGCGCCTCAATGCACTGTAGACAGAAGAAAATAGATGCAGTCAGCATTTGGGACTTTTGTTTGAAGCCAAAACTTTAGTTATATGAAAATGTAAAGAATAAACTCGTAGGTGTAGCCTCCTTCTTGCTGCACAAAAAAGGATCCAGGGTGGCACACATTCTTCATGAGTGTTTTCTTAGCTTTTACATGCTGTTTTATAAAAAATATTAATGTCATATAACCTTGAAACCTAACAAATTGGCTTCATTTCTTTTAAAAAATATGGGAAGAAGGCAATGAGCAACGAAAGAAGACATGACCCAAAAAATTGGTAAGAAATTAGTAAAAAGAGAAAATTAAAAAAAAGAAAATGTATATACGTAAATAAAGACAGTTAAAAAGAAACAAACAAACAAGAAAATGACCTGGAAAGTGTGCTTAAAAATTATAAAAATATTGTGACATAATTTAAAATTGTAATTATAATAATAATTAATAATATAGTTTTCTCTAGCTTTTAAAATAATTTTCTAAATCTGTAATTTTTTTTTTTTTGGCAATTTGTGAGACATTTCTTACCAAGTTGCTATTTGCCTTTTTTGCAAATTTTTGGGAAAAAAATCGCACTAATTTGCTCAAAGGTTCAAAGGCGTCTAAAAGTGCACAAGAAAAGTGATGTCACTCCAGGTTTCAAAGGGTTGAAATACTTAATCTGTGCAGAGGCTGGAGAATTTTAAATTATGATGATGCTTTCGACAATAGCCCGTAAATTACATATTATGCTATACATGCAAATTCAGTTAAAATGTTCTAATGAAATGTTCAATGGTTGGCAAGTAGCAAGGTTATGAAAAGTTAATATTTTGTTATCCAAGTTTTTGAAGGATATTGTAATTCTTTTAAATAAATAATTTCATAGCAATATTATCACCATTACCCCAAGTTTCTGCCTCGTTATACAGTCATAATATTGCAATTTTTTTTCTTAAACACAAAGTTTTAATGTTCTTTTTCCTAATCTCTTGTCTTCTTCCACTGTATCTACACATTTTGTCCCAGTGTGAACCCACTGAGTTTTTAATATTATTGATTACACAGTAATTTGTAGGCTGTTACTGAAAATAATTATCCAAGTCAAAGCTCCAGCTGAGCAGGTGAGCACATTGTGCAGCACCCATAGATCCATATGTAACAGTAAAACAAAGGCGATTAGGCTATTGGAGTTTCCTCAGTTTGTGCACATAGCTCACAGATGATGCATAAACACTCACATGTCTTTTCTTTTACCTCAACATTTCTCTGTGATTTCTTGGCTCAGAAAAACTGTGTCCTCATTGTTTTGGTTGGGACGAGTGTTGACTTGAGGGCACTGGCGTCTGACCAAACCTTCTTCCTCCAGTTTCACTGAAAATGAAAAGCACAAAATAAACTATGAAGGAAAACATACTAAAGTAATTACACACAGAGCTGAGGCAAGAGCGTGGAACAAATGCAGTCCAGAAAGAGTCAAGACTCACTCGTTACAAACAAGTGATCACAGACTGTTTTGTTTGTGTACCTGTGATGATGTAACAACTTGGATCGTAAACCTGATTTGTGCTTATTACAGTGATCGTTATATTTTATGTAATCAGCGTTTTTCTGCCGCTCGGCCCCGCGGTTGTTTTCCCTCTTATGTTGATTAATGTAACTCTGCAGTCATTTACATTTTGGCAGTCGTGGAGACTGATCATTAACCGAGTCTGTTTGCTTCATCTTTTGCTACGTGTGATCTCTCTTTTCATCCCTGTTTACATTCAGCATGAACGTTGACGTTTATGTTCAGGTGTCTCTGATTTGTTCTGATTTCATGCTCCGACGCCCGCTCTGATCGCTCTCCAGACATCATTAAAGTGAATAAATTTCCCAATCTCCGGATCTAGTCGTTGAATTACTTCACATGTTCACATTGTGTGTGATTATTGCTCAGTGACACCAGATGCTGACCCAGGACTCTGTGCTGGACTCAGGGGCGGATTATGAGACCAACGGCCCCTGGGCACAGACACGCAAAGGGCCCCACCACCTCTCTTATAGAGGAGCAAGACACACCGACTCTGTGCTGGTGTCGCATGTCCTTGTGGTTGTTGTGTGTCTTTTCATAGTTGTCAGCATATTTTTGTGGTTTTGTGTTTCTCTGTGGTAATTTTGCTTGTCCCTGTGGTTGCTCTGTGTTTCTTTGTCAGTATCTTGTGTCTTTTCAAGACAATATTGTGTCTTTGTTGCTGTTTTGTGTCTCCTTTAGGTATATTTGTGCCTTTTTGGTCATTTTGTGTCTCTTTCTATCTCCTTTGCAGGTCTTTGTTGTCATTTTATCTCTCTTTAAAGGTCATTTTTTTGTATTTTGCAGGTAAATTTGTGGGTTTTTTGGTCATTTTTGTCTTTTTTGTGGTAGTTTTATGTTTCTTTGTATTCGTTTTGTGTCTGTAGTTCCTTTGCATCTCTTTGTTGTCATTTTATGTCTCTTTGTGGTAATTTCACATGTCCTTATGGTTGCTTTGTGTTTCTTTGTAATTATTTTGTGTCTCTTAGGGGTATGTTTGTGTCTTTGTTGTCATTTTGTGTCTCCTTGAGGTATATTTGTGCCTTTTTGTTTGAGTTGTGTCTCCTTGTGATTCCTTTGCATGTCTTTGTTTTCATTTTATGTCTCTTAAAGGTCAATTTTTGTGTCTTTTAGGTATAATTGTGGGGTCTTTTTGGTGATTTTGTGTCTTTGTATAGTAGTTTTATGTTTCCTAGTAGCCATTTTGTGTCTCGTTGTAGTTCCTTTGCATCTCGTAGTTGTTTTGTATCTCTTTGTAATTCTTTTGCATATATTTGTTGTAGTTTTGTGTCTCTTTAAAGGTTAATTCGTGTATCTCTAGGTATATTTGTGTCTTTTTTTGTCATTTTGTCTCTCTTTATAGTTGTTTTGTGTCTCTTTGTAGTGCCTTTGCATCTCTTTGTAGCCATTTTGTGTGTATTTGTAGTTCTTTTGCATGTCTTTGTTGTTCTGTGTTTCTGTAGTAATTTCTTGTCTTTTAGAGGTAATTTTGTGACTTTTTTGGTCACTTTGTGTCTCTTATATATAATTTTATGTCTTTTTGTAGTTGTTTTTGGTTTCTTTGTAGTCATTTTGGGTCTATTTGTAGTTCCTTTTCATCTCTTGTAGTTGTTTTGTGTCTCTTTAAAGGTCATTTTTTGGTCTTGTTTAGGTATATTTTTAGGGGTTTTGGTAATTTTGTGTCTTTTGTAGTTCCTTCACATCTCTTGTTGTTGTTATGCATTTCTTTGTAGTTCCTTTGTGTCTTTTTTGGTTGTTTTGTGTCTTTTTGTAGTTCTTTTGCATGTCTCTTTAGTCATTTTTTGTCTTTTTGATGTAATTTTGTGACATTTTTAGTCACTTTGTGTCTCTTTGTAGTCCTTAAGTTCCTTTGCATCTCTATGTAGCCACTCTGTGTCTCTTTGTAGGTCCTTTGCATGTACTTGTTGTTGTTTTGTGTTTCTTAAAGGTCAGTTTTTGTCTCTTCCAGGTATAGTTGTATCTTTTTGGTTGTTTTGTCTCTCTTTGCAGTAGTTCTGTGTCTCTTTATGGTAATTTCAAGTCTCTTCCTGGTTGGTACGTGCTAATTTGAGTGACATTTTGTTGGGCCCTTCAGTGGGCCTGTTCAGTAATCCATTAACGGCTGTACTGTCCGTCTGAGAAGAAAGATTCTCTCTTCAGATTCCTCTGTTTCAATGTGCAGTTTTTCTCTCTTAGAAACACACGTAGAGAAACAGAGCTACTATTTCTGCCATGTTATAACATCATGGCCTCATGCCGCATTATTCCAAACAATTATCTTGTTTTTGAAGTGTCAAAGTCCGTCCTCTACCCTCCTACTCTGCAAGCCTTCAAGTGTTTGAAGTGGTTTCTACGGCATCTGCAAATACTGCTGCTCTTTTCAAATTTATAGGTGCCCTTTATTAGACTGTGTGTATGTTGTTCATTAAGACATCCAAATGCTTTACAGTTCATTGCTCTTTTACACTGCCTGCTGGAGCCGGAGCTGTAATTCCAGTTAGTGAGGGATCAGATGGAGGTCAGTGCTGGCCTGTGGGGGTTGCAGCGCACCACAAGTCCACCAGTCCTCTCCGGACTACATTACAGCTTTTATCCTCACTAATGGGATCTCTTGGTGGGGAATCCCAAGGGTGATGGGGATTAAGATACCTGGCCTCACTCCCACGCGCCATTTAGCATGTGGGGCGCAGCAAATATGTTGCACATGCTGCTGCAGCAACCCCTACATCTCTAGATTCGCAAAGAAACCAGCATTTGGAGGTTGATTAATGTGTGCTCACACCCAGACTGTCAGGGATCTGTCTTTGTGTTCACCCTCTCCGTACACAGTTGCGTCTCCTCGCCTTGACCCAGTTGAATTTGACACTGTTTGCAACCCAACGAGAGAGTATCGGATGATGGAGAGCTGGGAGCCGCTCAGGCCGCAGAGAAAACCCTGAATGTTAAGTCTCTACCCTGCTCCACTTGAATGACATTGTTGGATATGTTTTGGAGTTTCCCGGCGTTACAGCCAAAGTTAAAAGAAAGAAAACAGGGGGAGAAAAACCTTGGAGGATGAAAAGAGAAATGAGGGTGGAATAAGTCCCTCGTCTCTTTGTGAGGAGAAGCTGTGAAGGAGGGGGCTGGCTGCAAAAATCAGTCTCTTTGTCAAGATTTTATAACAGATAAGATGGTGCAGGGTCTTAAGTTTGTTCTTCTTAGCTTGTCTTTGTACTTTTGTCTTTATTTCATGCTTGGTCACGACAGTGCTAAGGCAAGTGTCTGTGAGTCACTCCATCTGTGTGTCACATGGCGTCTGGGCGACTCTTTAAAAGAAACACGGCTCAGTAACCACATGAAATCAACTCCACCGCCAACACCACCTCCTCTGCTGCTCTCACACGCCTCCAACGTGTTTGTGTGTTGTTTATTTCCATGTTCTTCATCAAGCTTTTTGATCATCTCTGATAATGACAACTTAAAACCGTCAGATGTGATAAACCATGCCCTGACACATACTCAGAATTGATTGCTATTTGTTTTGCCTTTCGTTTTGTGTTGAAACAGTGGTGATCTTTTCTGCTGCCCTGCTGGGGACTCACACGACCTGGCAGCAGCAACAGCGGCGGCAGCCCTGGTGCTGAGAGCAGCAACAAGGAAAGGTCAGGTGGAGTCCATTGTTATAGAGCTGTCAGGTGCCTGATTTATGGGCAGCAGGTTCACACTGTTTGTGGTGCTTTAACTCGCTCACTGTTTCCATATTTTTGTTTCATACGCAGGAAGAGAGAGATATGATTTAGGTGGGAAAGAGCTCGCAGACTGAGTCCTGAACAATCTGCACCACTTTTGCCCACTTTTGTTATGGTGCAAATGTAATATGAGGACACTGCGGCTTACAAGTAGGGCAGAAAATATGTCGGAAAATAGTTTAAAAACTAATCATTATACTTTCCTAGAGTCACCAACTTTCCAAAACTAAATAACATTCAGTTTACAGTAAAATAAAACAGAGAAAAAAATGCAAATCACAGTGGAAAAGTTGCAACCAGAGAATGTTTTGTGCATTTGTGCTTGAAAAGTTGCTCAGTTGTCTGTCACTGTTTCAGCTCTGTTTACAAGACAGAGAACCAGGTTTGTGATTTCAGGGTTGCTGCTTTATAGCTTCATCATCACTGGGTAGATTTAATGTGACTTTGAGCAGGGCACTTATTTCTCAAACTGTTCCTGTGAAGCTTCCTGTTACGCTTGGGAGCTGCGGCGGGCAGCTGTCAACCGTGAATACTGTGAAACACGGAGTTGGAAAAGGACACACATTCTCGGTGTTTATGAGGTGCTTTCGTGCAAAGTGCGATAATGTTTTTTGGGTGCAAAGTAAAAATAATGTAAATATCAGGGGGACCTAATGCTAATGACAGCTGGGATTAAACCCTCTGATGTTTTCATGTGCCCTCGGGGTGTTTGTTGTGGGTGACTAGAGGGCATCTGGGACTTGGCGGCTGAGTGGAGTTCCTTTGGTTCTGCGGTGGAGTTGGTGAACCAGTGCTCTTTAAGCTGACAGTCATTCAACACCCTGCCAAGTCACAGGCTCGTAATTCAACAGCACCTTCTGGATACATGGCCCCTGCATGAGAGGGGAGAGTGACAGCAACACACACTGTACGCAGGGAAGAAGCTAGTGGAGAGACATTAAATTGGCCTCGACATGATGGGCAATATGAAAAGAAAACAGACTACATTAAAGGTTCCCTGGGTGGTTTTCTCAGCTTGGCAACGCCGCACCATTTCACAAATGGCATCTGTCAGAGCAAATAGAGCATGAGCCTGCAGATTTGTGGTTCCCAGGGTATAGTTTTCTGTCTGTTGCACCTGTAGCCACACCCAACAGTGACATCACGAGTCACCAGATAAAATGTCGACATTGTTCATTTCTGCAAACAGCGGATATGTTGAAACTTAATGCTCAATGCTGTGGTTAATGTGTGGTAAAGTTTAGGCACAAAAATCGCTTGGTTATGGTTAGAAAAAGATCATGTTTGGCTTAAAACACCCGGTTTGCGGGGCACATTTCTGGCAGGGAAGCAGTGATATTGCGGTAAAAGACAACCACTTCTTGTGCCTAAAAAGCCGCTGGAAACATATCAGTGACTCACTACAGCTCGATCCGCTTTTGTTGGTCTCAAACAATGCATAGATATCACACTATCCATCATCCCCTCCACCTCCAGGTGACAAAGTCAGCTTATACACTAGGTCACTTTACAGACGTTGATGTAAGACGTCTGAACTGTGGTTTGCAGAAATCAAGCGGCAACTCCCAGGGCTAAAAAATGAAGCCAATGCGAAAGTGCTCAAAACTTCACTTTCTCTGCTGGCCTCTTGAGGCTCTGGAAGCAAGTCACTCCCCAGACAACCATGTAAAAATGCTGCAGAAATTAACATGTTTACAGCCTGGTACAGACCAAAACCAAACCAAGACAGGACAGGACAAAAAGAAATGATTTACTCTTTATCATCCCACTATAGGGCCACTACTAAGACCCTGCGTTATGCCCCCTTTCTACTCCAGTGTGTGATTATAGACTGCATGCCTGCATCCAGGAATCAAGAGATGGGTGTCACGTATAACTCAACAGCGTCAGCCAGCAGCACTATATATAAACGATAACAATCATTTACCATGGTTCTGATATATGACGGCTGATCTCATTCTCTGCTCGGAGGGTAAAACGCTCCTGATTCTCATTGTTTTCCCAATTTGCTGAAATGTATAGTTGCTGTTCCTCCTTTTCTTGAGGTAGCTGCTAACTGCAAACACTGCCTAATACGGTGGGTCGCACGCTTAACACATCATCAACACGTCACACCTGCCTATGGTCCCGTCCTGCCGACTGCCCTGTTATACAGACACTATTTCGGAGCTGTTACTACCTCCTGTGGCAGCTTAAAGGTGTGACCACTCAATTTCCCCACTCCACAATCGTGTCTTATATACAGCACAGCGAGGCAGCATAACAGAGTGATATTCCTGCCTTTAACAGGTGAGGAACTATTCAGGTTTACAGTTCAGCATACTTAAGGGTGAGGCCGCTTGAGCGACAGGTTGTCTGCAAGGCGTCTCTAGTCTTTGAATCAGATCCACCCCTCACTCCTCCACAGATCCAACCACTCGTACAAATATGGTTACTTCTGGCTCCAAAAAACCAAGATGGCTACGACTGAAATGCGCCAAACGCTCCAAACTGGAGTCCAGAAACCAATGGGTCCTGTAGCCATTATTTCATACAGTCAAAGACAGGATTTTCAGCTGTTTTTAGTTTGTTGTGGGCAAACTGGATGAGTTTCCCTCCTCATAAAACAGTTGCAAAACCTGCATTTGACTGTTTTAAACCAGCTTTGTTTACACTAGTTTTAGGGTGCGGTTACATTCAACACCGTGATGAAAGTTTTAGACATTTTGCTATATAAATACTTACCAAATTTGCAAAATCACACAGCATGAACAACTCAACACTGTGAGGGAAAAATTCCCCTCTTTCCTTTAACCTCCTCTCACTCTAACATGGCCTTCTGATGCTGCTGGTGCTACTGTAGTGGGAGACAGATATGGTGGAACTCTCTGTTCTAGCCAAGGTTAAATATCTATCCTGACCTGTCTGTGCAGACAGTTTTCGCCATACTGGTCCGTTATCTGAATCTGGCTCCTCACCCAAAGACAATATATACCCAATGTTAGGAGAGAGGGCGGCACAGTGGTGTGGTGGTTAGCACTGTCGCCTCACAGCAAGAGGGAATTCAGTAGACTCTGTCACGACATAAGCCATCTTGAGTCTCCAGTGTCATCCTGTACTTCTCACACCTCCTCCAACGGTGCTCCGATAATTCCTTAACAAAGTCTACTTCTCTTTTCTCTGGTGCTTTCAGCTGTATTTTATTGAAAGAATATGAAATGTGTTTAAGATTATTTGAAATAATTAAACTGATATACATTTCAGTGATTGTATCACACTGTAATGAATAACATCAAACATAACTTTTTACACATTTAAACAAAAACTCTAGCAACTAATCAGGGTACTTTTTAGTCACAGTTTGTCTATGGTCACTGTGAAGGGTGTAAGTTCAGTGGATGCAGCTGTGTGTGAATAGTGAACAGATAGAGAGATAGAGGTGATGGATATGTCGATAAGGAGCTCGACCCTGAGTGTATATCCCAGTGTAGTTATGTCCTAGTGTCAGTGGGAGCAGGTCTTGGCTGAATGATGGTGTTACTAATCTGGATCTAGATGGGAGTTGAGCGTGAGGACACACAGCTGCGGCCCAGCCTCGTCTGTACTGAGATCAGGCTTTGGCCACCTCAGCCGCCTCGCTCTCTCTTATAACAGGCTGTTGTCACCGGTCCCACTGCCTGCACTGAGCCACCAGACGTTTACGCTGCCTCGCATGCTTCTGGGAAAAACAGGAACAATTGGTGCAATTGGATCAGTGTGTCTGTGGGAGGAATAGCTCCAGTGTTATAACAGGTTGTAATTTTTTATCGGGTTACATAATCTTTATTTTCATAAACAAGTTTATGAGTGAGATAGGAGTGGGAGTGGAGGCAGAATTGGTTTAAAAAGCATATTTTTATGTAATATTTAGGGAGTGAAGAGCAGTATGGCAGGTGGAGGGAGACATTTATGAACTGTTTTTACTGGTTTTACTGGAACAGGACGTCTCTTTCAAAGTCTCCTCCAACTGGATCCCTGGTGTCAGACACAGTTGAGGTTTTTCTCCAAGTTTTCCTTGGCTTTGCATGGGGTGTTTTGGATTCTACCGCTTATTATAAACAGACATGCGTTCGCTAAGCTTTTGTGATCATCCCAGATTCTCAGGCACTAACGTCCTCTGGGCTTTTTGTTCATCTGGCTCCGGATAACCTTTAGATAAGTTTACAATTAAACAGTTGTCGCTGGAACGTTTTGTCACGGCCCTGAAGCTGTAAATCCCTGTGCCATCTCCTGTCTATTGAATTTATGGACCCCAATCAGCCGCGGATTAAATGCTGGTCAAAAACAATAAGCTCCAGCTGAGCACAGAGCAGAGATGTGCCATGCTGGAATCCAATTATGAGCGTCATTGCCTCATCAATCTGTCCGCAGCTGAAAAGAGAACCAGTCAGGGGGACAAAACCCTGAACCGGAGCTTGCGGCTGATCTGCATAGAGAGCATTATTCTCAGCAAAATGAGCTCCACGGCTTCCAGGGGTCTGTTTCGGACACTGGGAGTGGGGGCTCGCTTTGTTTCTGTGTGATATGCGGCGTTTAAAGGATTAAACCGTGGGTGTGGAGTTGCCCTGAGCGCTTGGACAGCTCTGAAACACAGTACGCGGCTCCTCTGTTCAAAGCGCACAGGGACAAGAAAGGGACGGCCTTGTTACTCCCAGGCGAACAGGAAAAAGGCTCCAGTAAAAAGTGCAGGGCCAAACCTCAGTGAATTCCTGATGAAGGAAAGAATGCAGCGAGAGAAGCCACGTTCTCTTCCTTCTTAGATTTTTTTTCTCATAACCATGAAAACCTCCCAGTGCAGTCTTTTGGCTTGCTCAGCGTCTCATTCACTTGCACAGCTCTGGCAGAGTTAGGATCATAAAAAAGCCCCGTAGTAGATATCTGGGGGAAAGAGGTGAGCAGTGGAAAAATGAGGGAGAGCAATAACAGCTCAGCACACGCACTGATAATTAGGCCTTGTAAGGAACTTTAAATTGTTGTTGGAGACAGTGGCAGGGTGTGTCTGCGTAAAAAAGAAGGCCTTGTTTGTCTTTATTCACTGACAAGCTGTTTTAATGTATTGCCTAGGATGTGTCTGCTTAAGCGAGCCTGACAGTGATTATGTATACTGCTGTTGTGTAATGTTGGAGAGCGGTGTCACCAAATTGTTATTGCATGTAAGTGCAAGGATTAGCAGCTGCAGATAACGGCGCAGTGAAGAGATCTGGCAGCCTCGCTGCCCTGTTTGTTGCAGAGCTGCATCTGGATCGTCTTCTGTTGCTGCATGCAGGATGAAAACCACAAGTGCCACAAATTATGCAGTTAATTAAGAAATAAAATGACAGGGCGAAATAAAAAACACACCTAAACTGAACTCATCATCATCTAAAAGATGGTTTTTAAGGCTGGATGTGAAGCATGACAGGCTTTAACGCTCAAAGGTGCTTTCTGTTGTGTTCGGGGGCTGGGGTTAATGTACACACACACACACACACACACACACACACACACACTCCTCAGTGAACAGACCGCACTGTGGCGGTTATCAGGGCTTCTTCGTTACCTGGCAACCGCGTTGTTCCTGTGGGCGGATCCTCTGTGAGTCTCCGGAGCAAAGAACTGTGGCGATAACATTCCAGAACATTCCTCTCAGGACTCAGGTGCCCCCTCCGCCTGGATTTAGTGGACTGTAGAGCTGTTTACTCTGATACTAAAAGGGATTATCAAGGTAGCCCGGCTTACATTTTTATAATATTTTCAGAAAAATGTAGTTTGTTGCAGGGAGGGTGATTTAAACCTCCTGCTGGAAGTGAACTTTGAGCACAAAAAATAGTCATCATTGAGTAAACTTACCATAACTTAAGTGCTAAATGACAAAACAAAACAAACAAAACACATAAATAAGACCTCTTAAACCACTTATCTTTTTCTTTATTAACAATGCAGGAAGCTGTAATCAGCAAAAGTGCTCCACACAAACAGACACAGATAGTGACTTGGTGGTTAACATGATACAGTGGAGTTAGTGGAGATGTAAAACAGAGTTAAAGGTCCAGTGTGTAGGATTTCAGGGCATTCGGCAGTGACAGGGGTGGCATCAAGTCACTGAAATCTTTGCACTCAAGTCCTAAGTCCTGAACTTTGAGTTTAGAGTCCTAAACAAGTCATAATTTGTCTTCACCAAATGCAGTGCCATTTTAACAGACAGAATAATACTATATTACTTCTACAAAAATCATGTACGCTATTTAAAATTTGTATCCATTTGTCAAAACAACTTTGTCAGAAGATGTTGCATCTCGGTTTGTAATTTTCAACCTGCAATTTGTTTTTGTTGACCACAAAGTTTTTGTATGCTAACAAAATTATCTTTGTCATTTTTTTTTTCCAACAGGTGCTCTGTCACCTAACGTTAGTTCTTCAAGGTTCTCTCCTTGAACTTGACTGGATGCTGTTGGATTGGTTCAAACAAAATAGTTCTGGGGAATTTGGTGTCGATTTGCGGTGCATTAATAGCGTTATTGTTAGTTTGGATCAGGAAATAAATGTATTCTTTCTATATTTAAAATGTGAAACTTTTTAGTCTTTGGGCTTGGAGAAAGATATAAAGTATTTTTAAATCAAAAGGCTCAAGTCCCAGTAGAGTCACAAGTCATTGGTGTAAAAGTCCAGGTTGAATTACAAGTCTTTTTTGATTTTGTTAGTTGAGCCTAAAGTCATCAAATTTATGACTCAAGGGGCGACCTCTACAGTATGCACCCCATGTAGGCTGAGTCCTTTGCAGCGGAGTTCAATTCCAACCTGCAGGCCTTTGCTGCGTGTCATCATCCCCCCCTCTCTCCCAGCTGTCCTGTCAATAAAGGCAAGAAAGCACCCAAAAAATAAGTGACTAAAGTCCAGTTCATGTGAGTCCAGTCCACACCTCTGAGTCATTAGGTTGCAGAGCTGAAACTTCTCCTGTGGGCTAAGTGTGTTGGAGGACCACAGTAGCTGACGCGAAATTGTAAAATCACAAATATGTGGATGGTCCTATCTAGAGCTGGTGTTTGATTTGTCCCCTCTGGGCAGCTGTAGAGCAACATGGTGGTCTCCTTGGAGGAGGACCCGCTCTGTATGTAGGTATAAATGTCTCATTCTAGGGTAGCTTAAAACACAAGAACGTGTTTTTATAAACATAGGTATGAATATTATACACCATTTCTGCCATCAGATGCCCCTGAATCCTACACACTGGACCTTTAAAAGGAGAGTGAATATTGACTTACATTCCTGAGTTGGCCAGAAACACAACTACAAATGGATGCTAATGTGGCTCAGTTGTCAGCGATGTGGCCTCTGGACCAGAACCAGCCGGTACTGTTCCAGAGGCCAAAAACTAAAAGGGGACAGAGTGTTTGCAGTCAGGGCCCCGAGGCTCTGGAACAATCTGCCTGAGGAAATTAGGTTGGCTAAGTCCGTGATCCTTTTTTAAAGCATGCTTTTATCAGAGAGGCTTTTCAGGATTTTATTTGACGTTTGATTTCCTTTTAACTGTCTTTTATTTCCTTATTTTTTATACAACAAATTGTTTTTTTATGTGTTTTCTTTTAAAAACCTGTTGTTTTTGTTACGTGTCTGTTATTTTGCTGCCCTGTAAAGCACTTTGTAAGGCTGTTTTAAAAATGTGTCTGTGGCTTGTTGTGTTTCCCCCAAGAGGCCAAAGAGATCATTAAATACAACTTTAAATGACGCGATTTTAAACTAGTCCACATTTCATTGAGGAGTATCCTGAAGTACTATTGAACGCCTGCTTGTTCCATTCAGGGAAACAACTTAGTAAACACAGAATTAGTCAGTGATGGAACACAGGTACGGTTAAATATTAGGAATATTTGAAAAGAAACTTTTCCCCCAAGATTGATCACATGATTGGAGATACCTGTTAAAAATACCTTTATACCTGACACCCACCAAATGGGTCTTGAATACCTCAGATCTTTACAGAAATGTTGAGCCAAAGTCTGTAAAAGAAGAAAAGTTCAAACCAACATTTCAGTGCAGGTAGGCTGGAGCTCAGAGGATCGTACTCACAGGGGTCAAACAGGGATATGCAGGTGGGAGGTAAGAATATCTTCTCAGAAACAAACTCATCAACTGTCTCTGTGCACGAAGCAGAGACTCATGCAGAAGACTGTCAGCGGGAATGTTCGCTCTGAGGCTGTAAATATTTGGGTCTGTTTACAGAGCCCTTTACTGCAGATTTGTTCCCCCACTCAAATGACCTGAATGCTTTTTGTCTCCGTCTCCTCCATGGAAACGACTTCAGGAAGTTCCGTCTCATGTGGTCAGATGGTTTGCAGTCGCCCATGTTGTGTTGCTATCAAAGCCTTGTTTGATGATTTCTCGATATTCAAACCATATTGGTGCGATGAGGTCTTCGCTCTGACTCGGCCTGTCGCTCTGCTCGTGGCTCACACGTTTGCATTATCCACAATGTATAACAGCTGCGTGGCCGTCTCCACTCCAGACTCTTCTACTTCAGTTGTCACTGTTGATCACAGATGGAACGACAGACACTTCTGGATTATATCTGTTCTCACCAGGCAACTCACATATCATCAGATTTCCAGCATTCCCTCAGTAATTTCTCCCCTCTGGTATCACTTAAAATTACCCAAATATTCAACCCACACTTGAGTTCCTATCAAATATTCTGGCGCTGAGCTTCTCATCGTACTGGGAGGTATTTCTTCATGAAGAATTGAAGCATAAAAAATATTTTCTTTTGTTAATTTCCCTATTGGGCAGCATTGTTTTCAGAGTTTGTTCAGGGTCATGAGACACATAACAAGAATAATATTAGAGATAAAGAACGAAACTGGAAACATCTAGAGTCAAAGATTGAAGGGTTTGGTTCTCAGTTGTCAGGTTCAGATAATCACATATTACACGCCACTTTACATCCATATTTGTACTGTTTTTCTTCAGTATCACTAACTGAAAAACAATATTTGCAAGTGCAGTTGTTATCTCAATAATACAACATATCTGTGGCCAACATTCTTCTACAGAGAACTGGCATTAATTTGACAACAATCTGCAAAGTGACTCAATAGCGATAAGTGGATTTATTTTGCCTTTTGGGACCATAATTCCTGTTGTAACCATTATACCACTTGATTACGCCAACAGATGCCCTTTTCCTTTCCATGTATCCAGGCCAGAGAAATGTTTTAAGGTTGTTATGTGAGGCCAGAGGTTGGAGCGACTAAATACCTTTTGGGATGACTTCCAGTCTCAGCGGCAGACTCTCTCCTGCACACTTTGCCCAGACTGGTTAAAGATATGAGGAGACACACTCTTCACCTCTCCTGATGGATTTCATCGCAGTTTGCATTCCTTAGTTCTGTTTTTGCTAACTGTGTTTTTCCCTTTTTTTTCTTTTCCTCTTACAGCTCATGCAGCCAAACTGAAATGACATCATGCCGAGGGGAAGTCGGGCTGAATACGTACCCACAAGGCCCTGCAGGAGAACCAGGGACCGACGGCAGGAGGGGTTTCTGCTCAACAGGAGGATGAGATATTTATCAGGGAGGAAAATATAACGTCTGAAAAGGTAATTCCTGGCACAGATGACGGTATTTGTCAAGTGTTGCGAAAACATGTGGACTGGAAATGTGGAAAATGTCCTCTCTGTTTTGACCTGATGATGAGGAGAGATAGAGGACGGACAGATGGGACGGGAGGGCTTTGATGAAAAGGAACGGGGTGAAGAGGCAATAAATATATCCGGATGGAAAAAAAGGGAACATAAAACACTGAGGCTGGAGAGGAGAAAGGGGACATTCTTTGTGTTCACAGTTCCCCTCTTTAAAGAACCGCTCTGGCTCCAGCCTCTGCGGTTCCTTAGTGACAAGAGGGTCTGGCCGAGTCAAGAGCTACAGCATTGTTAAAAAAGGTCCGCTCTACTGTTTTAAGGCTCAGATGGCTTGTTTGATTCTGAAGCCAATTATCAGCTTAAAGACTCCAGAGAAAACCCTGTGATCCAGTTAATAAATCCCCATTTGCTTACAGAAACTGTCGCGGGGCCCTCACAGCATGTCAGCTGAACGTTCACACATGTCTTGATCCCCCACCCCCCCACTGTGGCATTTGTCTTTGATCACCACCTTAAAGGTCCAGTGTGTGAGATTAAGGGGGATATATTGGCAGAGATGGAATATAATATGATAAGTATGTTTTCTTTAGTGTATAATCGTCTGAAAATAAGATGTGTTGTGTTTTTGTTACCTACCTACATAGGGAGCAGGTCCTCATCCACAGAGTCCACCATATTGCACTTTCACATTTCTACAGTAGCCCAGAACGGACAAACCAAACACTGGCTCTAGATAGGGCCATTCGCATTTGCTGGCCAACATATATAGCTGCCTCTCTATGACAAGCAGTTGCACAAACACCATTCTTTTAACATCAGACTGCTTTATTAAGTGTTTTTGCCTCTTTAAATCAGCGGCTCCGTTTGTTTTGGAGAGGAAGAGACCTCTGCAGATAATTCAGCTCTTTGTAAAAACCTCCTGCATGTCTAGATCTTAAGTTATCAGATAAATAAGGTGAGCGCACATTAGCAGGTGCTAGACTAGCGGCCTGTCTTTGGAGCCTGGTCTCACTCCGAAGTCGCCAAAATCCGGCGCTTGGGCAGTGACTTGCGCCGTCAGAAACCAATGGAAAAAAGGCGTCCTTTAACGTCAGCATGATATGAAACTGGTTGCTGTTGTAGTTAAATGCCACCCAGTGGCGTCAGGGGGAAATGTGGCGGGACAAGGACAAAAGTTAAGGCGCCAAATCTGAGTGGGGTGTGCAGTAGGGTCCAACAACCACCACCACCACTTTCACCCTGGGAGAGCGGTGTTCACATCCTGTAAGATTCTAAAACCAAACGCTGTTCTTTTTTACCTGAACCAAACCACATGTTTTTGTTGCTTAAACCAACCATTTGTGTTTGTTGTTGAGAGAAAAAAACGCCAATTTGCGGTGTTGTACCAACGTAGTACGTTTATCTTGAAAGATACTGTATGTAAACGTTAAATTTCCTGTGAAAACGAAAGTGCATCTCTAAAGAGGACAATTCATGTAACAAGCAGAACTTGAAACTCTGTCTAAAACGTCAACAACCAATGCACCTAGGGTGCCTTGCACGTTGTACGTGGACGTGGAAAGTCCATGACTAAAACGTCAATATGTAACAAGATCGGAGTGGGAAAGTGTTGGTCTTTGACGAGCTGTACAGCGTTGGAGAAACACTGATTTGTGACATGAAACTGCTTCATTCAGTGCTTTCACTGGTTTTAATCTCCTAGTCTGTTTGTTTTGGAGAGGAAGAGACCTCTGCAGATAACATGGCTCCTGAAAAAAACTCCTGAATGTTTGAATCAGAAATAAGGTGAGCACACATTAGCCAACAGCTTCTAAGAAACACTGACTTGTAATGTGACAGCTGCTGTATTCAGTGCTTTACTGGTTTTAATCACCTGGTCCGTTAATGCAGCCAATAATTTGGCTCCTGGTAAAAACCTCCTAAACAAAGAACACTAAAGGAATTCATACCCTGAGACGTTACAGCTGGTTACAATCTGCAATCTTCACTGCTAGATGCCACCAAATCCCCTTAAATCTCACAAACTGGATGTTTAATGTAGATTGTATTTACCTCAGTCTAATTTGGACTTGAGGAAACATATATAAGGATGAACTCTGCACAACACTGAGCTATTACAGGCTTTGACTTGTGCTCAGAGCCACAGCACCATATCCATGGAAATTTAAGGTATGCCTGCTCTACACAAACTCAGTGTGAACTCACTCATCTGGAATTCTCCACGCCGCTCTCCTCCAGGTTGAACAGGCTCAGCCCCGGCAGCTAATGACACATATTAGGGAATCCTGCACAAACACTGAATAATTGTAAAGAAAGTCAAACAGAAGTGACAAAGACAACCTGGTGGCTTTCTTTCTCAGTTTCCCTCATTTGTTTTCCACTCTCTGCCGTCGCACGGTGACAGACTAATAACGCACTTCCCTGAAAAGTGGTCAGATGTTAATGAACATGACAGTCATTTCTCTACAGGGGGAAAAAGTGGGTCTCTGAGGCGTATTTTCTTTGTTTTGTTAAATGAATCATCTTGGAAAGTGTGAGAGTGTGGGTCAGACAAAGTGACTGAGTGATGAAGACTAGGGGGGTCGGGGGTTTAGGAGGAAGGTCACAGAGTGACAGACATGAAGAGGAGGGAAAATACACCTCTCACTATGATAAATATCTAGAGAGTTGTTTTGTGAAAGGGATATACGTTTTCTCCATTATTATACTTTTACAAAAATTGTTTATGACATCACCAGACTCAGCAGTGAGGTGCTTCAACTTTTCACTGATTTGTTTCGGCCTGTTCCACTCCAGCTCCAGTCTGCCAAGGACTGAACCTCACAGGGCCACTAGCATGGCGGTGGACTCTGAGTCTTGTTGTTTCTCACATGTAACCTGTCATCTGGGCTGTAAAAGTTTATTCTTACATCATTAAAGAAAAGCAGAGTTTTCAAAAGTAGTAGCTATTTAATCCCAGTAATATATAAAAAATGAAAGTTCTCGTGCAGTAAAATCAGAGTCTTTGGCGAGCATGTATTTTCTGTGCTCCATAAATCACCTGCGCAAAATGCTCCTACATCGGTCTGTTCAATGACCAGAGGGCCGGCTCAGTCACAACTACTGACTGACCTGATGCTGCATAGCCAAAGGGTGACCATTAACGTGGCCGTCCCACCTGGTGTCCATGTCTTAATGAGCAGAGCGTGTGACGTGGAGCTCATGGTCTGCAGCGCAGCAGGGAAAGAATGACACCATTAAACAGAGGCGGCTGTGTGTCAGTGACACAGGGTCGAGTCTCAGTCCAGGAATTTTCTTTCATCTGGAGTCGACAAGTTCTCCCTGCTTTTAAATGCCAGACATGCAAGTCAGGCGAATTTATGGTCTAAATTGTGACCTGTGACTGTCTGAATTAGACCTGTTCAGTGTTTATTTACACTCTTCCACCACCCAAGGCATGCTGGGAGCTTCAAGGCTGCAGCTTCCTGAGTCTTGACAGTAATAAGCAGGTAAAGCCTGAACAATTGAATGAACATGTCAAACAAAACAAATGGATTCAGAAATGAAAGAGATATACGACCAACAGCCGTTTTTAACAGTTTTAAGGCGGGTTTTTCCTTCAAGCTGTCAAATATACTGCAGGTGCCCCGTCTGAAAACTGAACCATGAATGAACCTAAAAACACGTGTTAGACAGGGAACTGCTAATCTACCGTACAACAGACAGCAGACAGGTGGGACACTTGACCCTGAAAGTTTTTTTTCTTAATCTTCACCAGACTTCTTAGCGCACATATTAATTTATACAGATTGACGTATGGAGAGAAATGTACTGGAGACTTAATCATGTGTGAGAAGCTTTGATACAGTTTTCCAAAATAAAAGCTTTAAAGGAATAGTTTCACTTTTTGGAAAATATGCTCTATATGCTCTAATATTTTACAGAGAAACAGACAAAGAAGAGGACAAAAAAACGAAACAGGAACTGCCAAATAAATGACTTGACTGCAGAAATATATTTAATCCATATGTTTCCTTTCTGTTTTTGCTTTACTGAAAATTAATAACATGGATTCATTGGGGCGTCAGTAGCTTAGTGTATAGTGCCGGCGCCCCATGTACAGAGGCGCTGACTTGCTGCTGCAGCAGTCACAGGTTCAACTCCAACCTGCAGCCCTTTGCTGCGTGTCATTTCCCCAATTTTTCTCTCTCTCTCCTCCTTCCTGTCCGTTGAAGGCAAAAGGCCAAAAAAATAATCTTTAAAAAAACACACACACACACAAAACATGAATTTATAAACTAAGGGAATAGTTTAACATTTGGGAACTCTTGATACTTGCGAAACTGTTAGATGATAAGGGTAAAACCACTCTCATGTCTCTATGCTAAATATGAAGCTACCGCCAGTAGCTGGTTAGCTTAGCTTAGCATAGAGACTGGTAACAGGTGGGAACAGCTAGCCTGCTTACCAGCACCTCTAAAGCTCACTAATTTTCAGTGGTGGACACTAAGTACATTTACTTAAGAAGTATCTGTACTTTACTTGAGTATTATTTAAAAACTTTTACTTGGACTCCACTACATTTGAAAGACAAATGTTGTAGTTTTGACTCCACTATATGTCGCATGTGGTTATGCCATGTTACTATGGCTATGACAGCAGATGGAGATGTTAAATGGTGGTGGTCTTTTTGTCAGTTTGTGTTTCTGTGGGCATTTCTATACGCTTTACAACGTATTCAACAAGCGTTTCATTCTATGAATTCTACAACCAAGTCACTGCATTCAGTGGGTTGTTTTAGAGTCAATGTAAATGTAAATGTATTGTAACAATACACAACAATGCATTGAGATAAAAAAGTACTTTGAATACTTAATTTTATTTTTAAAGCAAGCACTCCAGTACTCAAACTCAAGTAATGATGTGACTCAGCAACTGTCACTTGTATTGGAGTAATATTTGACCAGGAGTATCTATAATTTGACCTTAAGTAACAGAGTTGTGTACTTTGTCCACCACTGCTAATTTTATCTTGTTTGTTTAATTCATACAGAAATGGAAGTGTAAACAATTTATGGTTTTGTCGGAACTTATGTGTGGGACTATTTCTCAACCAGGCCCAATAAGCACCTGAGTAAGTGGAGCAAATGCATCCATTATTCCATTAGGGTAGGCAAAGTTATGGTTTTGCTACCCCACTTTCATACTGTCCCCATCCCTTTAGTTCAGTGCATAACCGGCCCGCTCTTATCCCCAGGTAATCAAATACTAATGCTTTGTCATGCCCTGCAGCATGTGCTGTTGACACCAGTGACATCCTTTAGTGTCTTTTGAACACGTACCATTCTTTTGACGAACCCCATTGTAAACCCATTTGTGGCGATACTTGATGCTGAGAACAAGTGATGTAAAGTCTGTGAAGGGTGGGAGGGGAGGAGGATTGGTCAAACAAAACAAGACTTTCACCCAGCAGACCACAATAGGGGTGTCGTGGTATCAAGACACAGTGTAGTATTGACGATAATTCGGATATTTACAGATGAAATACAGATATAATGTTAATAATACACATACAATAATATTGCATAAATAATCCAGCATCCCTAAAATCATTTCCAAAAGCATTTGCACAGAACCAGGCTAACTGTTTCCCCCTGTTTCCAGTCTTTGTGCTAAGTTAAGCTAATCGGCTGCTAGCTTGGCTCTAGCTACAGATCTACTGTACAAACAGGACAGTGGTATCAAATTTCTCATCTCACTGGTCAAGAAAGCAAATAAGCATATTTTTGAAAATGGCGAACTGTTCCTTTAATAAGGAGCATCTGTCCTGTATAATTTAACAGAGCTGGAAAAAGAATATAAGCAGAGCTATTTTGTGAGGAAGAACGAACGGAAAGAGAGGAATCCACAGAGAAACGGAAGCCAAGATGCTCATTGCCAAACACACACACACACACACACACACACACACACACACACACACACACACACACACAAAGGAAACCTCTTGTGCTGGCTCTGTGTAGCAGACAGACAGGCAGACAGACAGGCAGTGATACCATCATCACACACAGCATGCTTACAGAGTTACACATTTACACCTCTCTGGCCTTCTGCCTGCTACCTTGCTTCCCATCCACGATGATACCCCTCCATATTTCTGAGGGAATATACCTTACACTTAATCTGTCAGCACTACACTGTTCACGCCGCAGGAATGGCACCAGCTGAAGATTTTATTACAAAGGACAAGGAGCAGGTTTGCTAGGTGTCTCCTCCGGGGTGACATGTCCTCCGAGGACAACAGCGGCCGCATTGTGCCGACAGCCTGACTTGTGTCCTTGTTGGGAGATTCCTCAGCATTCCTGAAAGCACTGTCGCTGTGACTGGGAGCTCTGTTTCGGCACCCCCGAAGCTTACAACAAACCCCATGGGAGCGTCGGTGCACAGCCTCCCAAATTCCACATGTTCACAGAGACCCTGAATGAGACATGAAAGTATTATTGGAGATCAAGGTCAGGCAGCAGAGGACGAGGTGAGCGCTGCTGCCAACATGCCCCAGCAGTCCTCTGAGCATTCAGGAGTTGGTCTTTATTCCTATCTATCGTTGCTCCTGGCACAGATGATAATTAGGGTAAAGTGATGCCAGAAACAAGACTTTTCTTGCTTGAGAGTAGCTGTAGGCGACCAATAAAAGTGCCAATGCCTGATAATTCACTCATGATCTGAGTCATAAAGGGAAAAATAAACATCAATCATGTTGATTCACTGTATTAGATATTAAATCTAAATGCCATTAAAGAGCCACACTGACAAGGTTGAAAAATATAACGCCTTAAAATGAGTATCACTATCACACTTTTCAATGAAAACATCAATTTTCTTGCAGCCTTGAATTTCAAAGTTGGCTTGACTTGGCTTTATTAATCATTTAGCAATGATTAATTGATCACTTACAAGCCATTAATAAGAACTAATTTTGAGCTGGCAAGTTGTGAAACAATCCCGTCAGGCTGGTGTTCATTCTCTCTATATGGCACTATACAATATAAATGGTAACCCACTAATAAGTGGTCATGGGTTTCTCATTTGAGCCATCAAGTCTGCACGTATAAATGTTAATAAGTTGTTAAAGGTCCCATAATATTCTCATTTTTAGGTTCATACTCGTATTTTGGGCTTCTATACCAACTATAATGCTTTAATATTAAAAAAAAACAACAACAACTCATACTGTCGGCCTGAATATACCTACATTCATCCTCCATTTTAGCTCTAATTGTTCGGTTGAAGTGATTTTGAGTGAAATGAACATGCAGGAAGAGTCGTAATAACTTTGGTTATCCCTTAACTTTTCATCTAGCTCTATCATCAGGTTAAGTTTTATTATTTCTGCGACATTTTTTTATCATGATTAAAAACCTGCAAACCTAATGACATTTCCATCAACCCCATCTGCACTTTGTTAGTGTCAATTAGCCAATGTTAGCATGCTAATGAGCTCGTTAGCATTGTCACTGTGAGCACGTTAGCTTTCTACCAACTTGTTAAACTCCTGACGTTCACTTCAGACTCAACTGTAGGTCTACTTTGTGTTTAGTGCTGATTAGCAAATGTTAGCATGCTAATGAGCTTGTTAGCACTGTCATTGTGACCCTGTTAGCTTCTTGACATTGACCTTACCTGCTGAATGATTAAACTAATGACATTCATATCACACTCAACTGCATTTTGTGTTTAGTGATAATTAACAGACATTAGCATGCTAATTAACTTGTTAACATTGTCATTGTGAGCATGTTAGCCTCTCAACATTGACCTTTTGACCAAATCATTAAACTCCCGATGTTCACTTTAGATTCAATTGTAGGTCTACTCTGTGTTTAGTGGTAATCAACAAATGTTAGCATGCTAACAAGCTTGTTAGCTTTGTCATTATGAGCATGTTAGCTTGTCAACACAGACCTTTCGATCAAATTATTAACCTCCTAACATTCACTTCAGACTCAACTGTAGGTCTACATTGTATTTAGTGCTAATTAACAAATGTTAGCATGCTAATGAGCTTGTAAGCACTGTCATTGTGAGCATGTTAGCTTATTGGCATTGACCGTTTTGAACGAATTAAACCCATGACATTCACTTCTGACTCAGCTGTAGGTCTACTCTGCGTTTAGTACTCAGAAGCAAACGTTAGCATGCTAACAAACATTTTGTCATTGAGAGCATGGTAGCCTGTCAACATTGACCTTTCAATGAAATGATTAAACTTATACTAGTAGCAAATATTAGCGCGAAAACTAGCTTGTTAGCCTTGTCATTTGTGAGCCTATTAGCTTCTCGACATTGACCTTACAACTGAATGATTAAATTAATGACATTCACTTCAGACTCAACTGCATTTTGTGTTTAGTGCTAATTAGCAAATGTTAGTATGCTAACGAGCTTTTTAGTTTTGTCATTGTGAGCATGTTAGCTTGCCTAAAGTTATGTTTGACCAAAGTAGTAAACTTCAGACTCTGCTACACTTTGTGTTTGGCGCTAATTAACAGTTGTTAGCATGCTAAACTAAGATGGTGAACATGCTGAATATTACACCTGCTAAACATGTTAGCATTTAGCTTAAAGTAATGGCTGTGTCTAACAGCCTGGCAGAGTGGCTAGCATGGCTTTTGACAGTTTAGCCCGGTTTATTAGATTATTTTTTTACGCACAACATTATTTTTAGAAATATTTCTCTATCAGTACTTGTAGTTGCGACTCTGTACGTGTTATGAATGTACATAAAAAGTAATATGAAGTACTTTACTAAGCTGTGGTTGAAGGTTGATGTCAGACTGGTAGCCACTAGCCAGACAGTAACTGTGTCCCCCCTGAGCGGAGCGGACAGGCGGGGGCGGGGCGCTAGGACCGTGAGGCAGGACGCTCCGGAGAGAATAAACACTTCTCTGCAGACAAGAGACTTTTATTTGTGGCTCCGTGTCTGAGCTGGGCAGGTTGCAGAGGAAGGACTGACGGCGCCGGACTTCCAGAGACACTCCGGCGCTTTATTGTACACGCTGTAAAAGAGCGAGCAAGATTTTCCCTCTGCAGACTGAGCCCGGAGAAACTACCTGCCTGTCACCGGAGAGGATGAGGGAAAACCTGGGGAATGATCCTGAGGGACTCGTCTGATGGAGAGGAAAAGTTGACTGGGATGTAAACACGGACCATCGATCTCAAATCAGGAGGTAATGTATTAGACTTATTGATCTTATTGGCATTTTACCCCTGTCCTGTCCATACTGGGTTGCTTAAAAAGTCCAGTTTTAGACAGAAAACCACTGTTGCATGTGCAGGTCTTTTCATAAATAAATTAAGACATTATACAGCCTGATGCAGCCAGATGTGAAGTTATTATTCAGGCCCATATGCTAGAGTAAATAGGAGATGTCTTTATGAGGTTTCATGTGTCTCCATACTGTTTCTTAGTCCCAAACATCTTCTCAACCATCCTCCCAGTTAATATTGAAAGGGAACTTGTATGACAGATGTCAGGGGGGAGCTGAACTCTTCTTGACTCTGCTGCATATGTTATGTCAGACAAGATTAGATCACATTTAGGTGCTGAACAGGGAGTCTTCTATAGGCTTCCGGCTAACTGGAGTGTTTTGGATACCTGGCAGTGTTATTTGATTAGACTTCTTGTACTGTCTCCTTTACTATGCAACATAATAACTCTAAAAAATATATATGCACTACTTTAAAGATGCACCACAATCTCCAAGCTCCAAGGCCGTTCAGAAATCAACGCTCTCTGGCTACATGTTGTCACTTTTGCACAGAGATGTTCTTCTGGATCATGTCCCTGTGGTTTCCATCAGAATGAACCTCAGGAGGAGCTGCGGCTTTTGGTTTATAGCTGTAAAATGTTGTCTTAAGAGTCAAACAATGTTTCACCACTGACACAGGCTCTGAAAACACAGCCTTACATTCCCAAATCACTTAGATTACATCTCTTTCACCACAGGGGTCGTAAACGCATCACATTTATTGTTTTTAAGCTACAGGTTTATGTCACAGATCACCACTTCTTCACCAGCCACTTTACCACTTCAGATCCTCAGTAACTGTCTGCCACGGCTGTCAAATATCTAACACGTCAACATGGAGTGAGGTCTGTACTTCCCCCGCTCCCCTGCTCCCCTGCCTCCTTTGTAGTGTTATATGAAAGAGTGTATAGGTGTGTGTGGACCAGCCCCACCCTGCTCTTTGTTAGGAATAATGCTCTGTTCTGCCGCCGTGCCTCAACTTGTTGCTTTTCACTTTTTTTACACACCTGCTCTCTCCGTGCCATGAGTGCCTCCAGGTCCACAGCTTTCAGAGGGGATCAAGTGTCTCCTTGTTGCTGCTAATCTGCCCTGAGAGCCCCGCGTACACTGTGAAGTAGTTAATGTTTGATGGAAAACAACGTCTTTCCTCTGAGCTTTGGCAAATATTTGATAGGAGGGTTTTTACTGTAACGTCTTGTTCAGGCGACCATAACTCAGTGGTCTGTGTAGTGCTTTATGTCTAGGAAACAAAACAACTTTTTGAAATGATGATTTAAGTAATCACACACTGCATTTCTTTTCCTTTAGAGCCTTGACCACGCAGCTTTGTTCTGGCTTCTCAGTTATGTCTGTGGCCACTTTACTTCCACTTCAATTTAACTTTTCTTCTGCTGGAATTCGTCTGTGACTTTTGGACCGAACAGACATGAAAATGCTTGTTTGTTTCCATCAGGCTAAAATCCTATTTTCCTGTTAATCTATATTATAGGAACAATAGGTTCATTGTTGCCTCGCCACACCAGATGAAACTCAGGCGTGCGTTGCAACATTAGATTTTGCAAGCTGACCTCAGAAATCACTGCTGTGATTTACAATCAGCTGTGAGAGAGTCCAGATTTATGTGGGATCAGAGCTAGTGCTTTGTTATCTCGACAAACACGCAGGAATTCACGCTATGTCAGATAAGTTTGCGAGCTGTTTTTCTCACGTATGTGATTATTTCTGTCGTTGCAGTGCTTTTCATCACCATGACGCCACATGAGAGCTCCCTCCTGCTGACTCACCTGCTCCTGCTCCTGCTCCTGCTCCCTCTCACCTTGTCTCTTCTGCACCCTCACCCTCCTCCTGTCCACGTCCCCACGCTCGTCCCTCACACGCCGACGCCTCTCCTCCGCTCCCGCTTCAGCGCTCAGACTCAGCTGGACTTCACCACTCACTGCAACTCCAGCTGCTTCCACAGAGAGCAGGAGGCCCAGAGGGAGCAGCTCACAGAGAAACTGGCCTTTGAGACGCTGTACTCTGATGGCACTCGCACCCTCACCACTGTGGACGTGGAGGACGATGAGGAGTCCGAAGGAGATCACTTCGCTCACCCTTCACCGAGGAGAGGGCCCAGAGTGAAGCCCAGGCACAGACGCGTCAGGCGACAGATCTACGGTGCAGATGGACGCTTTAACATCCAAGGTGACCACTTCCTGTTGGATTACCCTTTCTCCACAGCCGTGAGGATCTCCACCGGCTGCACCGGCGTTCTTGTGTCTCAACAACACGTCCTCACAGCTGCCCACTGTGTGCATGATGGGAAAGATTATGTCAAGGGGGCGCGAAAGCTGAGGGTGGGCTTCCTGATTCCTCCACCCAGTAACAGCACCAAATCCAGCCTTACTTCTTCTAAGAAGCCTCTGGTCCGCTGGGTGAGAGTGAAACGTACCCGTGTGCCAAAGGGCTGGATCCAGGGCCCTCAGGAGGTCAGCATGGACTTTGATTACGCCCTGCTGGAGCTGCGCTGGCCTCACAGACGTCCCTTCATGCGCCTCTCTGTGGCTCCCTCCTCTGACGACCTGGCAGGGAATCGCATCCACTTCTCTGGCTTCGACAGCGACCGATCCGGGGAGCTGGTGTACAGGTTTTGTCCTGTGGAAGAAGAGTCCAGCAACCTGATATACCAGCACTGTGACGCCCGACCTGGAGCCAGTGGCTCCGGCGTGTACGGAAGAGTGTGGGACAACAGTTTAGAGCGCTGGGAAAGGAAGGTCATCGGCATTTTCTCTGGACACCAGTGGCTGGAGATCGACGGGGAGAACCGGGATTACAATGTGGCCGTGCGCATCACACCTCTGAAGTTCGCTCAGATCTGTTACTGGGTGCACGGCAACCGACTAGACTGTGTCCAGGACTGAGAAAGACAACAAGACAAGGAGGAGGTTTTGAACGTACAGCATGAAAATCACAAGAAAGCACAAAAAGACAGAGTGAAATATGTCATCTTCCCCAGGAAACAGGATTAAATCCAAAAATAACACCCTCAGCGATGCACCAGTAGAGCAGATCACTTACTGTCGGGTCCCCCTCGTCGAGTTATTTCTCCTCTGTGTTTAATTTGCTCCCTGTAACCTCCGGGCCTATTAAACAAATCCGCCTGTGAGATCATCACCACGGCATCTTTTAATATGTTTTAGCCCACAGTCAGATTAATAACACAGTCAGTGTTTCCACAGTATTAACATAAGCCACTTTTTATAAGAGGGGGAAAAACACTCTCCCTGGTGTGTGCAGTGTGTCAGTAGCAGCAGATTATTTTCCTACCGTGGATGATGGAAACCTATTGACATTTTGTCTTCTCTCTCTTCTGACTTTGGGGAAATGGTTTAGTGTTTTTATAGCTCTTTAAGGATCATTTGGTTTAGACCACTGATCTGCATACCAGAGGTGTGGACTCGGGTCACATGACTAAGACTCGAGTCAGACTTGAGTCACAAATTTGATGACTTTAGACTCGACTTGACAAAATCAAAAAAAGACTTCGACTCGACTCAAGACAGTGACTCATGGCTTCACTTGTACTTCAGCCTTTTGACTTAAAAATATTTGATCCCTGCCCCCAAAGATTAAAAAGTATATTATTTAAGAGTGCGCTCGGAATCAATTCATTCCTTAATTTCCTGAATCAGCCAACGTTAATGCTATTCGCTCCCAGTACGTCGACAGAAGCCAGTCAAGTTGTAGGAGAGAACTAATATAATAATATAATATTTGCAGTATGCAAAACGTGCAGGTTGACTACAGACAGAGATGCACCAACTTCCAACAGACTTATTTTAAAGAAACAGTGTGTAGGATTTAGCTGCATCTAGCAGTGAGGATTACAGATTACAGCTAAATGGTAAATGGACCTGTATTTGTATAGCACCTTTCTAGTATTCCGACCACTCAAAGCACTTTTTACACTACGAGTCACATTCACACACACATTCCTTCACTGGTGGCCGAGGCTACCATACAAGGTGCCACCTGCTACTCAGTTTTTAACACCCTCACACCTGGTGGAAGCATCATTGGGAGCAATTTGGGGTTCAGTGTCTTGCTCAAGGATACTTCGACATGCAGACTGGAGGAGCCGGGTATGACCTGCTCTGCCTCTGAGCCAGCTAGCTGAAACTTCTCCCACGAATCTGAACTCCCTGTCAGGATTCCTTAAGTGTTCATTATCCAGGTGGTTTATACTGGGAGCTGACATATCCACAGAGGTCTCTTTCTCTCAAAAAACAAACGGACCAGGTCATTAAAACCACTAAAAACACAGAATAAAGAAGTCTCACGTCATAAGTCATTGTCTCGGAGACGGGCTCACCTTTCTTCTCTGACAACTTAAGATCCAGAATTTCAGGAGGTTTTTCCCTGGAGCAAATTATCCGCAGAGGTCTCTTCCTCTCCAAAACAAACAGACCCCTCGATTTAAACTGTTAAAAGCTGTAATTAAAGCCGTTTCACGTAGAAACATGGTGGTGCAACATGGAGGACTTCCATAGACGAGAACCTGCTCACTATGTAGATATAAACAGCTTAGCTGGCTTAGGTAATGAAAACACAATGATTCTTATTTTCAGGTGAATGTAGGTTAAAGAAAACTGCCAGTATGTCCCACTAAATCCTGAACACTGGACCTTTGAAAAGTAAATACAACATTTAAAAAAGCATTCCTGATGTTTACGAATGTAATATATTATTATATGTTGTTAAAATGGCATTACATTTGGTGAAGAGCGCATTATGACTTGTTTAGGACTTGGACTTTGACTCAGGACTTGAGTGCAAAGACTTGAGACTTCCTTGTGACTTGGTCCCACCTCTGCTGCACACACACCTTCGTCATAGACACAATAGAAATCACTTTTTGGACACCACTGATGCTTCTCGTCGTTCCAGCAGACAGTTTGCTCTTCTCAGTGTGGACTGAAGAGACAGAGTGTTAATTTTATTTTTTGAAAAATGTCTGATATATTTTAATAAACAGAGATTTATAACAGTGTTCGTGTGTCAGTGGTCTTCACTGTCAGGAGTGGGGTGTGGGCGTCCTCGTGTGGTCAGAACAGGTACTGCAGCATCACTGGAGCCAAACAGCAGGGACGTAGTTTGATTTTAAATGAATTTACAAAGTGTCTGTACTGAATTTGTGATGTCTCAATTACCACATTTCATTTATCCATCTTTTTCTGTTCTTTTTTTGAGCCAAAACCTACCGCTGGACCTGGATTAACCTGACTCCCTACTATTTAACCTTCGTATTTACCTGCATATTTGATTAAGAAAGATGATTTGTGCAAAATTCAGTTTAAAATTTGGTTTAAAAGTTATCTTCATAGGGTGTTAAGGCATTAAATTAAGTGTCTGGTACTATAGGCAACCTGATTTAGAGCTGAAATAACCACTTTGCTGGTTGTCAGAAAATTAATCTGCAAAAATTAGTTATTTTTTAAGCAAAAATTACCCAAAAAAAGCACTTGTTCTAATTTATTAGGTGACGTTTTTTGGTATTTCATGACTGCACACTGAATAGTTAGATTTAAATTAAATGTACAGGCAAAATATAGATTTAACTGCCTGCCTATTACTTAACCATCATATAATGGACTTACAAATATTTTCTGACACTTCACAGATCAAACAATCACTTTATTATAACAAAGTGATTAATTGCAGCCCTAATTGAATTGGATGAGCATATTTTTATTGTAATCATTTGCACACTGTCTTATTGTCATCCTTATAAGTGGACTTTACAATGGGCACCATCCATAACCATAATACTATTACAGACCCATCAGATTACTATCTAAATAGTACGCCAACAGCTGGAGTGTTTGTTTTGTTAATAAAGTGTAAAAAGAGCAGAACAAGTCAGTAGTTTAGTGCTTTTTATTAGAGATAAGGAGACGATACAAAACATCCACCATTCAATATTCAGTCTAAACTCTGACCGCTGGTCTTTCATATACACATCGCTCCCCATCAGACTTTCATTACACCAAAGTTTTTAATTCGAGGAGATCCTGGTTTTAACACGTACAAGGAATGTTGTCTGTTAACTACATCAAATGCCATGGTTTCTGACCCAGAACTGGAAATAAAAAGGAATCACTCAAGTTTTGGAATTTGCATGTTCAAAAAGAAAACAAAACCATATGGAATAACAAAACAAAAAAAAAAAAGAAAGAAAAATATATATATATTTAACCGTGTTCCCCCCCCAGAGAAGGTTTTGATACATGTTGTGAATTAGTTCATACTACAACTAGTCTCAACTACAAACACTTACAAAACTTAACTAAAAGTTTGGCAAAAAAAAATGTAGTTGGAACGACTCGTCAGGATTCAATGTTTGGAAAACTAAGAGGCTGTCGTCTGTCCCTTTCTCTGCAATCGCTCAAATGGAACCGGAATGAAAGAACAAAACCCCGTCTTTAAACATGAACAATATGTGTTTTTAAGTTTTATCATCATCATCATCAACATCATCATCATCCTTCCTCAAGTTGTATCTTAATGTTTTTTCCTTTGTGTGTGTTTTGTTCATAATCTTTATGTTGCGTGAACTGGAATGACAGTCTGCATTTGTGGAATTTTATTTTTTTGTTTTTTAAACTGTCACTTGACCGCGAAACCCACCCGCAATATCCCACCCCGAGAGTCCCGCAAATGGTGCTGGTTTCTGCTTTTGCCCTTCTCCAAACCACACTGGAATGAACAGCTAAACCCAACAGATGTGTCTGAAAGGCCTCGATCGAAGCCAGAGAGGAGGGGAGGGGGGGCAATATTTATATAGGGGATCCTTCCAGGCTGATTACTGACGAGCCGCCGAGCTTTTCTGCCAGGGTGTGTCGGTCTTTGAGGTCTTCCAAGCCGTTCACCTGCCACTCGTGCTTAATACCTGGAATAAGAATTTAAAAATGTGTTAAACATACAACAAAATGTTATCGAACAGAGCGGTCGATGTAAAAAAAAATGGATAAAATCCTCCGTTGTGCCATTTACCTTCGAATTTTCTCTTGATAGCATCTTTTGAGCTGGCATAGATCATCTTGCTCTTCAGGGGGGCACTATCTGGAGCCCTGCGAGCGGGAAAGAAATATGATTATAGCCAAACATCATCTTAACAACGCTCGTAAACCCTTTAGCGTCTAATAACAGCGGCTCTCACCAGAAGATAAAGACCAGATCCTCCTTCTTTGTCTCTTTGGTCTCATAGGTGGCGTCGTACAGGGCGTAGCGGCAGTCGTCTGGGGGCAGCATCTTCACAAAGTGCTGGTAAGGATCCTGAACGGTGGTTCCCAAGTCGCCCAGCAGGATCTCTTTGCCATCATCCAGAACAATGTTCTTGAGGTCCTTGCTCATGCAGAACAGAATGGCCTTCTTCCTCTTCCTCTTCTCATCCTCGTTCGCCTGGGCCTTGCGCACCTTCATGTCATTGAAGACGGCAATGACTTCGTCTGTGACTTTCACACCGGAGGCCTGAAGAGAGAGAGAGAGATCTGTTAACTCAGAGTTTAATGTGTTCACAGTTCAACACGGCAGCTGCTTTTACTACTTCTCAAAACTGATGATGCCACAGAAAAGGTAACTGTTTGACACACTACACAAAGCTAACAGTTTATAAATGCAGGTTTCACATAATACAAAGTAAATATGATTTAATTACATCACTTTTTTAAAACAGGTTCAAGAAGAAAAACTATCACTAGAGTGTTGATTTGGGAGAACAACATGACGTAAATATAAAATGTTTTAAATATGAATGGACACTAACACTTTTAAGTTTCACATGGACGATAAATTAATATCTCAAGTCACTTCTGAAATAAAAAAAAGACAAACTTATGGGGGTGGGAATCACCACAGGCCGCACAATACCATATTGACACAATACAGTACTATTGTGGTTTTAAATGTTTGTGACATGATGAGTATTGCAACATCTATTACAATATTTTCAACTGATATTTCAACTGCAAATTATGCCCCCAACTTTGTTAACATCTGTTTTATCTGATAGGATAGGTTTTCAGTCTGTTCATCTCATTTAAAAACATCTTTATTGCAGCAAAATGTATCTAGTGGACGTAAAAGCAACTGATTTTATTGCTGTAATAGGGTACCAAAAGTTTAATTTGTATTGCAATATTAATAATTTCTTTAAAAAAAATAAAAAATAAAATTATTAGTATAGTGTTGATACAATTTTGCGACACAAAACTCTACAAACTTGCTGGTTGCAGTTTTGAAAATGTCAATATTTGCTGGTTTTCTCAGTCCTGTGATATTAAACTAAATATATTCAGGTTTCAAAATGCTGCAGACAAACCAAGCAGTTTAAACCTCCCAACTTTTGTTAAAACATTGAGTAAACCATCTGAAAAAATTACTGACAGACTTGATTGTTAATGAGAGCAACTGTTAGTTTCAGTCCTCAGTGATAGTTTTGCCCGAACGAGGCAACAGTTGCTATTGTGTTTATCAGGCCAGCAGTGATGACGTCAGTACAGTAAATACAGGCATAAGGCTGAAGAAAGGCCTGCGAGGGCGGCATGTGACTATCACACACAGCAGGAATGCTCCTTACACGGCCGACTGATAAGGAGGATTGAACTGCAAAGGTGTGGCCGTGACAAGCAGTTAGCCATGGCAGTGGACGAGTTAAGACACATAATTCAATCAGGAAATTCTCGAACTGTCAGCACAGTTGGTCCAAAAACAACATCAGTGATGATTCAGCCTTTTGACTTCATTTATTATGTATAAGGTCAGACTGTAAGAATACTGGAGAACAGAAGTAAAATACGTGTCCAACACTGCGTGTCCAAAGTGCACTGAGACCATGAATACGAAATGCGTTCATCTAACAGGTGTGTCCAAGTTTCTGTGACTGTGACCAGTAGGTGTAAAACATTACATAAGTTCCCTCAGAGGGAGCAGCCATGTTTGTCTATCATAAAGATGACTATGTGGGTGAGGGTGTGGCCAGGAATTAAGCGTTTAAGCATAGGGTTCAGTCTCAAACAATGGGGCTTCTGTAGAAATATAAAATACAAGTCACATCGCAGAGTCACGGCTGCCCCATAACTCCGTCTATCAGGTCTTCTGACTCTGTTTAAGGACCTCGATCACAGGAAAACGCAGTCTCGGGAGAAGAAAACTGCTGTCTAGCAGCAATGTGTCAGTGGAAAAAAAGACACAACAATGACAAGGAAATAATGGGGCAGGAAAGACGGAAAGGGAACCCAACTGCAACTGCAGAGCAGCACAGACGGGCACTGTGTGTTTGCTCAGGGCGTAAAAAAGACCTGTGTGTGGTAACAGTGAATTTCAGGGTAATAATTAACCAGAACACCTTACTCACTTCCTCAATCTCATCAGTTGATAAAATAAGGATTGTACTTTGCTACAACTCCAAGGAACATGGAGAAAATATCCAAATCTGTCTTTACAATAATCTGCTGAGATTTACAAATACTCTTTGCAAATATGACAGCACATGACACGCTGTTCTTCCTCTGTGGTGATGCTGAGAAATCATGATGATTTGCATGCCTCATTTTTCTACACACGAGCATGATCTGCAAAGTCCATAACATATTTTCAGTTCCACTTCTTCCTTCCTGCCGCCTTGCTTTGACATAATTTTCCCTGATGTTGTTTATATTCTGTTTATTTCTCTGTTGTGGCAGCGAGCTAATATCACCATGGTGATCACTAAGCTCCAGCCTTATCTAATCTTAACCAGGGGTACTTTGCTTTACTCAAGTCAAGGTTCAAGTGACTCAATATAAATGTAGTCACAATCCAAGTCTTGGATTCCTTTACACACAGTACCAGTTAAGATTACAGGCTTCGTATGAGCCGATTTCACTAGTAAACACAGGCCTGGTGGGTTTATACTGAAACTCTTGTTATAAAAAGCTGCAAAGTGTGCAGCAGGGCACATTTGGCTGAAATCAGGTTGTTAACAGGTGCAGACTCAGCAGTGAGAGGCATCAGACAACATAGCTGATGTTAAATAAATATTCAATATGCATTATATTATAGATTATTATAATTTTATTTTGCGTAACATAAAGAATAACTAATGTCTGATGACTGTGTGAATGAATGGAGGCATCCGTCAGTTATTCCCTCTTGGTATTGTATAGTGTAGTAATGGCGTGACGGGCGTGCAGTGTGTATAAACGGCTCTACAAATTAGATGCGCAACTAAAAGAAGATGCGCAGTACCGACCATGAAGATGCACAGACAGCGGCCCGTTAGCTTCAGCTAGTGGATCCAACACTGCCAAAGTGCCGTTACATAATGCTCACAATTCCGTCAAATATTTACTACAACACAATAAATACATGGTGAAATTATCACCCGGATAATTGTCGTAAACTGAATCTAATCGCGGATCCGTTACAATACAGCACCAAACAAAATGGTCTTTGCACCAAATTCAGGGTGGGGCCATGAATGCAGCACACGCACGTGTGTGCACTAGCTTGCTATATAAGGCAAAGCTCTGCTCAAACCGACCGTTCGTTTGTCAATTCACACATTTAGTGTCACAACGCGACTCGGCCATAAACCACCAAAATCACCCGTGTAGTATCACTGGGTGAACAGTGACCTGATTTGGATCACGTAGACAACCAGCGTCTGAAAAAACAGTAAGCGCTGGAGCCGTGTACAGACAAAGAACAAGAAAATCACAGCTAGCGCCAGCCATAATGGGTGTCATTTTCTGCCTCTTGCTAACGCAGCTAGCTGAGCTAACAATACCGTTAGCCAGGTTAGCCTCGGGGCGCTGCTGCACCTGCCAGCGCTGCGCTGTTAGTATGTGGAAGCCTCGACGAGCAGAGGTGAAATAACGGAAACATGATGCAGTGAAAAACACCGTGAACAGCGTCATGACAACGGTGGTCATGTTCACCAGGCGAGGCCCTCCCGGCTTTTGTCGGTGAAACACGGAAAGAAGAACGAAATGGCGCCAGTTGTTTGAGACCAGCGGCCAGTTTTCCGGTATACAATCAAAATGTATTAGAAACCACCGCCCGGCTGAATTATCTGGCTGAGATGAGAGTTAAATAAATCTTATCCACACTGTGTGGGAGCTTTGTTAGCTGACCAGCCTCTCCACCAGCAGCAGGGCTGACCGCTGCCTAGCCCCGGCGCTAGCACCAGCTCCTGCGGCACAGAACCGGCTCGCTACGTTTGATGCTAAAACCAATACCATCATCTATAAAATAAACAAATAAACACCAGAACTAACTAAATGTAAACAATATCACCCTGTGGAGGTAGCCTGGGAACATAAAGAGTGATAAAGACGATGTTAAACCTACCATGGTTGTGGCTCTGAGTTGATCAGCGTCTGTGTAGAAATTGAATGGGCTGTGATGATGAATTGTCGGTCTCGCTCACACACTGGATACACAGCGTGAACGCGCCTATAAGCGCGCCCCTGGCTCGAGCAAAGTGCACGAGAGGGAGCGCGTGTCTCTTCACCTTGATTGTCCGGCGGTTATATCGCCGCTTCGTGTTTACTATTGACTCGTGTATTATTATCACCTGTGATGACACAAAGAGGGCCGCGGGCCTTATTTTAATATTTTCTAGCTTCAGTTTAATATTTTACACACAAATTAAACAGGTAATAAAACAAAAAAATATATTTTTATAGGTATATTTTTTGCGTATTATTGACTACTGTTATTAAACGCGGCACAAAATGGCCGCCGTTTGAGGTGAAACAGTATTTTTCTTCATACCTGTAGTATTTTTTATATGTACATTTTATTCCCACTGTGATATTCTGTTAGTATTTTTATACCCTTGAGCGATGGCGGCCTGCAATTGTGATCAAATCAAACATATCAAATGGGCGGCGAAGAGCATTATGGGAATATGTGTTTTTTTTGTAAATTTGACTAAACCTACAAATCCGTGATAGTATTTAATGTAAAATATATATATATATAAAATGATCTAATAGTGCTCACTTAAATGTACAATTGAATTATAATTATGATTAAAAATGTTAAATCTTTTAATGCAGCTATTGCTTAATTGTTGTTTTGGATTGTAACCTATTAAAAAAAGAGGAAGTACATACGCCCTATGGTTGTGTAGCCGTTAAGATGGCTGACAGTGTGATTGTAGTGAAAGAGACGTGAATACGTGCCGTTAATTATCGCACCAATGGCGTGAGGACAGATTAATAAGTGAAGCTATTGTGCTGCGGCCGTTTTAACCGACATTCAGCGGGCGGCCGGGCGCAAAGCGGTTTCCAGGATGGGAGGAAATTCTCCGCCATCCATCGCCTCTGTCTCCCCTCCCCTCTCCCCGCTCTCTCCCCTCCCCTCCGCGCGGGTTTTGTTGGACTCACTTCCAAATATGGAAGCGAACGGTGAGCGGCGGCGGCGCTCGGTGCACGCGCCTCGCTCACAGCACGAGGAGGGTCGGGCCGCGACGCTGATCACCATATAAGGAAACAAGGGACACGAAATTCGCTGTAGCAGATTTTTGTACACGGCATCGCGTCGGAGGGGAGAGAGGAAGAGACACAGAGAGGGTCAGTGTGAGGATGAGGAGGCAGCGAGAGGCGGAAGATGAGCGGCGAGAGTGACACATGACACGCACGCACACGCACGCACACACACATACATTACTGCCGAGAATGACAAGATGTAAACGCTGTAATATGACAGCTGAGGTCACTTCATACTGAGGCGCTGCTGCTGTTTTGTTGTGGGCCGTGCGGGCTGTAGTTTAGCGGCGCTGTGGTTGTAAACACAAAGCCTGTAAAATATGACCCACATTCATTATGTGGCCAAACAAGCCATAAAAACATTATTTTTTATCAAACACACATGAACGCTTGTGCAGCCAGTATTCTCAGCAGCCTCTGCATTCACTAAATAGTTTCCATGTGACAGAGTATAAGATGCTCTGGTATTTAAAGGCTTACTTCACACCATATTTTTGTTTATATTTTATTTATTTGTAGCATTATATCCATCTTCTTTGAAAAAAATATTTTTATCATATATTTTCCATCCATCCATCCATTTTTATCCACTTATCCGGGGTCAGGTCGCCAGGGGCAGCAGGCCAAACAAAGCACCCCAGACGTCTCTCTCCCCAGCAACGCTTTCCAGCTCCTCCTGGGGGACCCTGAGGCGTTCCCAGGCCAGATGAGATATGTAATCCCTCCAGCGTGTCCTGGGTCTGCCCTGGAGCCTGACCAGATGCCTGAATTACCTCAACTGACCCCTTTCCACGGGAAGGAGCAGCGGCTCTACTCAGAGCTCCCTCCTTGTATGTAAATACTCTGCCATAACCCTGATTCTGGTTTCACACATCCTACTGTACATATCATATACTGTTACAGCTCATACTTCACATATTAAATTGGATTCAGCTTTATTATCACTGTACAGAGCGCACGTACTCTCACCTGTCCCAACCCTCAGCTATGGTCATGAGCTCTGGGTAGTGACTGAAAGAATGAAGTCACGCGTACAAGTGGCCGAAATGCGTTTCCTTCACAGAGTGTCTGGGGTCAGCCTTAGAGATAGGGGGAGGAGCTCAGACACCTGGAGGGAGCTCGGATTAGAGCCGCTGCTCCTTCCCATCGAAAGGGGTCAGACACCAAGATGGTGCCTATTCATTCCAATGGAGTTGCTTGCCTGGCATATGTGCCAAAAAAGTTCTCTAGCATCTTACTTCTATGGTATGTGGTCCACTGAATATGTGCAGTAGTGTTTCTCCTCCTCACCCTCGTCCGCATGGACTTTACGTTGTGATGATGTCACAATGTAAAGTTTTACAAACATAAAACCACCATGGGTCAAAAACTCAGTCTAGAAAGAGTCATAATTGGCCTTGTTTACAGTTGGAGGTGTTGGTGATGTCACTTTTATAATAATGGTGGTCTAGGGAGGAACTGCGTCTTGGGCTGCAGGGGATTTCTTTGCTGCAATACCACGAGTGGTCACTGGGAAAAAATTGCTGCAGGGTGAGCAACTTACCTGGGGGCCTGATAAAGATGGACAACATCTCCCCAACAGAGAAGCCAAAACATCTCAATCACTCCCTGGTGGTTGCCTGCAGTATAGGTCATAAGCCCCGCCCCCTCGGAGGGGACATGGGCCAAACTAAAAACTGAAAGTACACACCAAATTTTTCTTAAAGATGGTTTCTGTCATTTTAGGTAGTTTTTTTCACCCTGATGTATGTTCACATGTTCCTGTTGGGGATAAGTTTGGTTTTAGGAGGTTATTTGATGCTATAAAAAGAGGATTTGACGACATGATTGACAGCTGTGTTTGCCAGTCGGTGTGATCACGTGCAGTGCTGCTGCCTGCAATTGGCTGGACAGGTGTTTGGGCGGGAACTCGGTAACGCAGAGATGGCTCCAGAAGGCAGCACTGGCACAAGATGGCAGCTGCCATATGCGGGCTATTCTGGCTCCATTTTGGTACAGTAGGGGGAAGTGGAGATGAGTCATCCATCTTTATATACAATCTATTGTGGCAACTAGCATGTACGAACACAACAGTAGCGAACGCCAATGGCCTGATCTAGAGCCAGTCTCGTTTTGTTAATTCTCAGCTACTGTAGAACAAAATGGCGGCCTCCATGGAAGAGGACCAGCTTGTATATATATATATATATATATATATATATCGATATAAACAGGTAATTCAAAGGTAATGAAAACAAAACAGTTCTCAGTTTCCGGTGATTATACACTAATAAAAACATAGTTATGAATATTATATTCACTTTCTGCCTATAAATGCCCTTAAATCCGACACACTGGACCTTTAAATTGTATATTTCAGTTACATCCCATCATACCTATATTGAGCTACTTTTGTTCATGTTGTACAATCATTTATATTCATATCTGTATACACTTTGCTTCTGTTTACACTATCTAGTTAGACGCTAAACTGCATTTTGTTGTACTTGGATCTACTCTGTGCATTGACAGTGAAGTTTGATCTAACCTAATGTGATGTAATCTAATCAGAGTCAAACATACAAACTCAGTCTGAAACATCATGTGGCTGCACAGCTGCATAAATTGAAATAAAAGCCAGAAGAGTAGTAATTTTGTAAAATATGAGTGAACTCAGAGCTAACATTTCTGTGGTTTGGACCAGTGGTTGTTTGTGATGATGAACCTGCTGGTGGAGCCACTGTTTTAAATAAGAAGCAGTTGAAGGAATGGAGAGGATTAACAGTTTCAAGCTTTGTTTATTCTTTAGAAAACAGCATTTCTCAAGTCAAGGCCACCATACCCCTGCCAGAGATGATTACATTAGCCGTAACTACAATATTGCATGCATTTATTCACTTTTGGAATGAGCTGTGTGCAACACGCACCAAAGAGGAGGGGGAGTGCAATAGAAAGTGCTTGTAGAAAATCTTGAATCTTCCTCCTCTCGTGGAAAGGGACAGACACGGAATGTGCAAAAATGATGGTCAAAAATCAGGAGAAAGGTCTCTCATCCTCCACATTTCCACATCTCTGATCTGCTCCTGTGTTCTTATGACTTATACCTACAGTATCACGGAGTCACTGTGAGATTAAAGCATGTTTATCAGCTTCCTGTGTCCACTCTGTATTCCAGCACAGGAAATACACGGTTAGTTGTTGAAGTGCACAATGTAAAATCATTACAGACTCAGACTTTTGCTCTTACGGCATATAAAAGGCTTATTCTACAATACTAAATGCTTGTCATTCCACTGCTCCAATCTGAAGGAATCTGCCTCTCGTATTCAGAGATGTAGGGCATAGTTACAAATAATCAGAGTCCTTTAATCCAATGCCTGATTCATTCTGAGTTGGCCTGAGAAGCCCTGCCTGGCCCCACAAAGAAAAACTAAAACCTAATAAATCCACTGTGTAGTCGACCTGTTTAATTCCCTGTATGACTGATTTTGGAAAAAATGGGGCTGATTGGTTAAATGGCTGCAGGTAAGAAACAAGCCCGAATGTAATATTGTTTCTTTTCTGTAATATGCTTTCATTATATGTTATGCAACCATTACGTGCCCTTCATTCAAAACAAAGCTCTGACCCAAGCACGCAATGGTTTCAAGCTGGACTGAAACCTCTGCCATGTAGAGTGATTATTTTACCAAACAGTTTGTCATGTTGAAAAAGACGTTACAAGTTTTCTTATAGAGTTTCCTAATGATCACGTTAAAAACATTCGTGGAGAATAACTGTGAATCAGTTGAAGCATCACTTTAAGCTGCAGCCAGATAACCAATGCATCACAGTGATGTATCACAGTGTTTTCTCACAGTGGAGCTGATATCATAGGCTACACACGGTCGCTAAAAGCATCAGCAATTAATTTCTGTGCAAACAGGACTACACGTTAAAGGTACAGTTCACCCCAAAATCAAACACATATTCTTCCTCTTACCTGTAGTGCTGTTTATCAATCTAGATAGTTTGAGTTTGAGTTGCTGAATGTTGGAGATATCAGCTGTAGAGATGTCTGCCTTCTCCCCTATGTAATGAAACTAGATGGCACCCAGTTTGTGGTGCTCAAAGCGCCAAAATATACGTTTGAAAAGCTCAGCAGCAATGTCTCTTCCCAGAAATCATGACAGTTACTCAAGATAATCCACAGACCTTGTTGTGAGCAGTTTCACGTAGGAACTATTTTCTTTCTACCAAACTACACCCGCCAACTGCATCACCAAGTGGAAGATAGAGTGCATCTATTCATAGACGAGATATAAACATTAAAGACGTCCTCCTTGGCTGAGCTGTAACGTTAGTTAGCTCAGAGGTGCTAGCTGAGCTAGCTTTAGAGGCACACTTCCTTCTGCACAGTGATACATTTGGCAGGTGTAGTTCAGTAGCAAGAAAATAGTTCCTACATTAAACTCACCACAACAAGGTCTGTGGATTATCTTGAGTAACCAGCTCATGATTTCTGAAAAGAGACATTGCTATTGAGTTTTGCAAATGTATTTTTTTTTATGTTTTGAGCACCACAAGCCGAGTGCCATCTAGTTCCATTATACTGAGGAGAAGGCAGACATCTCTATGGCCGATATCTCCAACACTCTCCAACACAAACCAAACAATCTAGACTGATAAACAGCACTACAGATAAGAGGGAAAAATACGTTTTTATGATATCAGGTGTGTTCCTTTAAAGATTTTTTGACAATTACCACAAATATCACAAATATTAATAATCTGTTCCTGTGTGCAGCAGACTTCAAACAGCCAATCAGATTCATTTCGTATAAGTTTCTCCTGCTTATTGCTTGTGTTTTCCGTCTGTTTAAACATCCTGCTTGTTATTTCTTCCATGTACGTTTAACAATTGCAGGCCAAAGTTTAATTCAAACATTTAAAGCTAACTCTTTGGCTGACTGGTCGCTATTTCTATCATGTAGTGCGTTCAACACCTTTGAGTATTCTAATAATGTCTTCTCATCTTTGGAGTTGGAAAATGTTGCAGAACATAAGTTCCTATATATTACTACACTAGAAGAGTCTCATATATAGTATCAAAATCTACAAAGTGTAACACATTTCCATCAAGGAATAAACGGCAATGCACTTGAAACAAATGAGATTGACCAAACTCCCATTACATGCAGCCTCCAAAACTCTACTGTGCTATATAGAAAGTGCGTATCCTCTTGTCTTTTCAAAGCAGTGACAGTTTCACCCTTCTAAAAATGCTGGTTTATATAAAATATGAAGCAAATCTACAAACAGAATGGAATGTTTTTAAGGCCACAAAGTAAAAAAATATAGCCACAAAGAAATATGTATAAAGTTGAAGCTTTAAAGCCAGCACTTTTTAAAGGTAGTAAGATATACTGCAAAGCTTTGTCTGAAAATCACCCTGACTCCCCCGTTCAAACAATATACAACCAACTAAGTGTTTTATAAGTTTAAAGGTAAACATCGACTTGTCTATTAAGACCAATTGTAAACTTTTAAATGATGGCAGTGCCAATTTAAGACAGGAATTATCAATACGAGGGATTGGGATGCTTTAACCCCCTGCCTCAGTCACCTCTGTACAAGCCTGGACTTTTAACAGGCTGAGTAACGTGCATAATAAAGATGCTGGTGAATTGGCATCGTGTTTGTACTGCCAATCTGGTTTAGCTGCATGTTTGTTCCAATGGGTGGCATGATAAGGCTTTAGTTCTGAATGTGTGCTTGTGTTGTGCGCTGGTAGCGTTGCATCGAGATTACAAAGGTTCAGAGGTCCTCTAACTGGATTTCTTCGAGTCACCGGCGCCTGTGCCTCTCGACTTGTTCAACACCACCGTGGCCTGAAAACAGAGGAGAAGAAAAAGGAGATATAATTCATTTGACGGCACACTGTGTGGAGTGTTTCTTGCAACACTCGCCAACTTCCGTTTTTTTTCAGCTGCTCTGGTAAATTCACTGAAACCTCTCAGCTTCTTCCGTCATACGTTTAACCCTGTCAGGAAGTCGACTAATTCAAACCACTTCTGGTTTCATGTGAGTAAGAGGCACAAACTTCAGCTCTGAACAGCCTCTGAGGGTTTTTAGACTTTCGCCATTTTGAGTTTCATTTTGTATGTCTGCTCTGTCGACGGTGAATCTAGCTTGTACTTTTAAAATGGTGTCTGTTATCAAATCAAAGGTCTACATATGAATTTTTAAAAAATAAATACAGACTTTAAAGATATATCATGCAGGATTTTCCTCAAAAACAATGTATGCACTCGCACAGAGGTACTTCCTCTTAGTCATCACTTATAACCCACTCTCAGTGTGTGGCAGTGTATTCATCTGCAGAAACTCTGCCCTCTGCCTGTGTTTTCTTATATTCTTCTTATTTTCTGTGTTCAGGATGTTTTTGGGTGTGCACCCCTTCACTACTCAGGCAAGGACGGGACTTTATAAGACAGTAGCAACCAGGTGTCAGACCGTAAGCAGCAGGCATCCAAGAGACACAGCACTAACAAGATAATGATAATAAATAATAATAATACATTTCATTTATAGAGCGCTTTTCAAGGTATGCAGATGCCTAACATTGCTTAAAAACGGTCATTCCGTATACAGTAGAACGTGTGGGTGGAGTTAAGTTCCTACAGGGATTTAATTAAATATTAACATGTAGGGCTGTTTGAATATTCGTACAGAACTGTCACTGTACGAGGGTCACGGTGGGTCCGCATTGGCATGCAGAATACACAGTATCTAGACTGATGCACCAAATGTGGAACCAAAGTTCATAAGTGCATGTTTCACTCGCAAACATTTAGCTGTACGTTGTTAGCAGCGTTTACTGAGGTTAGCACAACAAGAACATTGGCTTGTGACTGTGTGGCGAGCACAAATGAGAGGCCGGAGCTAGAAAGACCTGCCTGCAGCTTCCTGGTCAGCTACAATGGCACCTCAGAGAGAGTTGTGTATAAGACAAGGATGATGTGTCAGCGTTGCTCCACTGTTGTAGGGGATGTGAATGGAGACACATCCAACATGCTAACGCACATTTGACGGCATAACCCTGCTGTACCGATCACCAAGATGAGGGAAGAAACATTTTGGAAGCCAATTTCTTATCCCCGCTGCTTTCAAGCAGTCTTTAGACACAAAACCAGAACAGGATATAACATGTACTGAAGCAACTGGCATTTACCTCAGCATTTAGGTATTTTTTAATCTTATAGTATTATAGATGCCTTTAAGTTTTATAGCCTGTTGGGACTTGTCTTCTGGGAGAGTGTTTGTTCAGTGTAACACACAAGGTGCTTGAAATGTTCCTTAATTTTTTTATGTTAATAGTTTGTCAAAGTTGTCAGTGGGCAAAAAACTCTTGTTCCCCAGCAGGAGGATTTTGTCTGTCTTTGACACTACTGTGCTCACATAAAATGTAAACCAACATGTCCTTACATCTGTTTTTTCCCCGCTGTGCTGAACTCACATTGAACTGTGACTCTTAAACCAAGGTATGAACCAAACCGTGACTTTGGTTGGGGCAAAAACAGCGACTTGATGTGGCGCTTGAGAGGTCTGTTGGCCTCGACACAGGCCTCCCTCACCTGCCTTGTTTTATCAGGGGGACGTTACATGAAAAATTAGACCTAATCCACATTCTGTGTTTAACAGGTTTACCAGCTAGTGTCCAAACATACACCTCCTAATATGACACTGCTCTGTTGCCTAACCACGCCAGCTAACGTCAAGAGTGGTTTTATAAGACAGGCGGGGTTAGTTGGTCGCCCCAGATCACATTTCACTGGTGAAATTTCACAAGGCTCAAGATGAGTCATCCAAAGTTAAATTTACATTTTCCAGGAAGAGAAAAGAGAAGGACTTTGTTATAAAACGGCGTCCTTATGAACCCACAGACAGCCTTATTAGCATTAAACTCTGCAGATATACTGGGGTTTTTGCCTTCATTTTTTAATACACATTTACTATGCATGATTTAGTCTCACCACTCTTATTAACCATGTTTAAAAAGGCAAACAAGTGACGACAAAGCCACTGTATGCAGCTCCAAAAAGCAGACAAAGTAAACTAATAGAAACATGAACATTGTCAATCATCTAGCAGGGTTACTCTATGCTAATATGCTACCTGGTACACTCTAACAAAAGTGCTTGTCAGATGGTCAAACAGTGTCTGAAACCCTTTTGTAGTTTCTGTCACATGGTACAGAACTCTATCAACCAGCTGTAAAAAGGGATTTCTCTTTACATATGATATTGTTTGTTGTTTTTGTGACCAGATTTTTGGCAGGTGAGTCAAAAGATAGATCACTATCTTATCTATTTCTCTTACCCTCAGACTGCAGGACGCCACGTTTGTTCTGTATCACTTGCTCCCTCTAGTGACTTTTATGGGTACATACATTTAAAACACAGTCTGACATCAGCCCTATTATTCTTACCTGCTCCAGGACGACACCTGCGGCCTGGTCGATGGCTCCCCCTACATTCCGGTACCGACCGGAGTAGCGGATGAAGGCCCACGTCAGCATGGACATCATGACCACACCTAGAGTACAGTCACACACCAGGGCAAAGGTGGACAGGCCGACGAAGAGCAGTATACCTGACAGCACGTAGAGGAGGCACACCAGGACAAACAGCACTGCAGGCGTCCGGAAGGCGCTGAAGAGGTTTTTTGACTTTTTAAAGCAAAGAGACAAAACAGACGATTAAGAACACTTCACAAATTTAATTTTAAATTAGAAAACTTGTGTTTTAACAAATGGCTGACAAAATGTTTCACAATAGAGGAATGTATGAGGTGCTTTTGTGTAAGATTCAGATGATTACTTTAACGTCAAACAGGCGTAAAGCTTATGTCATGTTTGTGCAATAGTCTCTTACCTCATTGTGCTTGCTGAGTGACTGCCACATTTCCTCCAGCTCATTCTCCAGCTGTGTTTGGTAACGGTCACAAAACTCTTGTCCGCCCATCTTCTTGGTAGAGGAGAAGTTGTGGAGAGATTCTTTGAAGAAGAAGTGATGCTTTTCCTCCAGAGAGTCAGGAGCCACGTAGGGCAGGTCTCCCCCACACACCTGAGACAGGTAAGAAGGAACGTTTGTAATCAGGATTACATTATGGTGTTTCTGTGTCCCATGACACCAACAATGATAAACAAACAGAGTGAAGAGGAGTTAGTTAATGCATCGTGTGACCGACCTTCTCCATGTTCTTGTTATATAGATCTTTGGCTGCTGCCACGGCTGCCAGGTTGTTGGCCTCTGCTGTGGCCTGGTGAGACAAACAGGTGTGTGTTACATGTGTTGGAGTGTAAAACAAAATTACCCATGCCTCTAGACAACAGGAAGAATTCATGGCTTGTTAAATTGTATGTTACTCCTGCACATACCATGAGCATAGTCTTTGGCTGTGGTAAGTCTTCTCCCTGGTAGATCTTGATGTAAGCCTGGTAAGACAAAATTACAACATTAGATATAGGCCCTCCCCCGACTAGAAATTTTCCTAGTCGACCAATAGTCCTCATTTAGGGCCATTAGTCGACTAGTTGCCTGCATGTTTACGATATTAATTTAATTATGAAATAATATATTTCGGGCGGGGGTTCAAGGTGTGAGAAGGAATAGTCTCAGTAACATTGTTAACACTGTGCTACATTACAGAGAAATACAAACCATACTAATGAACCTTCATTAATATAGGCCTATATTTTATCTACAAGTGCACGTCACACACTGAGCGAGCCGCCTGTTAATGACGCTGTGGGCTAATGGGCATGTAGCTACTTCCATGTTTCACATAATACGTCATGTTTGTAGTGGACCAATGAAGATGAGTTTACATATCACCTTGGGTTGGTCCTTCACCTTCTCAAAATGATCCCACACTTTGGATTTCCTGCCCGACATGTTAGTAACTAGCCTGTGGAATAACCACAGGTACCAGCCCTGGAAATTAGAGGCACGTGCTGCGTCTTTAACCACCTGGAAAGAATGAGGTTGGGCGCTGGGCACTACTCTTGTGCCTGTTTAAGTGTGTAGACCTGTCATCTGTGGGACAGATGTAAAGCTCTGGGTAGCCCTGCACTAATATGACCAACTTTTCCTTGTTTATCAGACTGAATATTTACAGAAGAAGGGAAAGATATCTGTTAGCTGTGATTGGTTTGTAATGTGACTTCTGTCTGACTGCTGGGCGTGGCCACTTCCTGTGTCTGTCCTTTCACATTAAATTCCCACATGATCCAGTCATATAGGTTTGGATTTATTTTGACAAGGCGCAGCTCCTCATAGAGTTTCACATGTTTGTTTTTTTTCTGTGACTAAGTGACCGATGAAGTCTTGCTGACTAATGACCTTTCTGGTCGACTAACGTTTGGTCGGCTATGTGGCGGCAGCCCTAATTAGATATGAATAACTGTTTCTGTTTGAGCAAGAAAATTCAGATAGAGGAGACGTTACCTTGAAGAACTCGAGCAGGCCCATGCAAGTGACTTTGTTTCCATTGATTTCTTTTTCAGCCAGTCGATCGGGATGCAGCAGTTCGGGGATCAGGCTCTTCAGCTGCTCTTTGAACTCTGGGGTAACAGCTGACAAAATACATATACCAAAACTTAAGATAGCACTTAGTATGTTGGGCATTCTGCTAAATACCAACTTTAGACACAGCAGAATATCTTGGAAAAAGGAGGGCTCTTACCACTAAGCTGTCCCTCAAACACAGGGCTGGTGGCGACCTTCAGTCCAGGGTGAGGTAACAAGAAGCAGGAAATGTCGGTGAAGCATGAATGGATGTGTTCCCTCACTGTCTGCAGCTCCTCATGTTGGGACTCGCTGACCTTTAAACATCAATAGTCAGGTGAAATCCCAAACTCTGTATTCAAAACCAGCCAAGTGTGTTTATTAAACAAGACAGAAACGGTACCTGTAACCGTTTATCCAGGAATTCCTCGCCTCCCTTAAAGCCGTACTTGTATTCGTAGGGAAAGCTCCAGTCCCTGATCAGGAACATCAGAGACTGTGGCGAGAAAATAAAAAGGTGAATCACACAAACAGAGCAGCAACATCTGTAACAAATGCATCACAGCTTGTGTTTTAACTCACCTGAAAGGGCTTCAGAAAGATCTCATCCATGGCGAGACGACCGTACTCCGTGAACAGCTGTGAGGAGGAGCAAAGTTAACACTCAGATGCAAAAATCTGGAGAGCAATGTTAAAGGCTAAGTCTGGTATTCGTCAGCCCAGACCATATTTTCCCATATTTTTGTGTCTGAGTGACTTATGAGAACAAATTTTTTCAACTTGGCCCAGTATTGAGCGAGAGTGCTGCAGACAGCAGCACCGAAACAGGTTGCAATGTTACTACTGATGGTGTTTGTGCAGTCAGTTTACATCCACTTAAAGTGCTCGTGTTTGCCATTGACAGGCTCAGATTGTTATTCTAAGCGTCTGACAACATTATGTAAAGGATCCCTACAGAGGTCGACCTTTCTGTTAAAGAGTGAGATCCCTTTTGTTTAACCAGAAACAGCCCCGAAATCACTATTGCCAAACCCACCAGACTCCATTTAAATAAACAGTAATTTTATCATCATAAAACACACTTCATCCAAAGTCAACAGAGACAAAATAGAGCTAACAAAAGCCTTCTTCTGTCATCTTTCCACTGTTCCACCAATCACCAACTCTGGTTTCGTTGAAATAAACCTGTAATTCACCCTGTTAGATGTCAAAACATGCTGCATCTATACACACTAAAATTACTGTTTATTTACATGGAGTCTGGTGGTTTTGGCAACAGTGATGTCAGGGCTGTTTCAGGTGAAAGAAAACGGATATTCCTCTTTAACCAAAAGGTCTACCTCTGTAGGGCCCTTTCCAGAATGTTATCAGACACCTAAAATAACAATACGAGCCTATTATTGGCGAAAAAGAAGTACTGTAAGTAGTGGACGTAAAGTGATGCTGCAAACATACCCTTGTGGTTATAATGCAGCCAGCTGCAGCAGTCTCGCTCAATACTGTACCAGTTTCAAAAACCATTATTCCCATTAGTTGCTTAGACACAAAAATATGGGAGATCAGGGTCCAGGTCGAAAAAGGGGTGTCTACAGCTATCAGACAGTTAAATCTGATGCTTTTTAAGACCTGCTCAAGACACATTTTAACCAAATTTAGGACAGTTTTTTTGACAAATCATGTTTTACTTATTTAAGCATCACAGGTTAGCATTGCAGACAAGTAATATATATGTGGTCTTGTAGGAGTAAGGTTGTTAGAGTGAGTTGAGTCAATCTATATTTTGCCAACAGATAAGTGCAAGTATTAAGTAAAATGACAGTAATGTAGTTTTTTTAAAGACTAGTAACATTATAAATGTGGACTTTTACATAGGAAGGCCTCACTCATTTTCACAAAAAGAAGTTTAAAAATGGATAAATTAAATTAGACTGATGTTTGTGGAAGTTGTAACAGGGAATTTAAGACATTTTAAGACTGTTTAAGGACCTGTCGACACCCTGGAAATATACCAAATTTACCCTTTAAAAAGTTAAGTCACTGACACACCCTTCTGTCAGATGCAGAATAGCTTAGTTTAAAGATGTCTTTAGTTCACTTTTGTCTTAGGTGGAAATTCTAAAAGCTGATATTTTGCATTAAATCACCGTCAGGTCGACTCTAAGTTATCGAACACTGATGTAAACAGACCTGTAGCTGCTGCAGATCGTCCTCTTGAATGTTCTGTGACAGATTGTAGATCTAGAAAAGAGAAACTACGTCAGTGTACATAACAAGAATTAACATTATTAAACAAAAATCAGTAATAATCGGAGGAGGTCAGTCACCTGTACTGAGCTGGTCATGGTGCTGAGGGCAAAGATGGTGGCACAGTCCTTCACCGTGGACTCGTTGTCAAAGGCTCCCTGAGTGTCCATCAACACCACTGCCACCTACAGGAGACAAAACACAGCACATGACATGAACAGGGTGCAACCAGAGTCGCTAGAAGGAAGAATACTCCAATTTCTGTTGAAAATGTGCACAATGAAAGGTTGTTAAATAGAACAAATCCTTCACTTTACTTACAAATAAAAACAAAAGCAATATAGAACTCTATTTTACCTAAAATTATCTGCATTAAAGTAAGATGTTGAGTGAATTACAGGACAAAGTATTACTCATGTAAAAGGTACAAAGGCCAGAGTGAACAGTGATTTTTATTCTTAATATCTTAAGTACTAGTGTTAAACATCATAGCCAAATGCACATTATTATTTCTATTTTATTACTTTATATTCACATACTTCTATTCTTACATCTTATAATTCTCTTTTCTTTACATTGGAGCGACTGTAACAAATCACAATTTCTCCTTGGGGATCAATAAAGTATTTCTGATTCTGATTTCCAGAACTGAAGGTGACATCTTCAGGTTGTTTGTTTTATTCAAACAACAATCCAAACGCAGAAAAAAGGTAAATAATTAAATTTAAGAAGCCGAAATCAAAAAATGTTTTAAAGTTTTGCCTGATTAATGTTTTTAAATAATTAGCCGATAATCAGAATAGTTGTTGAATAATTTTCTGTGGATCGACAACCAAATTAATTTTGTAATATTTAACATATTAATATAGCGGAAAATATGGGATTAATTTTAGGAAAGAAACATCACATAATAACCCAAGTAAAATAAAGACCTTTCCTATATATTACCTGACATAATTATCTAAGTTCTAAATACTTTGTTTCTTGATTTTCCTGTAGTTTTTCAGTAACATGTAATCATGGGCCAACACACAGGCCTACCTACGACACATGAATTAATAAATAAATGGTGCACGTACCTCTGTTCCATCGCTCTTTGTGACGGGGAAAACCTCGCTCCACAGCTGGATGCCGGTCGTCTCTGGTTCTGAACCTCCTCTCCAGGAAAATCCTGTGAGCGGCTCATCATCGTTACCCAGCCAGTTTTCATCACCCTGCAGAAACACAAATTACACTTTTCAGATCAGTCGGGGGCAGGCTGGGGCCTCTCTGTGAAACTCTGTGCATTAAAACCTTCTGGCTCATTCAAAAAATTTAAACATGCCTCGTCAAGTAGCTCCAATAATCCTGAAGAATATGGCAGCAGCTGCAGACACTCTACCCTCAAGTGTTAACAGACACTCCAGCTGCTCTGCTTAATTTACAACACAGAAATGGAGTGTAGACCTCAGTCATGTCATAATTATCTCCCCAGTTAGCTCTTCTTCGACTTCACTGATTGAACGACACAAATGTTAAATGTTACCCAACGTTTGGCCTGATGGTGGCACTGCAGCAAAGCTAATGGAGTCAGCAAAACCAATGGGGTTCATCAATGAGCACAACACATGTAATGTCAAGCATACAAGATGTGCACAAAAAAAAGAAAAATACAATGAAGCCAATTCCCACAGACTCCACTCCTTAATTAAGGTTATGACTAAATTCTGAAATATTCCTGTGAAGTGAACTTGTTAGTTCACATGTTACATCAGGGATAGGCCTTATTGTGTCAGTCAGACTGTAAGTGATTTTCCAAGTTATCACACCTCTGACGCAACAGGAGGAACGAGTCGGTATCGTCAGCGCTCATTAGTTAAAGGGACACTTTGTTATTTCTTAAGGTGGATCCTATGTTCTCATGTTCTTGTGTTTAAATGACAAATGAAGACAACTATTGTTTAAGTTAGTCCATTATTGAGAGTGAGAGAGCGCTGCAATGTAATCCCACGTGACACGTGATGTGCGTCCATTAAAAGTGATTGTTTTGCCACTGACAGGCTCAGATTATTATATTAAGTGTCTGACAACATTATGGAAAAGACTCAACAGAAAAATGAAATGTTTTTCTTTTGTTTTTTGTCTTTTGTTTGGTATTGTGACCAAGTCTCGCTCAAGGACAAGTCTGGGTCTAGAATCTTGCAAGAGGTGACTTTTGATGCCAGAAACATTAGTGAGAGTTGGAGACAAGAGTGCCAGATGAGTTTTGTGTTAGTGTACAGAAAGCGTTTGTAAATCTAATCGGACGCTCCACACTTATTCGAAATAAACAGGGCGTTTTATTTCTACACAAATTTTAAAAATTGAATAGTCGGTCACACGGTCACTGTGCTGCTCCATCTCCCCAGACAGAGTGCCCAGAGTACGGTATGCTGCTCTGAGAGTGTGTGAAAGTTCTGAAGAACCGAACACAGCGCACCAATTTGTGCCAGAGTGCAGAGTGAGTATTTCCAAACACACTCTTAGTGTTATCTAAAAAATGTTCAATGTCATGGCTGAACCTTTGGCTGATTTTGACAACATGAGAACGAGACTTGAGCGTGAATTGTTAACACACACTAACAATCAGACTGGATCAGTGAAAGGTAAAGTAAATCGTTTCATTTCTCTGTGGGGTCTTTTACATGATGTTGACAGACACCTACAACAAGAGTGTTGGTCTGTCAGTGCCAAAAACAAGCACTTTAAGTGGACATTCACCGACGGAGCACAATCGCCCACAGGCATTACACTGCAGCCTGTTTCACCACTGCGGCTGTCTGGACCACCTTCAAGAATAGTTTCCTTCCATTAGTCACACAGACACAACAACATAGGAAAAAAGGCTCCATTTCAGCATCAAATACGTCCCCTTTGAGTAAGTGGTGTTGGCCTCTACGTATAGTAAACAGACATTAGGAGTAAGATATAATATCTGGAGCAGTGAGACAGTGAGAGATCATGTTACAGTGCGACTCACCCTTCTGTACATGTAGCGCAGCATGAAATCAAGCAGGAAGCTCTTGCCCTTCCTGAAGGCTCCGGCCACCGACAGCACCACCACATGTTTGTCGCGGACCTTGGGATCCAGCAGAACCCGAGACAGAGCCTCGGTGTCCAAGGTGAAGGAGTGTTCCTCCTTGCACACTGTGACGATCTGAACTGGGCCTGGTTCACTTCCCATCTTTAAGAGGCACTGGTCCCTGAAAACACCACGGACAAAAACAGCAGCTCGATATTAGTGCTGGAACAATTTAAGGGCTCCAACTACATGACTGCTATTATTGTTTATTTATAGGTCCTTTTTTAATTCAGTTGTGTGGTGTATAAACATCACGTCAAGGGTGACAACTCACAGTTATTAATAATTTAATTTACAGTGACGTAAAGACATAGACAAGAAGAAAATCATCACATTTGAGAAAGCCAGAATAGTGAATCTTGGACATTTTGCTTGACACATGAATTTAACAATGCGTCAATTATAAAAGATAGTTGCTAATTTATTTCTGCCCATTTACTCATTAATTCAGCACTAGTGTTGTCACCATACTGGAATTTCCAACTTCAATACCTTGTAAAATATAGATATCTGAGATTATTTTAAGATACCAAGGGGGGGAAATCACATGTCATGTTAAAACATTAAAACATTAATATAACAAAGCTGACATGACAGTGACGACTTGTTTTTTCTTGGCTAGACACAGAAAACAGCAGAATGACTGTAGTAAACATAAACAACAACAAGAGGAGACCGCAAGAAAGTACAGCTGGTGCAGGTGTTGCGATGCTGCGGAAAATGAGTACTGAAACTGTTTTAAATATTCAGAATTGGACAACATTGTTGAGCACTATGTTGTTTCTTTTAAAATCACTTTTAGTCTGCAACAGAGAGGTAATAAATTCAACTTTAGATCATCATTTAATAGTTTTAGTTTTTAATATATAACAAATACAATCATCATTTGCTGGTTCCAGCTTCATAAATGTGTAGAGGAACTTGCTTTCCTGTATTTTAAGTTATTATAAAAACTATTATAATGACTTCATCTTTTTTATTTTTATTTCTGTGTGTGTGTTGGCTAGTAACATGTAATTCTAAAACATTGTTAAAGCTCTAATTAACTTGTCATAATAGAGTTATTGACTACCCATGACCAGAGCAGCAATCATTCAAAGTAAAATGGTTAAAAGAAATAATCAGTAGATAATCAATCATCACAGTATCCATTAGTTGTAGGCCCACGGGGCAAACTGTTTAAAGGTCACACTGCTGAGGCATGCAACTGGCTTTCTTTCCAGCGTCACTAAGATATGAGATTTGGAGGTTAATCCCACCCAAAGCTGTTTACTCATGTGTGCCATTTCGCCTGTGCCCACTGAAAAAAAATCAGCCGTGAAGTGATCCTTCATCAGACACAATATTTGGCTCTGTGTGCAGCCGACTGTGGGTGCTCTCTTATGGGTGTCATGCTGCTTTGCCTCCAGCTTGTGGATTCACCATGCTCTCCAACACACTGTTCATTTCATCCGCCTCAAAGGACTCAATTGTTGTTGCTCTCCCATGATGACTAAGACAGGGAGGAGCTTTCATTACAGTTTATCTGTGGTTATAATGCCCAAAGCTCGCTCTATCCTTTCACTAAAAAGAGCTACACCTCAAACAAGGTGTGGCACTCAGCAGCAGCAGCAGCAGCATGCCAGGCATTTCTCTGCTCTGGATGTGTTGCAATGTGGAGAGAAATTCTGCAGCTAGGAGACCTAACCATATTTTGCAACCTGCCTGCACTCTGTAACAAACCAACACCACATGAGACAAGCTAAGCTGTGCAGTACATTCTCTGTAATTTACCCTGCTTAATCTTAGCAACTGCCACTTAACGTTGACAGCGATGTTGGCTACGATGGCAGGACTTGTACCAGTGTGGCTAAGCTACACAAATCTCTAACGTTAATCTGGATGAGAGGCGCAGCAGCTAGCTAACGAGGCAAAACCCACAACTATTAACGGGCTATTTTACTATTTAACGTCTGTAGCTAACAGCCTGAATGTCACACAAGAACAATTAAACAAAAAGCAAACCGTTTTAACCATTGAAGGAAACGAGCGTTACAAAACTACCGTTGCAGCAACATTTTAAGATGTAACGCCTGAATTAGCAAATATGCTAGCTTTAGCTCGTGTTTGACGGTGTCATGTTACCTTTGTCGTCTTCAAATGGCTTCAACAAACTCTCATAAGGGTCGAGAAACGACTGAAGCGTGACTTTTTTCTACACTGGCATGAAAACAACTATGAGAACTTTTTTCCACCACGAAACTCACACTTCCGCCTTCAGCCTGCGCAACGCCGCGTGGGAAATGTAGTTTCAATGTGGATTCCTGCTTGTACTTTACTCTGTCTTCGAACTACGCTACCCAATGCGCCACGTAGGCATAATAATATGCCAGCCCTTCATCATAGCTGCGGGAAGTGTAGTTTTTTAAATGTAAAGTCACGAATACGGAACTACCGGACAGGTAACGTAAAACAGAAGTTGCGAAGAACTGTTTTGCGTACATACAAATCAGAGCTGCCATATTCCCGTGGATAAAAACGACACTGTTGTTTAGCAACATTTTTTGTTTGAGGACATACCATGTTTATATATAGCAGACTGGCTGTGGCTGTTACGCCCTCTAATGGTTTAATTCGTATAAACAACAACAACACTTCACAGATGATGAAAATACCCAAACATAACCTACAACAATTTTTATGGGCTGGATAAAAATATGCCATGGTCTTACTACTACTTGTAAGATGTGGAAAGAAACATTTCAATAAAGTATTTTTAAAAACAAACTATCAGGCAATTTCACTTCACAAGAACGGCATGACAAGATTTTATTTGTTAGATTATAAAATCTAAAGCTTTTGACAATACATACAATTTACAAACATAAATTCAGTGTACCCTGACATGTAAAGTGGTTTAAATGGCAGTGACATAATTTTGCATTTTAATTCCAGTCAAACTATTCCTGATTGAAAACAACTCAGCATAGATTACAAGATCATATCTACGTTTGCAAATTCACAGAAAACTAATAAAAGACATCCAGGAACATAACGTCATGTACAGAACATCAACTCTAGCAAACATGATCTGAAGAGTGACAATGGGTGTAAGAAAATTAATTAGGACTCAGATTGGAAGTCCTTATGTTATTGTAACTGATAATGCTTTCCCACCTTTCTTACAACTACATTATAAATTATGTTTTAAGTATTACACTCAGCTACTTTTAGAAAGGTGGCATTTTCAGAGAATGCTACAGAAACAATGTTAAAGGGGGCAAGATATTAAAGTTTGTTTTGGTGGTCACCACTTCAGAGTCAAAGTGGTTGATCTCATTGTATTGGTACTAATGTGGATGTGAGTCAACAGCTATGTTATTACTTTGAAGGCTGTATATAAATCTTACTTTAACTTGGAATCTTGAGTTGTAATCACTCCTTCCACCCCTGAGACTGAACTAAATGCGTTAAAAAAATCACAGTGAAAAGCCCATAGTCTACTAATACTTTCCCCTCAGTTTTAAAATCTCAGAGTATAATTTTGTCCATAATTCTTTTTACATTGTCATTGTGTGGTATGTTCTGGTGGTAAATTTCATTTCTGCATTGTAAGTGCCTGAATACATTTGAAGTAATATGATCCATTGTCTTGTTAGTCCATCAAAAGTCAATCTATAGTTTTATCTAACTACAAAACAATTCACAAGCCTTAGGGCAGTGTCAGCGTCTCAGGAAGGAGCAGCCGATCATCTCATCATCACTCCATCTATTAACACTTAAAGGAGCAGTGTGCAAGATTTAAGGGAATTTAGTGGCATCTAGCAGTGAGGATTGCTGATTAACGCCAGTTGAAACTTCTCCCAGTTAGGACTCCCTCAAAGTTAATTGTACAGAAGGTTTTTTACTGGAAGCCAAATTATCCGCAGAGATCTCTTTCTCTCCAAAACAAACAGACCAGGTGATTTAAACCAGTAAAAACACTAAATAAAGCAGTTTCACGTTAAAAATCAGTGTTTCTCCAATGCTGTTTGGCATGTTGGAGATGGGTCACTAGCCCAGCACCTGCTAATGTTGCTCATACTTTTGTCTCTGACAACTTGAGATCCAGACATTAGCCCCTTTTCCACCGCAGGAACTTTTATCATTTACTCAGGATTTTGAAAAACCTCGGCGCGTTTCCACTGAAATTACCCGGGGAAAAAACTTTCCCTCAACCCCAAACTTGCCCTGAAAAAAGTACCTAGTAGGGAGGTAGGACTATTCAGATTCCCCAGAATTCTTGAGGGGCGGGGCTGTGTGCTGAAGAACGTCAGCGTTCACCACTTCCGTGCCAGTGTGGCTGCAAACTTTATTTCATTTCTACAAGCTTCACTTGGTTTGTGTTTTGATCATTTGGAAAATGGAGCAAAAGAGGAGAAGCTACGAGAAGTGGACAGATGACGAGGTCCAGGCTCTTTTGAGCATATTTGCTGAGGAAGAAATTCAGCGGGACTTCGAGCCGGCGACTCAAAACGGCCGAGTCTATGGAATAATAGACAACAAGCTGGAGGAGCTAAATACAGGGCACATGCTGAAACACATTCGTGAAAAGTTGAAGAAACTTAAGCAAGATTATAAGAAGCTTCAGGCATTTGCAGTTGTCTTTGCTAATAACGTGTGTCATCTTTTCTGTGCAGATCACATGGTCGCTGTTTATGGTGTCATCGTGTTTGTTTGGCCTTCAGCTTCTTCTTACCACCACGTACTGGACTGGACATGTAGTGCAGTTTCTTTTACCACTCCCCCATACAACATCAGCCTGATTTGAATAAATTCTCTGGAACTTTGAGGTGTGGTGGAAACGCAAACCACACAGATTACCAGGAATTCTTTTACCCAGGTAAATAAATTCCTGGAAATAAAAGTTCCTGGAAATGTTGATGGAAAAGGAGATATTCAGGATTTTTTTTTACCAGAAGCCAAATTATCTGCAGAGGTCTCTACCTCTTCAAAACAAATGGATGCAGTGATTTAAACCAGTAAGACTGTGACTGAAGCAGTTTCACACTAAAAAATCAGTGTTTTTCTGACGCTCTCATTGCAGAAGGGCTAACTATGGTTGCTGATGTGAAAATGTGAATGGCCCTGTTTGGAGCCAGTGTTTGGTTTGTCCGTTCTGACCTACTGGAGAAACATGGTGGTGCAAAATGGTGATTTATGTGGACAAGAACCCTGCCAGTATATCCCCCTAAATCCTTCACACTGCACCTTTAAGACTACAAAACATAATCCTCATTCATGCTTGCTGGAGTAGTTGCTTTCAACAGATTGAAGCATTGCATCAGGTGTGATCGTTAAACGGGATGTAACACTAATATCCTCCACCTGCCAGGTCCAGCAGTGACCCAGCAGCCTCCTGGGCCTCGGCATCCAGCTGAAGGATCTCCACAGTCTCCAGGTCCAGCTCGGTGTCCCCCGGCAGCACCAGGTACTGGTACTGGTGAGACTGGTAATAGTGTAACTCGATGTACCCGCTGTCTGACAGGGGGTCCTTCTCCATCTCCTTGCTGACCTCCTCCTGCTGGTATTCAACCGACTCCATGGTGACCAGCTCCTCGTGATCCGGGGTCAAGGGGCACGGTGGGTTTTCAGAGAAAGTTGGGTTATCAGCGTTCAGGATTTGGGGTGAGGGCGTGGAGAGGAGGAGGGTGTGAGAGAGAGGATCTGCATGGGAGAAAAACATTGAGCGGGATATGAATCAAAAAGCATGACATTAATATTAATAACTTGTTTTCATTCAGGCTGGTTAAACGACCACTTGTCGGATTCCTCAGTGAGCATAAAGACCCATATAGCGCCATAGGCTCAGAAATAAACCGAGGGGATATAAAGGAGACCGAGCTAGGCTATTGCTGGGTTGCCAAGGTAATAGAAGGTTGTTGCCATGCCAACCGAACACAAACAGAGGAACAATGTTGCATGCTGAGAAAGCTGCAGAGAGGGAGAAAAGCCGTGGGCAATAAAAGTGCCACAGAGAGCTGTTACACCACTGATGAAATATTGTCGACTGAAATAAATTCATGAGGGGTCAAGTATGTTCGTTCTTGTGCTAATTAAGTGACGCGAGCCTGCTGCGAGTCTCCTCATCACCAACCTGAGATCTCCATAGAGTCGCACACCGCAGGCACCCCAAACTCAGCTCCCTCCAACCTGCACACAACATGGAGAGATAGACAACGACAGCTACATGAATTAAGTTCGTTTGTGTAAAGTTGAAAATATGTACAGACTTTAAAACTTTACTGTGCAGGATTAAAAAAAAAAACAATGTGAAGACGGATCTTCATTTTCAGAGATCAAATCTGTGAAGACAAAAGCATCTTCAAACCTCCAATTCAGGCTAACAAAACGTCAGTATTTAAGTAAGATATGTTGGACTGTTGAAGGTATACTATGCAAGATATTCATAAAAAATAATGAATCATACAGATGTAATTCCTCTAAATCACCACGTATGACTTGAAGTGTGCGGTGGTGTATTTATCTGCCTGTGTGTTCTTATTTTCTGTGCTCGGACATTTATGGGCGTGTACCCCCACAGCGCTCAGGTGAGGTTAGGGCTTTACAAAAAGGTAGCAAAATAGAAAATGGTAAATGGACCTGCACTTGTATAGCGCCTTTCTAGTCATCTGACCATTCACTTTTTACACTAGGAGTCACATTCACCCATTCACACACACATTCATTCACTGGTGGCCGAGGCTGCCATACAAGGTGCCACCTGCTACTCAGTTTTTAATACACTCACACACCGGGAGCATCATCGGGAGCAATTTGGGGTTCAGTATCCTGCTCAAGGATACTTTGACACGCAGGCTAGGGGAGCTGGGGATCAAACTGCTGATCTTCCAATTGGTGGATGACACAGTGCCAAGGAAACCCCACAAATATGGCGATGGCGATGGTTAGCATTCACTTTCATTTTCACTGGCGAGCGTGTTTACAATCCTGCACGGTACATCTTTAACATACACCTCAGCAGGAGAGTTATTCAAATGTCAATTTACTCAGAAACACCTCATCCACTACAAACACATTTACTGCTCTGGTTAGACAGCAATCCCACTTCAACAATATATATATATATATATTTTTGTCAAATGATTACTTTTTCTCCCAATTTTTTCTTTTTTTACAATGAATGAATCTAACAATAAGTCCATCTATAAAAAACATAACATAATAAAAAAGGCCCATTGCAGTTTGCAAGAGGCCCTAGGAAACGTATTCAGATATTCACATTTGAGAATCTGGTGTTGGCATGTGTGGCATTTTTTTTATTGCATAAGTGACTTGTAAAAGGTTAACACATAATTAAAAGTCATAATCAAAAGCATGGGGAGGGGGTGAAGGTGACACATGCCCCTAAATATTTAGAACATATATATGTACTGTGGCATGGGGTATGCATACAGTGAAGACATACTACTTCATAACATTGTGCCTTAAACTTTGATCCTCTTACTTATATATCTGTCACAGTCCTCAGCGTAGTCCTTCAGTATTCTATAATCATAGTCATCGATGTATATTTTGGGGGGGGCGGGGTAGCTTGAACCTCTGTCTCAATATTCAGAACATGTGCGTTTGCAGAGGACTTTTATCTTGAACAAATTAGCGACATTTACACCATGACTCGATGCAGGAGAGGCACAAATTGGTTCATAAAAATTCCCCAGAATGCAGTGTTGAAACGAAACCAACGCCCTTAATTAAAAAGAATTTGTTGCAGTCCTGTTGCACAAACTGAAATTGCGTGACTGTACTCACAGCGCGGGCTTGTTTAACAGATGGATGTTGTTGCTGTGATAGCTGTGGGTCTTCCTCAGCACCTCGAGGAGCGCAGGCCGATACTCTGGACACACACACCACAGCGATCCCTTCCCCACTGACTGAAACAAACACACAAAACCACTTGAAACATTCAGACTGCAACGGGCCATGTAAGGATTTCAGCAACGCTGATACACTTGACCAAAAAACAACCTCAACACATGTGGAGTACATTATAATAATTCCCCTGCAGGGCAGTGTAGCTGCTGACTCGACAAAAACGCAGCACATCTGGATTCAGTGTGTTGCTCAAGGACTTTTGTGTAATATGGATGCTTGAACCTCTGTCTTATAATGTAAGTACACTCCATTTCGCCGCTACATGACCCAGCTGCTCTTAATGTGGTGAACGTGAGTCATGTCCCCACCTGGCTCTTGTCCCTCTGAATGCGACGGAAGCTCTTGCTCAGGGACAGGTTGTGTCTGACAGAGTTCCTCCAGCCTCCAGAGGCTGTCCTGTAGTAAGGGAAATTGTTCACAATCCAGTCGTAGATGTCCTTCACTGGGAGCCTCCTGTCAGGCGAGTCTTCTATAGCCATGAAAATCAGACTACTGAAGGAGTACGGTGGCTTGGACGAGGCAGGAGAAGGAGGTTGGGTAGGTGCAGAGGACTCTAGCTGAGGCAGTGGTGTCATTTTGGGAAGGGGCTGCAGAGGGAGCAGGTTGCCCCTCTGATGCAGCCAGTTGAGGCAGGTCAGGTCATCCTGGTCGGTTATGTTTCCCGGGCTGAGGCACTGTATGTTTTGTCCTTCGAGGCACTGAGACGCTGTGCAGTGCGACAGAGGCGAGGACGAGTGAACAGACTCTGCTGTTGCTGGAGACAGAGAGGACGGGGACGGGGGGAATGAAATAGGTGAGAGTGGGAGTGAAACACGGCCATTTGAGCAGGTCTGCTGCGGCGAGGAGGAGAAAGGCAGAGACCCTCCAAAGGTGGTGGGACACGGTGATGAGGGTGGCAGTGTATGAGAGCTATTCTCCATCTCTCTCCCAGGAGGAAACTTCCAGGGTCATTCAGCTGTGGCACTGCTGGAAGACATGACAGTTCAGTTAGCACTGACAGGAATGACTCAGGTTAATCAGGAATAAAACTTACCTACTGTACCTGCTGCACATATTCAATCTGTATAAATCTTAGCATGTTAACATCTATCTCTTACTATATTTATTTGGGCCCGAGCATGGACTGCAGGCGGAGGCCCTATTGAAACTGCAATGAATTCAGGAAATGAATCACATTTTGAGGGACTGAAGGTGCTTAAAAACTCACAAAATATCACACATACATGAGAACTGGTGAAAAATTTTGACATTATATGGGTCTTCCTCTTGGGTGTGACAAAATGGCTTGATAGCGCCGCCCCACTAAATTCACCAGAGCAGCCCACATGATGTGTTTCACCTAGATCTACGAAATTTGGGAGGCACATGCAACATCCCAAGACTAAAAAAACGTCTCTTGGTGCCACACCAGACTGCATTATTAATGGGCGTATCTACGGTGACGTTACCCATTGCATTGTGGACTCCCATTTTGAACCCCCAATGGCCGCCGCCATCTTGTTTTTTGGAGCCAGACGTGGCCATATTTGGGCAAGAGGCTGGAGCTGTGGAGGAGCGAGGGGTGGATCTGACTGAGAAACAGAGGACACTATTTGTGTCACTCAAGCACCCACCCTCAATTATACGTACATGCAAGCCTCAGTAAAATGTGAACAGGGCAGTTATGTAAAGATTACAGTTGTCATGAATGTTGAAATTAGCTGTAGAGACCAAACTGTTTTTGTACCAGGCTGTAAACGTGTTTATTTCTGCTGGCTTCTGGAGCCAGCCTCAAGTGGCCGTTTAAAGAACTGCAGTGTTTGTCATGTCGATGTTGGCTTCATTTTTCAACTGCAGATGCTGCAGCTTGTGCCATACCCTAAACCCAACAGGGAGTCCACCATTTTGAATTCATTTTTTTTTTTTTACTTTGGGGGCATTTTTTGCCATTCACAGTTGCTGTACTTTGATAAACTCCACCTAGAGATTCAGCTCAGCTGATTTCAAATTTTAGCAGTACTATCTCAAGACCTGAGCGATGCCAAACTGTCAAGCTTTTGAGTTTTCCACGGAACGGCGTGGCCAAAGGGAGGTGTTGAATTTCCAGGTTTTGCCAAGAAACAGAAAGCAGTTTGTAACTTAACCTCACATAGTCCAGATGCCTGAAATGATCTTCATACCTACGTTGAGTCAGAGTCATAGCATCAACTACTGACAACAGGAAGTCAGCTGTATGTGAAAATGATCGTCCGAGTTACATGACATTTACATGGTGTGGTCGACACATGATCAACAGCAACATGAGATTATTACATGATTAGTGTGTTTTCTTCTGTGTCACATAGTGGACATAGGAAGCAGTACAAAATTTATATTACGTGCAGGAAGGTGCAAGGGCCCATTCATCAAAGCTTGCAGCTTTACCTCTGGATCTCATTGTTCAGTCTATTACTCTGTACATTAGTTTGCTCTTTAATGCATTTTGCTCTTCTGTTTAGATGCCAAACTCCATCTTGTTGTCTCAGTACTTGTCCTGTGATACACACAGTGATGATAAAGTTTTATCAATATAGCCCAAAATCAAAAATAACAAAGGGCTTTACAATTTGTTCAGCATCCAACACGTCTTTTGTACAGAGGAAACAAAATAATTAAGGATAGTGAAACTGCACTGTGTTTGAATACGTCTTTTTTTGTTTCTATTTTTAGGGCATAATAACCAAACTTTAAAAACTACCTGTAAAAACTAAAAATAATCCAAACATGCAGGGTAACTGCTCCAGGTTTATTCCACCTCCAAAGTTTTAGACTAGAATAGCTGATGGAAAATGCTGGACAAAAGGAAAAATATTCCAGTTAAATGTTAGCTATCTGTTCCCCTCTGATGAGCATCCTGCACATGTACAAAGTCCACTGTGTGTACACTCTCACAGCACCATCTCCCGTTTTAACAGCCTGTAAACACTAAAGGTGCCCAGTGGACAGGTGCAGAAACACACTGCTGCTCGTTTACACGCTGAAGATGCGCTTTAACAAAATAATAACAGACTTATTGTGTGTAAAATCAGATTTGTATCGCTCTGAGAGTTTGCCTGTGATGCCACATGGCTCTACAATGCAGTTCAGGAGGCAAATGGCGGAACAATATAAAGTTTCATTTAGTCAGTAAAGCCGCCTTTTCCTCTCACAGGTGAGGTTAGCTGCCGCTTTAAGATGCGTAATATTAACTATTTACTCACCAAATCACCAAACCGATAACCAGGCAGGACTCACAGCTCCTTAAATGTCCAGAAAACGCGTCGTTGAGGAGTTAAAGGTGAAATTGTGGTGTTGAAAACTAGACTCGGAGTCGGACACCTCTCCCTCCGTGTTCTGTTGCTGTCCGAGGTCTCCATGGAAACCAAAAGGACGCTTTGCAGTGTGCGCGTGCCCAGGCGCGCTCCCGCACAGATTATACAGTCTGACACCAACAAACAGAGCAGACAGAGGATTCACATCCAACAAGACAGCGAAATAAAAACAGTAATACACCAATGTTAAACATCTTATAAAGTGTTGAGTTAACAAGTAAGAAGTTTTTGTTCTTTTTCCTTAACCTCCTGTGACCCCAGCTTTGACCCCAGTATGCACTTTTAATGTCTCCTAGCTATTCATGATGAGAAGGACCTGGTTAGTAAAAAAAAAAAAAACTAAGTGTTGTCTTTGAACAGTGAGTAGTTTTTGATAAAGATGTCGTCATACTGGGGGCACTGGGTTTATTTTCGCTCTGACAGCTCTACATTTAATGCTATATAGGTCCTGTTTGTGCATGTGCATGTAATTCGGACCTGTGTCAATATGACAACAGAGTGAAAAATTTAATTTCCCCTCATGATTAATAAAGTACATCTTCTTCTTCTTCTTCTTCTGACAACAGTCTGTAACTGTTTAAAACTGGTTATTTAGTGCCTGAACATGGCTCTGCAAAAGCAAAATTGCAAAAATACAACATGTCTAAAAGCCTTGTGATTCATTTGTGTTGTAACTCTGAGTTTTCCTTACTCCATAATCCAAACTAGGAGTGTCCTTTGTAGGACCAGTGGCCTGAGTGAAATGCTGCAACAATGAAGTCTCAATGTCCTCAAGTAAGTGCTTCCTAATTAACAACGTTTTAGCTCATTACTATCGCTAAAATTTGTAAATGTTTTACGCCATAACAAACTACAAACATTATTAAGCATAAATAAAAAAGTTTCAACCATAAAATCAGTCAGGTTCTGTACTTTGTCTACTGTTGTGTCGGGATCAGCTGCAGACTGACTTGACAGAGATGGACGCCAGCTTATTTTTACATGGATTAGTGTGTTGTGCTTTTGCTACCACTGAATGGAACAAAAAAAGTGTCCACTAACGAAGACAACGGGTTAAAAAATAAATTAAAAATAATCCTATGTCGTATGAGGACACAGGGTCATAGGAGGTTAAGTACAAATTTAAGGGACTTTCCCTCATATTTACTTTTACTTATTATTTGTATTTTCTGCTACTTTGTACTTCAGATTTCAGAGGCAAATATAGTACGTTTTACTCCACTACATTTATTCAATAACTTTATTTACTAACTACTTTGCAGATGCAGATTAACAACATGTCAACAAAGAGATTGATATCAGTTAAGACTACTGATCCCCCGGGGGAAATTAACAAGCTACCCATCAGTATACAAAGTAATTACATTAGTTTTAATTACTTGCTCTACTTACCTAATTACTTTTAATTAAATTAGCTACACCTCTACCAGCTGCAACAATGCATTAATAACTAGAATCCATTATATAATATACATTATTCTAAATGGGCCATTCTGCAGGAGCACTTTTACTTACGGTGCTTTAAGTATATTTTGATCCCAATACTTACAATTTAAAGGTCCAGTGTGTTGGATTTAGGGACATCTATTGCCAGACATTGTTTATAATATTCATAACTGTTTTCATTAGTTTATAATCACCATGGTGTTTTTGTCACCTTAGAATGAGCAGTTTACTGTATATGTATATATAGAGCAGGTCCTCTATCACAGAGTTTGCCATGTTGTTTCTACAGTAGCTCAGGACAGACAAACCTAAGACTGGCTCTACATCGGGCCAATCATGTTTTCATGTTGGCCATCTTCGTTCTCCTTCACGCTTGACACACAGTGGAAGTTTCAGTTCTGCAATGTCACGGCTAGATGCCACTGACTCCTACAAACTGGACCTTTAAATGGTGTTTTAAATGTGACTTTTACTTTTAACAGATGAGGTATTGCTACTTTTACTTTAGTAGAAGATCCGAGCACTTCCTCCACGAGTAAAAGAACACACAGTGCAAAAATACTGTTACAAGTAAAGTCCTGCCTTTAAAAATGTACTTGAACCATCTGAAGGAGTCATAATGCAGCATAATGGCTGCTTTTTTTCATATTATATTATGTATCATACTATTGATTTATTATTACTGCTGCATTAACATCTATGCGGCATTCTGGTGTTGCAGCAAGTCTAGATCAGACAGTTCTTACTTTTTTATATACAGTTGGGTGGGTTAATCATAAAGCTGTATATTTTACGAGCTCATCAGTAACTAGTGACTACAGATTTAAACCAAAAACTAAAATGTTTTTCACTGAAATGCACTGAAGTTAAGGTGGAAAGTAACAAAACAGAAATACTCAAGGAAAGTATAAGAAACTTAAAATGATACTTAAGTATGATGGCTAAGTTAATGTACTTTGTTAAATTACACCACTGCAAAATATTACAGCTCGAGTAATGCATGTGTTCTTACATGGCATGTAACACATTATACTGCAACTTCTCAAGTCATTAGTTTGAGGTCCACAGTTTAATATATTCAGCATCATGCTAGTGTTTGACCATGTTGTTGAGCTAGTTTGCTGTCTCTGTTAAGAAACTGTCCGTTAGTCACTCACTCTACAGCAGGAAACAGCACTTTGTGATAAAAGCTCTGTACTAGAAGTTCACTGTACTTAAAAACAATTTTTTTTTTTTCACAAACTTGATGTTTGTGAGTCACTTGCAGTCCATTCAGAGTGTTACCTGCCACCCACCAGTTGGGAACCCCTGCTTTAATGACTAAACAGCTACAGATGACACTTGATGTAAATATAGTGGAGTAAAAATTAACACAATTTTCCTCTGAAATGTAATGAGTCAACATAAATTGTCATGCAACATGCCAGTTAATTTTAGTTGCCTCCCACCTCTCTGTCTCAGTCAGACCGCTGATTTCTGGCACCAACATTAGAAATTTAAACTTATTAAATGAGGTAAATCTGTTTTTTAAGAGCAAATAAATCAGATACAACAATTATATTCCCTGAAAAACTATGTATCTTTTTTTTTTTTTTTTAGAAAAAGAGTCTCAGAAACTGTTAAAATTGAATACACAAAGCTAAATATATTTATTTTTTTCTACAAAAAATCCAAACATTGTCATGCTGTCAATTTTAGATAAATAAAATCCAGGACTCACAGGAGAAAAGGGGGATAATGTAGCAACAATACCATACCAGAAAAATGGTACTTGCATCATGTGTGTAATGTGTGTTTGATGTCTGTGGTGTGTGTGTACTGTGGCGTGTAAACACTGTAAGTCATGTGAAGGGACGCTGTATAAAAGAAAACTTGAACTGAATCTGTGTTATAATTAAACAAACCTCACAATGAAAGCCCTTTTCTTCAAAGTTAGGTGGCCATAAATAAGCATTTGTCAGAGTTACCGTACCCCCGTGTTGGAAAACAACTTCCAGTGAAACATTTCTGCGTCACACTCTGTGGTTAAATCAACGAAACCATTTCAGTACAAACACGTCCCTCTGACAAGCTCATCACACGCTGCAGCTCAACACCGTCTACATATGTTTTGAGTTTACTGACAAAAGAGCGTAAAAAGGCAGGTGTACAAACACTCAACAACCACATGTTTTAGGTCCAACACACTTGGACTTCAGGTTATTTAATGCCTCACGGTCACCTGACCAGGTGAGAGGTTAACCAGTATATAATGATTGGCTGAAACACTGCAGTGGCCACAGTGATATAAAGGCGGAACTGAGGTTTGGCACTTGATCCGGTTCCCATGGAGTCCGAGGAGAGAGACGGAAGGATCTTCATTTTCAGAGATCGAACCTGTGAAGACAAAAACATCTTTAAACTTCCAATTCAGGCCAACATGACATCAGTTTTCAGTAAATTATTGGAGCATTGTTAAATAACTGGGTACTGTTTAAGGTGCACTATGCAAGATATTTATGAAAAACAATGTACAGAATCATACAGATGTGATCCCTCAATCATCACTTATGACCCCAAAAAAGTGACTGGTTGTGTGATTATCCACAGAGACTCTTTCCTGTGCCTGTATTTTCTTTTTTTCTTCTGATATTGCTGTGTTCAGGACATCTGTTAGACTTACTAAAAAGGTAGAGACTAGCAGAGGTTGCGTTACACTTTCTCGGTGTCTGTCATTTTGAAGGACAGGTAGTAAAATTCGGTCATAAACTATTATTGCCTTAATTATAGCTGCCACTGGCTGATAAATGATATCAGTATTAACGTTACCCCTTTGACCTTCATCCTCCGCTGCATCAATCCCTCTTCTTTCTATTTTTTGGGCTCTGGAGCTTCAGTTAAGTTAGAGATTAACAGCAAAAGTTAAACACTTTAGCCATGAGGTGTTGCTGAACGACAAGTCTCCAGTCTATGTTGCATATACACATGACGGCTAAAGGTAGACGTCTTGGCCGGCGTAAGGCTTGTATCAAGCATCAATTAAGTTGTTTGATTTAATTTGCCTTATTTGACATCACATCTTCTTTGATGGGACTACTGCGCATTGCAATGTTGATTCTGAAAGGATATATCGTGCAGCCTCAAGTTGACGCATATTAGAGCTACATTATGTCAATGGCTAACTAACACAAATCCCTCAGAAAAATCCGTACAGCCTTCAGAATTGTCCGTTACTGTTAAACAAAAATCAGATACTGATTTACATTTGGTGTGTATTAGCTGTCTTTGTGTATTCTGTATATTTGTCTTCATTATTCTCTTGTTAACGACGTTGGGAAAGATGAATTGAAATAGAAAAAAACAGCATCTAAATATGTAAACATCTGACCCACTTATAGAACATAATGAATTATAATTACACAGGCAATCAGCACCGTCTCTGAACCAATGATGTGCTACACTGTAGATATACAATACTGCTGCGGGTAGGAAACTCAAAGTTCCAGCTTTGAATTATGCTTGTGGTTCTAATTAATAGAAAAGTACATTATATTGTGGCCAGATGGTATGTGGAATATTCTGATGCGTAAAACTTTGTTCATAGACAGGATTCATTAGAAAAATCAACACAAACGTCCACTTTACAGTAATGCACTAATGTCACTTTCTGATTTAGAACGAGCAGAAACGAGTCACAACACTTTGGTTTTCTGTTAAAGAGAAAAGTTTGTTAAGTTCAGATATTTCAGGTTTATAAATATAGTGGATGATGTCAATAAGGACTCAAAATACTTACAATGAAAAACATAAGGGCACATGAGGACCAGGCGAGGGCCACATAATAACCATCACTGCCAAACAGTAAGCCACACAACACTGTGAAGATCATCCTAGAGGAGAAGAATAAAACAATGTCATCTACAATATGACTTTATAATGCAGTCAATATGAACCAACTGGAATATCTTTGTGTACTATGGTACTTTTTTAACCACCAAGTCGAATCAAATCAATTTATCTACATCTTTGATTCAGCAGTTAACACGAGTAGTTAAACGTTCTGGTCTAAAATTGACCCTCACACTGATTTGCTTTGTCATTTAAATCAAGAAAACATATTTTTCCTCATACCTGTAGTACTATTTATCATTCTAGAAGGTTTTGGTGTGAGCTGCTGAGTGTTGGAGATATCGGCTGTAGAGACGTCTGCCTTCTCTTGAATATAACAGAACTAGATGTCACTCAGCTTGTGGTGCTCAAAGCACCAAAAATACATCTGAAAATCTCAACAGCAGTGTCTCTTTGCAGAAATTATGACCTTGTTATTAAAGATAATCCACAGACCTACACCCACCAACCATATCACTATGCAGAAGAAAGCGTGCATCTGCCTCCAGCTCACCTAGCACCACTGAGCTAGCTCACATTAGGCTCAGCCGACGCCATTAATGTTTACATCTTGAGCTGTCACAAACACAAGCCTCTTGTCCATGAGTAGATGTCCTTCTGTGTGGTGACACGTTCAGTATAAAGAAAGTAGTTCCCACATGAAACAGCTCACAACAAGGTCTGTGGATTATCTTGACTAACCGACTGCTTACAGGGACATTGCTGTTGAGTTTAAATAGCTCCATTATATTCGAGAGAAGGCAGACAACTCTTGGGCCGCTACCTCCACAGCAAAACAATCTAGACTGATCAACAGCACTACAGGTAGGAGGATTTTTAAAACTTTGTCTCTGTCACATTCATCTTAAGTATAACATGACATTTACCCAACATATTTGTATCCGCTGTAGGCGATGAGATCAAAGGTTGAGAGGTCGCTATGTACTGTCAGCAGGTACAAACTCAACAGCATCACCAGGACCTCGATGATGATCCACACGAGGGCGGTGCTGGCACACAGTCCAAGAACCTCTGGACTGAACCTTCACACAAAGACAATACACACTCTTTATTTACCCTTTTTGATACTGCACATATTTACTGTGAGTCATAAAGTAAGTAAGATAAGGACGGAATAACTCACCGTTTTTGAATGCCAAGGGCCATTCCAGCAAGTAAAATGTAGGTTATGAAAGCCATCGCTGAAAGACAAAGAACACACTCAATATATCTTTAAGGCTTTACAAAATGCTCTGTTACTGATCATTTGGTGTTTACAGAAAACTCACTTGGTATGTAAAGATCTGGTGCATTCACATCCTGTCTTGGAGTCAGTGGAGTGTCCCGATGGTAACGAACTTCCCAATCCTACCAACAACACAAATACAGTAGAGTCTGTAGTCAGTGATGCTTGATTTTCACCTGAAGGTTTACATGATGGAACAACATAACTTCTATCACAATCACTTTGTGAAATTTAATTTACACTTGATGAGATTAAAGCTCAAAGACAGTACAAGTAAAAATGGAGTAGAAACAGAGCAAAATATTACAGTAAAAGCAGAACTATAACAGGGTTCCAACACATTTAAAATTTCAAACTTTTACAGACTTCTCAGTAGAATTTTCAGATCATATTTGGCATCTGAGTACAAATAGCTAGATGTTTATTACGTAAATAAATTGTTTTATAATCCAATTGTTCACATGCATGTTACATTCTGAAATGTATGCTATTGTTTTCAAGTTCATCTCTGCCCAAAGAGGGAGTAAGCTAACTGCTGCTACCTTTACTTGTATTATTTCACATTAACATATTGAACTAATAACATTATAACATTATGTTATTGAAGAAGAAGCCAGTTGACTCAGACAGTCATCATGCTGACACACCCCCCCCCCCCCCCCCCCACACACACACACACACACACGTTGTTTTTGGGCCAAATTTTTCATCTGCTTCATTTTTCATTCTCTGGAGATAAAAACAATAGATTTCTAAGGAAACATTCCTCTTGTGAAAGTCCTGATTAAGGATCTATTTTTGTAATTGATGAAAGAAAAAACAAAGAGAGAAGTACACATAAATGAAGACAGATTACTGGAAGGGGAACAAAGTTAAAATCTCAGTTGTAAAAGTTGAATAATTAAAAAAGTTCATGGCATCAGAGCAGCCTTATTTAGTTAATGTGTCCATGGAAACAACGATGAACGATGAACTCTTCTGATAACTACATCATAACCCAAAAATAGAAACAAGCTTAATACTTCATATTTGGTTATTTGTGATGCAATTTAAAGATATTGCTGCATTTTCTTTCAACCTAATTTGGTCACAGATGTCCAGATTTGGTTCAGTTGCCCTATGTCACACTTGGTGCGGAGCTGTTCTGCAGGCTGTGACATACAGGCGTAGAGGCAGCTCTGCGTGGGAGTGTGTGTGTTCAGTTGCACGCCGTACTTCTTGCACTGCCTTCTATGAAATCGAGTTCACTCTGGTCTGCACTCTCCCACGCATTGGTAAACATTTTGGCTCTCATTTGGGCTGCCTGCTCCTGATGCCATGAGAAACCCTGTGTGCTTGTGTGGTCAATTTGTAATTTAAAAATTCAAGAGTTTAAATATTAGAAAACAGACAAGACAAGACAAAGTCTGAAAACACAAATATTTTTCCACACTCTTTTATCTTTTCTTCCACATTTGTCCACATCTGGAAATGACTAAAATCAAATTCCATACTTTCCCATATTGCGTAGGAACCCAGTAAGATTTGTGGGAAAATGAATCAAGACTCTTTAGTGTGGCTTTCTGCAAGCCTGGTCTTGTAAAAAGAGTTTGCACTCCGTGTGGTTCGTGCTTTATCAGAGCACAGAATGTTTTCAGTGGTGACTTAATTTACAATCAAAATAAGTTAAAGTGTGTGAGAAATATCTGAGCTCAGTGTGCATTTATATCCGCACTGGCAATCACAGCATTATGATGTTCAGTGGTAAAGCTGGAGTAGTGATTAGGTGGCTGATTATCTTGTTTGTATGGTTTCAGTGTGATAAGTGGGTGAAAATATGATACCAGGGAAAATTATCAAGCACTTATGCACGCTATTAAATGTTTTGTCCCGTACGCTGATGTAGGACAAAGTCTGACGGAATGAATGGCTCTGATTACCTGATGTGTGTACGGGAACATGAGGATCATAAGTTTCTTCAATACGTATCTGGTGTCAACTGCAAAGAAGTATTTCAGCTTGTTCACAGACATGAATCTGCTGATCTGAAAGGCAAAGGAAGTGCAAACATGAATTTAGCAGACGAGCAGTGACAGTCTGCCAAGCTAAATAAATACAGTTGAGTCATAGTCATTTGTATAGAAGGCTGTGGCTGCCCTCAGGATTGTGCATCAGTTTGACACCCAGTCTATGTGCTTTGAATCACCTGCATGTCAAAGTTGCAAATCCAGTAGAACAACATTAGTTTTATTTACGTGCCATCTACAGGTCATACATTTGTTTATATGTTCTACCTTTTTCCTGGGTGAGGAAGTTCATTGACTGTTATTGCATATTAGAAAACAGGCAAGAAAATGGTCTTCAATGGCACTATCTACAGATTAAAGTTTGTTTTGTGAAAAGGCTCTGGGTGTGACTATAACAGGCAAAGAAGCACTGAAAAGCAGAAAGTATTGCACTGCTCCAAAAGCGTAACCATGTCTATGAAAGAACCCCTCTGTGTGGTTCTCTGTGCTACAAAACTTCAAATCATTAATTCCTTTACAGTCACTTTTGGGACAAAAACTAAATAAAATGGTACAAAAATATTTGCATCTGCAGTAAATAAAATTGCTGCATTTGAGATGACTCTGTGCTCCTATTTTTTTAAACACAGGCTGTGTCTAGATCTGTATACTTGGTCATACGGCTACAGAGAAACTCAAAATCTTGTAAAGATTGTTCAGTGTGTGCTTGAGGGCCATTTAAAACTATATTCACTGCTTCTCGACTTGTGCTTGCATCACCCAAGATTTTTTTGCAGCATAAGCAGAGTCACGCCAATTGCCCAATCCAGGCCCTGATCTTACTCATAGGTTACCAAGTTAACACCCCACTCCCTCCATTCAAACACATACAGTACCAAGTATCGTAACTAAAGAAAACCAGTCAATATCCTGCTTTGTCTCACCTCTTTGTTTACCATATCCTTTCCTTGGTTGGCTAATGAGGAGCCGTACATCATTGCAGCGTTGGCCATTGGGTCAGCAAACAGGTTGTTCGACCCAGCACCTGCGTGCATGTCATGTGAGGGCCCTGCCATATTGTACCCAGGAGTGTAGTATCCTTGATTGTTCATTGCTGGTGCTGCAGAGCTGGTGTCTTCAAACAGGACCGAGTCTGCAGCGGGGGGAGCTGCACGAGCTCTCGGTTTAGCTTTGGAGAGATGGACACAATAGAGTAAATGGAAGGCATTTGAATTCAGACTTATTCACAATATCATATTAACATTCAGTTAGGGAAAAGATCACTTCCTGTCTGAGGTTACAAAAAGCAACGTTTGAAAAAAAAAATGGGAAAAATGGACTTTACATGACTGACTGTAGAAGCCTTAAACTGACTTGTCTCCCAGTAACTGTATATCCTAACTGACTGTTTAATTTCTTTTGGTGGCGTCCTCAACACGTTGACATGAAGTGGAATGCAGTCTCAGACATAAATAATACTCTTACAGTTTAATACATAGGAACAAAAGAGATATGTGGACTCATGAGACTGATTCTCATCACGACCTCTCCTCTGATTAAAGACATTAGGACCCTGTTCTCTCATTATTTACAAGAGGTTGTTTAGCTGCTGTGTGTGATTTGTTTGTTCACTTGATTTTTGTTTTCTTGGTTGTAAAAGTATGTTCAAAAATCAATAAAAATAAAGTAACAAAAAAAACGTACAGTGAAATCCACCCAAATGTTATCAAGTATATCAAGTCTTTCACCTAAGCAGGAGAGAAACAATACTCTGTGATGACCAAGATAACATGAGGAGCTTTGTAATTAAATTTCCTTTCAATACAGTTACTCCAAAATGACCTTAATGTGCTCGTATCTGTTGTTAAAATAACTACCAGTAAGGTTTACACTTAGTTGCCAGATTACTAGGTACTGTAAGCTGAAACTAAAGCAGTACAATCAAAAGATATGCAGCTCTTTAATAGACCCTATCTTCAGGAATTATTTAAAGTCTTGGTTTAAAATGTGCTGGTTTAACTTCATAGATATTTTGGTGTCTGTAGCTGGTGGTGCTGTTGAACTGTATTGTATTATACTGCTTTGGTGCTACTGTTTTGTCAGTCCTCATGCAGGTAAGATTTATTAAAGTACTTGTAAATTAAACTCCATTAATTTCTGTTAGGTGTACCTAATAAATTGGCTCATTTAATGTATACTATCAGTCATGTGACAACACTACTTGACCCGTGTGTGCCTTCCTCCAGTAAGAAAACAGGAAGTAGAAACTATGGACGGATATTTTGCAAAAAATTTACAAAAATGACAACTGATGGTGACACGGTGATTCATATTTCCACTTACTTGCTCGGTATCCTTGATGTGGCAATTCCATAGTGACGTTTGCTGACGTTAGCTTAAATAAAACAATGACACGTTAGCAACATTTTAGCTTATTTAACACTTAGTTAACGTTAAACGAGTCCATCCTGGGTTTGCTAGCTTAACAGAGCACTGTGAGGCTACACCACAGCTTACATCGTTAGCAATAAACTACCTGATCAATCACAGGCCAGCTTTCACTACCTTAATGCTAACAGCTGCTAGCTAACCCACGTATAAACTTATTTAACGGTAACCACTAATGCTAACAGTTAATGCTAGCTAACTTACCTAGCCGGGCGAGCTAACTTAATAACATCATATTTTCAAGTAACGCTCGGTGGAGACGCACAGAAGATGAACACATATGTAAGAGTAGCATTTAAATGCTCACACAACTTCTCTGTTAGATAATATTACGATTATGAAGTAAATATCGAGCACAGCAGCACTTACCTACACAGCTAACGTTGTTAGCTAGCTACGTGGCTACCAGACTGTTCGGGCTGATCCCACCCATCCACTGCGGTTGGCTGACTTCAGTGTGCCTGCGTGGCAGAAAACGGTGTAAGTACAAACCGACAAAGTGCACTGTTGTACCAACACACTCAGCTAAGAGGTAACCTTACTGCTAGTACTGTACTAACATGTGTAAACCGTACTCTCTTTGCTATGTCCAACCCATGCTTAGCTGCTTGAGGGGACATTAGGGTGGGATGCAGGTCAACTTTGGGAGCCATGAACTTAAAGCACCTCTGAGCAGGAAACGACTCTGTAACAGTGAACAGTGCCACAGATAAGACACTTTTTCCCACCTAGAACATTGTTATGCTCATTAAAAGTTAATGCATCAAGTCAAAATTGATCTAAAAAAGTAATTAAAAAGCAATCAAGTACATGTACTAAAGTACTCTACGTAAGTCCAGTTTGAGGTACTTGTATTTTGTATTTTCACTCAGTGCAACTTCATACTTTAACTTCAGTACATCTTAGGAAGACATACTTTGATCTGATCCTCTGATTCAATCTGAACAATCTATCGCATGTGGTTATAGTTCCTACAAGCTTTGAAATATGATGACTTCATAAAACTTTGCATAAAACTACTTAACAGTAGTCTATATAATGCTGTTACAATTAGATCCATCTGGACCAGCTGCAATTCTTCTCTTTGCTGCTTAAGAACACTTATGACATTTATGTATTATACTTCAATTTTTCAATTCAATTTTATTTATAAAGCCCAATATCACAAATCACAATTTGCCTCAGAAAGGCTTTACAGCATACGACATCCCTCTGTCCTTTGGACCCTCACAGCAGATAAGGGAAATACTATAAAAACTCCCCAAAAACCCTTTAATGGGGGAAAAAAATTGTAGAAATCTCAGAAATCATAATGATCTGTACTTTTACCACCTCTACTATGATGGACTCTGCTTCATGATTAGCACTTTTACTTCTATTACCTGTACATTTTATGGCTAATTAATACATTAAAAAAAAAAAAAGAATGCCAAATTGACAAGAAATTATGGATTTTATTATTTCATTTTATATTTTCCACACTATTTGCACTATTTGGGATGATAGTAATTTAATAAAAGTGCAAATTTATTCAGTTGAAGTCATCATTAACTGATATTATTACTTGTAGACTTGACTTACATACAGTATGTGAATGTTACCTCAACAGACCATGACCTGTACAGTCAGAACTGTAGTTGTAGGGCGGTTTTGTACCATATTCAAAACTGTACAATCTCAGTAAGCATGAATTGACAAGGCATGAATTACAACACCCACTTAACCATATCAATTTAATTGTGTGTGGCATGAGGATGCTGTTGTGCTCTGTCAAGCACATGTGTGTGGGTGGGAGTGTGGGTGGGTGTGTGGGTGGGTGGGTGTGGAGAAGCATTTTAGGGTGAGTAAATGGTAAAGAATCTAACTGCCTCCTTCCCCTTTTGAAAATTGTTAACTGTAGTAGAGACAATGAGAGGTAAAACAGAAAACAACAACTTACTCACATCCTCTCATGTGGATATACGTAAACTTAAAAACAAACATTTTTCTTATTCACCAAAATGGGTGTGTCTGAGGAGCAGACATGTCGTAATCAAATAAAATGTAAAACTAACAGCTGGTGGATGAATGACAGCACAATCAGGGGGGGAAAAGGTAACTGACATGTTAAGACATGTCACGATTAAGAGACAGAGTGAGTGTGGCATCACTGCATTCCTGAAGCCTGAATCATCTGAGCTCACCTTTACCCCATATTCCTTTCATATGATACCACCAACCATCCTGCATGTGTGTCCTCATTATCACAGGGTGTAATATTGTTGAAATTTGAAATATGAGACTTGGCAGTGAAATGGACCACTGAGCCAACAGGTGTCTTTGTAAATGTCACGCTCTTGGCAGTTTTTGTTCATTGTCTCTACTCTCATTCATAAGTTATGAAGAGACGGAAGTCAACAACTCAATGTCTTAATTTCTGTATCAATAAGGATAATTAATTTGCACTATTTTCTTTCTTTCCTCCCAAAATGACATAGAAGCTGTCTTTGCAATTAACTTTAATTACTCTTTTTTTTTTTTAACAAAATTGCCAGTGTGCTCCCAGGAGAAGAATTAGCAGTAATGTGAGACACTGGTGCAACAGTCAGCAGCTAGCAGAAATCAGCCTTTGCCGGGAACTCTGTCCTCTGGGACTGCAAGGTCAGCAGCTGTTGTGACAGACTAAGCGTACTGAATCTACAGCGTGCAGTTTTTGAATCTTTAATAGGTGCTATATTGTGCTTGCGAGTAAAAAACGGTCGTTGGAACGGATGGTGATATAATTGAGCAGCTTTGTGGCGATGCACTGACTCATCTCCACAGGCATGCGTGCACACTGATGTGGTTTGTGAAGTGAGAGTGACTGCCAAAAACCTCAAGGCAATCAGGCACATGCACCCATCTTTATCCACACTTTGTAATCTAATTCATAACCAATCCTGTACATGCAACCTTGAGATTAATTCAGATTTAAGATTAGTTTAGAGCACTGGTGGTAAAGTAGACTTTTCTGTCCTCCTGCTGTTTTTCTCATCATAGGAGTATTAACTATTATCAGACCTGACAGCTTTATGATGAAAAAAATGGTCATGTAAACACACGTTTTCGGAGTAGGTGTACATTTGGTGGTAAACTTTTAATTTATTTATATTTTACTGAATACAAATGTTTTCATCTGTTCAAGATAAACATATGGGACTGCCACTGAAAACTAGTCTATCAGCTAACTTGGGTGCATTTACATTTGTTTTAATGTTGATTTATGTACATTGTACCCTCTCAAGTAAAAAATAAAATCAACTTGACAAGTTTTGAAATTACAAGTTACCTTAATTAAGCAGAAAAATTAAGCAGATGTAATACTTAATGATAACAGATTAACTGATTTAATTTAACCCCTGTATAATGGTTTATAGTGTGAATATAAAGCCATTAAATTAACTTTAAATTAGGTTTTACTAAGTAGCACACTTATATAAACCCATACAAATGTTTTAAACTCTCCATAAGCTTTGGAAGTGGAAAAGCGGTGTGTCTGTTTGCACCAGTAAAGAGAGGACTAATCTCCCCTTGCTTTGTAATTTCATAAAGTTAAATTTTCAACAGCAATGAAATTTTTAATACTATTCAGAGGTGATCCCTTTCCTCTTTGCCTGATGAAAATCTAACCATCGCATCAAATAGTGTCCTCATAAATACAGCAAGTATTTAAATGATTGTAAATGACAATTTAAATAACCATTCTGTTTTTATTTTCTTAATTTATTAATTTAGCCTATTTAATTTTGCTTCAGTAGGTTTTCACTTTACACACTTCTCCTTTGCGTAAATAAAAATGTCATATAAGTGAAAGTACTTCCACGGGAGTGGAAAACTGTAGTAGTAGCTCAACCACTGTATCTGTGGTGGTTTCTGTCTGAGGAATCCCGGGTGCTACTCTCAGGAGGAAACTCTCACCATATATGGTCAATGACGTCACGGCACGTGGTTTGATTCGTGAGAGGTTCCAGACAGCACTATTTCCCGTAACTTCGGAGGGGCGTGGCGATCCTATAGTGCCGCTTTAAGAGTTTACAACTTCACAATCATTCCCAGACGTTGGCTCCTAGATGTATGACTAAGGACGAGGGGATGTACTAAAACTCGTTTTCGGAAGTTTTAAGGCGATTTGAAAAAAAGCGAGGCGACATTTCCTTCCTTGTTCCCCCGTGAAGACTTACCCGGTTGGACTCTACCGACTTACCGCAATAAGGTGGGCTTGCCCTGAGTTTGAATTGACACACCAGAATCAAAGTACTTTCGTGAGGCCCGAAGGCTTTATTGCTCCAGCTGGTTCCGATTTTCATTTTAGTTAAATAGAAAGGATGTATCGAAACTTTGGGAGTCAAGGCAGTCAAGGAAGAGGCAACCCGGACTACACAGGCAGCGTCTCTGGGTCAAACACCCTGGGAAACACCAGCACTTCCACCACACAGCAGGAGCAGGTAGGTGTACTTTATCTAAACTAGGATAGAGATTACCACAGACTGCTGAGGGTTAAATCTGTATAATAGACTTTAAACTAAACTGTGAGTAGAAAGTTTTAAAAAGTTGTAAGTTTAAAATGACAATAGAGTAAATCTATATTGTTATTGTTGCATTGTATGTCATTTGTGTAGTTATACAAGCTATTATAGTGTATGTGTGTGTAATAAGTCAACTTAATATATATTACCTATTATGATAATCTTCATCATCACTTATGTTTTACTTTTTTAGACTTTATTCTCATTTAGACTTAAGAAACAGTATGTTTTAATATTAATCACACACAGGATTCTGTGACAATACTTTCAATCACTTTATCCACATTTTTCTTTTTACTCTTTTCTCCAGAAGTTTACAATGGCTGGCAGCAGTCAGTTCGTACCAAGCCTCAATGCCATCACGACCAACCAGGACCTCCAGTGGTTGGTCCAGCCCTCCCTCATGCACCCACCAGGCCCGTCACGATCTCCAGTACCTCCCTACCCAACCCTCTCAGGGGCACGACCGCTGGGTCCACCACCCTTCCCATTCCCATCTTCTCAGACCAGGGGTCATAAGGGCAGCTGCAAACGCCACTGGGTCAACAAGGCGCAGGAACGATGAACATGTAAGAAAGTAGTCCTTAAATAACAAACTTTCTACACATAAATATGTGCTGATATATAGACACTGGTAGTTGGGGATTTCTTGTGTTTCTGTTGTTTGAAAAGTGAGCTGTCTACCTGAGGGAACATAAAAGGAACTCTCTTGGGAGTCGTATATTCCCTAGAGGCGATGCAGATAGCAAGGTGTGGACAGCAGCACAATCATTTCTGTGTAACCAATGTGTAATATCCTGTAACACTCTGTGTGTCATATCCTTTAGACTTACACATCAGATGAATCCCTTTAGCTTAAGGATAAGATTAGATTATGTAGAAGTGCTATTTAACCTATTATTCAAATAAGGTTAAAAAAAGGGAAAATTTGGCAAACACACACTGTTTATGTCCTCTGATGCTGTTTACTTTGAGTCGATGTTGACTCAGTGAAATTATCACCTGTGACACACTGTTCGCAAAGATCTGCTTTTTGTTAGCAGAGCAATGTCAGAACAAGAAATCACACAAAGATGTTAAACAAACGCAGCTCCACGCAACTTTAACCCTAACAACCACTATCATGTTCGTCACCACCACAGTGTCGTTTTTTTGTTTCATCAGGCACATGTTGGCACACATCCCCGTCACAGTTTTGTTCTTGGAGTTGTTATTTCGTGGTACAGGAAGTCGACTGTCATGTGACTCACAGGGGCAAGTCATGTTGTGTGACTCACACCTGAGTCATCACTGGGGTCTGAGAGTGACTCATCACACCAGAAAGGGCGGGAAATATTGGATCAACGGCAATTATTCAGAAGGGCGCAGGATTAAGTCAGAGTTAGGGTGTTACAAAGGCACACAAAGCTCAGACGTTTCAAAATCATTCAGCCGCCATGACTGTGATGACTCAGTGCACACACATGGTGGTAGTGTTTCTCCTGTGTCATGTAGTCCATGGTGGACTCCCAACATGTCTCCCTGTACATTTCATATGTGGAGTTTTTTGTCCAGACAAGTTTTCACAGTCCAACTTTAGACACTCAGAGTTTGACTCACTCTGTCAGGTTAACCTATTTAATGGATTTTAATCCTTTTTCTTTTCTATTTCATCACAGTTATCCCAGGAAGAGTTGGAGAGACGAAGAATAAGAAGAGAGCGGAATAAACTGGCTGCAGCAAAATGCCGCAACCGTCGTCGGGAGCTGACAGACACACTACAAAATGTAAGTAAAGACTAAACAAATGTCAGAACATTAAAGCTGTAGTTGGTAACTTTTATAAAATATAACTTTTGTCATATTTGCTGAAACTGTTGCCATATTCACGCAGCGCTAAGTGAGACAGACAAGCAGTGAATAAAATTACACTCCTCTGCCAAGTCTATTGCTTCATAGTGCCTCTAATGACCTCACCTTGCATAATCGAAAACAACTTATCAGAGCCGAGGAGTCTCTAACGCAGCTGTCACTCACTGCTTGTGAACTGCGGTCAAACTGTCAAACTAAGCAGCACTAATCAAATATGAATAAAGATTCTGTTACTTCTATTTCTATTTCTCACCTCAAATATTTTCAGAAACATATTTTAGTGAACTGTTCAGCTGTAAAATTAGAAAGTTAGTCCAGTTGATGGGCAGTGCTACGCTCGTTGTATCCAACATGGCGGTCAGGTCACAAACTCTCTCATTTACATCTTAACAGTACACTAAATTATGCTAGGTGAGGAATAGGCAATGCAGTAACACAATCTTGAGTCATATAGGATCAGCGCTGACTAGTTTGACAGTGTCACTGAAGTTCATAAGTAGTCATTGGCATGATTGACAGCTGCGTTAGAGACTCCTTGGCTCTGATTGGTTGAATTCAGTGCGATGTGATAGATCCTAGCAAATGCCATGTCTTGGCTGCGTCTTTACAACGGACAACCAGGAAAGGACGGCGCAGGAGATACTCGCACACCAATGCAACTGGTCTGGACAGCCATAAAAAGGTTCACAGGCTGAGATCAATGCAAAAAGATGTCAATTTATTTAGAACATCCGTCCACAAAAAGAGTGCTTAAAGTGCAGAAAATAAAAAAAGTGAATAAAAACAGCAGCAAATGTTTCAGTCTTTGACTTGACTTTAAATGTCTGCTGCTGTTTTTATTGATTTTTTATTTATTTTTGCACTTTTTTTCACCCTTCTTTGTGTGAACCGATGTTCTAAATAAACTGACATTTTGTGCATTGATCTCAGCCTGTGAACCTTTATGTGGCTGTCACACCCAGTTGTATTGGTGGGCAGGTATCTCCTCTGCCGTCCTCTCTGAATGTAGTAAAATTTTCAGCAAATATGATTCAATTCAATTCAATTTTATTTATAAAGCCCAATTTCATAAATCACAATTTTCCTCAGAGGGCTTTACAGCACACGAAATCCCTCTGTCCTTTAGACCCTCACAGCGGTTAAGGAAAAACTCTCTCAAAAAAACCCTTAACTGGGAAAAAAATTGTAGAAACCTAAATATGACACAAACAAATTTTCATAAAAGTCACCAACTGTAGCTTTAATGCTTAAAATACAAAGGTATTGATCTCAAACAGACATGAGAGAATTTACATGTATGTCTTTCTTCCTCTGCCTGTCACAGGAGACTGATGTGCTTGAGGAGGAAAAGTCCCGTCTACAGAAGGAAATCGCTGATCTACAGAAGGAGAAAGACAAGCTGGAGCTGGTCCTGGAGGCTCACCGTCCCATTTGTAAAATAGAGGACTCCGATTCCGATTCTGATCCGAATGCATCAATGTCATCTTTGGGAGGCATCAAACTGGAGCCACAGGACTTCAGTAATCCCGGACCCTCGACCAAACTGCCAGCAAAGATGGAGAAGCCCAAACCGAAGATAACCCTCCCCACCAAACGTGTGACGTCTGCTGCCTCTGCTGCCACCACTGAATCAGAGTCTCTCCACACCCCGGTTCTCACATCTACTCCCTCTCTCACACCCTTCACAGCCGGTATGGTTTTCACTTATCCCCCTGCCGCTTTGGACGCCAGCACCTCCACCACATCCCATGCCACATCACATCAGGGAAATGTCCACCAGCATCAAGCCTCACAGCCCTGCGGGATTGCTCACCGCCGCAGCAGCAGCAGCGGAGACCAATCAGATCACTCACTGCACTCCCCGACAATCCTCACTCTGTGATTGACGACGGTGTCTCCCTGGCAAAACACTAATGTTTGTTCCATCATGTGTGACAAGAAGAATCTCTGGGAAACACGAGGGAAATGGAAACATTTCAGAATGAGCTGCATGCATCAGCTTTGTTTCTTCTCTTTAGAAAGTCGATTCTTTACTTAGATAATATGGAAACTAGTGGCACTATCAGGAAATGAATGTTACACTCTTTATAGTATTGATATAAAGTCTTTATATTTCTAATTATGAGGTAGAATAAGTATGTTTGAGGTTTATTATAAAAGTGTTGCATGCAGAGTTATATAACTACATAAGCTTCTTTGGAAACAACTGTGATAACTCCATCTGATAACATACTAACAGCTGTAATTCAGTATAATGTTGAATTTAATGACTTTATACATTGTTAAGTCACGTTCTGTAACACTTTATAAACTTCCTCACCAAGGGAAATAGAGTACTTTTAAAGAAATGGTCCTTATTTTTGTATGAATCTTTTAAAGAATTCTAATATCGTCTATACAAATGATTGACCACTAAGGCTGGGCCGTAGGAGTTAATACAGATGATATGATCACATATTTATTTTTAAGAGTGTAATATATTTTTGGTATTGTTGTTATTGTCTCTGATAAATGAAATGATTTGGTGGGCAGTGCCTTACTTTTATCTTTTGTCAAAGATGTATGACTTCACAGAAAATAAAGAGAAAAAGTTAACAACTTAAAATGTGCTGGTGTGATGTTTTTGTTGTTGTGATTTAAAAACAAACAACAGGAGGATGTGATGAGACTGAAATGCATCTTAAAAACAACACATACCCAGATGCAGTTGAGAATGAAGCATCTAAAGGTCCAATGTGCAGGATTTAGTGACATCTAGTGGTGAGATTGTGGAACTGAAACTTCTCCTGTGAAACGAGCTTTTATGAAAACTACGGCAGCTGACATGAAAACATAAATAGCCCCATCTAGAGCCATTCTGCGTCTGTAACCACATACTGCACTACATACTCAACATGTATACTATTATTCAACATACTTGAGTGTAAATAAAAGCACTACGTATCCTTTCAGAAGCACTGATCTGTAAATACCACGTCATTTCCTGAGAGCTTCGATGCTGGTTGGATACGCGTAGGCTAACCATGGTAACCCGCACCAATCTAAGCTCTATCTGTAATTTAAAAAACAAGTTTAAAACTATATTACGCCGTGGCAAAGTGAAATCTTATACTAAAATTGAACATTTCAAGAATCGCCACTGTAACCCGTTTGCATATCCCACACAAAGCTTTCAATTTACTGGTCCATCTACGTCCCAACCCTCACCTATGGTCATGAGCTCTGGGTAGCTACTAAAAGAATGAGATCGCGGATGCAAGCGGCTGAAATGAGTTTCCTCCGTGGGGTGTCTGGGCTCAGCCTTAGAGATAGGGGGAGGAGCTTGGACATCTGGAGGGAGCTCGGAGTAGAGCCGCTGCTCCTTCATGTCGAAAGGGGTCAGTTGAGTTGGTTCGGGCATCTGATCAGGATGCCTCCTGTTGGAGGTGTTCCTGGCACGTCCCACTGGTAGGAGGCCCCAGGGCAGACCCAGAACACACTGGAGGGATTACATATCTCATCTGGCCTGGGAATGCCTTGGGGTCCCCCAGGAGGAGCTGGAAAGTGCTGCTGTGGAGAGGGACATCTGGAATGCTGTACTCGGCCTGCTGCCCCCGCGACCCAGCCTCAGATAAGCAGTTGAAAATGGATGGATGATTTTACAGAGCTGTCTTGGTTGCTGTCTGATGAACATTGTCGTCTGCTCACTGCATTGTGGGACATTAATGTATGTGTAGTGTTCAGAGTTTGCATCGCTGACATAGATTTTAATTATAATCATTGACTCTTTAATTAAGATGGACGACATGACAGCTCCCAAACAGTGAAGACAAGACATCTCAATCACCCCCTGGTGGTTTGCTTCAGTACAGGTCATAACCCCTCCTCCATGTTAGTGGATAGGACAAGGGCCAAATTTAAATATTGACGTAAACAAATAATTTTCCCCAAAGATGTGTTCTGTCATGTTACATAGTTCTCATCACCCTGATGTGTGTTCAAGTCTTCATTTTTCTGATAAAATTGAATTTAATTAGTTATTTGATGTTATGAAAAGGGGATCTGACGACATGATTGACAGTTGGTGTGCACACGTTCAGTGGCGCTGCTCATGATTGGTTGGACATGTGTATGGGCAGGAAGTCAGTACTGCAAGATCTGCTGCACTCCAAAACATAATCCACAAAAAAACGCAAAAAAAAAAATAGGGTAACAATTGCATGTATCTTTTTAAATAGTTCCAACTCTGGCATTACTGAGTCAATCCAATAAGTCTTTTACAATATGGCAAACTCTGTTAGATAAGTACGACCAACATGATTTGCTTTAAGCTCAAGAAAACTTAATTAAGTTGAACCACCTTATTAGTTATTCAAAAGTTGTGGTGATATTTAGTGGTCAAATTATTTAAACATATTTATTTGAATTCCATTCTTGTCTAAAAATGTTTTTGATTTTGACCAACTTCTTACAATAAGTTGTCAACTGACTAAAACACATTGATGTAACAAATATATATTTTTTTAATGCTTAAAAACTTCTTTATTTTAAGTGCTATCCATTAACTCCTCGAATCATTTTTAGAGTGTGGCAGACTCTGGCTCCAAATGATGTAACCACTCCAAGATGGCATCGACTATATCCAGGATGATTTGGCTTCATGTTGGAGGAAACAGAAATCCATGTCGTCCATCTTTATATACAGTCCGTGAGTTGCGTACTGTCATATTTCACTGCAGATAGCATGCAATTTACATACTAATTGTTTCATAAGGTTTTAGATACACTAAAAAAATCTTATTTACTGTTTTAGCATACTAAAAAGCATGCTAGTATGGACTTTCAGACACAGCACCTACGAGTGATTTGTCCATTCTGGGCTACTGTAGAAACAACATGGTGGACTCCATGTCCATGTCAGGTGGTTATACACTAATGAAAACATAGTAATGAATATTATTCACCATTTCTGCCAATGGACGCCCTAAACTCAACACACTGGACCTTTAAAGTGTGCAAAAAAGATTTTTGCATTTTGTAAAGTGAACACTGAGACACCAGAATAACCCAAACTGGAACTTGAACACTGTAGGACTGAGATTAGTCACTCTACAGAAGATTAATCTGCAACTATTTTGTGTTTAATCAAGCAAAAATGAGAAGTAAATATTGTCTGGCTGCAGCTTCTCCAATGTGAGGGTTTGCTCTTCTGTTTTATATAACTGTACACTGAATATCTTTTTGTTTTGGAGTGTTGGCCCAGAAAAAAGCAATTCGAAGACATAACCTTTGATCCTGGGGCATTATAATGGGCATCTTTTTTTTTGACATTTTATGGATGATTCGACTAATCAAGAAAATTATCTATGGTTAAAATTATCACAACCGTTTTACTGGCACTCATTAAAAGGTTTTGATGGCTGCAATTTATCCTGACCAACTCTCATGACTGCTCTATGCCTCTCAACTGTGAACACTGTGTTCTCTGTTACAGCATTTCCAAAAAAATGAAGTGAATCTCTCGCTAATACATACATGGCTCAGAGGCCATTGGACTGCTCTGTTAAAATGGGGTTAGAGAGAGAAATAGAGATGGAACGAGAGTCAGATTGAGAGCTAGAGAGCATGAGGGAGAGAGAAAAAAATCAGTGTGTATGTGGCTGTCAAAGGACGTCCGTGCATCACTAAGTGGCTAAAAGCATTACTGCCCTCTTCAGCTCTCCAGACTGTGCAAATAGGGATCCAAAAATAAAACTGATGAACATCCATAAAGTCAGCCCGTGTGACATGACGAGAGCATCAATCAAGCGCAGTCGGTTCAGACACGAAGGTCAAAACAACAAGTGTAGAAATCAATCTTTCGTTCTGTGTCACAATGTAAATGTGTAAATGTTGGTTTTGTGCAAAGTCAAGCACACAAAGAAAGGTCACAACGGCACAAGGTGTCATACCCACTGTATTTAAAGCTCTTCAATGCACTACGAGCATAGCCCACCAATAAACAGCTAACGACAAAATAAATCTGTTCTAATCCATGTGCATCATCTATGATTTAAACTGAAATCGGTTAGTAATGCTAGTTAATACAGATAAATCAAGATAAAGAAGGGTCAAAGTTAAGATCATCCCGAGTGTTACAGGGTAAATACAAAGCATGAGTTACAGAAGACAAAGCTGACCGCCGCCAACTCAAACAAACTGTGATATGCTAATTGAACATCAACAACAATGCAATAAAAAATGTCATACATGTGAATTTAAACAGCATCAAATAGAAATCATTAAAATGTGTAGACCTTCCAGTTTGATACAAAGAGTTTCCAGTTGTTTTTTTTCTTTTAAAAAAAGTGACAGTTCAGTTCAGCTCTGAGTGAGGTCCAAGGACATCTATCATGTCTGATCCAAAACCTTAACACGTGTGCTGGCTCTGCCCAGGCTCGAGCACATGTACATTATGCACAGCAGCCCCACCCACCCACAGTAAACCTGAAGGGCCTTCACATCAGACTGGTTAACAGGCCTGTACAAATTGTGACAATCATCATGCACATATGGCACTCCAATCCTGTCCTGAGGAAGAGAGTGCATAAAATATTACACATTATTGGGCATCTAGCAAAAAGCAAATATCAAATAGTGTCATTTTTTTTCTTCTTTTATCACAACTCATCTATTTCAGTGCTATTGGAATTCAGTGGACTAAATATGGCTCAAAACTGGATTGAAATGAATCTTTAGATCTGTGATTTAAAGACCCATGGTAACGCTGTCCAGTGCAATAGAAAAAAAGGCTTCTACCAGTGTAGGCTAGTCCAGTGCATGAGATAAATTTATATATGTGACCCACTTTTTTGGTCCCATTTCTTTTCTTTTTTTTTTTCAACAACAGACCACTGAAAAATGAGAATTCCCCCCAAACAGGGGAGTCATTAGAAAAAACACTGTAAAATTTAGATACATTATCATCTGGCAAACATCTATTAAATGTCCTTGTAAAGTCCTGAAAATGTCTATAGTGGTAGATTCTTTGTCAAGTCAAAACCTAGTGGCACACAAATCTTTGCAGCATTCAGAAGGCCCTAATGCTTTTGCACCAAAATGATTTGCATTGTTTGACAAAGCCTCTGTGTCTCCATCCTGTCAATCACATCACCCCTAGTCTACAGATTATTTGAGTGGAGAGCTTCTGACATGACCATCAGTCATCAGGTGAGCACACCAGGTGGAGCTGGTCCGGGCTTCCCACGCTGCCTGTGCTTGAGCTCCCGTCCCCCAGATCCCGAGCCACCATGCAGGGCAGGTTGAGCTCGGTGGACCCTCCGGGGCTGGAGTCACTCCTGCTGACACACTCCTCCTCCAGGACCAGGCACAGCTCCTTCAGGTCCAAGTTCTCCTTCACCAGCCCGTCCTGCATGCGCTCCAGGTCGGCGAGCTTTTTCAAGTAACCGCCCAGGTCCTCCCGCATCACTTTGGCTGCGTGATGCCCGAACAGCTGCCATTCCCGGGCCAGCTTCTTCACTTTGAGCCGGTCGTCGTCCAGGAAGCAGCACAGGTCCCGCAGCTCCACGTTTTCCTCCTGCAGGCGCTGATTGATGACTTTCAGTTCCCTGATTTCCAGGAGGTGTCCCTGCAGCTGTTTATTTACCTCTTTTATCAGCCGTCCTCTCTGGATGAGAGCTGAGATTTTCTCCGACTCCTCTTTACGCAGCCGGCTCACCAGCTCCTCTTTGGAGCACGCCAGCAGATCCTCGTCAGACATCTTTGACAGTTCCCTATTTATTACCTCACCTTCGCTTCCCATTTTGCTATTAAAAACCTACAGCTAGAGGGTACCTGAGAATCTATTAAAAGCGCTGAGATGTAGCTGGATGCTTCGGTGCTCAACACGGAGTCATCACATCCTCTTCCTCTGCACACAGTGTTTTCCAGATGTCATATGCAATCACTACAGCACCGGGGGCCAAATCATGGCATAAACATGTGATTTCTTTATTTAGATGGCTTTCTTCAAGTCCTAATTTGTGCTCAACCCAGTGTCTGTTCTCCGTGGAAGATGCCTTAATGAGGTCGTGTATGAAAACGCACCGCAAACCCCCATTAATGTCAATCTGTCATCTTCTCAACAACAGGCTGTGTTCTCCAAAGGCCTCCAGGAACACAACTGTCCTTATTTTACCTCCTGTCGCTGTATTTTAAAGACAACAGCCTCCCCGCGGGCTCCTCTGTGCTGTGTGGACAAAGGCCCGGTCGATCCACGGAGGCTTAATCCAGCAGCCTCGGATGCACACCCTGCAGATGTTGTGATTTTTACGTCGCTGGCATCGTCTCACCAGGCTGTGCTCCGCTCGCCTCGGCTGAATGAACCCCGTTCCCCGGTGGCTGGAGGATGAGTCCGTGCGGTGCAGCAGCTTCTTCACAATCGATTCATTCTTTAGATACAAAAACAAACAAACAAACAAAACAAATCAAAATCCAATCTCGCTCTTTATCCGCTCAAAGTAAGTGCATCATCTCTGCTCATCCTCTGGAGCTGGACTGTTACCACAACAATGTCCGCCTCCGCCACTTTCACGGCTGTGAATCCGCTAAGCAGCGAGCTGCGCGTCAAGCTGGAGCACCGCCGGAAGTCAGTCACAGGAGACTTCAAGATAAAAGCATCGATTTGTGAAACTGTAAAAGGGAATGCCACCAAAATTGAGAGTTACAATTATGTGATCTTAGTGACATTTGTGAACAAGAGCTGCTCTCTCTCAAAGACAGACAACAAACAAATAAATCTCAAACTTGTGACGTCATAGGGTATAAAGTCTGGAGCTGCTCCATAGACAATGAATGGGAGCCTGATTTTTGGGACCCACATAATGTTCGTTTTGTTTGTATGCCCACATGAGCTTTATTCTGTTGTAGTGCTCTCAATTGTGAAACAGAATTGCACACTTGTTCATAACTAATGGCACACTTTTTTGCTATTTTGCACATTTTTACAACCTCTACCTTCTCACTGTGTATATAATGGATCTTCTTTTTTTACACCTGCAATATTTATATTTTTAATTTTATTCCTGCATATTTCTCACATATATATACAAAAATATCAGTACTACTTAGTTTTGTATATATTTTATATTTCTATATTCTCATATATCTTATAACATATGTTTTTTGTCTTCTCGTATTTACATGTATTTTACACTATACATTAAGGTTATAATCTTATGTTTGCCTCCCATTTTCTATGTAGCTCTCCCATTTGGCTCTCAATGTGCATCCCACTCTAAGATATCCTCTGATTTTTTTATGTTAAATGCTCCATTTCTTTTACTTGTTTACTTGTTTCTTTTACTTGTTCCTTAACTGTATGAATAACACATGTGATTTTTTTAATGAGTGTTGTTCCCCTTTAATGAAAGAAATGAGAGCACCTTGTATTGTATAAGTACAATTTAGTCTTCTTACTTCAATGTTTTTAAACTTTATTTATTAAGATTTTCCATGAACATACAAGACAGTAACATAAGTTGTCATCTTAAGTAGCCGATATGTGCAAAAAAATAAAATAAAATAAAATAAAATAAAATAAAGGATGCTGGACAAAAAGAGATCACGTTTAGTGAAAGAAAGACGTAAATAAATATATAATAATGATAATAATAATTTTAAAAAACCCTGCATATAGACAAACAAGCATACATGAAGCAAAACAAAACAGTGCTAGTGCATTCAAACCTCAATCGGACTAGAATCTTAGTAGAATCTACTTCTAATTAATTTTTAATTAATGCACTAACTTTAACTGATTTATGGTGTTTTATTCGGGTTTCAATGCAATGATAGTCCTCAACAACTATGCTTTTATTTTGAGGGATTTTTCCGGAAGTGTCACTTTTTATGACGACTGCTGCCTTGGCTCGTCGGTTAGATAGTAATCAGACATATTTGTGGTTTCCTTTGAGGTTTACAGTGGCTCTTCGCATACCATAGCCCTGCTTATGGACTGGTATTAAGTGGCAGCACAGAGTCGAGCAGCTCAGTGAGCTGACTCTGATCATCTCAGCCCACATTATGGAAAACATCAAGATGTGTGCGTGAAGATCTGCTCCATGTGTTCCCTCAGTGAGGAGCTTGTGCGCCCCCATTTGGATTCAAAAACATACTTGTACCTTTATCATGCTATGAAGCCAAAACAACACGGATAAGCACAATTCGCAGAGGAAATGAGTCGGAAAGGCCTGAGTGAAGCCACTTCCTCTGGGAGTTTCTGTTCATTTAGATGATGTCATCCTTAAAAACTAAAGACATATGACCAGATCTTTGCTGTCCCCAAACCTTAGCAAGCATCAGTCCACATCAATAGGCCTTACACAGCTTTGGAGTCCAGTACAAAGAAAGATGTACAGTACAATGCAGTTGTGTCATGAGTGACTCCTGGTTGTACTCGTTTCTTTTCAAAGAACACTGGCGGAAAGTGTGACTGCAGGCTTTTTTCCACGGGTTTATGCTGAGGCATTCAGCCACATCCTTCCGCCCTCTGTCCCACCTCTATTGTTTCACTGAGGCCATAACAATGTAGGGTGTTAACCGTGCAAGGGGGAGCTGGTGGTGGAATCAGGGTGTCATGTGGGGTTAGACATGAGAGTGTTGATGTGCAGCGAGGGATCCGACAAAAAGACATGTTGACCGAGTCGTTTTCCCTTATGTTGTGATTTTGAAGGACACATGCAGAAACACAGAAAGGGAGGGCGAGGAGAGGGATTTGCAGGGATTTATTTAGATTAATCGCCGGAGGAAAAGAGAGCAGATTGTGTACACGCAGCAAGCACAGCACACGAGGGCCCGGTGCTCACACAGGCCCATCTCTGATCTGACACATTTTAAAATAAGAGCTCAAATGGAAGGGCAGAGATCAGGCTGAAAATGCGCTGTGGTAATTTGAGTCTTTACATAAGCGTCCATTGTAGTTTCATCTGGCCATTGATGGCTTACTTTAAATGAATGGGAGCTTATGTTAGTGTTGAGAGATAGGACTTGTAGCCTTCTGTAAAATGAATAGATCAGATCACAATTCTGGAGTCTGTTGGCTTTATTATCCTCTCCTATTACTGTCACTCAGAGGTACAGATGGGAAGAAGTATGCGGGCACGAGACTGTCTGACCGTATTATGTGCCCAGGGCGGTGTGACTCTGGTTTTGCCAACAGGATTAAACACGGGCAAACTTACGGCTCACATGGGGAGTCCGGCACGTCGTTACGGTTCTGGGTACAGGCCCATTGGAGCATATGTAAGAACTGAATGAATGTAAGCAACCCTCAGCTTTAGGTTTGGGTTTAGAAATGAAAACAGGAGTAATAAAAACATAATCCTATAGCGTAGGGCTCACATTTCTATCAATTCAGCAACTATGATGAGGGGTTATTGTGCTCTCTATATGCTATGATAAATTATTGTGTTATCAAAGCACTATTTCTAATTATAATCAGCTGTCCATTAATGCCTTTATCTTAAACTGATGTTCAGCTCTTTAAGTTGTTCACAATTCAATTTTAAAGACAAAGGATAAAGACAAAGAAAATACCTATTTATACTACATAAGATTTTATATATATAGATAGATAGATAGATAGTATTGTTTCTGCCCAAGTTCTTCAATTTTTTTTAATTGACAAAAAATAATAAATTTAGAAATAAAAAAATGAGTAAATACAAATAAAAAATAGAATTAAATAAAATGAAATCAAAATAAATAAAACAAAATAATGATAATACATTTTTGTGGTAAATACATAATTCTTCAAAAGTTCATTACGCAAAATTACCTTTCTAGCTATCCCTGAATAATATCCCACTTCATTTTATCTACTTTTTTATCCATATGTTTATTCTTACCTTTACCCTGTGAAAAATGACCAAGCTGACCTTTGTTGTTTTCTGTGCAGTATTGTATGCTCATTGTTTTCTCCTACTGCACTACTATCACATTACACTGTCATTCACAAGAGCTTTAACACTATTGTCAATTCGTGTAAAAAAAAAAATCAATAAACCAGTTCATGACGCATTTTGAGCACTTGACTATGTGGTAATAATAATTTAAAGACTGAACATGCAGGTTTTGGCTTACACACACTGCGTCTTTTATTGGTACTACACAGGATATACTGTAAGTGAGAACACGTCCTCTGATTTGCACTCAAACAATATATAATAATTAATTATAAAACTGTTACAGCCTGTGGTCAAATGTTCAGGAACATTACAACAGGAAACATTCAATAACTAAAGTTCATCATAGCCAGAGGTACTCATAACCTATCATAGAAAATAAAACAAAGTGAAGGAATTAAATAGTTTTAATCACAAAAAGATTTTTTCTTTTGCTTTGTTTTATTCTGAGAAGATAACTGGAGGGACATGTAATATAACAGTGCCTGTGCAGAGCCTTTCCTCTGACGTAACAAAGCCGGAAGTTCCTGTAGCGTGACTGCTGTTGTTGACACTTAGCATCTTAGCATCTTAGCAGTACAGCCAGGCTGCAGTTTAGCAGATGTTGGTGTTTTAAACAACGTCTGTCAATTACTTGGTTACGCCGTCAGGTTAATTTGGTTTTAGTCTACCGTTTAATCGTCTGGTTGTCAGTTTAAGCGCAGCTAACGGTGCTAACTTTGTGACGTAGCTAGCTTAAGATGCTAGCCTGTAATGGAGGAAGGTAGCCAATTATGACGCCATGGAAAGAATACCTAAGTTTATCCATTAGAATTTAGCGGTATACTTTGCGTTTCAGTGTTTATTGTAGCTTCGTGGCTGAAACCAGTCGGAGCAACACAGAAAACAAGGTAAAATGTGTGTTTGTAAAATGGCGTTGAGCTAATCTGACAGTTGATTGTTGATAACTACTTTAGCTAAACAAATGCTAAACATCTCCTGATTCATTTATTTTTACTTGTTTGCCTCCACGCAGATGGCAGTGGAGCTGGATGTGTTCGTAGGTAACACCACTATCATGGATGAGGAGGTGTACCAGCTCTGGTTGGATGGTTACACAGGTATGAGATTAATGGGGTCACAATCTCCTCAGGAAGACTGTGGACAAACTGATGTGCAGGGGTGCTTTTTACAAAGTCCTAGTTTGTTGGAGTTATCCTGCAAGGATGCACACAATATGTTTATTTATTTGTTTTTTTAATGTTGTTTGGTTACAGTGTAATTAAAATGCACTTGTAATCAGGGGTCAGAAATACCCAGGGGGTCATAAGAAAAATTCAAGATTCAATATTCAAGATTCAAAGTGTTTATTGTCATATGCACAGTGAGGAAACATGTTTCCCTGTACAATGAAATTCTTCCTTTGCTGACTGCAATGAATGCCAGAAAAAAAGATACAACTAAATCCACACTCAATTATAAATAGATAAAAAGTAAACAATATAGATGAAAAAATATGAAAAGGAATATATACACAAAGGGAATAATATATATATATACAAAAGATAAAAATAAATTAAGGCAGCAAGAAACTGTAGTGCAAACTAATTGTATGTGCAAACATTGTACGTGCAAAAATGGAGCTGAATGAAAAGATTGGATACAAAAAAATAGAGAAATTGCTGCCACACAAAATATGTTGTATTGCACTTACATTTCTTCTCTGTTTGCTTTTTTAATTGTAAAATTAAGGATAGTGATTTTCACCTCCTCAGACTCCTGAAAGCTATTCAAATGATCACCCTATGATTTCAATAGATCCTACCAATGTCAAGGGGTTGCATTACATTAATTTTATTTTATTAGATTATCATTTAAAATCCACCCACAACAAATACATAGTAGATTTCAACAAGCATCATAAAGCTAATCGAAAAGGTGTAGGCTGAAGCTCATGCTTATTTTGCCTACCCTTTTTACAAAAACAACTTTGGCAAGGCAACTCTTTAACTACATGGTCTGAGTTACACCATAAGTCTTCTGAAGAAAAGGGAAAAAAGAGAGAGAGAGAAAAAAGATAAATTCTCAAAACATGTTACAAGATTCCATAACAATAATACAAACAGACACAACCAAAAATTTCAATATTTTTGGTTGTGGACGGGCACTGTGAGACATCAGGATTTCTGTGAATTTGTGGTGTCACAAGTATACTGTATAGACCGTTTAAAACGTAAACATTTTACATGGGTCGTTTTGTATTTCTTGTTGGAACATTTTCAGTGCATGTGAAGGACATCAGCTGACAGGAAGCAAACAAGGGCACAAGCTGTTGCCCAGCAATGAAATTCCAGTGAAACGGCCCTTAAAGATAGAAAATTGAAGCTTTTCAGACAGAGGGTGATTACAGATATATTCACACAGACAGTGAGAATGAGAACATTAAAGCACTTAAACATGTATTAGTAGAAACCCATAATACAAGTATAAGCTGAATATGAACAGAACATGGTACCTTTAATACAGGTTATGACACCATAGCTATGATTTGCTCACCAACTTTGTCTGATTTATCCAACAGTGAATGATGCAGTGAAGGTGCGAATGGAAGGAGGAGTGCTGGAAGAGTTTGAGGCGAGTGCAGATGTTCTACTGAGTGACACTATGGACCAGTACAGGACTTTCCAGATGTGTGAACGTCTACTGCACAGCCCATCCAAACTAGCCAACCAGCTTCTGTTCCAGATCCCACCTCATCGACAAGCCATGCTCATAGAGAGGTGCAGTGATGATGCTCTCATTAATCCTCCTTTAATTATCTGATGTGTTTTCACTGTCTGATCTGAAGGTGCTGACGTAGTAAATGTAGAATCTGTTTTTACAAGTTTCCTCTTTTGCCCCCTTCGTTTCCTTGTTTAGATACTATGCCTTTGATGACGCATTTGTCCGTGAGGTCCTGGGGAAGAAGCTCTCCAAAGGAACCAAGAAAGATTTGGACGATATCGGTGCCAAGACAGGTGTGACGCTGAAGAGCTGCAGACGACAGGTAGGAGCCATGTGAGCACCACAGTGACTGTTCATGAGTATTATCAGTTTTAAAATGCTCATTGCTCCTTGATTTGTTCCTTGTCTTAATCTGGCTTTTATTTTTGTACTGGCTATGGTATGTGATAATAAATCAACTAACTTTATTGCAACTTTGACTTAAGTTTTTCAGAGGTCCAGCTTGTAGGATTTAGGAGGACATATAAGCAGCTGTTGAATATAATGTAATAAGTATGCTTTCATTAGTACGTTAACACCGGAAAATAAGAACTGTTGTGTTGTCATTATGTAGAATGAGCCGTTAATATCTACATAGGGAGCAGGTCCTTGTTGATGGAGACAGCCATGTTGTACCTGCATGTTTCTACAGTAGCCCAGAACAGACAAACCAAACACTAGTTTTCGTGTTTTTGCATTGACCACTGTCGTTAGAAGCCTTTCTGTGACAAGCAGCATCAGAAGACACTGCTTTGTTCAGTGTTTTTCCAGTTTAAATCACCTGGTCTGTTTGTTTTGGAGAGGAACAGACCTCTGCAGATAATTCAGCTTCCAGTAAAAACCCTCTAAGTGTCTGGATCATAAGTTATCAGAGAAAAAGGTTGAGCACACATTAGCAGGAGCTAGGCTAGCGGCCAGTCTTCAACATGCCAGACAGTGTTGGAGTGACACTGATTTGTAATGTTAAACAGATTTACTCTCTGTTTTTATTGTATTAATCACCGGGTTTGTTTGTTTTGAGAGGAAGAGACCTCTGCAGATAATTTGTGATTCGTGATAAAAACCTCCTGAATAATGAACACTGAAGGAATTCTAAGTTTCAGCCGGTTGACATCTGCAATCCTCACCGCTAGACGCCACTAAATCTCTCTAAATCTGACACACTGCTCCTTTAACGATTTAAAGAAACATCTTTTATTGTCCAATATATTTTTTGTGCAGGTTTTATTTAAGTCACGTTGTTTTAATTTTAGAATATCGTCTGTGTCATGTGTTTAATTTCAGTTTGACAACTTCAAACGTGTTTTCAAAGTAGTGGAAGAGCTGAAGGGACCCCTGGTGGAGAACATACGTCAGCACTTTCTTCTTTCTGACAAGCTTGCAAGGTAATCAGTTTGAGGAGCGGAGTACCAGCCTCCCTGCCTCAGGTCTATTTTCTAAAACACTGGCATTGCTTTTAATCTGTTTTGTTGTAGCTTTTATGATGACTTAATACATGGGTTTGTATTTTTGGCTAACTCATACAAAACAGCACCTGAACAGGCCGGCATTCAGGATATTTAAACAAGTGAAAACATGACAGTTCTTTCTGATTGTCTCGCCTTGTTCTTTTAGCTCCTATAATGCCTCCTCTGCTTATTTCAGGGATTATGCTGCAATTGTTTTCTTTGCCAACAATCGCTTTGAGACGGGGAAAAGAAAGCTGCAGTATCTCACGTTTCAAGACTTTGCTTTCTGTGCCGGGCAGCTTATCAGCAACTGGACCGTTGGGGCTGTTGGTGAGCAGTTTGTCTTGTTTCCTTTGGCCGTTTGCTGCCATTTTTATCTGAGATTTAAGGGACATGTATAACACTTAACTCACTTACGTAACATATATAAATCATGTGAAACTATCTTAATGTGTCTTAGTTTGAGACTTACAGAGTGATTAAACACTGGTGTCAAATCCAAGAGCAATAAAAATAGCAAAAAATGTAGCTAAGATAAAACATAAATAGGGCTTAAAAGAAATGTTTCACATAAGAACAAGAGGTTAAACCAGACATTGTGATGTATGCTTGACTACCACTAGCTGGTTTGCTGGTCAGTGTGATCACGGTGGGACATCAGTAAAAATGCTGGAGAACTTTATTGCCAACTCTATGCACTGTGCAGCATTTACACAGGAAATACAGTTTTCCATCCATCTGTTTTTTTCCTCAGTGGACGCACAAAGGCTCTCACTGTCCAGTATTCAGTGCTAACTAACCATTAACTCAACTACAGTAACAGCTTACATGTTGTCCTGAGCCGCTCTAGGACAACTTAAAAGGTATAAAACTCATGTCTGCTATGAAGGACTGATTGACAGGCTGTTTAACAGATAGAGGTTTACAGTTGGTGGAACTTAGCAAATGACAGGGTGTGGATAAACTAAGATAGAGATATTCATGTGAAATAAAAATGAGGAACAAATACATGAAAGGATATTGAATCTTGTTGACAAAAGGTTCACTGTCTGTAGGTCTTTTCGGACAGGAGGAACTTTTTCATGGTTTCAGGAGCCTCCTTTCATTTTGTATCTGCACTAACTAAAAACAATCGCAGTTCTTAGAGCGCCATTTTAAGGACTTTTTTAGCTCCTGTATCAGAGTAGGTGCTCTACCAGCACAAGAGGAACCTAAGGTGAGGTAAGTGTACAGTGATTGGTTGAACACATGAGCCAGTGCAGCACCAGCAGCGGCCATTTTAAAAAACCTGTTAGCCGTGTAACAATAGGCACAAAAAAAAGGAAGAATACATGGACAAATTGTCTGACAGTGAAGTCTAACCTTTACTGAGCATTAGATAATTGTATGTGGTGCAGAAGTGACTTTGCTATACCAACCACTGGCCAGCTTACTTCAGTGTTCCCATTGGTGGTGCAAGTGCAAACAGAAAAAAAGCCCTTGAAGGTGTGTTGTTCTCGGGGGAGCTTCCAGGTGGCCAGTCCCTCTCAGGGAGTCCCTATAACTGTTTGTTCTGAAAACGCCCTGTGTTGGTTATTAGGCTTGGGCAGTATCAAGATATTATGGTTTATCAGTGTATTTAGAAATCCTGAAGGTATGATTTTCAACACCGTCAAAAATACAGACGCTCCTCTTTCTATTAAACCGACATTAAAAGACCAACCTTGTAATACACTCTAGGTACAAGCAGGGCATAAGAGTATACAGTGTTGAAAATCTTTTAATCATTTATAAAAGCTGTAGGGCCGATGTGTTCATTCATAAGATCAACATGACTAGCATAGACTTAATTGTGTAAGGAGTCTGATTTTTCTTTGTTCTTCTTGTTCCCTTGTTTACTTTATTTTCATATTGGGTATATAATGTGACAGATGGTACACATGTCGCTGTCAATTATTGAGAAACACACCCACAGCTTATTAATTGTCCCTCACCTGTGCACATGAAATGGACAGAGCATTATCTGCTCAAGATTAGTGTTGTACAAAATGGCTGTTAAATACTCTTGACAAAGATCCAGAGGGACCGAAACTTTAGTGTAAACAATATATTGTGAAGCAGAGCAAGAGCAAGTGCTGTCTAACACACCTGCATCAGAGACAGTTGGATGTGTGTATTTCTCCCTTTAAACATATAAACCTGACATAGAGATGCTGTATTGACAGGATGTATCCTAGTGCATAGCACCAGAGGTCAGTCTTTACTGGTGGAACAGGCAGCTGAGCTGAGAGATGGCGGCTGCGAGTAGTGGGGACAATGTAACAGGACTAGTACAAAATAAAAATGTCTCTGCCCCTGTTTGGAATTATTTTAGGTTTAGTCCAGACAATAAAGCTGAGCCAGCCAACATGGATGACGCTGTTTGTAGTCGCCCATCATCTCCATTCAGACCACTGATGTGTCGGTATCTGCTGCGGTATTTGCTGCATCATCGGGTCCTCCAGCAAGAAGGGCGCTTATTTCCTATCTTTTTATTAGTTTGTGAGCACGTAGTATTTAAACCCAGTGAGACTTGTCTGACAAGGTTGATTGCATATTAGAAACACACACAGCATTGTAGGCTGGACGGTGTCATACATGCACACATACATTTTTTTACAAATACCGTCATACACTGTGTACCCTGGTGACATTTCAAAAGGGTATGAAGGTATGAAAAAAAAACAGATACCACCCAAACCTATGGGTTATTACTAATAAGGAACATTTAGAGCAGTGCCTCCTTCAGTGAAGCCGGCTGACCACCAGAGGTCCTTCAGGTTTGCAGACTCTCATTGGCCTGAACATTAATTTATAATTTGTAAGTAACCGATTAGTAAAGTGTACATTTGTAATTAGGTTAGGGCAGATGTTAACTGTATGAAAAAGAATAAGCAGTAATAATAATTAGGAGAAAATCATCTCTGAAGTGATTTGACAGCGTCTGACTCGAGTTTTCTTTGTAGATAACATGGTGGAAGACATGGACGTGGATCTCGATAAAGAGTTTTTACAAGAGCTGAAAGAACTGAAGGTTTTAATCACTGACAAAGATCTGCTGGATCAACACAAAAGGTAACAGGGACACAGAAATACCTACACATTTTTGCTGATTGCTAACATTTTTCTTACTGGCTTTTAATTACAGTTTTATCCGCACTCTTATTGGCAGTTTGTCTTTTTCCATTCTCCTCTCTGTTCAGTCTGGTCTGTACAGCTCTCAGAGGAAAGACTAAAGCTTTTAATGAGATGGAGGCTAATTTCAAGGTGTGAAACGTTACATACTCATAATATCTAAAATGTAATCAGTCAGTAATGACTACAGTGAAAACAGATAATAGTTTTCTTTAATGTAACTGGTCTTTTTCTTGTAGAATCTTTCCAGAGGCCTCGTCAACATCGCTGCAAAGTTAACCAACACAAAAGATGTCAGAGATTTCTTCATTGATCTTGTGGAGAAGGTGCGTACTTCTACAAAATGTCTATCTTTTCAAGTGTTTCAAGCCAAAGACGGATCACTCAACCCGCTTTTCAGAGGCCAGTTTTAAAGTCTGCCTTTGAGACGGTGTGATGTAACGTCTCCTCCCCTCCTTTCTCTCCCCCAGTTTATTGAGCCGTGTCGTTCAGACCGATGGACAGCTGCGGACATGAGGCTCTACCTCACTCACTACAGCAACTCTGCACACATACTCGACACATTCAAGTGAGTTAATGTGCTTTTATTCTGTACAGCTTATCAGGTAGTGTGCGGCTCCAACCCGAGCCGGGGTTATCGTTCCCCAAGGGGCTGACCCAGGCTAAAAATACACTCAGGATGTCGTGGAGCTCTTTGAGAAAGCTATCCAAAAACCGAGTATTATACACACTCGCTGAGGCTGCTGAAGCTTAAAGTTGTATGTTACAATCCTCTCTAATATTGACGTCTCTGTTCTGCCAGTGGGTGTCACCCTATCTCGCCCATGATTTCTTAAACTGTAGTTACCTTGTTTCTCATGCAAACACTCTGGAATGTAGTTAAGGGTTTACACAGCCCTGCACCACGACATGCTTAACAAAGAGATATTCATAAAGAGAAACATAGACCCCCCCATTACACTGCATGGACTAAGATTGCCTCATTTACTCTCTTAACCCAGATTTCACAATTACAGTTTCTCATGAGACTTGCTCTACCTCTCTGCTGCGTTCACTTACAGTCTGCTCTCTTTCTGTCTCTCTGTTTTCTGCCCCTCAGACATCAGGTTGTGTGGGACAGATACATGGGAGTCATCAAAAGCTGTATCTTCAAAATGTATCACGACTGAAGCGTTTTCTTTGTGTCTCGCCCCTCATTCCTCCCCGCTCTTCCCTTTGGTTTGTTCCCCCACTGAGCTGTTATCTGTAGCCCATCGTCTTGTGCTTTCTGTGTTTTGTTTAGTCAGCGCTGATGAATTCTCTTCAAACCTCCATGTTTGCACCCACAGTGTTCCAGCAGTGTCTGTAAAATTGATTTGTAAATAAAATTAATGTATTTACATCAAAATGTCATTCTGTTTTATGTTATTGTCTCATATGCCGTGTTTTAGATGGAAGAGATGTTATCGTTAACTCGTTCCAAGGACAAGATTTACTGATCTTGTAAGTGTTGGATAAAGATTAGAGACAAAGAGAGATACAACTCATAGCGCTGAAGTGAACGAGGCAGATCTGTAAGGCACTGCTTTAGCAGTCTGCAGCATGGACGACAAACTGTGTAAGTGTTTTAGAGTTTAAATACGACCAGCAGATTACAGGCGTCGTGAATTGAGATCTCTCCCAGTGTGTTGGATGCAGCATTATTATTGTTTTGTATTTTTTATTAGTGTTTAATTCTTGTTTTCAGTTCAGTTTAGTATCAGTTAGCGTGGCTTTGCTTGTTTCAGTTTAGTTTTTAATATTTAAAGTGTTTAGCTTGTATTAGTTTCAGTATTGGTTTTAGCAACATTATAATATCATCAGGGAATTACAATAGGTATTACAATACAAACACAGCACTCTGTGAAGACAGTTAACAGTCATGTAGACATCCCAGTCTCAGTAAACATCCATTGCCTCCTCGTGTTTGTTGTGTTGACAAATTTGACCCAATTGAAAAGACCAAAACTGAAGATATTTCCTTTGTATATTTACTTTAGTTTAGGTTTAACTAACTATAATAACCTTTGTTGGATGTCTGTGTGTGGCCAGGGGAATAATGGACCAACCAGGGGGGCACAGTTGGTCCGTCCAGGGGGTTGTCAGTGTGACTTTTAACAACATCCCCCGTAATGACAGCTGCCACCGCTGCCACCACCCAGAAAGCCAGGACAGATAAACAATCTGAAGCTAAGTGAAGGTTTTTAAACCAAAGATTTACTTTGGGGGAAAAAAACCTGAGAAAAATACAGTAATTGTACCCGTAATGTTAAAAATAGCATGATTGTGCACTCTAAAAAAGATAAGTGTGTCTATTAAAGAAAATTTGGTTGTTAACTTAAACACATGCAATCTTTTTGTAATTGGTGTTACATTACATACATCAAGTATTGTGGAATAATGCTCGCAATTACAGCAATGTGACTGCTGCTCATTTAATTTTGAAGAGGCTCCCATTTTGTGGGGAAACACAAGGGTGACCTTCAAGTTTGACTTCGAGCTGAGTCAGACTAAAACTAATAAAAACTAACATGAGTTAGGCAACATCTTGACCAGTTTGCAACATAACAGACGGCTAATTTTGCAAGAAGAAACGCTGCCGGAAATGATTCCAAGAGCAGTAATGGATTAGTCATGTACAAACAGAGCAGCGAAGTTGGTCAAGAATAATGATAGCATTTTATTTTCTCTTATTTTATCCCAGAAAGCAGCACCGGTTTATTCTGAGGAATAAGCTGACAAATTTTCCGAATACGTCTCCACTCTCTCTCTTCCACTCTCTAATTTTTGTCCACATTCCATTAACTTCTCTCTCCCCGGCTATAAATATCCTGCATGTCAGATTGGACGAGAGCAAGGGCTTTAGTCGCTTTATGGAAAAAAAAAAAAGATGGGGGAGGTAAGTATAGATAGATGGGGGGTAAATGGGAAAAGGGAGGGAGGGAAAGGGTGGGAGAGCTTGGGGCTTTTGCGGGGGTTTAGTTTAAATGAAACCAGGTGTGTTGTGGGACCCGTAAGAGGGGGCATTGGGTAAGAAGATGGGGGGGCAAGTGTGTGAATCTGTGAGTTGTTGTTCCGCCTGCGATTTGGACGGATTTGGAATTTTGGTATTTGGGCCGCAGACCAGGAATTTGCATCCTGGGGGGTCAGGGAGAGGGGGTTTGGAGAGTGGCAGTGCAGGGGGCCAGATGGGGGAGGAGGTCGGGGTAGGGGGGGGTAAGAATGGGCTGTCCCTCTCCTCCCTCTCTTCTCTCCGTCTCTTGCCTGCGCTCTTTCTCTCCCTCCCTTTGCATGTGTTCAGCTGCTCCAGCTGTCGGTCTCCCCACTCACTCTCTCAGGGTCATACAGGCAGGAGTTTAAGGGACCACTTCTGTACGCCAACTCAGCCGGGACGACCGCAGCCAGCAGAAGGACACACCGGTCAGAGGGAGAAGACACATCCGAAAAGATTCAGCCGTGAGTTTCCCTTTGTTTCTTTCACATCTGTTTGAGGAGATCTGTGTCAAAGAGAAAGTGACCTACCATGTTTGCTGAGTTTTAAAAAGAATAAACGGAGGTGAGATGTAACTCTTACCCACTTTTCTGGTACAGGCCATACACGTCACAGCTGCACCACTGCTGTGCTCGCCGCTCTGCTACACTTTGCTCCTCTCAGGAGCCAAGATACTGTGGCTCACAGTCTGTGTAGTTTGCTTCTTGGCTCCGTGCTTCAGAGACTGTAATAGGGGGATAGACAGGAAGAGAGGTAATGAGTCACAGGGCATGTATTATTGTACAGTATGTTGCAAAAGTTCTTCCACCTCATCCCACTTGAACAACACTTAAAGTCAGTGTCACAATCTCGGCTTAGTTACACAAAGGGGGGGTGAATTATTCTTCTCTTCCTTTCTATTAAACAAGAAGAAACAGGTGGCAGCTATAAGAATATACACACATAAACCTCTCTGGATAACATCACAGACAGTTTAGGATGCTGCTTTACGACTTTGACAGTGTATTTTATCACTGTTTATACAGTGTAGTCCTAATGGCTAACATGTGACAGCTCCACTGTCACTGTAATGACTCAGGTGGGATTATAAAAGCAGCAGGAAGGAAGACGAGCTCCCCTGAGAGCAGCCCATCATCTCGTGCCACATTGTGTGCATACACTAATACATCACAGCCCGTTAACACCCTTTACACAGGGAGACAGAGCAGTATCAGCACTGAGAGAACAGAGCAGCCCCAGAGGGATTTATCACGGTTAAAGTGTGTGAATTTCTCCTACAGGCCACTATCCATCATTGACTGAGGAGTTTCCCAGAACAGGACTTTGTGTATGTATGTGTGTGTGTGTGTGTGCGTGGGTGTGTAAAAGTGACCCCCTAGTTGTGGCTTTGCAGGTTCACTGCCACAACGGTAACAAAGCGCAGCTGGAGCGCGCTGGGCCACCATGTTCTCAGGCTGCTCTACGCACAACCGAGCAGAACAACACAAAGTTAGCTATGTATACACTACAACCCACGATGGTCGTCCTGCAGTTTACACTCTGTTAGTGTGTGTGTATGTGGATGTGTGTGTGTGTGTGGTCCAACTGTGTGTTTTCCCTGGTCCCCATGTGGTCACTTTTGTAAGCCGCCTGACATTTTGCTTGTTAAATTGTGCTGACTGTGAGAATTTAGAAATGGGTCAGCCTGCTGTTACTGAGGCAAAGACAGGCCCCAAATGGTGATTATATTATTGTTGATACTTTACACAACAGGTGCTAGGGCCGTAATATTTTGAGGTTTCAGTGAGGGCCAGAGGTTGGACCCAGTCATCGTTTTGCAAGTCATAAGTCTCAAGTTTTTGCTCTCAGGTCCCAAATCAAGTCACCAAAACTCTGAGTTTCAAGTCCCTAATGACTCATAATGGCTCTCCAAAAATCATGAATGCTTCTTGTCACGTGAATTGATTTGTTAAAACTAGCGTGACTGAACTTTATCATACAAAAGTAGTGCTGACATTGCACTTTCATACCGCACTATTAACTAATACCACCATTAGCTCACCCACATTATCTCGCTGACTGTGTTAAAACTTCTTCCCCTGTTTTTTTTTGTGCAACCACAGATGACGAATGAGGTTCGAAGTTGTTGCGTCTTCATCTGTAATTTTCAGCCCGCATGTTTTGCATACAGCAATTTGGTTTCTCTTGACAACCGCATAGTTTTCATATGTCAACGAAATCAATTTTTGGTATTTTTTTAACTGCTGCTCCGTAATGTAACGTTAGTTCTTCGTGGTTTTCTCCTAACTTGATTGGATGCTGTCAGATTGTTTAAAGTGGATCTGGGGAATTAAGTGTCGACTTGTTAATATAATTAACAGCATTAACATTAGTTGATTCAGGAAATGAAGGGAAATAAACTGATTCATGGCACACGATACCCAGTTTTTGGGCTTTGGTATTAAGTATTTTCAGGTCAAAAGGCTCAAGTCCGAGACAAGTCACAAGTCACTGGTGTTTAAGTCCAAGTCGAGTTGCAAGTCTCTTAATTTTGTTGAGTCTAAAATCATCAAATTTGTTATGTGACTCAAATCCACACCTCTGACGATGATTACAGTTAACGAGTATTTTCATGATTGAGCAATCTGATTATCTTCCCTGTTAATTGTCTCATCTGGTCAATGTCAAAACATTAAAAAAAAGCCTATCACAAGTTCCTAGAGCTCAACCCGACGTGTTTTGTCTGACCAACAGCTCAAAACCCACAAATATTTCAAATCCTCATAACTGTGAGGCTGAAACCAACAAACATTTAGTATTTTTGATTGAAAAATAACAGAAACGATGACTCTAACCAGTTGCTAATTATTGTTTTATAGTGACATGGTATTACAGTCAACCTGTGTTTCTTTACGTCAGTCAAAACCCAGACGATGGAATCCTGCACTCGGGTCACATTCTCTGGCATCCTCCTACACAATGAGGGGAGATGAGAGGTTAGGGGAGCAGTGGCTGGAGGTTTGGCACCAGCTTTCCTCTTATGTGAACCATGGGGGGTTTCCCAGAACCTGATACTCTGGGAACCACTGCCGTGGCAGGGCATCCCAGCTGGGAACTGGCGCCCACATCCTTGCCACGGGCATTCCAGAGGTCCACCGCCACTTGATCTCCAGCGGCATCGGGGCAACACCCATGCGTCCCCGCTGCCCACACTCAGTAGCCAGTGAGTGACTGGACCCTGAGCTGATGGTCAGTTTGTTTTTGGGTGGTTTTGGGCCACATTCTTGCTGGTTGTAAGTGTCCACCGGGCCAAGTCATAGAGGTCACGTACTGTGGCTGTCTGATTGCACAGTGGTATGTGTTACCGTCCATGCTTACAGGGTGAGGGCATGTTTTGCTGCTTTTCACCACGCAAAGGTCACAAATGGCCAGTGATGTCATCCATCTAGTATTTGAGGGTGCCCACGTCACCTTGTGGCCTTCTGTTTCTCTCAAAATGAGACACAACAATAAGCAGTGCCTGCAAATGTGGCCTCGGGAGTTTACATCAGTGCGTTTGTGCACGTAGACAGTCAGTGATTATAACCTTCCCGTCATGTACTTTCACTGGAGCTCACTGACTTTGCAAACAGCACTTGCTCAGAAATTTTTTTCATTCCTTCAATTGCCCTGTTTTTTTCTGCTCTTTTGGTCTGCGGGAGCTGGAAAAGGTGATTTGTTTATGTTTGAGAGTCAGCTTAAACACTTATAGCCTCTCTTCAGGAACATTAACTGAAGGGTGGTTGTGTGTGTGCTGGGAGAAAAGCCCAGTCCATCAGAATACTCAGCAAACATAATACACTATAAATCTAACTCAAACACACACAACACTGCACAGAATGTCGCAGTAAAATATTAACATCATTTACATAAGTGAAAGAAGCAATACCACAGTGTAAAAACACTCCACTGCAAGTAAAAGTGCTGCATTCAGAATTCTGTTTGTGTAAAAATACACAAGTATTACCAGCAAAATTAACTTTCAGTATCCAAAATGAAAGTACTCATTATGCCTAATGGCCCATTCAGTATAGGGTCCTGACAGATTACACATACAACGTGATATTTTGTAATAATAAAGTCTTATAAAACGAGATCAGAAAAACTAAATAAAACTTTAGGAGCTCTTCTGTCAGTTTTCTTGCAGGACACCTTTATCAATCTTACTGTCGACCTCACATAAATCCTACCAGAACGTTGTTTCTGCATTAGCTGATCATTTGTTTTGTATGTGTCTTATAAATTAAATCAACTACTAACTTCAGTTCTCAGATAAATGTAGTGTTAGTAAATATGCAATACTCCCCTGCTTCCCAAAGCTAACTAGCTTTTAGCATGCTACTTTTATACATATGCTGGTTGTTGTTTGGTTTAGTTGGTGGCTTAGGTGGTATCCTGCTAGTTAACACAGTGGATTAGTTAGTTTAACACGTTGTTTGTTTTATTTGATGTCTCAATAGGCATTTTGATAACATGTTTCTTTGTGCCACTGTTCCGACGGCACATAATCGCGAAGACCCAGTCATCCACAAAAAGGCATGAGGAGTGTGATTGGTGAGGGTAAGAATATCAGTGTAAGCCAATCAGAGACGGAGTAGGTTGGGTCATGCATTTGTATACTGGGCTGTTGGACAACTGGGCTTTCAGTGCAATTTTTATGACAATCTGGGGCTTCAGAATTATGAACTGTAAAACAATGAGTAGTCCTCCCTTTTATTTCGTAAGACATGTCAAGAGACATTCATCCATCCATTTTCAACCACTTATCCAAAGCTTGGTTGTGGGCAGCAGACTGAGCAAAGCACTCCAGGCGTCCCTCTCCTCAGCAACACTTTCCAGCTCCTCCTGGGGGACGCCGAGGCGTTCCCAGACTAAATGAGATATATAATCCCTTTAGCGTGTTCTGAGTCTGCCCCGGGGCTTCCTATTAGTTGGACGTGCCCAGAACACCTCTAACTGGAGGCGCCCAGGAGGATCCTGATCAGATGCCCGAACCACCTCAACTGATCCGTCTCATGACAAAGGAGCAGCAGCTTTGCTCCGAGCTCCCTCCAGATGTCTCAGCTCCTCACCCTATCTCTAAGGCTGAGCCCAGCCACCCCACAGAGGAAACTCATTTGACCGCTTGTATCCGTGATCTCATTCTTTTGGTCACTACCCAAAGCTCATGACCATAAGTGAGGGTTGGGACGTAGATGGACCAGTAAATCGAAAGCTTCGCCTTCTGGCTCAGCTCCTTCTTCACCACGATAGTCTGGTGCAGCGACCACATCACTGCTGATCCGTCTCACACTTCATTCTACCCTCACTCGTGAATAAGACCCCGAGATACTTAGACATAATTGTAAAAAGTTTATCCTTCCAGAGGTGTTACTTATTTGTGACAACTGGTAGTGGAACCAGTTATATGGTGATGGTGGCTGGACAACTGAGCAGGTCAGGACACTCAGATGAAGTTGACCTCTGTCAAACCAGTTGGGCTAACCACTGCAGTCCACCAAGAGCAGATAATGTAGATATAAGGCCGGGTCCAGCTGCCTGTCGCCTATCAGAGGGGAGGGTGCAGTGGATTTATGACAGCACAGCCTGCTACCCTCTGCAGGGCCTGGTGATGGGACAAACGTCAGTTAACATGATTACTGGGCTTTTATAAGAAGGCTCCCCCAGCTTTTGGCACATTTTACTCAGAGCTGCAACGATTAATCAATAAGATGCCAACTGAACCTCCACTGAGAGCCTCTGGCTCAGTAACGCCCGGAGCAGCCAATGGGAATTGTAAAGTTCCCCTGTGTAAATCCTCTTTTAGACAAACAGCTTTTTCTGACTGTGGAATTCTATACCTACAGAACTCAAGCTGGATCCTGATTTATATCACTTTAAACTCAAACTGAGACAGTTTTTGGAGAGGAATCAGTTATGCAGTCATGACTAATTTGGTGCTCTCTATTCTATGGTGCTAATTATGTATTGCAGTTTGTGTCTTGTATTGTTCTGTCTGTTTTTTATTATTGTTTGCTGAGTCTTTTGTATCTCAAGACCCAGCTAGGGACAGGCATTGCAAATTAGCGTAGGCTATAAATGCTGTGGTGTGTGGCATTTATGTAGGCTACATACTTGTCCCCATACAAATAAACATTAAATTAAAAAATAAATATTAAATTATTTGCCAACTAATTTGACAATCCATAGATCAATTTGAGTATTTTTTTAAGAACAAAAGCTTTGATTCAAGCTTCTTAAATGTGAATATTTGTGGCCTCTTTACTCCTCTATGTTAGGAAACTGAATATCTTTAGGATGTGGACAAAACAAGACTTTTGGGGACGTCACTTTGGCCTTTTGGAAACTCTGATCAACATTTTGACCATTTTCTGACATTTTACACCCCTAAAAACCTGATCGATCAATAGAGAAAATAGATGACTCTCTGTTTAGAGTAGACATAGTGCCTTAAATCTTCTTCATCTGCAGGGATTCCTTGTCTCAGTGACAAATTAACTTGTATCTCCCAGACGGGAGCAGCTGAGCAGGAGATGCTGTTGTAAAATATGTAACTAATAGCCAGGATTTATTTGCTCCTAGCGACATTACTCTGATACACAGTGAGCCTCAGGGGGCAGCGTGCGGCGAGACGATCATTCCACTGAGTTGTAGTCTGCCAGTCTGCAGACACAGACTGTCCTCTGTGAGCAGCAAATATGAAAGTATTTCTGTGATGTTGACTTTGTTATTTTCAGCCGAAGGATGGAGTACGTCACAATGTTTATGTTTTTTACCTGGCAGACTGATTCATTTCATTTATTCCTGCTGCGATCGAGGGGGAACTGTTTAGTTAACAAACAGTGAACCAAGTCCAAGACGCTAACTGTTTGTGTTCTGACTGACTACTTAAAAACTGGCTCCAGTGCTTTTTTGCTTCCAGTTGATTTATCCACTTCAGCTGTGGGAGCACTCACAGCACCACTGTGTTTTCAGACTGAAACCATTTTGTGATTTCTGAGTCTCTAATGTTGCCTTTTTTATGTCTCTCCCTCTGTCTCCCTCTGATACACAGATACCACGTCTTGGCTGCCCGTGTCATCTATAAAGCAGCGCTACCTGTCTGTTAGGAGTGTGTGTGTGTTCGTGTGCATGTTTTACGTGTGTTCCCGTCCCGTCTCCCGCAAATTAGTGCATTAGTATGCAGGGTGCTTGTGTGTCAATCTTGTGCGTGTGCATATGTGTGTCTGTGCTCCTCCGCAGTGCTATTTCACAGCCGCCCACAGAAAGTGACACCTACACGGTAAGGATGGACGGATCTCTCTGCCTCCTTCTCTCCTCCTCTCACACTCCTTTCTTTTTATATGCACCTTCTTTTTTTTCCCATATGATATATCACAGATTCTTTATGTGGAAACGTTGGCCTCAAATCCCCTCTCTCCTCTCTTAGCTCTATTTATTTCCTCATCTTCCTCTTGTTTAATATTCCACAGCAGTTTTCCTTCTTCAGCATTTTATAGTAGTCGTAGCTGGGGGTAATTTTAGCTTTAATTCCATGTTTCTCTCAGGCGTCACTTTTTCTTTCCATGCAGCTCACAGCGATACTTTTTCCCCCAGAATGATAATGACCCTTTTTCCAAACAGTGGCCTTAAATTCTTTGTTTCTGAAGTGACATTTGGCTTAAGGAAAGTAGTTTAAAATGTCACAAATCCTTAAACAGCGGCAGACTTCTTTTCTCTTTGGCCTAGCTTCATGAACACAGAGGAAACAAGTTTCTCTGCTTCTTTTTTTAAAGTCCCACTACTGGGGATATATTATGTATTATGAATATATTATGCAACTACTTGGCTCAGAGGGCCTGCTCACATCTTTCTTTCCATCATTTTCTCACACTCTCCTTCTCTCTCCGCTGCTCTTTGTAGGAATGCACAGATGGGTATCACTGGGACCATCAGACTGAGCACTGCAAAGGTAAAGTGCTCTTTTACCTGCATTTATTTCATCTCAACACCTCACTCTCAGCTGTGATCATCCTGTTGCTCTTCATGTTGTGTCCTGATTTGTTCCTAACAAGTACAGTTTTGTCTCTGTCTCTCACATCAGACATAAACGAGTGTGAGACCATTCCAGATGCCTGCAAAGGGGAAATGAAGTGCTTCAACCACTACGGAGGGTACCTGTGCCTCCCCCGCTCTGCGTCAGTCATCCCGGCCCCAGAGCCTGCCATCACGCCCACGGAGACCAACCCCTGCCCTCTGGGCTATGAGGCACAGGGAGACAGCTGTGAGGGTGAGTGTCTGGTCTTTAGGTCTGGGGGGTTGGAGGTGGACAGGTGGCCACAGGATGACTGATCATTAAGCATGTTTGTGAGTGTGATTGTGTAAGTTTATTGTCGGCGGCCACAGATTGCGAGGGACAGGTGGCCGTAGCAGGTGTTGGTACTGGAGGCTGCATGTTGGTGCAAACTGCGTGGGTGTGAGTGAGTACGAGTCCACGGGGGGCAGTCAGACAGACAGTGTAGGAATTTGGAAGATTTCACACGAGGACAGCTGCTGTGTTTTTAAGAAATCTGACTAGCAGCGAGAAACCTACTCGCGCTGGAGGACAGCGAGGTGTTCATCTGGGACAGCTAACATGATTCATCATGATGTGATATTCTCAGCTGTCGGGTGCAAATGAGGAGAACAGAGTCGCCATCGTCTGCACTGCAACAGTCACACTGTGTCTTTCAGTCACGGTGAATGATGCCGTGATTCATCACACTAACCACATTTCTTTTACACGTGTGTCCCTGTTTCACTTCACCCACAAACACAGATATCAACGAGTGTGAGCGAGATGAACATGACTGCCAGCCCAGCCAGCAGTGCATCAACACACTGGGGGCCTTCACCTGTCAGTGCCCTGATGGTTACCGCAAGGTTGGCACAGAGTGCATTGGTGAGATAATCTGAATTCATCCTGTAACTAAGCAGGCTTAAATATGGCAAATCACATTTTTTTTGCCACATGGCCTGAGGGGAAGTTAGTTATAGCTGCAAGAGTGACCTTAATAATGTGCAGAGATGTGAATATCCCACCTCTGACTCTGTCTCTCTCTCTCAGACATCGATGAGTGCAGGTACAGGTACTGCCAACATCGCTGTGTCAATGTCCCCGGCTCCTTCTCCTGTCAGTGTGAACCTGGTTTCCAGCTGGCAGGAAACAACAGATCCTGCATTGGTGAGTGACGCCCTCTGCAAGACTCAACTCTCACAGCCACTGTCTCTGAATCAGGCAAAAGGTCTGCACAATCAATTCAGTCTTAACAGAGATCGTACTCAAGCTTTTGTCAACGATGACAAAAAGTGAAGTCTTTGAAAATGTAGATTAGAATGTTACAGATTTCACACATTAAAGTGAGTTTACAAGTCTTGTGGAGAACTATTGCTTATGTCGATAGTCATATAAAGTCTGTAAAGCCTTGACTACAAATTTGAAAAAACAAAACAAAAATCAAAACATGGGGTGTTGAGTTGGAAACAAGTGAGCTTACCAAACCAAACCTCTGAAGCTCCTCATCTCTGCTTTAGGCCGAAGGTTAGAAGCTACATTAGTAGCTGCTAGCATAACTAAACCAAATCTCTAATCCAGCTGTCTATGATCAAGTTGCATTGTGGGTAACACAGACGCCAGAAGAATGCTTAGAAAAAAAACAGGTGATGTCTGTGGTTCTGCTGCATCAATTTAGATCTCTTTTTTAAACTGTCCCTCATGAGTCCGACAATATGACAGTAGTGCAACGCTAGGTCAGTAAGGCACACTTTAAGGCATTTGTCTGTAATATTACATGTCTGTGACTACATAGGTTGACAGTTAAGATAAGATTTAAGAAAAGACAAATATTAAGGGTTTTACAGTTCAAAAAAATCAGGTAATCTGCTTCATCAGCTGTGGTCTGATCATATATGATAGTGGGCTAGCGTCGCTAACAACAATCCCACAACTGTCATTACATTTTGATTCAATCGGGGTTACCGCACATTTTCATGGGCAGAATTTTCAAAACCTTTCCCTGACTTTTCAAGGACCCATAATATTTTTTTTATCTTGCTCTACTCGCCCAGCGTTTTTCAGACAAATCCGATTCAAACTCTATTCAAACATAATTTCAGCTAGCTGGCAAACATGAAGGGAGAGACGGCATGCCCTGGGAGAAAATGAAAAAAGGTACATGATGGTAAACATCACATTTCAAGGCATATTAAAGCTGCCGTACGTTGACAACTACAGAAAATAAATTTGGTGTTGTTACATTACTTGGGAGGTTACTCAGGGAAGATTACTAACACAACAAAAGTCCACGACTTTTCGAAAAACTTTCAGTGATTTTTACAAATTCTAGTAACTAGTTCATTGACTGATAACAGACAAGATTTTCATCTGGTTACAGTCTGTCTTATCTTCCGTCTGACGTTGCGTCCACTCTATCGATTTCAGAGGGCAATGGGCATTAGATTTTCCCTAAACAATTACTAGAGACCCACACATCCGCCTAATGTCATTTTAAGTCTGTACTGATGTGTAGCCACGCTAACATACCTATGTTGCTGGGGTTTTAGAATGCAGCGAAGAAAAGTTGGGTGAATATCGCCTGATACTGTGAAGGCATATTGATTGAGAACAGCCTCAATAGAAGCGTCTATCTTGTCTGTAGCGCTCGTCATCATTGGTATTACTTCTCATTAGTTCTGGTGCAGTGCTTGACGACAGCATGACATTAGTCCCACTTTTGGTACTGATTGGCTAATTGACTCCCCCCACAGTACTCCTTGGTCATTTTTATTATAACTGAGAAACCTCTGTTTCATGTCTCGATGCCAGACCAATCAGCCAACTTGTACTTGTTTCAGTTGGTTGGATTCAAAGGTCTGGACTCAGGCAAATTGGCGCTCAAACACACAGAACCCGCCTCGCTTTGACCCAGTGAGAAAAACAACACAGACAGAAAACTCTTGTGAAGAAACCAAAACTGTTTCAACTCTGGCAGAAAATTGTGTATTAATTTTGGAGCCCATCACTCACAGTAACGAGCTAATTGAGAAAATATGTTTGCAGGGCCTTTGAATTTATTGATTTCTGCCTTCAGTTAAAGTTTTTCATCAAATTTTTTTTGGGATGTGTGTGCTCTTTGACTCTGTCAGCATTTCAGTAACACTATAAAATCTGCCTCCTGTCAGATGTGAATGAATGTGAGATGGGTGCCCCCTGCTCTCAGAGGTGTTACAACACGTATGGCACCTTCCTCTGTCGCTGTGACCAGGGCTATGAGCTGGGGCCTGATGGCTTTGCTTGTAACGGTAAGAAACCCACTTAGTCTGTCCTTAAAAAGGATTAATATGAGTGCAAATTTCACAGTGTAAGGGATGCCAGCCTGCTCTGTTTTTTGTTCCCGTTCCACCTTTAATTGGGAACAATGAATAAAACCTGAACTTTTCACTCGACAGACATCGATGAGTGCAGCTACTCCAGTTACCTGTGCCAGTACCAGTGTGTCAACGAGCCTGGGAAGTTCTCCTGTGTGTGCCCAGAAGGATACCAGCTGCAGGGCACCAGACTATGCCAGGGTAAGCACACACCCGCCTCCATTTCCTCCCAGCACCAACACCTTCCTCTCTGTGCTTTCAGAGTTACAAAAGCTGCACTGATTCAATAGTTACTCATTCTTCGACCGCAGCTCTGTTTAAATCCGACATCATCAGCTGTTTTTCTCCCGCAGATATAAATGAATGTGAGACAGGTGAACACCAGTGCACCGACACACAGACCTGCGTGAACATCCACGGACGATACCAGTGTGTGGACACAAACCGCTGCCAAGACCCTTACGTGCAGGTGTCTGAGAAGTGAGTGACACCTCATGAAAGCTTGTGTGTGTGTTCATAAGCAAACATGCACACTTTCACACACCTTTTCCCAATTACTAAAGTATGTGCTGGCCATCAGCTCCGAATATAATCAGCCCCTGTATTGAGTATGGCTCAAGCTGCACGATTACCCCAATTACTTTTTCCACGTATGAGTCCAACTTTGCAACCTTTTCTTCTGAACATGGTCCAGTGCAATAAGAAAACTATTACACTGTTACAAGTGTTGGATTGGGAACAGGTGTGGGTCACTATTAACAAATCCCAGATGATTTGGTCGTATAAAACGTGTTTTAGAAAAACATGAGGGAAAAAATGGCTACTGTTCAATATTTGTTAAGATTTTATAAGAGAACTCTCCTCCCAGTGATATTACTCCCTCTGCTGGCTGATATATGAACTACTGCTCATGTTGTCTGCACTAAATTCATCCAACCTTTATTTAAGACTCGTGAAATCAATTTAGGGAGACCCTCATTTTCAATGATGCCAAGCATGAACAAAGACATTAAAATAATTAATGAGCAAACAAAGAACAATCATGCACATCAATGAAAACAAAAATGAAATCATATAAAACAATAACCATAAATGAGCCCTAAAAGTAAGTAAACGTGGCAGTGATAGGTGCTGTAAGGATCACCTTTAATGAACCTTAGGGCTGAGTGGTAGACAACGTTTGCAGTTATTGTACTCAACTTACTTCTCTGTGTGTGTGTCCAGCCGCTGTGTGTGTCCCGTCAACAAGCCTGCCTGTCGAGATCTGCCCTTCTCCATCGTCCACCGCTACATGAGCATCACCTCAGAGCGCTCCGTCCCCTCCGACATCTTCCAGATTCAGGCCACCAGCGTCTCTCCGGGGGCTTACAACACCTTCCGCATCCGCTCCGGAGATGAAAACGGAGACTTCTACATCAGGGTAGGAACTGTGAAAGAGCACAGAGAGGAGCATGATTGATAAGTGCTCAGATTAAAGGGACAGCTCACCACAAAATGTAAAATTCATATTTTTCCTCTTGTGTGTAGTGCTATTTATCAGTATGGATTGTTCTGGTGGGAGTTGTTTAAGGTTGGAGATATCGGCTGTAGAGACGTCTGCCTGCTCTTGAATATAATAGAACTAGATGACACTCGGCTTGTGGTGCTCAAAGCACCAAAAAATACATTTATAAAACTCAACAGAAAGCGTCTCTTTACAGAAATCATGACCCAGTCACTCAAGATAATCCACAGACCTTGTTGTGAGCACTTTCATGTAGGAACTATTTTCTCTCTAACAAACTATACCCGCCCACCATATCACTGCAGAAGCAAGTGCCCATCTACTGCTAGCTCACTTAGCACCACCGAGCTAGCAAACATTACAGCTCAGCTGGGGAGAACGCCATTAATGTTTACATCTCAAGCTGTCATGAGCATGAGCCTCTCATCTTTGAGTAGATGCGCACTTCCTTCTGCACGGTGATTTGGTGTGTTACAATGAAACTGCTGACAAACCTGTGATCAGCGTGTCGATCTGTGTCTTGTGACTAAGTGCACAGACTGTAAGGAGCAGCTCTATTAAGGGTTTGTCAGGAAATGCTGTACTCTTTATGTTGTGGCGCTTCCTTCCTGACTAAACCTACTGAAATGTCACCCATTACACTACATTCTTAGGCACTGCATCTTAAAGAAATTCCTAATATAACGTCCAAATACAGTGAGTTTCTGTTACCACTGAATACATTTGTATAGGTCGGAGCACCAAAAAATCTGATTAGTATCAAAGAACTGAAGTGTGACAGGATGCTGTAGATCCTGAGGTCTCTGACGTGGTAGACTTCGTACTGAACGGTTCAACACTGTTTTTCAGTGCAGATCTATTTAAAGGTACACTCTGTAGGACTGTTGGTTACTGTTTGCCAACACTCTTGCCAAAAAAAGTAAAAGTAAAAGCCAACCTCAGATTCACTCTGGTTTGACGTTTCGCCTCACTATATTTGCTTTCTTTTTTGGCGCTGTGTCTCTTGGATGCCTGCTGCTTACGCTCTGGCACCTGTTTGCTACCTTTTTATAAAACCTGAACTCAGCTTAAGGTTTTTGGAGAAAAGTCTAAAACGCCAACAAGATGGAGACCTTTTATAAGTATTCTACTCTAACTTGACAACATAAACATTGGGAATAGGTTCCTATGTATTTCTTGTTAAAGTGTTGCTGTAGATGACAAAGAAACTATAAAGAAGAAACATGACGACAGGCACTGCAAATCACACTTTGACCTGACATATCTTTGTTGTTTAAACTTTTAAAAGTCCTTCCACCAGATTAAAAAAACTCACATGAAGTGATGTTGATTGACATTTTTTATCTAAATATGTGCATGGCATGATCTCCAAACAGATCATGGCTCTGTCGTGAGCTGCACCTGCTGGACAGAGCCATGATCTGGTTGGAGACCAATAACAAAGAAAATCAACATGCATATTTAGAGTTTACGAGTAGGGCGGTCAGCTCTATGTAGCGTATTGCTGCCACACCAGGAAAAAAATAATGAGTCAGTATTACATTATAATGTGAAAAGTTTATTGTTCTGACAAGTTCATGTTAAGATGCGATAAGTTATATTGTAAAAACGTAAAACTTTTCATGTTCTAATAATATAAATTATCACGTTATAACATGAAACTATATTGTTATAACGTGAAAAACTTCTTGGTAGAACAATAAACTTTTCATGTTATAACATAGTACTGATCCATTATTTTTTCCCTGATGTGGCAGCAATACGCTTCTGTAAGATGGTGTATTTCAGTCAGTTGAATATTTTCGGCAACTCTTCAAAGCACCAAATGTAAAAGAAAACCATAGCTACCTAATGTTAGCTGAGCTCTGAAAATCAAATTAATATTGGTGCTACAATGAGTGACAAACGATAGCTATGGGTTATCTTGTAAGACACTGAGATATACGTGACACTACATTGTGCAAGTAAAGAATTTCTGTATGTGAAAAGTATGTGGTAACATGCTCACTCATACTTGTCTTGTCTTCTCCAGCAAATCAATAATATCAGCGCCATGCTGGTGCTGGCCCGCGCCGTGTCGGGGCCCAGAGAGTACACGTTGGACCTGGAGATGGTGTCAGTTAACCCTCTGCTCAGCTACCAGGGCAACTACCAGACCAGCTCCGCGCTCAGACTCTCCATCTACGTCGGGCCGTACTCCTTTTAAAGAAGAAGAAGAAGAGTGGAGGGGACACAGAGAAAGATGGAGAGGGAGAGGGAAAAGGAAAATGAAGCTGTAAAACAAAAGTGGTCGATGCAGTTCAACCAGTCACTGTGATGTTACACTCTTAGCTTTTTGTACTTCCAAAGAAAGCCACACATTTCTGTCCGCCATATACGTTCAGTACAGTATACAAATAGAATGTAGCAGTAACATCTTACAGATTAATAACAGTCCTAAGATAATTAGTCCAGTCAGATTTGTTCCCTTGTGTTTAACGTGTCATGTTTACTGTTATTTTTTTACTCGACACCTATCTGACAGGCATCATTCTGCGGTCAATGTGTATGAAAAGGGATTTTATTTTCTTCACATCTGCTCAGGGTGATAACAAATCTGTGTGACATATTTTCTGTCTGTCTTCAGGTGGAGATATATTCACGCCCAGATTAATCTGTTTTCACCAGTTTACATCCTTATCTGCGGTTCCGCTCTGTTTGTCACTTTATTTGTGTCAGCCCCGTTTCCTGTTGACAGACGTGATTCAGTAACCACTCAGATCAGACCTCAGCAATCCACGCTCCTCCGTCACCCTCCACTGTTCATTCCTATGTACAAGCGCTCCATCACTGCCTTTTGTAGGTTTGTCACATTGCTGATTGTGTTGTACTTTGTTTTTTTTTTTGTCTAAGATTTAAACCCAAATAAAACAATATACCTTTTCCTCTGTGTCACAGTTACTACAACACATTCTTATATGTCTTTTTCTATGTCTCCAATGTGAGGGATTTGCTCCTTTTCTCAGTTTTTATCATTATAAGCTGAATATCTTTGGGTTTTAGACCTCTTGACAACATCACCTTGGACTCTGGGAAAATTAAAATAGTGTCTTTTTTAAACTTTCTAACATGCTACAGAAAAACATATTGAGTTATTAAAATAGCTACTGCAAGATGAATCAATAATGGATATTAGTTACAGCCCTAATAGTAATATTCTTACAATATTCTTCATTGACGATGTGCTTAAAGTTGGCTGATCCTTCCTGTGGAGGCCCAGTATGTTTGTTAAATGATGTAGCCCCATTCAAAAGCTCACTGGAGTGACTGTGTTGCCCTTTAACGCAGGTGGAGCAGTTAACCTGATGTACATTAGTCAAATGAGCCAATTAGTCTTCATCCTTAAAGTATTTTCTTTTGTAACCAAAAAATACTGTTTGAAAAGCACAAATCTCAGCTTTCACTTGTTGAAGTTTGTTTTTGAGGAACTCCTTGTTGCCCGTTTGGGAAAAAAAACACCCACTACAACTGTGGTTCTCACCAACTGAAAGACCAGTGGCTGTGTTCCTTGCTTTGGCCTCAGGGGGGCAGTAATGAGCCTGTTATGATTTGGTGCACCACAGTGAAGCAAAGAAGTCCCACACAAGAAAACTTGTTTTGACAAATAATTCAGAGGTGAGGATTGTGCTTCATCTGTACAGTATATTTCAGTTTTAAAAGAGAAAATACTTCACAGAGGTTGTCAATATGACAATGAAGGACCGCCAGGAAACTAGATAGTCCAAATGGGGACTGTATGATGTCATTATGGGCTCTCTGACAGGCGACACCATTATCTAGTCCTGTCCAAGGGGCAGGTCCTCGAATGACCACTTGAGACTGGCTCCAAAAACTTGAACTCCATTTACCCACGTTAAAATGCTCAGCTCTACAGCAGAAATAAACATGTTTACAGTCTGGTACAAGAGTTGTTTTCGTCTCTGTGGCTAGTTTCCCTGTTCGTGACAACTGCAGAGGGGCTAAATTTTTACATAACTCACCTGTTCACATTTTATTTAAGCTTAAAGTTATGCAGTATTAAGGGCGCGGCCGCTTGACTGACCGGCTGTCTGCCAAGAGTCACCACAGTGTGTTCAAGGTAGGAATGTCTCACTGTTATTCCACCTTGCAATTCAGTACAGAAGGTACGATTGCGCCATAGGGGAACAGAGTTGTCTCACCTTTCAGCTGGCAGCGGAAGTAACAGCGCAGAATCAAACTCTATGTTAAAGGGACAGCCTGCAGGACGACATGTTGCTACCCACCATCAGGAGATTTACAAAACAGCCAGAAGCAGTTAGCGGCTAACTCAAAGAAGAAGAACAGCAACAGGAAATGTCTGCAAATAGGAGCCAATAAAGTCAAGGAGCGCCTTACTCTCCAAGCAAGATGAGATCAACCGCCATAAGACAAGGATGATAAACGATTGTTGTCGCCATGTTTATGCCATTTGTTTTTGTTTAGAAAGTGCTACCCGACATGTGGGTTATACATCACACAAAAGGCCGGCCCTGTTGTGTTATATCATCACGCCCGTTACAGCTCTTTTGCTATCTTAAATCACCGCGAGGGGTGGCATTATGCTGCCTGTGTAATGAGGGGCCTTCATTGTGGCCCTGTCACAGGATCTCTGTGTAAAAGGGCTTATGACTCAGATCCAACCCTCACTCCTACACAGCTCCACCCTCTCGTCTACATATGGTCACTTCTGGCTCCAAAAACCCAAGACAGTGGCAGCCAAACTGCCAAACTCAAGGCCTCAAAACGGGAGCCCACAAACCAATGGGTGACATCATGGTGGCGACATCCACTATTTTTATACAGTCTATGGTCCTGACCTAAAATACATTTAGGCTGCCTTTAAATTGTACTTTCGGGGTGCAAAGTAGGTCAGTGGGTACAGTGACAACCCCATGTGGAAAGGCAGCGTCCTTGCTGCAGCAGCTGTCGGCTCGATTCCAGCCTCAGGACCCCCTTCACACCTCAAACTGTCCTGTTGCTAAAGGCAAAAAGCCCAAAAACTAACTTGTACTTTCACCCAACCGAGGAGCTGATGCTTGACGGTGTGACCGGGTCTTACGTTATGGCCCACCTGACCAACATGGCATCCTCACTTGAAAGACACACCCTGCTCAGTAATCCAACCACCATCACCATTTGTCTGGTTCCCTAAAACTGTATTACAAAATAAAAGGTGTCAATGTGGAGTCGTGTGTGAGGGTGCAGCAGGCAAGTCGACAGGGTAACTGGTGTTTGGCTGAGTTCAGCCCACGACGCAGAGAAGGCTCGACTGTGTGTTCCAGCGTATCAGAACCACCCCCCTCTTCACCTGCACCCACACACAGCACAGCCCTCTGTAACGAAATGTATGCGCTTCTTTCTTTAACATCATCGTGATTTCTGTATTTACAAACGTTTCTGTCCAGTCCTAAAACGCAGTCACGTTAGTAAACTGTAAAGAAAGATCACTGCCTCATTTAGATTTCTCTCCTCTTCACTAATAATCTAAAAATGTTTCATTTGAGCAGCAGGACGAGGCAGATTAAAACGTCCTAACGTCCTTAAATTGGAGAGGAAAGGCAAAATGGCTGCAGTTTAAATGAGACAGGACTGAAGCTCTGCAGCCTTCTGTTCTATTTTTACTGTCACAGCACTTCACTTGTGTGTTAACTGATTCTCCTGACCCACAAAAAAAAAAACCTAAGGAAAAAGAGAGAGAGGGAGAAAAAGAGAGAGGGGAAAGCCCTTATTTCACAGTCCACTGCTGTTTGCTCCGCCCAGTCCTACACACAAACACACACAAACACACCACACACACCTCCCATCTGTCCTCACTGGGGGGTGATGACTCACACACACAGCCCTGTTTTATGTAATCAGAGCAGACAGCGTTCAGCCACCAGGGGGCAGCAGGCCACACAGATCTCCTCTCACAGCAGCAGTCCAGGAATAGCAACAACCTGAGGAGAGAGTGTTGGTTTTATAACCTAATTGACTAGTGAGCCTACATTTTCTCCAGTTTTCCATGAACTCATACACCTGTGGGAGGAAAAAGTGAAGGCAACTTTGTCTACTTTTCACAAATTATGTACCGCACAGCGACTACGGCAGCGTACAAATACTTTCCAAGCTCTGAAATATGTTGTAGCGCAGACTTTTTCTTGCATAACCTGGCATCTTGTGATGATGCAGAACAAAGATGACAGAGCCTGGCGATGGTGTTAAAGAGTGCAGTAGGGTAGGAGGTGTGCGTGTGTGTGTTCACATTAGGGGAGAGAAGTGGTACAAGTCCCCTGGCATTTCCTGTTGGCATTCAGACAGAAAAGAAAACCTGACTAAAACAGGATGACACTGTTACGGATGTAATACTGAACGAGCCTACTCGGCACAGACCCAGGGGCTTGATGGGTCAGGGGGCCACGCAGAGACGCAAACCAAACAGGAAGAGATGCAAAACAACCACAAAGAGGCGCAAACCAAACACGAAGAGACGGAAAACAACTGTAAAGAGACATGGAGCAACCATAACAAGGCGTAAAAATGACAACAAAGAGACACTGAATGACCCCAGAGACGCAAAATGACCACAGAGAGAAGCATAATGACCACAAAATGAATTCAAAGAGACATAAAAAGACCACAAAGACATGCAAATGACCACAAGGAGATGCGAAATGACCGGAAAATGATCAAAAAGAGACCCAAAACGACTACAAAGACACACAAAATGACCACAAAGAGACGAGAAATGGCTACAGAGATGCAAAATGGCCAGGGAATGACCACCAAGAGACCCAAGATGACTATAAAGACACTCATAATGACCACAAAGACACAAAATGACCACAAGGAGATCCAAAATGACCACAGAGACACAAAATAAACACAAAGAGACCAAAAATGACCACAAAGAGATGCAAAATGACCGCAAGGAGACTCAAAATGGCCAATATATACACAAAATAACTTGATGCAAAACTACTAAACATAAATGTAAGGCAACCAGAAAGGGACACACAACATTTGAGGCCAGTTTGTGTATGTTTCAGTCTGAGTGTCTTACTAGTATAGGAGGGGTGGGGGGCCTTTTACATGCCTGTGCCCAGGTACCCGCTGTCTCATAAGCCGTCCATGGACACTGTATTAAAGACAGTGGACACAGAGGAGAGCATTTAAGCATTTAAAATGGTTGCATTTGTGCTGTAGGTCTGTGTCTGTGTTTATGTGATTGTTTGTGTCTCTGTGTTTGTGTGTTTTCGTGTGCGTGTGTGGGTGTTTACATAGGAGAGCATGTGTTTGAGTGTGGCGTTGCCCACACAGACGAGTAGGAGGAGTGTTTGGGGTGGCAGAGGGGAGTGCTGGAGCGCCTGGGCCTCATTTTTTATTTGGCACCTATGCGGGAGTATGAGCTCATTTCTGGGCAAGCCGTGCCCTGTAGGCCGCAGTGGGGAACGGCGTGGGACCGGAAGGAGAGAAACGAAGGCCCATGCGGGGCCAGAGTGCACCAAACACTCCAGTCTGATGACACAAACATGGCGGACAGCAAAGACACCTTTCTATGTTATATAAATCTATTTTGTCCCTCAGTTTGAGACATGCTGCCATGACAGAGAAGCAATCTGTTCCCCAGGTTTTCCGCTTTGATCTTCTCCTATTGCATTACAAAAAGCTCTCGATGCCTCCCCCCTCCACTACACTACAATGCAGGTATTATATTTATGAATGAAAGAGCGAGGTGGAGTGTCATTTCCCTCCACCCACAGCCCCGGAGCACCGAGATTAGTTCATTAACGAAAGAGCGGGCAGTGGAATCTGTAGGACATCAAAAACAGGCTGCACAATACAAAGAGGGCCGGGTGATTAGGGAGTGTAAATTAGTGAGGGCATGAGGCAGGAAATGGCTCGCTCTTCTGGATATTTGCATACAGTATATTAAACAGATATATGGAGAGAGGGTGATCAGAGGGGGAGGACAATTACACAACACTACATAAACAATCACACCAGGGACTAATCTGAAAAACAAGATACTACTGGCTCTCACAGATGCATTATTTCATACAAAGTGTTTTGCATAGAAACAGAAAAGAACACTAATCTCCAACACTACTATTACAAAGACTAATCTACAGTATAGCCTGTATCTTGTGATGTCAAGACCTAACGATATTTAAGAAGACTAAGAGGCTGTTCAGCACGGTGGTGCTCTGAGCTAAATGCTAACAAGACCATGCTCACCAGCTCAGCTGCCACAAGAAAATGTTGGCATTGTGCGTTTCTGAAAACCACGGATACCTTACATTTGTATGTTTCATAAAGTGACATAGTTCTGATGGAGCTGACTGTCATCAGGATGTGGAGGTGATGATGGATAGTGTGACACTAGGCATGATGCCTGGCTGCAGACCACTGTTCAAGACCAACAAACAGCAAAACTTGTTTTTTAGTGAGACACCGGTGTATTTCTAGCAGAGATTGTGGCACCAAAATCGGGTGTTTCTTGCCGATATATCGTCAGTATTTCTAGCTGCAAATGTGGCACCAAAGCTGGGTACTTTTTAGCAAGGCATTGCAGCATTTCCAGCAGTGACTGTGCCACCAAAAGCAGCTGTTTCTTAGCGAGACATCTGCAGTATTTCTGGCGGTGATTGGGCCATCATAAGCAGGTGATTCTTCATGAGACATTAGTATAATTTCTGGAAGCAATTGTGGCACCATATTCGGGTGTTTTTTAGCAAGACACTGTCGCATTTCCAGCCAAGATTGTGCCACCAAAATTGAGTGAGACAGCAGCGGAATTTTCTGCGATGATTGTGCCACCAAAAGCAGGTGTTTCTTGGAGAGACATTGGCAGCATTCCTGGTTGCAGCTGTAGCACCATAATCAGGTGTTTATTTTAGCAAGATGTTGTAAGCATTTGCTGTGGCGATTGTAGCACTGAAACCAGGTGTTTCTTAGTGAGACATCTGTGGCATTTCCAGCAGCATTTGTGGCACCAAAACCACATCTTCCATAATTAGATATTGTTGGCATTTCCAGCGGTGACTGTGCCACCAAAACCAGATGCTTTTTTAGCAAGATACCTGACCAGCTGCAGACCACTGTTTAAGACCAACAAACAACAAAACTGGTTGTTTTTTCGTGAGACATTGCAGTATTGCCAGCCAATATTTGGCCACCAAAAGCAGGTGTTTCCTGGTGAGACATTGGGAGCATTACTGGCAGTGACTGTGCCACCAAAATTGGATGTTTTTTAGCAAGACATTAGCAGCATTTCCAGCATGACTGTGCCACCAAAAGCAGGTGTTCCTTGGCGAGACATCTGCAGCATTTCCAACAAATGTTACATATTCATCCATTTGCAGAAAACGTAAAATGCCAATAGTTATTCCTGCGACACTCACAGTGACAGTGCTAACACACTGACTTTATCAGGTAATGTTTACTGTGTTCACCATCTTAGTTTAGCATGTTAGCGTGCTAGCATTTGCTAATAACAACTAAAAACAAAACATAGCTGAGGCTGAAGGGAATAGCAGTTTTGCAGATATTTGGTCACAAACTAAAGTGTGTAATAAATACAGACTTTGACCTGATAATTGCGCTAAGGAAGAGCCAGGGAATCCTCAAAGTCTGTAGGATTTGTCCTCTTTGAAATTTTCTATCATTAAGAAAAAAATCCAGTGGATTTTCTTGTTATTGTTTCTAATATGAACATCTGTCAGACCAGAAGTGACCTCTACATATCACACAGAAGCTTACATGTGATACGCTCTGTAAATTCTCCCCCTGTAATACAACAGGAGTCATTTCTTGTTAGCTCTGGAAATAATTAGCTTATCAGTGCGGTCCAATTACAGGTTCAATAGCTGTGCATGTTCATTACCTCAGGTCAGTGTAATCTCCCACGAACACAGTGGGATTTTAGTGCAGTGAGCAGGATATTGGGTCACATGTCAGTGATTAACAACAATGTAATTAAAGATATGACTGTGCAGGTGTCTGAGAGGATGACAGCATGCACTCTGCAAACAAAAACACAGAGGCTCCAAAAATGCATCTTTATCTCTGTTTGTCATTCAAACAAAACTTAAGCTGAGATGCAGAGAGCCTTGGATAGATTTATATAAGGCTCTAAGCTAGACCTTACCCATGCCTACTCTACCTTCAATTTCTTTACTCATTGCGTAAATGTGGTTACCAAGAAACGACAACGTGTTGCTATGGGTGAGTGGGTGTAAAGCGGCAAAAGGGACCAATGCTGAAAAGACATTCAGCCCTGAGAAAAATAACAGAAATGAAAAACTGAAAGGTATGTGAACGGCAGGGAGCAGAAGCTGGGGAGGAATTTTGTGAATCACAAAAACACAAACTGATTGTGAAACAGATATTTGGGCTGTGACTTTTAGCTGCAGAGAAGAAGGCAGTGGTGAAGGAAGTATTCAGATCCTGTTTAATTTAAAAGTAAAAATACCAAAACAACATAAAAATACTCACAAGCATACTTAACATTATTTTATAAGCATGATACTTCATGACTTTCCCTCATGAAAACTGTTGGTTAACCCTCTGGAGTCTGTCGATTCACTAGTGAATGAGCATGTTTTATTTACAATAACATAAGTCATATATCATGTAGAGAGTTTTATAGTTTGATTTCCTACATCCTTCTGCTCTATTTATGTGTATAAAAAGTGAAACCATATTTTCATAACCTATAGAAGAGTTCTATAATGATCTTTCAGGGATCACCACTAAAGATTTGTACATTTTTATTGTGTTTTTCGGTTCTTCTCAGCTTTACATTTTGTTGAACTGACGAAATGAGACGTCAGACATGTAGCTGCATTTGCACTGATAGATGTGGGTTACGGACAGTTTACAAGGTGCTATATAAAGACAAAAACGAAAGCAGAGAAAGACAAAATCAACCTGAACTCCATTAACCATGAATTGATGACGTGTTTTGGAAAATGACACATAACTTCTGTTTGTGGCTAAATATAGATATTTATGTGCTTTATATCCATCTGTCTTTATATAATCCCTCCTAAATCTCAGTGGTCTATCAGGATTTATTTTATTAGAGTTTCATAACTTTTGTTAAAGGTTTGCTTAAAAGAATAAGGAGTTGTGTCGAGCCAAACATAACTTATGCCACTATGTACATTAACATGCTGTACATTTATTTGTCAATCAAAGATACATATTTTTCTTTTTACCTGCTGCTATGTATCAGTCTAGATTATTTTGGTGTGAGTTGCCGAATGTTGGAGATATCAGCCATCAGGGATGCATTTGAAACCTGTTTCAGCTGAGAACCATTTCCAAATTGTCTGATCCATCAGACGCCTCCAAGCTTTTTAATTACATTTACTGATGCTGACATGTTTTTCCAACAATTGCACATCGTAAAACAACGATGTCATGTGTCACACTGCTTGAAACTTGCAACAAGATGGAGTCATAGCAGAGAGGAGGCTTGTGCTTGTGACAGCTAAAGATGTAAATATTATTAGCGTCTTCCTCGGCTGAGCTGCAATGTTAGCTAGCTTAGAGGTGCTAGGTGAGCTAGCAGTAGATGCACGCTACTTTTGCATGGTAATGCAATTGACTGGTGTTGTTTGGCAGAAAGAAAACAGTTCCTACATGGAACTGCTCACAAAAGGTCTCTGGGAAGTTTTTGAGTAACTGGGTCATGATTATTTGAAAGAGACATTGCTGTTAATTTTTTTTAAATGTATATATTTCCTGCTTTTAGTGCCACAAACTGAGTGCCCTCTAGTTCCATTGTTTCTGAGAGAAGGCAAACATCTCTATGGCCATCTCCAACATTCAGCAACTCACACTAAAACAATCTAGAAGCCCAGCTGCCAGCAGAAAATGTTCTCACTATATGTTGCTGAAAAACAAAAATCCTTCACATTTGCACGTTTTAACATTTATTATATGAGCTGACTTTTGTCATCGGGAGGTGGAGAGGATGATGGATGGTGTGTCACCTGGGCAAGACGCCTGCTAAGCTGCAGTTCATTGTTTGAACCAACAACAGTAGATGCTTTTTGGCAACCCTTTGCTGCATTTCCCAGCAGCATCTGTGCCACCAAATGTTGGTGTTTTAAGCCAAAACATGACCTTTTCCTCACTGAATGGTCTTTGTGCCAAAACCTAACCACACCTTCACCACAGCCTCGTTGAGAGACACAAAGATCTGATATAGAATAATGTAACTAATGTGTCCGTGGTTTGCAAAAATGTACATTACTAACATTTTTTCTGGCGGCAGGGTTGCATAGACCTTATAGCTCTACAGGTTAGAGGAAAAATATGTATTTTTGATTTTGTTATGAGCTTTCCCTTTAAGTAAAAGTATTACCAGCATATTGTACCAATGCGTAAATATCAAAAGTAAATATGTTCACGCAGCCAAATGATCCCTGTCAGAGTTAAATTCTCATTTATTATATATAGCATTATCATAACTGATGTTGGGAGAGAGTTACTGCCTCAAGTGAGGGAGCTTAAGTATATCAGGGTCTTGTTAATGAATGTGGGTAGAATGGATCGTGGTTTGGTGCGGCTTCTGCAGTGATGCAGGCGCTGTGCCGGACCATTGTGGTGAAGAGAGAGCTAAGCTGGAAGGCAAAGCTTCCGATTAACTGGTCCATCTACTTCCCAACCCTCACCCTAGTGACTGAAAGAATGAGACTGCGGATACAAGTGGCCGAAATGAGTTTCCTCCGTGGGGTGTCTGGGCTCAGCCTTAGAGATAGGGTAAGGAGCTTGGACATCTGGAGGGAGCTCGGAGTAGAGCTGCTACTCCTTCACATCAAAAAGGGTCAGTTGAGGTGGTTCGGGGATCTGATCAGGATGCCTCCTGGGCGCCTCCCGCTAGAGGTGTTCCAGGCACGTCCTACTAAGAGGAGGCCCCGGGGCAGACCCAGATTACATATCTCATCTGGCCTGGGAACTCCTCGGGGTCCCTCAGGAGGAGCTGGGAAGTGTTGCTGGGGAGAGGGATGTCTGGGGTGCTTTGCTTGGCCTACTGTCCCCTCGAATAAGTGAATGAAAATGGATGATTAGCTAACTGATGTATTAACATGTAAAGAAGCAGCTCAATATAAAATCTGGTTGAGGTTAAGCTGTTGGTCAGTTTAAAGTGTCACAGTGCATACATATATATATATTAGACACACTGCTAACTGGTACTTCATAGAGTACACAAGTAAATTAAGATGCCTCATATACGTCCTTTACAACCTTTCCTAAAATAGATCAAATCTCTCTTTACTGGAAAAACAAAACAAACCTCCAATACCCACAAAAATCCGGCCTCTCAGCAGGCAATTAAGAGACCACAATATTACAGTATTTATAGGCATCTCTTATTTAGTGTTTTCTTACCAGACCGATATGATAATAATATCCAGTAAAAGGCTTCCTATAACCTGTTACCTCTTTTCCAGCTTGTTGACCCCATAAAAGTCGTGTTTGTGTTTCAATGTATTTTTGGAGCCCTATAGATAGAGAGCAGGCCTCAATAGGGAGAAATGAAGTAATTGACCCCCATCCATTCACGAATCAGCCCAGAGTGAATGAATCAGTGAACTGCTCGTGACAGAAGGCAACACAGAAGGGGAAAATAAACTGTAATGATAGTGATATTAGGGGGTCACCTGATAGGCATCAAAACGCCAGGTCAATAGGGGTGTATTTTGAGCGAGGACAGTGAGGGAAAAGTGGACAAATGGACCGAGTCTAAGAAAAGAACGAGGTACAAATATGGTTTATTGGGTGATGTGAAGCCCATTCAGCACATCTGTTCCTCCCTCGCTCTCATCAGCCCACTCTCCGCTTTCGTTACGCAACACCTCGCTCTATCTGCTCATCTTGAACATATGCCTGGATGATATACGTTCAAATTAACACCGAATGTAAAATGTACCCAGATGTCACATCCGCGGTCTTTTGTCTTTGATCTGTGCTTGACCTTTTGTCTGAAATCGAAGCTGAGAGTTAATCGAGGGGAGCGAGACACACACGGAGGGAAACGGGGAGAGAAAAAGGTAGAGAGGGAGTCTCAATGAAAGATCTGCTGCTAGGAGGTCTCTCATGATGTAACACATCTACATCACGTCACCATGGCAACCCCGCATCAGCACCAAGTTACTGTGGGGAGAAAGAGTCAGTGTCTGTGCTGGTATGTTACAGTAAAGTCTCTGCGTGTGTCCACAACAAAAAGAAAAGACATATGGGTGCAAATAACTACATAATAAAGATACGTGTTTATATAAAATGTGTTATTATAAATATTACATTAATAAATGCTACAATGAAATAAGTTTTATTGTATTCAAATGTAAGGGGGATGCATGTTAAAAACATCTTAGATGTATACTGATACTGATTTTATCCTTGAGCACAGACACAGGTTTAATCGCACACAGGATAATAAAGCCTCTCATGGCGGACTCCGTCCTCAATAGATATATCTCGGCTATTTACAGAGTTATTGTCCCCATGTTCTCCTGTGAGTCTAAGTATAATCCGAGGGACCTTGGGGAGACAGAGAACTCTGAACGCAACTAAAGAGCTCCAGTGAAAAACTTCTGCCCCCTGTTCTGTGCCCTGCCTGCTAAAAATAAACTGGATATTGAAAAGCGAAGAGAAAAGGTACAAGGCTACTGGCTCACAAAGCCACGCCGAGAGAGGGAGGCAGGGAGTGATGGATAAAGGCGGGAGGTGAGGAGCGGGAGTGTGGGTGGAGCTGTGTATGTGGGTGTTTGTATGGTTCGTATTCACAGGTTGCGTCTGTCTGTCGACAGTTCTGACAGGCTTCGAATAAGACAGAGTGACATGTAGTCAGAGGGAGCGGATAACATGCGTGTCGATAAACCGCAAAGATACTGCGGGCATTGTGATTATACACATGTGAAACTGTACTTATTAAATCAACAGCCTTATTTTACAGTTGCTGCCATCAAAATGTTATTGAGGCACAATTTGAAGCCAGGACTAATGAATCTTACATTTTCCACAACACATATCCTGTTCCTGGATCATGACAGGGCTGGAGCGTGTCCCAGCATGCATCAGGTTTAAACATAGGATTCACCTAGAGCAGTAGTTCCCTACATGGAGGGATGGGGACTCTACGTGGTCACAAGATAAATTTGAGTGGACGTGAAATTAATAAAATGAAACCAGAAAAAAACTCCTGATATATTAAGTTATCCTTATTTTTTCATAGTTTCCTCAAGTGTTTGCTTTTTGTCTTATAAATTAATGAATTGGAGCTTCAAAAAATCCAAACTGCAGGTACTTTGTTTTGTGGCGTGACATGTCAAAAAGGTAGGGCACCACTGACCCAGACTTACAAATTCATCTGACCTAGATGTCTCCAGAGTGTAGGAGGAGCACCCAGAGGGCCACCTGCTCTTTAAACATACATTTTTAAAAAGTTCTCAGTCCCAAACAGATCCTGTCATAATCATTTTGGTCTCCCTCAGGACATAAAAGCTGCAGCATCATGAACGCACAAGAGTCTAAGACATGTACCACTTAACCGCAACTGGATTTTTAATGCATGTTATCCACCTTCCACCACTACACTGTGTTCAGTTTCCTTGTATTAATATTGTTATTTGATCTGTTTTTTTCTGGATACTTGAAGGTCTGATGAAATAAAGCAGAAATGCAAAAAAAGGCAACAGATACTTAAAGGGGCAGTTCACCCTAAAATCAAAAATACATGTTTTTCCTCTTACATATGGTGCTATTTATCAGTCTAGATAGTTTTGGTGTGAGTTGCAGAGTGTTGGAGATATCAGCTGTAGAGATGTCTGCCTTATATCCAATAATTATCTCTCAAGATAATGTTGTGAGCAGTTTAATGTAGGATCTATTTTCTTTCTACCAAACTACAACTGCCCACAAAATATCACCATGCAGAAGAAAGCGCACATCTACTGCTAGCTCACCTAGCATCACTGAGCTAACTAACATTACAGCTTGTGCTGTCACGAGCATGAGCCCCTCGTCTATGAGTAGATGTACACTTCCTTCTGCACAGTGTTGAGGGTGGTGGGTGTAGTTTGTTCGAGAGAAAATAGTTCCTACATGAAACTGCTCACAACAAGGTCTGTGCATTATTTTGAGTAACCAGGTCACAATCTCTGAAAAGAGACATTGCTGTTGAGTTTCACAAATGTATTTTTTTTGGCACATTGAGCACCACAAGCCGAGCGCCATCTGGTACTATTACATTGGAGAGTAGGCTGACATATGAAAAACAAATATATGTATTTTTGATTTTGGGGTGAACTGAATTTGAATTTGAATTTGTCAGCACACGAGATGTGATAAAAACAAGTATATAAAAATAAACATAGCAGGGATTGTACAGGAGAGGCAGGAAACCTGAAGGGGCTTGTGGCGAAAACCTCCCAGCTGGAATTTCAAATCTATTCTATTACAAATATTTCTCTCCTAAACATGAGAATATAACAAACAAAACAAGAAGACACTATAATAATAAATGAAACAGACACATACACTTAACTAACACATTAGCTATGGGGCAGGTATTTTTCATTAGATTTAAATGAGAGTAATAATGGACAGGTTTAATGAAGTGAGGACTGTCGTTCCAGAGTAGTGGTTCTCTGTCCCTATGATATATATTAAGTCAGTCTATACAGGTGTCCTGGTGGGTTAAAATGCATTTATTATAACAGCATTCCTCACCAAGATCCAGTCTGGGACCTTTGTTGCATGTCGTAACACCATCTTTTCCTCCCCATGTTAACTGTCTCTCTCTGCTTTCTACCACCATAGGCAAAATGCCAAAAACCAATCAGTCAATAAATCCAAACAGCAGCCACAGTATGTTTTAGATGCACTGTCAGTGCAGCAGACTGTATGATAAAATGAATGAATTCCTTCTCAATCTTTAGTTTCTACATTTCTTAAAAAAAAAATCCTAATTTTGATAATGTGTGGAATTGTCTGCTAAAATCTGCTTTTTAAAATGTATATATTTGTTATGTTATTCAATAGGAGCATCATTTAATAAGGAGAAACAATGCAACAGATGTAATGTTCAGTATATGGGGCGTCTAGCTGAAACTAATGTACAGCCACAAACCATCGTTAGCTTTTTACATTTTTAACAACATATTTGGGATAACAACAACAGAGCGGGCTGTTTATTTGTGTATGTATTGTACATGACTCCACGTCCACATATACGCAAGAGTGTGTATATGTAAGTATATGTATGCAGTATCGAGCGCTACATGTACTGTGTGTGATAATCTTGTCATTGTAGTTTTTAGTACGCAGCGATTCTGATATCACACGCTAATGTCCATCTTTCAGCTCCCCAGTCAGTTCCCCTCTACCTCTGTGTCCCTAAATTTCTTTTTCTTCCTCAACTCTCCTCTTTACTCTACATCCTCTCTCTCTTTCGCGCTCCCGCTTCGATGCAGGAGTGGGAGGTGTTGCTAGGCGACAGATTAGCTCCTTCCTTTCAAGAAGCAGAGCGCAGACCTTGACTCTCTGGGTGTAAAAATAAACAGAAAAAAGAAAAGACAGTCTTAGAGGAAAAAGGACAAGTATCTTTCACCTCTGGCATGAGATCCTCACTTTTTTTTGTTTACCCTGAAACCCCCCCATCCTCCTCCTCTTCTTCCCCCTCACCCTCATCTCCTGCACTCTTCACCCTGAAGTGGTCCAGAAATAATTTGGTTATTTATAGCCCCATTTACATTTGAGATAAACACAATCTATCGCTCATCGTCAGTAAAAGTGTTGACATTTTGTCTGTAATGAACTTTCATAAGTCATGCTATGATGGAGCTGCTGCAGAGACTGATGATCTGTCCTCTCTGTTCCCTGCGATGTGATGACTAAGGTTGTGGAGGAACATGCTGCTCGTCCCTCATCCGCAGTTTCGATCCATGCCAACGGCCGAAGCTGTGAAAGTCACACCTGTTGGCGACTGTACGAGAGCGTGTGTACAGAAAGAGCTAGAACACTCCTGCGCTTTGTACATCTGCTCTGTGTGTGTGTGAGTTTGTGTGTGTGTGTGTGTGTGTGTGTGTGTGTGTGTGTGTGTGTGTGGAGGATAGTGACAGAGAGTAACTGTTGTTGAATGAGTGTATAATCATATTAGCAACTCAGTAAACGAGTGAGTGAGGAGCACTGCGAAAGATTAGATGACTTTAAGAGGTTATGCAAGGTAATATGTGAGTGAGTGAGTGAGTGAGTGAGTGAGTGAGTGAATGAGGAAGCAAGTTGAACGCAGTGACTATGAAAGCAGATTAACACATCAGAGAGTGAGTTAAAAAAGAGCGAATGCGCAGTCAGCAGAGAAAGTAAATGGATCTGAGGGTGACCAAGGTAACGTGTGTGTGTGTGTGTGTGTGAGTGAATCTGGATGAATGAGTGAGAAAGTGAAGGTGAATATGGACAACAGAGGAAGTGAGTAACTGTGTGAGTAAAAGGGAGAGGATATGGGTGTGTGAGTGAACCACTGAACAATGAAGTTAGTGAGTAAAATGTGCTCGAAAGAGTATTTAAATAACTGATGGTGAGAGGGAGAGCACCCTAATATGTGGGTGAATGAATGAATCTGAGTAAGTGAATGTACGGAGTGAATGCAACGACAACTGAGGAAGTGAGTGACTGTGTAAACCTGTGTGAATGAGTGAAAGTAAAAATTAAACGATTAAATGATTGTAATGCGTGCAAGTAAGTAATGTAAGCAAGTGAATGAATGAGCAAGTAAAAAAGTAAACATGTTGATAACAGAGTGATTGTGTGAGGGATTAAATGACCAATTAAGTGTGTGAGTGAGTGAATGGGTGAGCAAATAAATTAGTGTACGAGTGAGTAAGTAACAGAGTGAATGAGGAGGGCAAGTGAAAGTGTGAATGTGTGGATAAGACAGAAAATGTGTGAGAGGTCTTCAATTCAGTTTTATTTATAAAGCCCACTGTCCCAAATCACAATTTGCCTTAGAGGTTTCACAGCAATCTGAAATGTGAATAAGTTCATGATTAAGCAACAAGTGAATCTGACTTGAATGAATCAGTGAGTTATGAGCCGGTGGTGGGAATTCTGCAGCTATGGGAAATGGACTCGTATTTGTAACTACATTCACACTTTGGCAGCTGAGGCTACTGAGGGATTTTGTCCCCATCCATCTATTTTCATCCGCTTATCTGGGCCTGACTCACGGGGGCAGCAGGCTAAGCAAGGTACTCCACATGTCCCTCCCTACAGCAACATTTTTCAGCTCCTCCTGAGGGATCCCAAAGCGTTCCCAGGCCAGATGAGATATATAATCCCTCCAGTGTGTTCTGGGTCTGCCCCGGGGCCTCCTACCAGTGGGACGTGCCCGGAACACCTCTAACTGGAAAGGCCCAGTAGGCATCCTGATCAGAAGCCCGAATCACCTCAACTGACCCCTTTGGACGTGAAGGAGCAGCGGCTCTACACCAAGCTCCCTTCAGATGTCTCAACTCCTCACCCTATCTCTAAGGCTGAGTGCAGACACCCCACAGAGGAAACATCAACATTTCAGCTGTTTGTACACGCAACCTCATTCTTTCGGTCACTACCCAGAGCTCATGACCATAGGTGAGGGTTGGGACGTAGATGGACCAGTAAACTGAAAGCTTTGCCGTCTGGCTCAGCTCTCTCTTCACTACAACAGTCCGGCACAGTGCCCGCATCACTGCAGAAGCCGCACCAAACCACCTACCCATCTCATGCTCCATTTCACCCTCACTCATGAACAAGACCCTGAGATACTTGGGCTCCTTCGCTTGGGGCAGCAACTCTATCCCAACCCAGAGGGGGCAATCTTTTCCAGCAGAGAACCACGGCCTCAGACTTGGAAGCAGAGATGACAAGAGATGCAATTCTGAGGTCTCCAAATTAAACCCCAAACTGCATCTTGAGATCCTGTTCATGAATATCACAAACATAATCTATGACAAGGGCCAACCATAGTGGAGGCCAACACCCACTGAAAACATGTTTAACTTAGTGTGTGGACAAAGCTCTCACTTTGGTCATATAGGGATCAGACAGCTCGTGTTAACGACCTCTGTACCCCGTATTCAAGCAATACACCCCATAGGACTCCCCATGGAACGCAGTCGTAAGCTTTCTCCATGTCCACAAAACACATGTAGACTGGATGGGCAAACTCCCATGAGCCCTCCAGCAGCCCTGCAAGGGTGAAGAGCTGGTCCACTGTTCCACAACCAAGATGGAAGCCACATTGCTCCTCCTGAATCTGGTCGCAGCCTCCTTTCCATCACCCTGGAATAAACTTTTCCAGAGAGGCTGAGCAGCGTTACACCAAGATAACTGGAACACACCTTCTGGTCCCCTTTTAAAAACAACTGGGAACCACCACCCTGGTCTACCACCAAAGGCACCATACCCAACATCCATGCGGCACAGAAAAGGCCTGTCATGCCTCTTGCCCTCATCATGTTTTAAAAGCATACAGTTTTAAAAGTTTCCTGAAAAACAAGAACCAAGAAATGCTAACTAACCAATGAAAATACTCTGAGAGAGGTTTATTTGCCAAATAAAAAAACATACAGTGTAAATATAGAAGAAATAAAGATGCATCGTCCAAAAACGCAACATAAGCTTAAAAAAACAACCCTCACTAACCTACTGATTCTAAAACGACATGTATGCACTGAACTTGAATTCTTGACACAGTTCCTTCATGTTCAAGTTTTCTATTCTCTCTTAGTGAATATGACAACACAGATGAGCAATTAAAGTCTGGGGGTTTACAAATTAATTAAATTATTTAGTGTGTCATTGTTGTGAATGGGTGCCACACGCACATTTAAAGAGGTTACTTCCCCAAAGAAAAGAGGACTAAGGAGTAAATCATGCCTACACGTGTGCTGACTCAGCACAGATAACATTAAATGAGAAAAGTTCATCTACAGGAGAATAAATATTTGAAAACAATACAGAGCGTCTGAGAGTCTTACTCCATATATTTCATTATATTTTTAGACCTTGAATTGTCACCAGGCACCTGAATTTTATGTTTCCTTTACATAAAAAGATTTTCTGGGCGAGGACCCCCACGCCTTCCCCTTCATACGTGTGACACGTCCACTGCTGTGCCTAAATACAGCCTCACAGAGCTGTTAGCACGGCTGTAGACTGTTAGTCTTGTTTTTTATCATTACTGGCTAATGCAACACATTAATTACATTCTGTCTGTCTGAAATTTCTTAATAAATCATATTTGAAAATAACCAAACTTGACCCAAACCAGACAGCACATTCAGTGTACCAGACGTGCCCTGTGAATGAGTGACTGAGTAAAAGAGTTGCTGAGTGAAAAAAATGAATGACTCAGTGAGTAGGAAAATGAATGAGTGAGTGCTCGGCTTAATGTGCCTGGATGAGTGATTGTGCTGAAGAGGGTTATAAGACTAAATGAGCCTCCACATGAATACTGAGACAAACAGGAGTTTCTGGCACAAAGACGGCCCACTAATTGGATTCATTTGAGTCCATTTGCTGTCAGGGAGACGAGGCACTCATCCCTCCGACCCCTCGTTCTTCACCCATCCGCCTCTCCACAGCCATGTTCCTCTCTGCCACCCACCTATGATACCAACACAGCCCTGTCTCATAATGGCAGGGATTATCATGACAACCGCAACAATGGCAGCGCTTGAGACAAGAGAGTGTGTGGGACACCGGGACAGCTTAAGTACCTACGAGACTGCTGGGTGGAAAAAAACAAACAACTTTGAGTGTTTCTGTTCTGGGAGCTCCTGCATAAAGATTTGTGCTATTTTTGCCAAGAGAAAGTCTGCCAGCGCTGTTTCTCTAAAGGCAATCTCTGAAAACACAACATCTTGAGGAAAGTGATGTGTGCTTAGTCACAAATCCAGAGAAAATGAGTTTCACATGTGCAGCAGCAGATTCAGAGCTGGTCTTTATTCAAACATCAGGGAATCAGTTACCCCGACTCTACCCTGAAAACCATTGATCTGCTTCAAAATGGTCAGGTTACTTATTAGGTTAGAGTGCAAAGGGTCGCTGTTGTGTTATTCAGTGAATCACTGTGCGTACACATGGTTTCATGAGGTGCGGAATAACATAATTTATAGCCTAATGTACTTTTAAATTAGGCCACTTTATGTAATTCTGTTCAGGAGATGAGTTCCTGCTGTTTGTCTGCAACAAAACTGAAGATCTTTGCCTCAAGCCACTGATAAATGCCCCTAAATCTTTCACGCTATCATCCCTGTAGGGACTTTTTAACAAAACAAAATGTCTAAACAAGCCACTGAGGTGCGAACTTGTTCCAGATGCGTGTTCCGGGCTAACAAAAAACCTAAAATAAGGATAAAATAAACAAAACATACATTATGGCTCCAGCAATCCCACTGAAGACACGAATATCTGAACCAAATTTTATGGTAACACATCAAATCATTTTAAGGTATTGCCCTCAAAACCGTAAACACCAACCTCACGCCTCACGATGGTGCCAGAGGAAAGGTCAGAGGATCTCCAAAGTCACTAGGACGCATCCTCTCGTGACTGTTTGTACATGTTGTGGCAGCTGACTGAGTAGTTGTTGAGATATTTGAGTATGGACCAAAGTTGTGTAAGAATTGGCCGTCAGCCTGACACTGACATCCCAAGAGTTGTTTTTTATTTTTCCAACAGCTCGAACAAATCATGCATTATTTAATCTCACATCTTGAATATTGTAATGCACTACGCTCTTGTTAAAGCCTGTTGATGAAGTTGCACTTACTCAAAGGTCCAGTGTGTAGGATTTAGGGGCATCTATTGGCAGAAATTAATGTAATATTCATAACTATGTTTTCATTAGTTTATAATGACCTGAAAATAAGAACCACTGTGTTTTTGTTACCTTTAATGAGCCATTTATATCTAAATACAGAGCTGATCCTCTTCCATAGAGTCTGCCATGCTGTTCTATAGTAGCAAAGAACTGACAAATCACTGGCTCTAGATAGGGCCATTTGCGTTATCACACACACTTGACATTCGGGAGAAGATGTCTTCTAAAATGCCTGACCTTGACTGTACCAACTTATACCTGTGCAAAGGTTGTCACCAGAAAGATGTTTTCACATTCCTCTACTGAAGGAGGTGTTGTTTGAGCACTTCCCTAAAATCTAAGATTCAAACGTACGCTGGACAAGCTAGATTAGGTACATCACTAATAAGAAAGCAAACTGCCAGCTAACACAACAGAGGACTTCAAAACAACACTGGCAAAAAATCTTCACAGCAGAATTTGTAATAGCATCATGAAAGTTTTGACAGCGAACATGGTACAGAGTGCAGGTTGTGGATGTAAACTGAAACCTGGAGCTTCCTTACAAACCCCTTCGCAGCAGATATTATCGTATGTTTCACAACCATTAACACTGTCAGCCACTTCCAGCTACAAGCTAACAAACAACCTAAACAGGTAAAAGATGCTAAATACACTTAGCACTCTGGTACGTCTGCTAGTTGCCGATTTTGGTGCACAACAGATTCCTCATCTGAGTCTGGGTCTGACTGTGGCTGGACCTCATCAATGCTTCCTCTAACGCTAACGCTAGTCATCTTGACGTGCACTGCTCTTACACCAGTCAACCTACAGGGCAAGAAGCACTGAAGAGAGAGGAAACCAAAGGAAGCAGTGGTGGTGAGCAAAGTGGAGGGCAGATCCAGATTTCTTGAACGAGGAAGAAAAAGTAGATCTGCATCCCTTTTCAGGAGCAATTTTTTAAACCATTATGTGGGAAAACCATGTTAAACAAAATATTAGAATAAGTATTTTACGTACTTAAAATGTGTCAGGAGGGGGACTTTAATGGCCTGTAACTAAGTCTCCACACTGGTCATGACATATCAAATATTTTCATTTCAATGACTCATCAACAAGAATAAAGAAAGAATAAATAGCCCCAGCGGTGACACTTCACCATCCCAAGAATCTCATGTTTAAATCTGCAGGGCAAAATGAACCAGAATTCAATAACAAAGCAAAAAGGAGCACACAGGATGATGAATATAACAGATAAATTACCAGGCTGGAATGGTTTCCTCCCCGGCACCATGGATCCTTTTGTCCAAGATCCAAATTAATTATGTCAAGGTAAGTGTTAATCCGCTGAGCTTTGGTAATCATGTGCGGAGCTTTCCTACATAAAGTGAACAATTTTTGGCAGCTTTAATGCCCATAAGGAAAATATGTCTTTCCGAGATGATAATTTAAGAGCTGAGACATAATTTGAGAGCAACACAGTGGGGGTGCAAGAACAACAACACCCAGCACATACAGTATGATTTAGAGTCTGAAAGTTTCACACATTCATAAATCAGGAAAAAAGGCTTTTAGTAGATGGCCGGTAAAAATGAATATGTGGTTTAGTAAATCAAAACAAATCATATACACTCACTAGCATGATCCTTTAAGTATAAAGAGAGTTGGAGTCTGAATAATTCCCTGTCAAATTAATTTGTGGTCGTTAGTGACGCCTACAAGGTCAAACATGAGATGAAAGTAATTCTGTAGTCAGTGGTCCTCGTGAAAATTATCTCCTTTTTTTGTAGTAATAGATTGTTGTCTGTCATTAACTATGCTAATGATGGCCGATATGAGACAAGACCACAGACTTGCTTAAAGGCTACTTAATGATGCAGAATATTTAAATGTGTTGTCTTCTCAATTTAATGTTTTTATTTTATATATTTGAAACAAGAATACTGGAGAATTGTACGATTACTAATGACACTAAGATGCAGAGGACCATATTTGGTACAGCTTGTGGAGAACAATTTGTTAACCTGTGGCAGCTAAAAAAACAAAACTTGACTTTTGGGTAAAAGCACTCTGGGTACTTTAACAGCCAAACTACAAGTGAAAGGTGGAAAGTTTTCTTAAACAAGAAAGCTCAGGGGAAAGTATGACACGTATAAGGATCCTGATAGTTTGGTGCTTTACTGAATGGGAAGTGGTGTGGATCAATATAACAAACAACCCTTTTAGAATAGCTAGAAACTTTAATCCAACGTCATTACCTGCACAAACAAAACATTCTCACTCCTAGCTTGTCAACTGCAGCTCAGTCAGTGGCCAGACGCCTCAAACTATGACGTTCTTGGTGCCCTTCTAGAGTCAGTTTTGGACGTTTCAGATTCAGTATCAATATCCACTTGTTACACGCTACAGTGTCTTTTGAAATAAACTCTTGCCTACACAGGAAATGGAGGTCTCCACACAAAACTTCTTTTGATTTTACCAACAAAACTACTTAGTTGGCTTTAGAGAAACAATTAAGGTTTGGGTTAAAATAACTAGGATTTTACAGTAACTTCATGAGTATGTCACTTGACAACTGTGAAACATGACATAGTCATAATGTGACAACTATATCAGGTGATGTACTACAGTAACTACGTTGCGTGGTTATAAATACTCAAGTTGACTTTTGGTTTCACACACAAACAACAGTCTCCTGGGTGATAGTCTGGTGCAGTGGTTCTCAAATGCAGTGCTGCAGCACACTGCTGTGCTGTGAAGTTTTTGTGATAACATTATTATTGAAATATTCAACTGGGCCTACACAAAAAGTTATGAATGAATTTTTAAATGAATGTATCAGCATTGTGTGCACACTTATTTCCTAATAAAGCAGGAAACTCCACCTAAAAAATGTAATTTAATTTAATTTAATTAGAAAAACCTTCATGGGGAACTATTTGTCACCGTTCGGGTGTAGGCATCACATACCCTTACATTATCTTACATTATCTCCTGGTTAAATGGATGTCTTAATGGTGCTTTGATGTAATTTAAAAATGTAAATAAATAAATTCATGTAAATAAAAAGTTTAAAATGAATTCTTGAATCATTTTGTTGATAAATATTTCAATTACCATTTGTTATTTGATATTAGTAAATAAAAACAAACATATATGTCATGACAAGAGTGATAACACACGTTATAGAGGCTGTTGTGCACAAATATAAATACAGGTGTGTGTTTGACCCATCCACCACCCCGTCCCTTCCGCCTGTCCTACTTAGACTTTCTCACTCTTTCTACTACTTTACTAACACGGACAAGATACCATTGGAGTTAGCTGAAAACCCGGGGAGTCTCATTCAGATGCTGTTGGGTGCCTTGTGCGTCGGTAAAAGAAGCCGAGGGCCACTGACCAAGCTGCTGTATTTGACACCCTGAGAATGGGAACCATTAAAGCATGAAATCATACTGTCACAACTGTAACACATATGGCCAAGAAAAAAATCTTCTGAATGAAGAAAACTGAAAACAAAAAGGATCTAATAAAATGATCAGAAGACAATAACAAAAACAGTAAGACAACATGAACTACTGCATCCAATAACTGTCAAAATACTTAGACAGGGAAGCTTTAGTGTTACTGATGTATATTTTTTAAGAATATACTGTAACGTCATGTGCAGGACAATAATACAGCCTCCCTCCATCAATCAGACGAACCTATTCCAGCAAATTGTCCACCTGTTTGAGACTCACAGTTCTCTAGCATGTTCAACACCAAGGCAACTACACACTGCTAAAATACAGTTATGGTTCTGTGACACATGAGAGTTTTCTATCAGACCAAACTGAGCTCATCATATTTTCATGATCAGACAGTGAAAACACATCGCTGCTGCGGACCAGTTACAAACTGCTCCAGGTTTGTCCACATGAAGCTGCTGACTTAGACTAGTCTGTGATAGGAATACTTCACCCCCCCCCAATGACTGTTTGTATATTAATTACTCCTCTCGTGTTGTGTTGAATTTGTGAAGAAAACTTTGAAAAGAAAATCCTAGATGAATTGAAGTTATAGGGATCCACTTTGGGGAGGTGAAGTATGTCATTAAAGTTGGAGTGTATGGAGATAAAAAGCTGCAACTAATGACTCTCTTCATTATTGTTTGATCGGCTTATTATTGTCTCGATAAGTTCATTGTTTATTCTATAAAGTGTCTGAAAGCAACAGCAGCAAATCCTCACAGCTGAGAGGATGCAACCAGAGAATATTTGGCATTTTTGCTGAAGAGAATAATCTGAGCGAATCATGGATTATCAAAACTCATTGCTGATTAGTTTCTGTTGACTGACTAATTAATTAATCAATAGTTTCAGCTCTAATGGAGATTTAAAGGGGCAGTATATGATATTCAGAGCATATTTATGATTCAGAGTCTGATTCAGGCTGTCTGCACAAGATTCTCAGCATGGAGGAAGCTGAGCTGGCCGCTAGAAGCTAAGGGTGCTAACTCAATAAACAGCGCTAACATCCATAACAATGCTGATAGAGCATGACAGCGTGAACCAGGGAACTGGAGAGTGGGTGCTACGCTTCTGCAATGACGCCGTCCCAATACCAGCAGTGCAGTGCAGCGCAGTACAGCATCACAACATGCACACATGGCCGGACCTTCTACCACAACAACAGAGAAGCTCAGATTACATCTCACACACAGAGGGAGCGCGCCCTCATTCTCGGCTCAGGACGCCATCACTTCTCTACATTTTTACATAGTTTGCTGCAATATTATTTTCTAAATGTTGTATACAGCTCTTTTAATTTGATTAATGAGGAAATGTTTTCTATGGCCTCTGTGAATAATCATGCTATTTTATTGTTTCAACTTTAATTAGCCAAGTCAACCTGTTCTCTAAGTGTCCAGCGGCATTTTTGGGGTTTTATTAATTTGGAAAAAGTATTCTTTAATCTGTAATTGTGATGACGCATTGAACTATATGACTTTAAACCCACAATTCTCATAAATATAATCTCACTGCGTTTTCCCAGTTTTGTGGTGAGGACATCCTCACTTTAGGGCGCTCACCTGTGTCACCTTAACGCTGCTGTATCACGTCCAGTAGGAGGGACAACATCTGGATGATCTTTGAATCCAAACTCATGCAGTCGGCTCACATCCCAGCGACTCAGCGAAAGGTTATTTGATGCACCTGAAACAAAGAGCACGACTCAATTTAAGTCTTGGTTTGATTAAAAACAAGATTTGCACAACCCCTGTCCAATTATGTCTTCTCTGAGTGAACTGCTCTAATGAATGAGTGTGATGCTGCATGCAGAACAGCCAAAAGGAAAACTGATGTCACTGTCATGACACATTATAGTCCCATCTTTAGCTACAGACTGGTCTGTGATGTATTTCTATCTGCTCTGGAGGCGCTGCTCGTCCATGTGATGTGCAGCAGAGATGACATACTCATATCTCTCATTTCTATGGCTTCAAGAGCTCAAAGGAAGCTTTAACTGCAAACACTGAAAGCAACGACTAGGGGTCATTTTTTAGTGGAAAAAAAGTCAATTAATCATACCATAGGTGCATATCCACCATTCTTCTCTGGTCTGCTGGTCACAATCTGGTACCTTTGGTTCACTGCCGAACAGGAAGCAGTGATGGAAATACAGCTATAGAAGAAGAGACAGAGATGGCTGAGTCATCAAATAAGAAATATGAGACAAAAACAGACCTCAAAGGAGAAGACACACACACACACACACACACACACACACACACACACACACACACACACACACACACACACACACAGGCACTGAAACGAGTAAAGCTGAAGCAAGAAGCAGGATGATTCATCAATGAGCTATCTTCTGCATATTGAAAACCGTCAGTGGGCCAAAGTATTTGTTTTAACAAATGGGGCCTCCTCCTGTTGACTCTACATTCATCTAGTTTATGTAGATAACAGAGCGAGTTCTGTATTCCTTTAGAAATACATTGTCTTCTAAACTTAGATCAAACTGTTGAACCAGGTGGTGCTGATCAAATGACGTCAAATAACTAAGATTCTGTTATTCATTTATTCATATTCAGTAACCGTTTATCCTGTTAGGGGGTCAGGGTTGTACTGGAGCCTATCCCAGCTGACACTGGGTGAGAGGCAGGTTACACCCTGGACAGGTCACCAGACTATCACAGGGACCCCCTACTACATATATTGTATAAAACTGAGTTGCACCTGGGACATTTCGGGATTTCGGGTCTTCGCTTGTGCGCCTGCTGCTAAGTCAGCAGCAGTTGTAGCATGGCTAGGTGCGTTAGCCTCCCCTCTGCACTTTCAACAGTGGTTTCCAAGGTGGACGGTGTGTCAGAGGCTAGTAGAAAGTTATAAAACAATCCAGTGAGGCTCACAGGAATGTCTGTAACCTCGACATTGTGATACAGCTAATTTGCTAATTTGCCAGAAAAACAGGTGCCGCACAGTGATGTAGCGTTAATTAGCTCATATGATTGCACAAGGATTCATGGGTAACGGTCAGCCTATCATTAATGTTGTGTACTGTTAACTAAATAGATTTTATGAATAGGCTGATTTATCTTTGCTAATAATATATTAGATTTATGTTAATGTGGATTTTCAGGCACATTTTACTCACTAAAACTTTAATTACTTAATTAATTAAATTATCTGCAGTGACTCTGAGCACTCCCTAGGGGTCACGGACCCCCTGTTGAAGACCCAGGGCTCATGGTGTCTCAATACCTGGTTTAAGGACCATGGTATCCCTGTGCTTGATTGGCCAGAAAACTTGCTTGACCTATTGTGAAGAGGAAGATGCAACCTGGGCTTCCATAACACCTCAGCAGCGCCACAGACTGATCGCCTCCACGCCACGCCGCATTGCTGCAGTAATTCATGCAAAAGGAGCCTCAACAAAGTATTGAGTGCTGTACATGTTCATACTGTTCAGTAGTCCAACATTTCTGTGTTAAAAATCCTTTTTTTTATTGGTCTTATGTAATATTCAAATTTTCTGAGATACTGAATTTGGGGTTTTCATTAGCTGTCAGTTATAATCATCAAAATTAAAAGAAATAAACACTTGACATATATCAGTCTGTGTGTAATGAATCTACATATTGAACTGAATGACTGAAATAAATCAACTTTTTGACGATATTCTAATTTATTGAGATGCACCTGTGTACCTGGTCGACCCATCCTGCTCTGTTTGTCTCAGATTATGAGACTGAACCTCCACATTGAATCTCCCTCTGCCTGATCTCCAGTGCATCCTCCCAGATCAACCTAACAGAAGACATCCCTCATTCACCAGTCCTCAACACCTCCTGAATTACAATTAAACATTTAAGATACATCGTGAAGCCTTCATTACTTCCCTGGAGACTTGCCCTAATCTTAACCACAAACAACTGCATGTCAAACCCTGACAGTGACCATGAGCCAAGTCTTAACCCTAAAAATATTAGGATTTACATTGTGGGGCTTTGCATCATGTCCCTAAATGGGAAGCGAGTTTGTAGCCACAACATAAGCAGTACCCATTCTTACATATACAGACACCACACACACATGCACACACACACAATAAAGTAGATTTTAGATCGCCTTGTGAGTGCAAAACAGCCGGAACATGCTCTCCAGTTCGTTTTCAAAGGAAAATAATTTGCCACCATCCCCAAAAATCATCTCCTCGTACAAAATAATTATAACAGCGTCACAAATGTGGTCACTATTTGATGAAACATGAGAGTGTACGTGTTGGGGGGGGGGGGGGCAGAGGCACAGATCCAGGTGTGTGTGTGTGTGTGTGAGCGCGCGCTTGGCTCCACATGTGAAGCACATACTACAGATCTATTTTGGGGGGCTAAAAGTGAAATCTCCTCATCTATAAATAGGACGATCGGAGCGGGGATGAGGGGGCGCGCCTCGCAGTCCTTGTGTCGGTCACCGGTGAGACCTATTTTTAGAAACAGCGCGGCTTACCTCACGTGCGATTGGCGACAGGTTTTTGTGCAGGTTGCGCAATACCCGGCTGCTGTTTGCGCGCGCATCGAATTATTCATGAATGTCATTCATTAAAATGGCTTCACTTTTCATAAAGCTTTTTAAAGATCGACCTTGTGAGGTGGAAATAGAGAGGGAACAAAGCCCCGACTCACACATCAACGTCATTTGAGAGGAGATGGTTGCTGGTGTTTGAGGGTGTATAAGCTGGTTTTTAAGGGTCTTACTGGGCAGCTGTTTGTGCCATTTCTGTCAGTATATGTAACTGGTCATGCTCTGATTGTTTCCTATGAAAATTAGAACCTCTATTCTCTATTTCCTGTTAATTGTTATTTCATAATGTGAAAAACTTTATTGTCCATCACAAGGCGATGGAGATTTATTTTTGGCGTGGATCACACAGCACACAGTGTTTGTCTTATAGCTATATTATTATAGCAATGTGAGTAAAAAATATTCACAGCATGCCACAGATTGCCCCTTAACAACAAGAAAATATGAAATTACAGTAAAGGCATGGACCATGCGCAGGATTCATGTCTAACAGGCTAAAAAATGGAGGCAAATTCTATGTAGGTTTATGCATCCATTTCTGTTTTCGGCTGATTTCCATTCATAAAAGGCGACGGAGAGATGGAGCGATGTGAAACAGCCTCAGCATCCATGTCCGCCTCCTGTAACAGCAGCTCGGTGACCGAGCATGTTGTCTTCATCTCTGCACCATCAATCTGACATATTTAAAATACTGACAGTAAATGTGCTCGAAATGAAACGACTGAATCGCATCTAACGAGCACCTGCCGTGTGTACTGACAGGTCCGGGGCAAACAGGCAGTGACGGCCGGGTAGCCTACCTCAGGTGCCAGACATATAAACACAGAGACCTCGTTCGTATGCAACCCAGTCTTCCCATCCCCCCCGCGCCCCCTCCTCCTCCTCCAATACACCGGAGTCCGGTGACTCCGTTTACGTTTTACGCTTGCTCCGCCCCTTACTCGGTTTTGTCCAAATCGGGCTTTTTGCGTCGCCGGAGCTCCCGATTTCAGCCCGACGTCATCACCGAGTAGAGGGAAGAGCTGACGTCGAGGAAGAGTCACCGAAAGGAGAGGGCACGGGAGAGGGAGGGGGGAGAGTTTCACCATTGCTAACACTGATATGAGACATATCCATCCCCCTCGGCCCCCACCTTCTCCTCCACCCCCCTCCCTCCCTTTTACGTCGGTGTCGGTGCGTTGGGAGCCCCCCTACTCCGGCGGAGTCCCAGGCTATATAAGTGACCGGCGAGCAGAGTCCCTCAACCAGATTTACGGTTCCCGGACTTCAGTGCGAGAGACGGCTCCCACAGCCGCCGATTCACCTGCACTCCGAGCGGGGGGACAGACATCACGCAGCCGGCCAGCATCCGAGCTGGACGCTGTGGCGGAGCTAACACGGACGGAGACAGGACAGGAGAAGGTTTTTAAACCTTTCTCTGGAAACCAACAGAGATGAGAGTCCAATAACACACCTCAGAGCTTTCTTTTTCCACTTTTACAACCTGTCTCTTAACACCTCTCGGAGACAGGGGAAGCCCGACTCCAGCCGAGGCACGGCGTTTCAACAACACTCCGCTCTCAACTCTCCAACTCACATCTGGAGGAATTTCGATAGTTCACCGCAGCAACAACAACCGGCCACAATGTACCGCTCAACCAAAGGAGCATCCAAGGCTCGACGGGACCAGATCAACGCCGAGATCCGGAACCTGAAGGACTTGTTGCCCATCTCCGATGCAGACAAAGCGCGGCTCTCATACCTGCACATCATGTCACTTGCCTGCATGTACACCAGGAAATCCGTCTTCTTCACTCAAGGTAAGCATGAATCCACTCTGAATAACAAAACGACCTGTTGATGAATCGCATGTGCTGCAGAGACTGACTGCAATCTCTCACAGTGCTGGAATCAACAAGTGTTTTAGTGGCACTGCAGCCGATTGACTTGATGTAAATCTAATTTCTGGATAAACTGTGGGGCTGTGGGTCATTAATCGATCACCAATAATCATTACAGAAGCCAATAAAGGCGTTTAGATTGCAGTTTGTCGCTGTCCGTGGTGCTGAGATGCTTCAGCAGCATAAATACAGCCGCACCGCTGTCCACGGTGCTGAAACACACTGCGGCCACTGCTTGTCTTATTGCGGTGATCAGATACGTTGTGTTCACGTTTAATAACACATTGCTGTTCTGTCTCTTTCCACGCATATCTGTCTCTTATAGAGGCGGGAACTGCTGCTAGTCTTGAGGAGAGCGCCAGGTTTATGTCTTTCCACGAACTGTCGGAGTTGATGCAGGCGCTGCCGGGGTTTCTGATGCTGCTGACTGGGGAAGGGAAGCTCCTGTACCTGTCAGACAGCGTCTCCGAGCACCTCGGACACTCCATGGTGAGTAGAGACATATTCAAGCTCTACTTTGGGCTTCATAAATGTATTATTGTTATTAATATTATTATTATTGTTGCAATTTCCAGGTGGATCTCGTGGCACAGGGGGACAGTGTGTATGATATCATCGACGCCTCAGACCACTTAATCATGAGGAGCAACCTGTCGACCTCCACGTCACTTGAGATGGGTAAGACAAACATTCAAATCACACGTTTTTTTTTTTTTTTTACCTCCACCTGATGCGGACAGACTGATTTTTAACAAATCTCCTCTCATCCTTCACAGACCGTCTCTTCCGCTGCCGTTTCAACACCTCTAAGTCCGTGCGGAGGCAGAGTGCTGGGAACAAGCTGGTTCTGATCCGAGCTCGCTGCCTCTCTCCCCCCTCCACATCTCCCGCCGCCGGGTCCTACTGGACATCCAACCCAGTCTGGGTGTGTTTCTGCTCCCCTCTGGAGCCCCACCCGACCCGCTCCGGCCCCGGGGCAGAGAGGGAGTCCACCTCCACCCCTGCCCTCGCCGAGACCAACCTGTTCCTGGCCTGCTTCCACTCCCAGCATGGCCGGGACATGAGGCTGGAGGCGGCCCATGACAGGTGAGTTTACACAAACAGAACCTCGCCCTCACCTGTTGCTTTAATGTTTACATGTATATTGATCTGTTTATGAGATAACTAAAGTGGTAAGAAAAAAAAATATGATCCTCCTAACACATCACCGCCCACTCTCTCCCACAGCGTGAGCGCCTATCTCGGCTTTGATGTGACAGCTTTACGCTCTCGCTCCTGGTACAGCCTCCTCCACCCACAGGATCTGTCACATGCCTCCGCTCAGCACCGCAGCCTATGTAAGTGTACTCTTCACACATACCGACCAGTTACAACCGTCCATGCCCACACAGTTACACACACATCGTGCCCACTGGCACATCCACGCAGTAGAAAAAAAAAACACTATGATGATTAATAGGATTACAAACCGATGCCAACTTGTGCTGTGACTGTTGTTCAACAGTGAGAGAGGGAGGAGAGGGGAGAGCTGAAATGGTGGTGCGTGTACAAGCTCAGGACCAGTCGTGGGTTTGGCTCTACATGGTGCTCCAGCTGCAGCCCGGAGAAATCCCCATCAGCAGCAACAACTACATCATCAGGTATTTACTGCCCCTTTTTTTTGAAAAAAAAAAAAAAACTACACACCCCTCCTCAGCTTTATGACGGATGAATACAGGCAGAAACACAATCCTAACTTCCTGTTTCCCCTCTGGTTCTTCTTCCCTCCCTCAGTGACTCTGAGGCCTGGTCAGTGCGTCAGCAGCTCAGCTCAGAGCAGACCCAGCTGACCCTGGTTCTGAGTGGCGGTGCCTCTCAGCAGGAGGGTCTGAGCCTCCAGTCTCCAGAAACCCTGTCCAGCCCAGACCAGGTCTTCACCCCAGGCAGCAGCGGCCTGTCAGCCCAGTCCTTCGACTTCAGCACCGCTGGCTGCAGCGTGGGCTCCTCTGATGAACGAGGGAGCTCTGCTGCTGAGGCCATGCAGCTGGAGGGTGACCCACGCTCCAGTATCTCCTCTCTGGAGGAGGAGAGCTTCTTTCAGCAGCATCCCACTGAGAGCCCCTCAGCTGCCTCCTCCCCCACTCCAGTCACTGTTGAAACAGTAGCAGACTTAGACTTTTTAACCCAGAACATTCTCCTGCCACCTTCCTTCCAGCTCGACCCACCGCTGCCAGCTCTGCCCCTGCCTCTCCCCCCTGTACCCACCGCACAAGCTCAACAGACCAAAGAGTTTGTGTGCACACCACCCTACACTCCCCATGTTGCTGGGTCTAGCTTCCCATTCGGTGAACCCCTCTTCAGCTTCGACCCCACTGGCACAACTACTCCTCCGCCCTCTGCTACAACTGCCACCGCCACCACCTCAATGGCCCCCTCAGCTTCCTCCTCAGCCCCACCAACTACCGCCTCCAGCCCTGCTCCCCCCACCACCCTGTCCACCAAGATCCCCCTTACGTTACCTACTCCCTCCACTGACTTTCTCTTCTCTATCGAGCCCTGCAGTGGAGCCCTTTATGAGAAACTGCCCCCCACGCCCGACAGCCCCGGAGACGGCGACTGCACAGTGATGACCCTGCCCGAGGTTCGGGGTCCACTTTACGTAGATGTACCACTGGGGCCCCTCCAGTGTCCCCCTGAGGGCCTCCTCACACCTGAGGCATCACCCGGTAAACAGCCGTGCCTCTCATTCTTCTCCCTGGAGAGAGAGAGGGAGAAGGAGAGGGCAGAAATCTCCCTCTTAGCTCAGCACATCAGCTCACTGGCAGAGGGATTCTACCTGGATCCACTCTTGTCCAAACTTTCTCCTCCCTCCATGTCACCCTCGTCCTCCCCTCCCTCCCCCTTCCTGTCTCCCGACATAGAACCTGCTGATGTTGATTCAGTCCACATGCTTAGGGAGTTTTATCCCATCAAAGCATGGAGAGGTCTGGACATTCCCATGTTCCTCGACGACGATGACTCTCTGTTTGAAGAGAGCATCCTAGAAACCCTCCTCCAAGACAACTTTGTTCCTCCTCAGTCCCCCGGCCTCTCCAACCCCTCCCCCTCAACCTCCCCTATGCCCAACCCCTCCAGCCCAATTTCTCCTCAAACCCCAGTGTGCTGGCGCCAACCCTCCCAGTTTGAGGGAGTGGGCCACTTCTGTAGCGTCCAATCGGCGCAATGTAACTCCATGGCTGGGTGCGGGGCGACTGTGGCTGCTGAGGCCGGGGCGAAGGTGGAAGGGGAGGGGCTAGCGGAGGAAGCAATGGAGATCGAGGTGGTGTCATCTCCTGTGTCCTCTTGCTCCTCCATCCCGGCTTCCCCTCCCCTCATCCTCACTGCCTCCCCCTGCCCCGCCACCTCCACGCCCATCGTCTCGCCCACGCCCGTGTCTTGCAATCAGTCCCTCCTGGAGGAACTGGCCGTCCTGGAACCCATGTTTGGGGCAGGTGCCTCGATCGCCCCTGGCTTAGGGCAACAACCTGAGTTGTATCAACTCCAATGTCATCCATCGCCACAGTGCTTCCACAAAGGTAAGAATCTGCCTTTTCTCTCTTTTTTCAAATCTCAGTGTTGTTAAATGAGACGAAAAAACATTTCTGAAAATACACCACTAATGTCCTCTTTCTCTCTTTTCCTTTTTTTGTCTTTCAGATGGGAGTGGAAGTGTTCCTCCGTTCTAAAATAAGTCTGTGACTTACTTCATTAAGTATGGCATATTGTCATATTTTGTGGAGCCCCTTTTACTGAAAAGTAAAAAATTATTAAGTGTATAAATATACATAATGTATATACAACTTAAGGACTTTAACTCCTACATGTCTCCTAAGAACAAAGATTGGCTTTATATTTTTGTTCAGTCATTAATCTGTACAAAACTGGTGCAACATTTACATGATGGTTCAACCGCATGGACCCATAACTGACTGGGTTTTGAGTCCATGTGGTGTCTTTCAGCTTCTCTGTAACACGAGCTTCAGATATGATCAGACAGAGAAACATCTCTGAACTTGTAAGCGCTGTTTAACTACCAGATGCGCATTTGTATTCACTCGTAGTGAAAAATCTGTTGTGAACAAAAAAAAGAGAACATTTCTTGCTATTTCAATAGAGAGATGAATTATAGCACTTTTGCCTGACATGCAGCAACGCAAACCCAAACCTCAAATGTATTGGAAGTCAAATGTTTACAAATTTTTTACATCCTTAGGATGACCACTATCTGTACATCGAAATGAGTTCTAGCTGAGAACTCCTCTATCCCGTCTTCAGAGCCGCTACAGCTCTGATTTGATAGCACTCTTCCTCACAGCCTTAAAGGCGACATCATAAACAGTGATCAACTTTAAACCAGAGATACTTTGAGCTTTGAGTTTGCGGCTTCGAACCTTTAACATTTCATATTTATCTCTCCATCTAAAATCTTGTGTATCAATGTGATGTGCAAACAAAAAAGAAAAAAAAAACATGTGAAGAGATCCTGGCATGTGAAGATCTCAACGATGTTGAAGGTGTCCATTGCTTTACAAGATGCAACACCAAACAAGTTCTGCGGAGCTCTGATCATGCCACAAATCCACTCTACGTTGTACTGTACATTAGACTCTGAATGTGGGCTCTTCAGGTCCCCGCTGGCCTGAAGGCAGTCGGCTGGATATTGTTGCAGCATCAATATTTGCAATGCTGGCAGCTTATAGCGGCTTCTGTGTGCCTGAAACGGCCCTGACCTGCTGAACTCTGAACTCTTTATCATGTCCATTCAACATGGACTTTTACATCGTTGCTCCACTGGAGTGCGGTGTAGTGAGGCACAATTGACTATGTGAATGAGCGATTCTTCTTTTTTGAGAGGGGTTAGAATACAAAAGTTTTGTTTTAAAAAATGAAAATAGGGATGGGGTGCTATTTCTATTCAGTTACCAAGCGACACGGGTTGAGAATGGTACTATTCCCATGGTGTCGACATGCTCACGTAGAGTTGTCTACGGTCAAGTAAAGGATTGATTCCTACGTTCTAGCTATTCAAGGCTAAGTTAATATACATGTGTAAAATTACTATATTGTATGTGTGATATTTGAAAAAGATGTTATTGCATATGCATTATGTCTGTGGATATAGGCATATGTTCTTTTCAGAAAGGTTGTACACATTTGTACATTTGTATGAAACATTGGTTATTGGATTGTATATATAAGAAAGAGATTTTTATTGCATAAGATGGAATATATTCTAAACATCTTACTTACTGCAGAATGGACATTGTGGACCAGTGTTCTATTGTGTTGCTTATAAGTGTATTTGATTGTCATACAAATGCATTTATATTAAAAGTGCACTTAATGCGGCTGATGCATTTGTGTCGTCATAGTCAAGCCCCTTGTTCCTCCCTCAGCCTCATCATCATCATCATCCCACCATCCCTGCCTCTTTTCCTCCCTCCCATACACTCTCCTCCATTTCTTCCCCTGGAGCGAGTTTCGCTCAGCAACAGCACTGACGCACACACATGACGAGACAGAATGAGACACTATCTGACTCAGACTGACGCACACTCTTGGCATCGAGGTTTTTGCGTGCGAGCAGGGTGCACACAGGCACACACAGTTGGCCTCCCACTTATGATGATGCACACACACACATAATAGTAGGCATATGACCCCCCCCCCCCCTCGCCACCCCTCTTTACAAATCACAGTAGCCCACATTCACTCGATGTACCTGCGACTCTATCAGCGCTCGGCGTGGTGTAAGACTCCATATATAGGCATTCCTGCTCGAGAGCTCTGACTGAAACAGCCTCCCGTCTATTCTCAGCCTCCATTCAGAAGGATCAGAGAGGGGAGGGCTGGAGAGAGAGGGGAGACAAAGAAGGAGTGAGAGGAGGCTAAAATTAGAGGTACAGTAAAGAGGGATGTGGGACAAACTGATGCTCTGTCGCCACAGGACAGAGAGGTGAACGTAGTCAAAATCACAGCAAGAAGCTACATTATACTAACCCAATTTCTGTAAATCATGATGGAAAAAACATATATCTGTTTTATGGATCATTTTCTGCCAGATCTCATTACCTGAGCCACATTAAAGATAATACAGAATTTATTACACATAAGGTGGCAAAGCTCTGAACATTATACTGGTTTGCTGCAAGTGAACATTTTGTTCCATCACTTGCTGCTGCTGCTGCTGCAGTGTCTGAGATGGAGTGAAGATGAGCAGTCGAGGGAGCTCTACTCAGCTGACTGCTGCTATCTTCTGGCAAAGACAAGTACTGCAGCAGAGAGGAGTGGAGTGTGTGTTGTGTAAGAGGCCATGTTGGGAAAAGGTTATAGAGAGGGCAGGGGTAAGGACATAGTTTTATACTTCATGTTCGCTGGACCAAATATTATTAGTGGTGCAATAAATGCCACTAAAGCTTACATAAAGGCAGAGGGCAAGCAGAGCTGGATGATATGGTTGAGATTATTATTAGAATATTACAAATTACACACATTTTAAAAGGTCTGACTTAAAACAACACTCACATGCTCACTGTTGTTGGTTGGTGAAATTGTTCTCCTGTCCACAGTGGCCTTGAAGACACCCATTCCTTCTTTGTATTTCCGCAAACAGTGTTCCCTTGCAGAGCTGCGGAGGAGGAATAGTAACACAAAAGGTGCAAATTTGTGCTTTTATATTACCCGTGTACAATCTGTATTATGTAAAAATACACACTCATATTCCTGTGGCCAGTGACCAAAGCCTGAGTGTGATCAAGGACACTTTGTCAGGGCAACAGGAGCAGAGCATTTAAGAACCAACCTCGTGATTAAAAGACAACATTGCCTACCTCCTGAGCCACAGCCACCGGAGACTGTATAGCTGGAAGATTCCCAGAGTCAGCTTAACATCAGAGGTGCGAATCGAATGAGGACATCCTATACACATTGAAATCACTTGAGAAAGGGATTTCCTCACAGCCAGTATGGAGAGAAGGAACAATTACAGCAACCAGTAAGACTCTGAATGTGCACTGATCAGCCACAACATTAAATTATATTGAATCAAATACCATTGAACATGCTGGGAAACCTTTGGTCCTGGCATTCATGTGGACGCCACCTCACACGCACCAGCCATCCAAACACCTTTGCAGATCATGGACACCCCCTCATTGCAACAGCACTCCCTGATTGCAGTGGACACCCAACAGCACAATGCACCATGACACACTGTAAAAACTGCTCAGGAATGAAATGAGGAATGTGACAAAGAGCTCAATGAGTCTGACCTTTAAATTCACAATCAGATCAGGCATCTGTGGGACGTACAGGTATCCCACCTCACAACCCACAGCACTCAAAGGATCCACCGCCACAAGACATCCCCAGAGGTCCTATGTCCACACCTCAACAGGTCAGAGGCCCCACCATGGATCTCACTTGTCTCTGGTGTACTGGCATGTCTCAGGGATGCTCTATCTGATTGGGATCTG